>CM057343.1:82973269-84173269 GCA_030015575.1 Agapanthus africanus
TTAGCTCACTTAAGAAAATATTTTCTCTTTATACATTTAATATATATATATATGATATATGTTAATGTATTTATTTTGTGTCATGCTAGATGATACATTGGACATGGGTGTATGAGACTCATAACAAAATAAAGATAATTTGGGTGTTTAAATATTAAGAGATAAATCAAAATTAGGTGGAAATTAGCATGGCTAAGATGCTTGTGGAAGCATGGAGAAGTTTTGACTAAATTCCACTAATTTTGTTTTACTCTAGATATTTATTAACCTAACCACTATTTTTAACCATGGTTTAGTCTCTACATAAGTTATATATGATATTTTCTCACCCATGGTTCATTGGTTGATCACTTGATCATTTTCTTCATCTTCTCCATTTTGCTCTCTAGTTTTGAGTGGGAAAAGAAAAGAAAGAGAGAAAAATTATTCTAAAGTGAGCAAAATTCCTACTTCACCAATGTATACCAAACTAGCCATTTAGTATAGGTTGTTTCTTCACTAGTTCATCAATTAGTGAAGAAGCGGCTTGAGTTAGAGATTTTTCGACTAGATCATTTTCAGCCTCGAAGATCCTTGAGTAAGCTCGTTCTTTTCACCTAGTGGAGCCAAAGGAGAGTCCGGGACATCACAACTTGGAGCAAAAGGGACTACTACACGGAGTTTTAGAAGTGAAGGATCGGTCTATAAAGGTTGTATTCCCATTTCACTTAGTGTAAAGTTGTTTACATATTAAGCTTAACCCTAATTCTCTAGTTAGATCCTTGGTTTAGGGTTGCTTAGCACTCTAGATTTTTAAAATCGCATCCTAGATGTCTTAAAAAACATGGTGAAGGTGCTAAGGAACCCAGCAGTGGTATCAGAGCCAAACTAGAAAATTAGACGATATTAGTAGAATTACGAAACCGAAACAACTCCGAAACCTCGAAACCAAATCCCTGGTTTCTGTCGTTTTTAAAAAGTTCGCTGAAATTATTTTAAACAGGTGCAGAATGTTACATGTGATGTAATATGAACACTAGAGAAAAATGAGCCTATTCCATCGGATTTTTCCCGGCAAAAAGAAGCAAAAAACCGGCATCACCGGTTTTGTTTTGGAGTTTGGGCATCGTTTTTCTTTGGTGTTCCAGTCTCTGGGGTTTGGTGTTTCTGGTATTGTTTGATTTTGCTAAAAATTGCATGTGATGTTATCTTTCTGTAATGGCAATTCGGAGTGTTTCGTATTCGTAATTTTAACAACGTTTCGGGTTTATATATGTGATACAATATTTGGAATCCACAATAATTAGTTTTGTGAAAACCAGTATGAATTTTGTAAACCTAACAATTAATCTCATTTGATCGGGGGTTTTGATATGGATCAAAACTCTGTCGCAATCATGTAGTGTATGCGGATACTCGCCGGGTAACATTACTAGATAGCCACGCCTCAAAGCCCCAACCAAGTGACTGTAGGAGAACCCCGTTGCCAAAAGCATCCTCCCGGGTGCTCGTGGCTGCGGTGTTCCGCCTAAGTGCACTTCGTCGACGACATCGGGTGGTGTGGCCGTCTACTAAAGTTTCCGACGAGCATTCGATCAAGTTGTCGGGAATCTTGTTGAATTACCCGACTAGTTATTGAAAAGTGTTTTCAATATTGAGACTAAAATGCGGGGTTTATAATATTAGGTATGAAATTCGGAATATGAGATATTCCAGGTTTATGATGTTTAAGGAATTCATATGATTAGGCATGAAATCTGAAGTATGTGATATTTCGGGTTTATGATGTCTAAGGTGGTTGCGGATTTCAATTATTGTAGCTTTCACTTTCTTTTCTGCGACCGTAAGTATAATATATGGTGTATCGCCGGTTTCGTTGCTATACATCAACGATAATTAGGATACGCATATTTACTTACGTTGATGACATGTGATATTATGTGTTACTGTGATATGTTATATTGGATCGTCGTGTTTGAATAGCCGAGGGTTTTTGCGTGATATGAGAGTTTTTCATTTTCATTCATGTAAAAACTTGTATGTAATATTCTTTTATTGGGACACTTCCAGGTTGAGGATGATGTCACCATTAATTTATATTATTTACTTTTCCGCATTAGGATAGACCCAAGGCGGGGAGCATAAGTAACCGGGTTCTTGAGTCCAATGGGAGACCATCTTGAGGAGTTAAGACCGCGTCTCCTAACTCTAGAATTGGCAGGGTTGCTTGCCGCTCTCGTAGGGGTTTAGAGATGTGGGTTTGGCTATTCATCACAACCGTGGAATCCGTGTGTTTTACTGGCTTAATTTAAAACACGGACCTCCTAATATATCCAATATTTCATATGGTGACTTCTGCTGCAATGTTCTGTGATGAGTTCATATAACTGCATGAGACGAATGCTTTATATTATATATATGATATATAATAAACGTTGCTTATGTTTTGCATCCGCGCTAGTCCTGCCCCCGCTCTGCTGTTAGTTATCTAACCTAACGGTGCATGACGGGACCCCGTGGCTGTAACGTTTTGAAAATTTCGTTTAGGTTAATTGTCCGCTAATTAGTAATACAATACGTGTTTTCCGTAAAAACCAAGATATAATTATTTTTCCACATAAACTTAAATATACCTATTTTAACTATATAATTTCTAGTATTGGCATTTAATTAGTCACTTATTAATTGCTAGTTTATTAAAATATTTTCTTTAATTAATTATTTTAAATATTATTCTAAGCTTTCACATATACATTTAATTAGTGTTAATTATAAATTAGAATGGGTTAAGTACACATTAGTGCACCATGACAACTCAAAAATCTAGTATGTAACATGTTCTTTCTTTCTATATTTTCCTCCATGGTTCTAGAGAATTCTAGGATAAGGTTTAATTAGGAAATAAAATAATTAAGAAATGGATTAATAGATGTGATAATGGGAGACTTTTGACATGACACACACACACACACACACTCACCTCTCTCTCTCATATCCTTGGCCGAAACTTAGGTAGCCCCCTTCCCCATTTCTCCATCTCATTTCCGCTTTAAATAATCCTCAAATTTTCATAAAAAATCCACACAAATTCTCACCGATTCATAGTTAAATCTTCACCCAAAATTCCTTGGCCTAAACTAGCTTGGATATTGGAGCAAGATGGCATTTTGAGAGGCCAAGTTTGCAGGTTAGATCTCAAAATTCTTGAGGTATAAATCTTAACCTAATGGTTACTTTGTTGGTTAATTACTTTAATATAATTTATTTAGGTATTAATGTGGTCCTAATTGCAAGATTGAGTTTTTAAAGAGAAGGATTTGAGTTCAACTTAGGGTTTTTATCAATAAATCAAGTTAACTAAGTGTAGATTATCATCTAAACACTTGCAAAATCTAATCTAGTTGTTAATTTGCTAATTGTTACTTTTAAATTGTCCTAATTAAATATTCTTGCAAACTAATTTCACGATTAGTGTAAATAGGTGAGATTAAAATTTAGTTAATAATTGTGTGGCCTAATTAAGATATTAAATGAGTTTTGTGGCTACTAGGTTTGCTAAAACATCTAGATTTGCACTAAAATGGTTAATTGTTACATACTAGGTTTTTGGAATAAATAGATTTTAATTAAGTTGAGGTTGAAATGATCTACAACTTAATTCCTAAAATATTTAGTGTGTTGTGAATGCGTGATTGCTACGATTGGGTTCTAGGGTTGGTGGTTTTCGCGTATAGCGAACCCTAGTTGTGGTTTATGGTATTGTCGCGACCGCGTTTTGTGCACCAAGTGTGTGCGCGTCTAGTTAGTGCGCATAGGTTGTCTTGTATCGTTTGTGTCCGCGACTATTTATATATCTATCCTCTTATTTACTTGTGTGCAATTCTAGGATCGGGTGCAGAAACGTTAGACGCGGTGCGGAAAGGCAAGGCCGTGATCAGATCAGATTAGCCGAGCAGTCCCGGTGAATAGATGTACACATCTATGGGGGGATCGTCTGGATGGCGCGAGACGCCCGATAGTTAGGATTACTAATAGTGCTTGTATTTATATGCATAGTCTCCTAGTCATTCATCTCATTGCATTGCATCATTTTATATATATATGATATTATTCATAGGACACTTGCACCATTACCATTGGTCCATGCCGCACATGCACTATTTTATGTGAACACACACGCCATTGATAATTGCTATATCACGAATCCTATAGAACCTGTTTAAATTAGTATATGAGCTTTTGCATCATATACGATAGGTAACTTGTAGTTGTATATATTCATTTCATCAGGATGGATACGTAGGATTGATAGTCATATGTATATATTTCATTACATCATCATTCATACATAGTTTTCTAGTCATACATCGCATCGCATGTTATCGATATCATAGACATCTATCATTTCCAACATGCTCATATATTGTGATTTTTCTTGGAGATTTCAGTATTGATGAGATTTCTGGATTTTGGGGAAAATCGCAAGAATTTTATAAAGCTATTATCATTTTAAAAATAGAAATTTGCGGTTTTCTCATGATATGATGTGTGTGGTGTCCACCATGAGTTTTTTCAGTTCTTGAGCTGTATCATATACCCGATTCGAGAAGGGGGATGAACCGTCTATGGGTAGATGGTGGACCCGGTGAGGTACCCCAGGGCAAGATGGACGTATTGAGAAGGCGTTGAGCCCGGCAGGGGAGCATTACCTACCGATGATGTCTGACGCAGAGGATATCCGGAGGATACCGACGTAGTCGTGAGATTTGATGATATGGGTCAATCCGGACTGACGGAGCCCGAGATATTGAGACATTGAGATATTGAGACATTGAGATATACATATTTTGTGTCGATATTTGACACGGATTTCTTTCGATTTCATTGATGATAATCCAGTTTTATTTTACAAAAGGTTTTACTAAGTTAAAGATACAGATATTCTCATATCAGATATATCATGATTTCATGTTGATTATACATTCATGTTGCATTCGTACATGCGCATCGCATCATATTAGTAAATGTAGCCTGTGACGCATTTGCGTGCATACTTATGATAGCCTTATTAGATATTACTTACTACTCACGAGTTGGAAACTCACCCCCGTTTTGCCACAGTATCTTCCAGGTCTGACCTGTTAGCGCAGTAGCGGCGGGCGTACTTCCTCATTTTGTTTCATTTGCTTTGACTTGCGGTTTTTCTCATAGGTGGGTTGCGAGTATATTTTTGTTCCCACCTTGTGTATTATTATTGTATATAGTACACTCCATCTACCTTATCTACCGTTCTTCACCAGTTGTATATTGGACTTAGATGGTGAGCTTGGGAGATTTGTATGTATTCTATTTCTGGTGTCGATGCTCACTTGAGCCGACGGGGTGCTTTCTTATTTCTTATTTCCAAATGCTTATCCCATATTATGATGATATATATTGCATGTGGTTGTGATTCCGCCTTTGGCGAAGAGCTAGCTCCCGCTTGGGGATGCTTTTATTCTTTACTTATGTATATTCATGTGTTGTACCCATTTAGGGCCAATATTTACAAAGGAACTCTGCCGAAATTTTCGGGAAAATTTGTTGTTTTTAAATGTTTTAATGTGGCTTTATTTTACAAAATCACTTTCTTTAAAACAAGTTTTCCTTCACTCTATTGCTTTTAAACGGTTTAGATTTCTGGGTTTTGGCTTACTTAGATTACGTTACGTCTCTAGACGTGGCATAATTTAAGTGCCGGTCACATTCCATACTTTCGGATCGTGACAGTGGCGAATACGGATGGCATAAGCTTATGTTGAATAAGTATTTTTATTTCTTTTGTGATGCTTAGGAAGTATAAATGATGGGACTTCATTAATGAGATTAATGGAAGGAAAGAAACCTAAACATGTTGTAGAATCAAATTTTCAAAAAGGGTAGCTCTAGTTTTTGCTTTGGATAGTGGTGTTCCTTAATGAACATCCTGCACCTCATTCGATGAGGAAAGAGCCTAGATCCCTTCACCGGGAGTGACCTCTTTAGTAAAAGCTAGCAGATGTTATACCTACTCGGTTTATTTTGAAAAACACATGATTTTAAAAGCAGGGCCTAAACCACTCATTTTCAAATCACTCGATTCTACAACGATATCAAGTTCATTACGTAAAAGGTTTTCTTAAAACCTGTCGTAGACCTCCGTCATTTCAGATAAGTACTATTTAGTATTCGTGCAATGTTTGTTGACTATGTTAAGACGTAGTGTGCGGTAGCTGATTAGTGATTATCTGCTAAATCATGTGATGTGATTGGATTAGGGTAGTCGTACGACTTTGTTGACTATGTTAAGGGTCATACAGGTGGGTTTAATTCAATCACGAAATGACGGGTTGAACTTGACCAGCACTTATGATTTGTTGACTATGTTAAGGTCATAAGCTGCTAGGGGTAAAATATTATCAGGAATTTTAAGTGTTGAAATCTGCAATAAGATTGCATACCTTCTATGAGATAGTTGGATCCCGATACCCACTGCGAGTAAGTGTTACTCATGGGAGAGTTTTGCACTTTACAATTAGCTAACCTATCAGGTGTCTAGAAAGGTGTTAATGGGTTATGCCTCTTGAAAAATGAGGTTTACTTTAATTAGGTTCATGCGAAAGCACGTGGAACCTCCTTCAAAGTACCAACATTAGCCCGGTTGACCGGTTAGCGAACTTGTAGGATGTAATTAATCCCGGCTAGTCTTACTTTTTAGGGTTTGAAGAAAAATTTGATTAAAACAGTGGGAGCCATCCTGATTAGATAAGATAATAACCAATGTAATCTTACAAGAGCATACGCTAAGTGTTTTCTTCTCTCTCTCTCCAGGTAACGACCATGACATGTCTTAATCAAGATAATAATATGGATGTATTGACCGAACCCTCTTGTTATACTGAGCTGGGGAACGTTGGTTCCACTCTATCTGATAATTGTTATAATTCTGAGCAGGAAATAAGGGAATATCCGGATTCCCATGCGACCCAAACGAAGAATGAGCATGTTGGTGCATCTTCTTCGGGTGTGTTCATTACCAAGAACTGTTTCTCAGTACACTTTACGTTCTGGGTATTAGATACCGGATCAGGATCCCACATATGTAATATGTTACATGGGCTAAAGAAAGGTAGACAACTGAGAAAAGGTGATCATTCTCTAAGAGTAGGGAATGATGCAAGTGTTGCATCCAAAACAGTTGGTGAATATCACATTATATTACCAACCGGTAATACATTGATTCTGAACAAATGTTATTATATACCGAACCTGATATGCAATATTATATCAGTTTCTTTATTAAGTAAAGAAGGATATAATTTTGTATTGCAGGATAATATTATGAATATTTTTCTGAATCGAAAGTTGATTGGATCAGGCTCGTTAAGTAATTGCATATACGTTCTAAATTAAACCATGATTTTTAACGTACAGAACACACACAAGAGGAAAGGTTCGGAAATGAACAAATCCTTCTTGAGGTATTGTAGACTAGGTTATATTAATACGACACGACTAGCTAAGTTACATAAGGATGAATATTTGAATCCGTTTAAATTTACATCTTATAATACTTGCCAGTCATGTCTCAAAGGTAAAATGACCAAAACTCCGTTTACTGGACACGGAGAAAGAGTTACTGAACTCTTGAGACCGATACATAGTGATGCATGCGATCCCATGTCTACACATACCAGAAATGGTTCCTCGTACTTCATTACATTCATCGATGATCTCTCAAGATTCGGACATGTGTTCCTGTTGAAATACAAGTCTGAAGCTTTTGAGATATTCAAAGAATATAAGTACGAAGTGGAGAACCAAATGGGAAAAAGTATTAAAATCCTTGTTTCCCCCAATCAGAGCAAAGCTCTGTTCAAATTTTGAAATTTGAAATGAAGCAGCGCCAAGTACGCTGCACTCTAAGCAGCGCACCACGTGCAAAGCACATGAGCGCTAGCGCTAAGAGCGTTGCACTTTAAGCAGCGCACCACGTGCAAAGCACGTGACCGCTATCATTAGAACAAAAGTTTCTCAGCCCTTGGATCAAAGATCCAACGAACATGATTAAAAATCATCAATTGACCAGAATAAAATTCTGTTAAGGAATCATTCCTCAGAATCTTTCCAAACAGGAAAGATTATACTCTGAAAATCAGAGCCCCGTTGGATCAATGATCCAATGGTGATTAAAAAATCACCAAATTACAGAATAAAATTCTGTATGAGAAAAGATTTCCCAATCTAGTTTAAAACAAGAAAATTGCCTTCTGTAAAACAGAAGCCCTTGGATCAGAGATTCAACGGTGGGGAAATCCCCAAATCAATTAGAGAAAAGATCTCTTCAAACCGATTCAACAAATCATCCTACCCTATATAAAGGCCCTAAGACTTTAAGTCTCACAGAAAGGAACCCCCCCATAAATTTTGAGAAAGTTCAGAAAGAAGAGCAAGCTCTTAGCAGAAGAAGAATTTCTTCAAGGTAAAATAAAGAGATCAAAGCATCTCATCATAAAAAGAACTTAGTTCTTAGGACAGATCATAGATCTATAAGACAAATTTTCTTTCACAAAAGAGATCATAATCTCTCATTAGAAAAAAGGGGGAGAATAATTCAATTCTCTTAGGATCACAGATCCATAAAGGCAAAGCCTTTCACCAAAAACATAAGAGATTGAAACATCTCCTATAAAATAAGAACTTTGTTCTTAGAACCAGGAGACAAAGTCTCTTGTAAGCGAGAAACTATTTCTCAGATCACAATATTGATCAGAAGCGCTCTACACTCATTGACTGGCGCTCACCGCCAAGCGCGCCACGTGCTCCTCACGTGTGCGCTACTTAAATAGAAGCGCTCTGCGCTCTTTGACTGGCGCTAAACGCCAAGCACGCCACATGTACTTCACGTGTGCGCTACATCACAAGAAGCGCTCATTGACTGGCGCTCACCGCCATGCATGCCACGTGCTCCTCACGTGCGCGCTACCTAAACAGAAGCGCTCTGCGCTCTTTGACTGGCGCTCAACGCCAAGCACGCCACGTGCTCCTCACGTGTGCACTACATCACAAGAAGTGCCCATTGACTGGCGCTCAGCGCCAAGCGCACCATGTGCTCCTCACGTGTGCGCTACTTAAACAGAAGCGCTCTGCGCTCATTGACTGGCGCTCAACGCCAAGCGTGCCACGTGTTCCTCACCTGTGCGCTACTTAAACAGAAGCGCTCTGCGCTCATTATCTGGCGCACTGCGCCAAGCGCGCCACGTGCTCCTCACATGTGCGTTACATTACGAGAAGCGCTCATTGACTGGCGCACAGCGCCAAGCACGCCACGTGCTCCTCACGTGTGCACTAAGAGAACATAAACTGTTCTATAAAAAAGGCCTCAGAGCTATAATGAGTGCTCATCACTCAATAAAAGGCAAAAACAATTGTCATAAACCAAGCCAATGCTCAGCATTTTAACTGAATGGGCCGAGCCCAAGTTGGCCACAGATCCCTACTTCGGATCAATTGAGCCCATATGCTCATAAATTTTTGATCTTAGTCCCAAATTGGACTACAGATCTCCCAAACAATATTGGTTCAAGGGTACATCTCTTCATTCCTCTGATATGTGTCGTTGTAATCCTTTAAAGTCTTCAGAGAGGTGACGGGTCCCGACAACCAGACATTTCACGGATTGTAGGGTCCTTCAACTCATGGACTATGATGTCCTTAAATCTTACGGACCGTGGGGTCCTTAAACTCATGGACTATGATGTCCTTAAACTTTACAGACTATGATGTCTCTAACTAGACTATGATATCTTTAAACTCTACGGACTATGACGTCCTTAAACATTAGAGCCCAAATGCTTTTTTGTCGGATCTAAATGATCCTGTTAAGTAGATCTTAGTCTAAAATTAGACTAATGTATCCTTAACAAATGGTTAAGTTGATCTTAGTCTAAAATTAGACTAACGTATCCTTAACAAACGTTTAAATTGATCTTAGTCTCAAATGTGATTAACGATCCTTAAACCCAACCCAAACCCAAATCTAATAAAATACGGATTTGGAATAATCCACGCCCTACGGGCGACAACATAAATTAGTCTCTGTATACAATCCACGGGCAACCAAAAATAAAACAAACACACACGACACGAAGTGACCATCTGGAGAAGGAGAAAGTTGTTACCGCGATGCGGTAGCGTGATTAACTGCAGGGGCTTGCGCCTGCAGGGAAGAGCGTCCCCACAATCAAAAACCCCTCAAATGAGGGGGAATCTGATAAAGTCTGCTACAACGGCCGCATCTGTCTAAACCTCCGATACATAGTGCCATAAATCAACTTGGTATCTTCGGAGAGGTGGACGGATAAAACCTAAATAACATCTGTCCCCCAAAATTCAGGCCGGACGTCCCAACGTCCCGGTTGCATATTTCGGCGGAGAACAATCCTTCGATCTGATCGAGGAAAAGAATACTTAAGCACGGAGTTCCTGGATTTTTTGAAAGAGAATGGGATTCTTGCTCAGCTTACTACTCCGTATATACCACCGCACAATGGTGCATCGAGACGGAGGATTCGCATCCTATGAGATATGGTGTGCTCTATCATGAGTAACATTGAGTTACCTATTTCTATTTGGGGTTATGCGCTTGAGAAGCTGCATACTTATTGAATAGAGTTCCATCCAAATCAGTGCCTACCACTCCATATGAGATATGGAATGGGAAGAGACCGTCTCTTAAATGAGTTAAGATATGGGGTTGTCCGGCCTATGTTGAAAAGTAAAATCCGGACAAGCTCGAGGCAAGATCAGTACTGTATAAGTTTGTTGGATATTCCGAACATTCGCGAGGGTAAATCTTCTACCACACTGAGGAGCAAAAGGTGTTTTGTTTCTCAGCATGCCACCTTTTTAGAAAAGGAATTTCTTATGGAAGAAATTATTGGTCATAAGGTAGAACTGGAAGAAGTTCTAGCTAGACAAACTAACGGCTGATGATTTGGTAGAACCGGAGGATTCAATAGTTCCCGACGAACCTCAGCCTCTCCGAAGATCTAGTAGGGTTCCTCATCCGCCTGAGAGATACTACGGTTTTCTCAATGACAGTGGGAGCGAGGATTGCATCATGGAAGATGATGACCCAACTAGTTTCGAGCAGGCCATCACGAGTGGGGACTCTGTGAAATGGCTGGATGCTATGCAATCTGAGATGGAATCCATATACACCAACAAAGTATGGACTTTGGTAGTTGCACCTGAAGGGCTAAAACCCATCGGGAGCAAGTGGATATTGAGAAGATTCTTGGTGTAGATGGAAAAGTTGAGACTTTCAAAGCTAGACTTGTTGCAAAAGGTTTTCGTCAATAACCAGGTATGGATTTTGATGAAACCTTTTCTCCAGTAGCTATACTTAAGTCCATCCAGATCCTACCTGCCATTGTTGCATACCATAACTACGAAATCTGGCAGATCGATGTCAAGACCGCTTTTCTAAATGGTGGTTTAGAAGAGAGCGTGTGCATGATACTGCCAGAGGGCTTCATAGACAGTGGGAGAAGAGGAAAGGTGTGCAAGTTTCTTAAATCAAAATTCGGATTAAAGCAGGCATCACGGAGTTGGAACATCTATTTTGATGTGGCAGTCAAAGAGTTTGACTTTATCAAAAAGGTAGATGAACCTTGTACATACAAAAAGGTTGTAGAGAGTAAAGTTGTCTTCCTCGTATCGTACGTGGATGACATACTTTTGATAGGAAATGGTGTTCCTATGCTACACTCGGTCAAGCTTCTCTTATCACAATGTTTTTCCATGAAGGATCTTGGTGATGCCTCATACATCCAGTGATTAAGATGTATAGAGATAGATCTAAGAGGATGTATCATACTCACTAGGTGTAGTGAGTAGGTGTCAATCAGATCCTGGGGAGAAACGCTAGATAGCTGTGAAGAACATTCTTAAGTACTTGAGAAAGATTAAAGAAATGTTCTTGGTGTTTGGTAACGGTGAACTCCAGATGGAGTCCTTTACCGATTCGAGCATCCAGAGTGATAAGGTCGACTGTAAGACAGTCGCGGGTTTTGTCTTTGCCTTCAGTGGATGGACGGTATGTTGGAAGAGAAGCTAGATACCGTGGCAGACTCGACGATAATGGTTGAATACATCGCTGCCAACGATGCTACCAAAAAAGTTGTCTGGGTATAGATGTTCAGGAGATGAACTTGGTTCTACCATTGTGGTGACAATGGAGCTGTGGTTTTGGCCTAGGAACCCCGGTCCCATCAGTGATCCAGATATATTCTTGGGCAGTATCACCTAATCAGAGAAATGGTTGATCTCCAGGCGATCGAGATCAGGAGAGTTGAGACGAAGAATGACACGGCAGATCCACTCACCTAGGCCAAAACCCCAGATGCAGTTTGAGAGTTTTTGGGACGTTGGGTATGAGATACTACAACAACTGGCCTTAGTGCAAATGGAAGATTGTTAGTTATATGTATTCCCTAGAGGCCATTGTTGTACATGATTGTATATTACAATGGATGCTTGGACATATATAGGGAGGACTTTCTTGCTCAACATGATAATATGCTATCTGGTTACTCTTTATCTTAACATGTAGACTAGTATTATGATGTTGTCTTGCTCTCACGGGTTGGTAAAGCCTTTAAGATGTATACTTGACTACCAGAATTATGATGCAGATCATACTAGTGGGGCCAGGGTGGTCCACAAGTTCTGTAAGTCCACGTTGCTCATCCCGGTTCTTACGGGGAAGCGAAAACGACAAAAAACAACAATTTGGCGCAAGGCAACATGAACTTAAAGCACGGATCTTTGCTAAACTAGAAACTAGTAAACTACTAGAGGTTTTAACTACTATGCTGTAGAAAGTATACCTCACAAAACCGGTCCTTCGGGTCTTCATTCCGCTGTCCCGCTAGTCCATCCAAGCTCCAAGCGTCGATCCGGACCTTGGGCACCTCCACGGCCTTCTTGAGTCGAAGACGATCCACTCGAGAGATGTACACCGAGCTCCACCTCGAGCCGAGGTAACTAGGGCGACGAGATCGCTAATCTAGAAGCCCTAGGTTGTGTAGAAGTGATAGAGGGATGGTTTTGTCAAGTGGAATCCTTTTTCTCTCAACACATGAGATCAAAGGAAGAATCAAGAGGAGGAAGAAGGAGGAGCAACCATGGAACTCTTTCTCATTTCCTTTTTAAGAGAGAGAATGAGAATGAAGAAATGAAAAAAAAAACTTAACCAAGAGAAAAACAACCATGGTTGCAATAATACTCAAATATCATCATTACTAATCCTATCATGATAAAGTTGATGGCACGAATGACATGACCATTTTCATAACCCAAGAAATAAAAAAAATCCAAAGAAAACTCTAGACCTCTCATGAAGGTCAAAAGTCCACTTTGGTCAAACGGTCAACAAAGTCAAGTGTGGTCAAAGAAGGTCAAATGGTCAAAGCAATAAGCCATCATATAATTATCACTAATAGGATTAGTAAACAATGTCTCCGACTCATAATGGTTTTAACCGAACAAATTGCCAAAACCCTAATGAACCTGCCACATATTGGTTTTGGCCGAACCAACTGCCAAAACCCTAATGAGGCACCTCCTCCTTCATCACTCCTCAAAACTGTGCATACACACCCGCATCCGCATTCCGTAGAATGCAAATGCACTGAAGACAAAACAAATCCATCCGTACAATACTAGGATTCGGATTAAACCAAAGCCCACCAGTATTGCCTGCCCGAACAACATACGCACACAAGTGTACGCAAGTGATCGCAGCCCTGCCGTAAAACCACACGGCCTCTACACGTTTCGCTCAGTGCAGGGAAACTCTCTGTGTGGGACTCTAAAGACTCGACACTACGCTGGCAGTGAGTTTAACCACAGACCGCAAGTGGCACTAGCTGTACGTAACGGTCCCCAGGTAGATGTCGATAAGAAGGCCGATGAGATAAACCCATCCGAACTCCTACTGAGCCTGTATGTGACAATCTCCGTACAGTCCGGTCTGTTCGTCTGATACATCGCATGGCGGGCCTAGGGGACGGTAAACGTCAGTCCATTAATAGCGGTACAAGTCGTGTCGGAGTGAAGCCTAGAACACCCTGAGATAACACTGGAAACCTACCAGTATATCTCGCTTGCCCTGTCCAGGGACTACTCGTGTAATGGCTCTCCTAGACACAGCGCGATGTCAACCCCCAATACCGGGAGAGACGAATCCTGTCTAACCGTCACTGCCTCCAAGTGCTTCGGGACTGCACCCAACTACTATCTGTTTGCACGACTCCTTTGAGCCATGGTAGGGTAGTAATCTAAGTACAGTGGGAACACACTCGAGGCGAAGTGACAGTGTCAAGTCAGCGGACTAAGCTGTACTCATGTCACCTGGGAACTGATAACTGACGATAGGTATAATACCAACCAACAGTTCCCGACGAGTCTTGTCCAGTGTACTCGTAACCTAACGAGCACCCGCATACTATCTCCAGTACGACGTACTGATGGCTGTGGGACAGACCACCTCCAGAGCTGGGATGAGAAGCGTATACGCTAGTCTACTCCGGAGTATCGATGCCCTGTCTCGATAGTCCTACGACTAGGGACCTGTATAAGGATGTGCTTATAGATTACCTAGCCCCCACAAGTATGACTGCCATCACAACGCTGGTAATCAAGCAAAGATCCTAAGGGCTCTACTAATATGTATAAGCGATATGCTAAAAGAAACACATGCACATATTGAAGTAGAAACAAACCAAGTAGCATACTACCATTTTGAGCAAGATTGTCTATACAACTGTGAATATCCCAAGCTTCGATTAAGTAATATACAAGCTAGTATGATACAGTAATGGCCTCTAGGGCATATACACTAACAAGTTCATCCTTTAATTGTTCCTAGTCGAGGGTGTATCGAGACGGGGCATCGATATTCCAGAGTAGACTAGCGTATACGCTTCTTGACCCATTTGATGGGCGATGAATGATCCCATATCCAATGGTGTTTGACATCAAAGAAGGTATACGAGTGCTCAGTGGAGACTAGGTACACTGAACAGGACTCGCCGAGAACTCCTAGATGGTATTATACCCAACGTCAGATAGCAGTTCTCTGGTGACACTGGACAGGTTAGTCTGTAGACCCAAGATCTTCATAAAGTCTTGTGTGATTCCCACTATGCTTTGATTTACACCTTACCACATTTGTAACAACCGAGTTCTGTTATACCAATTTCTGTTGCCGTATGTGTTTAATTCATTTACCCTGTGTGGTTGCAAATGGTAGTTTACTTTATATTCGACCCGCTTGCTTGAGCTTGTTGTTTCCTAGTTATAGATTACCCAGACATTACATAATTTTGTATATAACAATTTAGTCCCTTAAAATAATACATGACATGGCCTGCTTGATACCCCTAACCCCGTGGTAGCGTCCTTGCATCGTGTTCTCGTCCCGTTCAGTGAAACGGACGTGTTTGGATGGCTACGCGCACGTACGTGCGTCCGTTCTTGGGGGTATGCATTTCTGTTACAAAATCCTTCATTTTAATTGTTTCCCCTCAATCAGAACAAAACCCTATTTCTAAAACTGAAAAGTAAAGTACTGCTTCATAAAAGGGTCTAAACACCAAAGGCAATTTATCCTAGCAAGAATCACATGCATTTAATAATAGCAAATTAAATCATGAGATGCACAAGCACAACAGAGAGCTAAAATAAAAAGAACACTTAACAGATAATAAAATACTTAATTAAAACATTTATTCATTATTACATTTAAAAAAGATCACCAAATGTGGGATCGGAAAGACAAGGGTTCGCAAAAATAAAAAAGAGATTCCCCAACTCCCTTTCTGCCTTCTCCACCATGTCAAAGCGGCGATCCTTCCGAGAAGAAGACATCCAACGATCGTCGCCACATTCTTTGAAAAAGGTGGCAATGACAACCTGGCGAGCCCGTATCTGGCTCAGCAAGTGGAAAGAGCAGTCCCTCAGGGCTTTAGTGATCAAGAGCGCTTCGAAAAAGCTCTCGATCTTATCCTCGGCCACATCAAGCATTATCGAGGACATCTCCGCCGGAGGAGGGGGAATGTTGGCGAGCACCGAGGCAAGGATCATCCGAAGCCAAATGGAGTCCGGGGGAAGAGGAGACCCCACACGAGTCGAAAGCTCGTACATTACAGCATCGCACTGCTCGTCCGAAAAAGAGGAGTCCACCAAGTGCGCAGCAAAATGGGGAAGTCCCGGATCGGCATTTCCCATGGTTGTCGGCAGGCGTGAGGACGGTTGCAAGCTATGGTAGAAGAAGTTCTCTGAAGATGAGAAAAGAAAAGGCTTGGCCTTGAACTATATATAGACCCAAGAACAAAAGATTCTGTACACAATAGACTCGGGAAATCAAGATTTTGGAAATACAAGTTTGGCTGGAAAAAAGGAGATGAAAAGATATCTCAGGTGAAGCGACGCTTCCGATTCCCCCAATCAGAGCAAACCTCTACTTTGAAAATCTAAGTTTTAATAATAAATGAAGCAACGCTTCAGATCCTCTGCGCTGCGCGCAAAGCGCCACGTGCCAGAAGTTGATGCGTCAGCACAGCGCCCGAAGCAGTGCATCCAATCAGAGCAAGGCTCTTTAAAACAAGAAGTAAAGAAAGCAACGTTTCAGGTGCGCAAGCGCTGCGCTGCGCGACGCGTGTCTGCGCAGTTGCGCAAGCACAGCTGCGCAAGCGCTGCTCTGCGCGACGCGTGTCTGCGCAGTTGCGCAAGCACAACTGCGCAAGCACAGCTGCGCGAGCGCTGCGCTGCTCGACACGTGTCATGCCCTAGGGCGTTTGCGCAAAACAGAATTGAGATTTTAAAGAAATTTTTTTTGTTCTTGTTAAAACAAGTAGATTTTCTTCTGTAAAACAGAGGCCTTTGGATCAAAGATCCAACGGTGGGGAAAATTCCCCAAGTCACTCATAGAAAGATCTTTTTAACAAATTTAACTAATTTATGGGCACTATAAAAGGGACCCCAGACCTCAATTCAAAGGCATCAACATTTTCTGAGAGAAAAAAATAGAACTCTGAAGAACTCCTCAAGAACAAAAAAGGTAAAAACCTTCAGAAAAAGAGAAAATTCTCTTAAAAAACAGATCATTGATCTAAGAACAAGATCAATGATCTTCAAGAAGAAAGAAAACTAACTAATAATAGTGCTTTGCACTTGCTTATGAGCCATTGGTTCTTTGAAAACAAGAAAAACTTGTTTTCTTTGATTTAAAATCAATCAAAAGATAAAACAGTGCTCTGTACTTGCAAGAACTGCGCTGTTGCGCTCCTGTGTTGGCGCAAGCCACCAGGAAGCGCCACGTGTCAGTAGCGCAGCAGCGCAGCGCACTGACACAGTGCACTGCACTATTGCGCTTGCGCTCACCAGAGCGTGACACGTGTCCCCACCATATGAGTTTGCGCTCATTACTTGGGGCAAAGCGCCTGACAAGCCACGTGGGGCACTGTCAGAGTATTTAATGCTCTGCATTATTAAAGAAAAGGGACAGAGCCCAATTAAAAGGCCTAACAGGCCTAATAAATAAAATGCTATGCATTTAAAAAAAGGGGCGGGCAAAGCCCAAACAAAAAAATAGATGCTCTGCATCATTTATAAAAGGGCAGAGCCCAACCAAAACAAGAATAATGCAGTGCATTACTAAAAAGGGGTAAAGCCCTAGCACAGGCCAAAGACAAAAAATGTTGAAACTGGACTTAGCCCAATCATGGCCGTAAGTCCTCAAATTAACTTGACTGAGCACAATTGCTCTCTTAAATCAATTTACATCCGGTTCAAGGGTACATCTCCGAACTCCTCTGACACATATCGTTGTGATTCCTCAACGACGCCAGAGAGGTGACGGGTCCCAACGACCACACATGAATATGGACTGCGGGGTCCTTAAACTCGTGGACTGAAACGTCCTTAAACTAATATTGGACCACCACGTCCCTAAACTGGCGATGGACCGAAACGTCCCTAAACTAATATTGGACCGAAACGTCCCTAAACTATTATTGGACCACCACGTCCCTAAACTGGAACAATAGAGCCTCCAAATGCTCTTTTGCCGGATCTAAATGATCCCGTTTAAGTTGATCTTAGCCCCAAACACGGCTAACATATCCTTAAACATTCAAACGGACTATAATACTCCAAATCAACCTTGGTTCAAGGGTACATCTCTGAACTCCTCTGACATCTGCCGTTGTAATCCTTCAACGACGTTAGAGAGGTGACGAGTCCCGATGGCCAGATATTAAATGAATTATCACGTTAAGTTGATCTTGGTCTCAAACAGGACTAACGTATCCTTGACGAACGTTTAAGTTGATCTTAGTCTCAATACGACTAACGTATCCTTAAACCAAAAACACCAAACCCAAATCTAAGTAAATACGGATTTGGACTAATCCACGTCCTACGGGTGACGACATTACTCAGTCTCTGTATACAATCAACGGGCAACCACAAACAAAACAAACACACACGACACGAAGTGAAATTCTGGAGAAGGAGAAAGTTGTTACCGCGATGCGGTAGCGTAATTAACTGCAGGGGCTTGCGCCTGCAGGGAAGAGCGTCCCCACAATCAAAAACCCCTCACCCTGAGGGGGAATCTGACGAAATTTGCTACATTGGCCGCATCCGTCTAAACCTCCGATACACGGTGCCATAAATCAACTTGGCATCTTCGGAGAGGTAGACGGATAAAACCATATAGCATCTGCCCCGAATCTCAGGCAAGACGCCCTCACGTCGTCGGTAGCCATTCGGAGGGGAACATATTCTGGCACCCCCGGTGGGACCTTTTCCTCTTTCCACTCCACACTTCGCGTGTCGTCTTCGCGAACCAATCGCGGTTTGTTAAATGGTTGCCTTCGGATTTCAAGTTACTAAGATTTGGTCTTTTGCCTGGCGCAGAACTCAAGCATCAATGGCCTTTAACTGCACCAACTGCTCGAAGTGCCACTGCAACGGACGCTCCACCTCACCGAGAGGTGTAGCATATGGGCCCCAAGCGGCTTCCTTCCTCACTCTGCCGGTAGACCAGGTAACCCAAGCCACCACTGGCCTGTTCTTTGGGACCATGATCCCACCTACAAGCTTCTCTACGCCAATACCTGCAACGAAAGTGAGCAAAAAGTCGGTCTTCGACCGGCTCACTGCTACGACGACCCCTGTCAACGGGTCGCCCACTGCCAAACCAACAGCTTCGGTTTTCGCCAGGCTGGATCAGAACTCTAAACTGGCTGTCCCAAGGAAGGCAATGCTTGCTGCTCCAGAAGTCGTCAAGGCGGCTTCCCCTGTCAAAGAGTCAGTCTTTTCAAGACTGACGATTCCTGCTCCTGCCCCTGCTCGAGGATCCGTCTTCGACAGGTTGAATATCACCCCTCAAAAGACAACCTCAGTCTTTAAGAGGTTAACAGCGGCGGCGCCACATTCAGACAGGGGGCAAAAAGAAGCTATCTCTATCTCCGAGCCAGTCCCAACGGCTCGTCGTGCTCGACGTCGCCATTGGCGACGAGTGAGGATGGCAGGGGGCGACTCCCCCTCAGGGCTAACTCCGCCAGCTCTAGTGGTGGAAGTCAACGCTGCTGTTCCAACTGGGAACAGTTTTGAACTACTGAGGAGGGTACGTAAGAACTCTCCAACAGCTACACTGAAAAGATCTCCTCCACCTGCGGAGAGAGTTCCAGAAACGAAGCAAGAACAGCCCCCTCAACGGCTGTCCTCAAGAATTTATAAAGTTTGGCGGAGGGTTCAAGACTCCGTGATCGACCCAGATCACTCTCGTCAACGAAAGAAGACGAAGGTGCAAAAAGAAAAGACCATCCCATTAAACAGCAGGGGACAACGATCGCTAGGGTACCCACTGCAACGACCCCTTTAACTTCAACGGCCCCTTCAACTTCAACGACCCACAAAAGAAGGAGGCCGGAGAAAACCCCCGTGCCGGCGACAAATATCAGAGGTGGTGAACCCAAACGCCCTAAGTCAGGGGGCATTGTAGTTCACACCGTCTATGTGACATCTGGTAAGGAGGACAGTCGCATATCAACAGGTCATAGACCGCACACGCGGTCAGTGACCAAGGCGCAGGAGCAACAACAGAAGCTCCAAGAGATGATGAACGCTATGGACGCACTTACAGGGCCAAAAGAAAATCCTGAAACGTCCTCGGATGAACGCTAAGAGGAAGAAACCGACGCCGAATTCCTTCGTCGGATATTGGAGAAGAAGGACAAAGAGGCTGCTGAACAAGCAGCCAACATACAGCGTATGGGCCTCCTCTTCCAAGACATGATAGGGATGATGATACAACAAGATCCTCCGGCCGAAGAGCCCCCGATCGTCCTTGGAGACGATAGGGGAGAGACATCAAATCCTCCACCAGCTCTGTCGACGGCTAAAGAGGATACAATCTCCAAAGCTGATTTGGATGAGTACATCGCATAACAAATACGGGTTCATCATGCGACCGAAGCAGCCGGCCAGGTCGTAAAAACGGGACGGCCATATCCGAGTTGGTACGATCAAATCAAGTACCCGCCAGGTTATACAATTCCCAAGTTCCATGTCTACAAGGGGACGGGCAATCCTCATCAGCATGTTGCCCAGTTCAGGGCACTCTGCGGCAACACCGGCGGTGACGACAAGCTGTTACTTCGCCAGTTTGTTGGAAGCTTATCAGATACGGCGTTCGAATGGTACTCTGAGCTCCCGAACGACTCTATTAAAACCTTCGCAGAGATGGAGCTGCTGTTTACTCAGCGTTTTGCAAGCGCCAGTGAACGCACCCCAATGACGACACTAATTAACGCCAGGGTAAAGCCAGGCGAGACGTGGGTTCAGTACGCTATACGATGGCGGAACTTATGGTCGAAGTGTGAGCAGCGCATTGAAGAAGCTCCCGCGGTGGGTATGTTTGTGGGAACCCTTGATCCGCAAGAAACCATCTCACAATTTATGATGTTTTCAAGCCAACTACCTTCCAGGCCTTGATTGACAAACTAGCGCAAATGGATCAAATGGGCCATAAACCCCCTCTTCCAAAGCCGGACTCCCGAAATGACAAAGGGAAGGGAAAAGCGATCGTTGTTGCTAATGCACAACAACAACCGAGCAACTCGAAGCCGGTTGTACGTCAAAATAATATGCTCCCGTACGTAGACCTTGAGGAGAGACTAGGGCGTCCTTACTCGTTTCCCCGCGATAAAACGAAAAGGTTATTCGAGCTGGCATTGGGCAATCGACTTATAAATTTGCCGGATCCAAAACGTCCGTTGCAACCAAGTGATGTCAACGAGCCCAACTTCTGTCCTTATCATCGAGTACTAGGCCATCCGATCGAAGACTGCTACATTTTCAAGAATTGGCTTGAAAACCAATACCGACAGGGCAAGTTCGCGTTATCTGACAAATGGAAGGTGAATCCACCGCAGCCCCATACCTCTAAGGGAACGAATACGCCGGGGGCAACATGCTCCGTCGTTGAAGAAGCTCCTTGGGAGGTTGTATTATCAGCCAAGACAAAGAGGATGCTAAACGATCTTCAGACATGTCCAGCGATCAAGTGGAAGAACCCGTTGGAACCGCAGATCATTGAAGGGATGTTGAAGCCACGTCCAACTCCAAAGACCGATGGTGGTGGCTCAAGCACTCGCAACCAGCCGTCAAAATCCTCGAAGAAGAAGAAAAAGAAGTCAAAGAAGCCCGTGAAGCCTGGCGACAAGCGTACGGACTTGCAAAAACAAATTGACGCACTGGAGGAATATAACCAGAAAGCACGGACTCTCATTACGCTCCAAGAGTTCCTCAACCACGTCTTTCAAGAGGAAGGCGAGGGAGAAAGTTCGTCAGATGAATCTGAAGAATGCGTGGCAAGCTGTCGTGTGATTTCCCATTCGTTCATGAACGATGAGGAGACTCATTGTATTGGAAAGCTGGGGGCAGATCCTGAACCAAGAATTTGGGGGCCATCGGATGAAGTAATTGACGCATTCTTAATGAAGCTCGGTTGAAAAGTAAAGCTGATCGGGAGCGCGAGGCGTTTATATTCGAAAGGGCCAAACGCCAGCGCCTTGACGAAAGAATCGAGATACTCCCGCTGGAACAAAGTACCTCCACTACCGACAAGAGCCAATTCAAGATGAGGAAAATGTTTGCTAAGGCCATATCAATGGGCATGAAGTTACCATCCTCCAAAGGAAACATCACCGGTGAAGTGGAAATGCACCCCTCCTATTGCTTATATCATCAAAAGATTTCGCACCCCACTCAAGAGTCCAAAGCTTTCGATAAATGGTGGCAAGGATACGTTGCTCGTCGACAACGCTTTAAGCGGGAAAAGCGTAAAACTCGTCGAGAGTAAAGAAATACGACCGAAGGGATTAAAAGAACTACCGGCAATTGTCGCATGGTTAACACTGGCAGGTCACAAGTGCCTACATTCGGGAGCGATTCTGATGAAGAACTGGAACTTGCCCCTCTCTTTAAAGAATCCACTTCGGGAAAAGAAGAAGAGCCGAAGGTCTGCGAAAATATCCGGCTGCGGAATCGGACGCTGCCCGAAAAGAATCTCGGACCCTCAAACAGAAAAGATAAAGGGAAAGAAAAGGTCTCTGAAGATATCGTCTTAGATGACCAAGTTCTGGAGGAACTAAGCGCCAACAACCCGCCGAAGAAGAATAAGGTGGATTACAACGTCCTAGCGCACCTGAGGAAACTACTCTCACAGCTCAGCATTCTCGACACCCTTTTGCTATCAAAGGAGGCGAGAGATTCGTTGATCAAGGCACTATAAGATCCGGAACAATTCCAAGCTTGCCTGGCCGAGGAAAAGATGAAGGATGAATTGGAGGAAGTGCACACGGCAGATGTCACCTTCGGTGAAGAAGACCTTCTCCTTGGGACATGCGAACATAATCGCCCTCTCTATGTCTCAGGATACTGCCATGATATAAAGATAGGCAGAATCCTGATCGATAACGGATCGTTTGTTAATCTCCTTAACGTGCGGGTGTTAAAAGAAATCTGCATGAGCGTCCAGCACCTTGCTCGAGACAAGATCACCATCTCCGGGTTCGACTCCCAATCATCAAAGACTCTTAGATATGTGATACTGACACTACGCTTCGGGCTACTCGTCACGGATATTAAGTTCCACATCATAGACGCCAAGACATGCTACAACGCTTTGCTCGGCCGACCATGGTTACACGAGTACAACATCATCCCTTCTACACAACATCAGTGTATGAAGTATTTTAAGGATGGTTTCGAGTATACCGTGACGGGAGAACTGAACCCATTCTCTGTGAACGAAGTCCGCAAATATGAAGACGCCAAATACTTCTTACCGGATTTCGAGGACACAGAAAGGTGTCACAAGCCGGAGAATAAAGCTAACGCCACCATCCCTGTTTTCGGGAGTGATACCGAGGAGGAAGAGGAGATAGTTTATTCGGGTCCATCCCAACACAACAAGCCAGGACCGTCCACTCCTACGTTGATCTTTGGTAGCGACTCAGAAGATGAGATCCGTGTTGTATTCTCTGCTCGATCTTCCATACGAACGTCCGCTGACGAAGAACAAAGTCTACAAGTCGCCATAGTGCCACTTAAACACCATAAAGAACTAGATGCACTTAATATTTACAATGTAGAAGAGCTACAAACATTCTACATCCCTCCCAGGTGAGAGAGCGAGAAAGCAATTCTGTTTTACCGCTCTGAAGAAACCAAGGTAGAAAAAGAAATCTGGCATGGCGCGGATCCTACGCTCGACAGGCTTCAGCCTATCCGTCTCCCCAGATATTATACGAAAGGTTTGAAAAAGCTGCTGAAACGCCAGGGGATATCCTTCAAGCAGACCGTTCGAAAAGCCAAGTTCTATGATAAAGTTTGGAACGTTCCCGGGACTCAACGCAAACTGCCTACTGGGAGAATGGAGACAAAAAGACTCGGATACATCCGGTCAAAGAAACGAGAGCTACTAAACAGCTGTTACGTCATGTATGACTTCGATGAAGAAGCGGATGCTCAATGGGAGGACGCTAATCCTAAGCCAGTGAAAGTTCCAGATGCAAAGGAGCCCAGTCCGTCGTTCGAAGAACAAATGGACAAACTTATAAGGAAAGCTGGTCAAAAAGTTCGAGATGATCACAACCGCGAGACGGCCATCTACGAGAAAGCCAAGACGCAACGCCTTCTCCAACAGGCCGTGAAGGATGAAAATGCCGCTCCTTGTCAATCCGTTATAAAGAAGGCTCGGCGCAAAAGCAGAAATAAGTCGAAAAGCCAAAAAGGCGCTCAACAACAACAAAGCAGGGTTAAGAAGCTACGCAAACGGGAGTCGAGCGTTATTGATCTATCCCTTATGAAGAAAATGGGTCGAGCATACTCGTTTCCGCGAGACAAGATGAAGAAGATACTTGACCTCGCTCTAAAATATCATATGCTTACACTGCCGGAGTCTAAACATCCCGAACAAGCAGGCGAAGTCTCACACCCGGACTATTGCTTTTATCACCGAGTGATAGGACACCCTCTCGAAGATTGCTTCACCTTCAAAAATTGGGTTGAAGATCAGTACCAACTCGGCAAGTTCGCTCTGTCTGGCAATTGGAGGGTAACGCCGCCGCAGAAGCACGAACCCAAGGCCACGAAAGAAGAACCAGTTCCGCAGTGGGATTGGAAGCGAATCCGTACTTGTCACGTGATAACAATATCAAAAGAAGAGCCCGAGAACTTGGATGACCTTCCCTGGTGCTTCGAAAACAGCAACGATGAGGTGATCTCAGAATTCCCACCAGCGCCAAAAGAGCTGGAAGATGGAATCCATACCACTGCAGATAACCATAAGAAAATTGAGTTGGGAACGGCGAAT
Source organism: Agapanthus africanus (assembly GCA_030015575.1). NCBI lineage: Eukaryota > Viridiplantae > Streptophyta > Magnoliopsida > Asparagales > Amaryllidaceae > Agapanthus > Agapanthus africanus. Next base: position 82,998,225 of record CM057343.1, read on the forward strand.
GACCCGCGACCGACATTCATCAGCGAGCTGCTATCTGAAGAAAGGATGGCTGCGTTAAAGGACTTGCTTCTACAGCATAGAGATTGCTTCGCATGGAACTATTCTGAAATGCCAGGACTAGATCCAGAGATTGCTGTACACAGATTGGCGATATCCCCGGACATCAAGCCAGTCAAACAGGTGCCGAGAAGAATGCGATTCGAGCTTGATATGAGCATCAACGCCGAGGTCAAAAAGTTAATCGACTCTGGCTTTATCCAGGAGGTTCAATACCCTGAATGGATCGCCAACATCGTCCCGGTGATGAAGAAAAATGGGACAGTGCGCATATGCGTAGACTTCCGGGATCTCAATAAAGCCTGCCCGAAAGACGATTTCCCAGTGCCAGTCACCGAACTGATGATAGACAATATGTCCACTCATGAGGTTTTCTCCTTCATGGACGGCTCATCGGGGTATAACCAGATAAAGATGCATCCCGAAGATCAGAAGCACACCGCCTTCAGGACTCCTCTGGGTATATTCTGCTACAAGGTGATGCCCTTCGGTTTAAAGAATGCCGGTGCCACTTATCAAAGGGCCATGATGAAGATTTTCGATGACCTTATACATGAAATCGTCGAATGCTATATCGACGACCTCGTTGTTAAAAGCAAATCATATGAGGAACATCTTGAGCATCTGAAGACCGTATTTCAACGCCTTCGGCAATACAACTTGAAGATGAACCCGCTCAAGTGTGCATTCGGAGTTTCCTCAGGCAAATTCCTGGGATTCATTGTTCGACACCAAGCTATTGAAATAGATCCGTCAAAGATCAAAGCGATCATGGAAATTCCTCCGCCGAGAACTCTCAGACAGTTGCGATCTCTCCAAGGGAAGCTCGCATACATACGGCGATTTATAGCCAACCTTTCAGGAAAGTGCCGTCCTTACAGCCACCTGATGAAGAAGGGAACCCCGTTCATCTGGGATCAAAAATGCTAAAGCGCACTAGATGAGATCAAGCAATACTTGCAGAACCCGCCGGTGTTGGCTGCTCCGGTCAAGGGAAAGTCCCTCATTCTTTACACAACCGCCCTCGAAGGTTCTTTAGGCGCGTTATGGGCACAAGAGAACAACCAAGGGAAAGAAAGAGCACTCTACTACTTAAGTCGAGTTCTACTGGGGGCAGAAAGCAACTACTCCCCTATTGAAAAACACTGCCTGGCGTTGATCTTCGCGATAACAAAGCTCAGGCACTATGCGTTGGCGCATGAGGTCCGTCTCATTTCAAAGGTGGACCCCCTTAAATACTTGATGTCAAAGGCCATATTGACGGGACGACTCGCTAAATGGGCCCTGCTCTTGATGGAGTTCTCGATAACATATCAACCTCTCAAGGCAGTGAAAGGCCAGGCCATCGCCGACTTCCTCGCTGAGCATCCGATACCGGTCGACTCCCCTTTAAACTGCGATCTTCCAGACGAACATGCGTTTGATGCGATCGACGGAGATGATACCCGATGGGAGCTTTATTTCGATGTTGCATCTTCTGTGAAGAAGCGTAAACAAAGTACCCCTATAATCAAATCGGGCGTAGGGCTCATCTTTGTAACTCCACAAGGAGGGATAATGCTCTTTGCTTTCTCCCTAACAGAGCCGAGGACAAACAATGAAGCCGAATATGAAGCTCTAATAGCAGGCCTCGAGATCACCATCGACATGGGAATTGAAAACATCCTCATATACGGAGATTCTCAACTCGTCGTTAGTCAAGTAAACGGCGACTACCAAACGTGCAAACCGGAATTGGTAAAATACGGTGAAAGGTGCAACAACTGTTGATCCAAATTCCCTCCTATACTTTGGAGAACATACCACGCGCGGAAAACAGCAAAGCAGACGCGTTGGCCAAACTTGCTAAAGAACTGGCTGACGAGAACCTCGATGACGTTAGAATCGTGGTACAAAGCCGTCGGGTGCTTGCCCTAGCGGAAATATCTCTGGAATCACCCAAAGAGAAGGGAGCGATGGAGCAGATGACCTTACAAATAGAAGACCGGGAAAAGGTTAAGGATTGGAGGGAAGTCTTCATAGACTACTTTAAGTCCCACCGGATGCCTGAAGAAGCGTCCACAAGACATCAGCTCATGAAACGAGCTCTGTCTTTCACCTTCATCAATGATACTCTGTACAAGAGGTCATTTGATTCTCTGTGGCTGAGATGCTTAGGACCTGATGAAGCGAAAAAGGGTCGTCCAGGAAGTTCATGACGGACTCTGCGGTTCTCACCAAGCAGGCCCAAAGATGAAGTTGAAGATCAAACGGATGGGCTACTACTGGCCCACGATGATTCAGAACTGCCTCGAATATGCGAAGCAGTGCTACTCATGTCAAATTCATGGGGATTTCATCCATCAGCATCCAAATCCACTCCATCCAACGGTGGCTAGCTGGCCGTTCGAAATGTGGGGAACTGACATAGTCGGCCCCATCGAACCAGCATCGTCTAGGGGACATCATTTCATCCTGGCAACGACTGACTACTTCTCCAAATGGGCAGAAGCGGTACCACTGAGGGAAGTGAAGACGGAGAATATCCTCCATTTCTTCAAGACGTATGTCATATATCGGTTTGGAACTCCGTGACGGATCATCTCCGATAACGGGCCAGCTTACAGAAGCCACAAGATCAGTCGCTTCGCGCAACAGCACAATATAGACTGGAGATATTCCTCGGTTTATAATCCGCGAGCTAACGGTCTAGCTGAGGCCTTCAACAAGACCTTGACAAAGATCATGAAGAAAACAGTGTCCCGAAATAAGAAAGACTGGCACGAGAGACTGCAAGAGGCTCTTTGGGCGTATCGAACTACATTTAAGACGGCCACAAACACAACGCCGTACGCGTTGGTATTTGGGACGGAAGCAGTACTCCCCCTCGAGATAGAGTTGCCCTCTCTACGAGTGGTAGTCCACTACAAGCTGACGGACGAAGAAAATGCTCACCTTCGGCTTAAGGAGCTTGACGCCCTTAATGAAACCCGGCTCATAGCGCAACAAAATCTGGAAGCTTATAAAGCAAAGATGACACGCTCATATGAAAGATTGACCCGACCGAGGACATTCCGCCAAGGCGAACTCGTGCTAGTGGTCAAAAGGCCTATAATTCCGAATCACGCCAAGCGAGGAAAGTTTGAGCCAAACTATGAAGGCCCATACATCATAGATAAGGTCTACCAGGGTGGGGCCTACTACTCATGGATATGCATGGTGAAAGGCCTTTCAGGCCGATAAACGGTCGCTTCCTAAAGAGATACTACGCTTAATGAGTCACAGCCTAGGTCAATGATAGATGACGACGACTATGTCCGCCCGCTATCTTCTTAAGCTCAAACTCTATAAGCAGTAGCCAGCCTTCTTAAATAACGGAACGAAACGTCCTTAAAACTACTACCGCAGCATCTTTAGGCTGACGAGATGAATAAAAAAAACATATAAAAATAAAATAAAATAAAAACGGTATGTCCATAAGCAAAAAGGGCACGGATGAAAACCCGAAAGGGCTCCGTGAGTAAAATCAGCAGGGCTACCGGCGAGTGTTCATGAAAACCCGAAAGGGCGCGACCTCGTAAAAAAATATATATAAAAATAAAAAGAATAAAAAAAAACGGTATGTCCATAAGCAAAATGGGCACGGATGAAAACCCGAAAGGGCTCCGTGAGTAAAAACAGCAGGACTACCGGCGTGTGTTTCTGAAAACCTGAAAGGGCGCAATCTCGTTAAAAAGGACACTTATAGGGTCCTCTCGACCTTGTAAAGAGAAACCACCCGCGTGAGATCCCTATGACTCACAAGGGAGCAGCACACTTAGGGATCCCCACGATTCCTAAGGAGAAAATACACTTGCGAGATCCTCACAACTCGTAAGGAGAACTCTCTTATGGGACCCTCACGGCTCATAAGATTTGAAAGTCTTAAGTTACAGAGACCTAAACCTGTGCTTAAGCAGACCTCGCCACAACTTTCGATATTGCCCTACAAGTGGCTCAATACTGGTCCTTGTATACAATCCACGGACGCGAATAAACATTTCCCTAACCAAGTCCCGTCCGTGACTGGGGATAGGTTCGCATAACCCTTATAAGTCCTCTCGACTTACAAGGAGAAAACCCTCTTGTAGGATCCTTACGACTTACAGAGGAACATGCACTTAGGAATCCTCACGATTCCTAAGGAGAAAATATACCTACAAGATCCTCACGACTTGTAGGGAGAAATAACTTTGTGAGACCCTTACGGCTCATGAAGTCAAAAGCCTTAGTCGACAGGACCTTAACCCTGTTCTCTAAGCCACCTTTGTTCGACATCGACAGAGGCAGATGATGATTCGCTCCTGGCAATATCCCAGTTGTAGCGATGCCGATGCCGAAATCGGTGTCTAATTTCAGGTTTACGGCGAAAAGCCGATAGGCCGCACATGCATACGAAATAGCTGAAATGATGGGGTAACTTGCAATAAAAAGTAGCAAGTAAAATGTATGCATACGAAATAGCTGAAATGATGGGGCAACTTGTAATAAAAAGCAGCAAGTAAAATGTATGCATGCAAAATAGCCGAAATGATTGGGCAACTTGCAATAAAAAGCAGCAAGTAAAATGTATGCATGCAAAATAGCCGAAATGATTGGGCAACTCGCAATAAAAAGCAGCGAGTAAAAATAAAATAAATAGCCGAAATGATTGGGCACCGCGAAAAATAGCCGAAATGATTGGGCAATCGCGACCTTCGCGATATAAAAGCTGAAATGATAGAGCATCGCGGAAATAAAAAAAAAAAAGAAGAAAATGATGAAACTTTGGCCCTACAGTTAAGATCACATCGATCCCTGTATACAATCCAAGGGCGCAAACAAAGAGGGAACCGTACTTTCCCAGCAGGCTCCGCCAGAAAACGAAGCCAAATCTCGACGGTTCATCCCGACTCCGAAGAAACCAGTGTCTTTAGCAAATTCCTCGACTCACGGATACAAACACTCCTTGACGAGAGCCTCCTGATCCGCGTCGACTCGCAGAGCCACCAGTGCCTCCGTGGGAAATTCTCGACTCGTTTCAAACCCCAAGGAAACAAATAATCCTTAGCGCTAGGGAAACAAATAATCCTTAGCAAATTCCTCGACTCACGGATACAAACACTCCTTGACGAGAGCCTCCTGATCCGCGTCGACTCGCAGAGCCACCGGTGCCTCCGTGGGAAATTCTCGACTCGTTTCAAACCCCAAGGAAACAAATAATCCTTGGCGCTAAGGAAACAAATAATCCTTAGCAAATTCTTCGACTCACGGATACAAACACTCCTTGACGAGAGCCTCCTGATCCGCGTCGACTCGCAGAGCCACCAGTGCTCCGTGGGAAATTCTCGACTCGTTTCAAACCCCAAGGAAACAAATAATCCTTGGCGCTAGGGAAACAAATAATCCTTAGCAAATTCCTCGACTCATGGATACAAACACTCCTTGACGAGAGCCTCCTGATCCGCGTCGACTCGCAGAGCCACCAGTGCCTCCGTGGGAAATTCTCGACTCGTTTCAAACCCCAAGGAAACAAATAATCCTTGGCTCTAAGGAAACAAATAATCCTTAGCAAATTCCTCGACTCACGGATACAAACACTCCTTGACGAGAGCCCCCTGATCCGCGTCGACTCGCAGAGCAACCAGTGCCTCCGTGGGAAATCCTCGACTCGTTTCAAACCCCAAGGAAACAAATAATCCTTGGCACTAGGGAAACAAATAATCCCTAGCAAATCCTTCAACTCAGGGAAACAAACACTCCTTAACGAGAGCCTTCTGATTCGTGTCGGCTCGCAGAGAAACTAGCGTCTCTGCGGGAAAATTCCCGATTCGTCTCAACTTGTAAGATGAAGCCTCAGGCAGCAAGGATTAAAAAACTTGCTTCCTGAACAATGGGACTCTGCAAGTCGATCTAAAACGGTCTCTTGCATACTATTCATGGGTCTCACTCTCCAAAATCGAGTCTCGACAAGGAGGGAAACAACCGCTTACGGATCCTCTCGACTCGTAAGAGGGAAAAATTCTCTTATAGGATCCTTACGACTTATAAAAGAAAATCACACTTAGGAATCCTCACGATTCCTAAGAAGAAAAACCCACCTACGAGATCCTCTCGATCCGTAGGGAGAAAAGTCTCTATGAGACCCTCACAGCTTATAGAGTTGAAAAGTCTTAGGTGGCAGATCTGAACCTGCGGCCTAAGCCATCGCTATCCTATGAAGAAATCAAGAGGCCTACTCTATTACATGCTAATTGTGACAACATGCTGAGAAAGAAGAAAAGCAGCAGAAAGAGCATCCGATTTACATTTGATCAAGCATTCAAGACACATTCATTCATGCATGGGAAAAAGACTCAGAACAAAAAATATATAATAAAGACAAGCTGGGATAAATTTTTTTCCATTAATATTGCAAGAAGTTCTTACAATCATAAAAGCAATAGACGAAAGTTACAAGGGAATAACCTCGAACGCAGGACATGGGTTGAGGAACTCGAAAGCGACCCTATCTATGACTTTCCAAGCCTCGCGGACCATCCTAGTGTGCTTTCTTTCCCAAGCACAAGTGTCAGGGTCTCCCCTGATGTCTTCCACCCTCCGATAAGCAGCAAGTATGGCGGACTGTTGAAAGACCTCGTGCAAAAGATCGATAAGACTGTCTCGCCGTCTCTTCGAGATAAAATTCAATAGGTACACCGAGTACACCTTATCCTCAGCGGCATCCAATGCCCTAAGCGGCACACCGGAACAGAATAAGGGAAGCGCCTCCCAGATGGCTCCCACGATAAGCTTAAGGAGGGAGGAACGTCGGGGAAGCAGTGGACCATTGTACGCGTCGAAGCGGCTCATTATTTCAGCGCACTCCTCGTTTGTAAACTCTCGATTTTGAGAACGGCCAAGTCGGCGGATGTCCCCGTAAGAGATGATCTCGTTAAGGGCATACATGTGGGCGTCCATTGTCCCTGTGAAAGAGGATCAACAGAATTATCAGAAAGACTGATTAAGCAAAACGATATAATGCACTAAGGAATAAAATTCCATCTTCAAACTCTAAGATCAATGAAACACTCTTAAGAGTTCTTTTTTTTTTTAGATCAAAGGGGATCTATGTTTTGCCAAAGATGCAAGGTTCTGTTCATGGGTTGAGAAACCCTGAAACAGATTCCTGAGAGCAAGGCTCTATTGGTGAGACCCCAAAGGGGTTTTTCTTTAGATCAAAAGATCTATGAGAGCAAGGCTCTGTTAATTAAAATTTAACTTAAAATTTTACCTAAGAGGGTGCTGGGTTCTGAACTCTGAAAGTTCTTAAAAAGAAATGAGAGTAAGGCTCTAAAAGTTCTTAAACAAGTGCAAGGCTTTGAGTTTTTGAAAATAAAATTTTTGGAAGATGACGATCATCTGTGAAGGACCAAAGGTCCTATTTATAGGCATCAAGTGCCCGTTCAACTTCCAAAAGCTACCGCAACGGTGGAGGGGTATTTGTTTACCCCAATCAGAGCAAAGCTCTGTTCAAATTCCAAAGCGGGAGATGAAGCAACGCTTCATCTTCCCCCAATCAGAGCAAGGCTCTACTTCGAAAATCTAAGTTTAATAAATGAAGCAACGCTTCAGATCCTCTGCGCTACGCGCAACGCACCACATGGCAAGCGCAGACACATCAGCGCAGTGCCCAAAGCAGCACACCCAATCAGAGTAAAGCTCTATTTAAAGCAAAAATTAAAGGAAACAACCCTCTAATTGCGCAAGTGCTGCGTTGCAGGACACGTATCTGTGCAGGCACAGCTGCGCAATCGCCGCGCTGCGTGTTTGCGCAGTTGCGCAGACACAGCTGTGCAATCACTGCGCTACGCGACACGTGTCAGCGCAGTTGCGCAAGCACAGTTGCACAAGCACAGCCACGCAAGTACAGCTGCGCAAGCGCTGCGCGATACGTTTCTGAAAATGAAAATTTTAAAGATAATAATCATCTGTGCAGGACCAAAGGTCCTATTTATAGGCATCAAGTGCCCTTTCAACTTCCAAAGGTTGCCACAACGGTTGGAATTCTGCCACTGTTGCGCTTGCGTTGGGAACCACGCAAGTGCAACGGCGCGGGGGGGGGCATTTGCTTTCCCTCAATCAAAACAAAACCCTATTTCTAAAACTGAAAAGTAAAGCACTGCTTCATAAAAGGGTCTGAACACCAAAGGCAATTTATCCTAGCAAGAATCACATGCATTTAATAATAGCAAATTAAATCATGAGATGCACAAGCACAACAGAGAGCTAAAATAAAAAGAATACTTAACAGATAATAAAATAATTAATTAAAACATTTATTCATTATTACATTTAAAAAAGATCACCAAATGTGGGATCGGAAAGACAAGGGTTCGCAAAAATAAAAAAGAGATTCCCCAACTCCCTTTCTGCCTCTCCACCACGTCAAAGCGGTGATCCTCCCGAGAAGAAGAAATCCAACGATCGTCGCCACATTCTTTGGAAAAGGTGGCAATGACAACCCGGCGAGCCCGTATCTGGCTCAGCAAGTGGAAAGAGCAGTCCCTCAGGGCTTTAGTGATCAAGAGCGCTTCGAAAAAGCTCTCGATCTTATCCTCGGCCACATCAAGCATTACCGAGGACATCTCCGTCGGAGGAGGGGGAATGTCGGCGAGTACCGAGGCAAGGATCATCCGAAGCCAAATGGAGTCCGGGGGAAGAGGAGACCCCACACGAGTCGAAAGCTCGTACATTACATCATCGCACTGCTCGTCCGAAAAAGAGGAGTCCACCAAGCGCGCAGCAAAACGGGGAACGATGTCCCGGATCGGCACTTCCCACGGTTGTCGGCGGGCATGAGGACGGTTGCAAGCCATGGTAGAAGAAGTTCTCTGAAGATGAGAAAAGAAAAGGCTTGGCCTTGAACTATATATAGACCCAAGCACAAAAGATTTTGCACACAATGGACACAGGAAATCAAGATTTTGGAAATACAAGTTTGGCTGGAAAAAAGGAGATGAAAAGATATCTCAGGTGAAGCGACGCTTCCGATTTCCCCAATCAGAGCAAAGCTCTACTTTGAAAATCTAAGTTTTAATAATAAATGAAGCAACGCTTCAGATACTCTGCGCTGCGCGTAAAGCGCCACGTGCCAGAAGTTGATGCGTCAGCACAGCGCCCGAAGCAGTGCGTCCAATCAGAGCAAGGCTCTTTAAAACAAAAAGTAAAGGAAGCAACGTTTCAGTTGCGCAAGCGCTACGCTGCGCGACACGTGTCTGCGCAGTTGCGCAAGCACAGCTGCGCAAGCGCTGCGCGACACGTGTCTGCGCAGTTGCGCAAGCACAGTTGCGCGAGCACAACTTCGCAAGCGCTGCTCTGCGCGACGCGTGTCTGCGCAGTTGCGCAAGCACAACTGCGCGAGCAGAGCGCTGCGCGACACGTGTCATGCGCTGGGGCGTTTGTGCAAAACAGAATTGAGATTTTAAAGAAATCTTTTCTGTTCTTGTTAAAACAAGAAGATTTTCTTCTGTAAAACAGAAGCCTTTGGATCAAAGATCCAACGGTGGGGAAAATTCCCCAAATCACTCAGAGAAAGATCTTTTTAACAAATTTAACTAATTTATGGGCACTATAAAAGGGACCCCAGACCTCAATTCAAAGGCATCAACATTTTCTGAGAGAAAAAAAGAGAACTCTGAAGAACTCCGCAAGAACAAAAAAGGTAAAAACCTTCAGAAAAAGAGAAAATTCTCTTAAAAAACAGATCATTAATCTAAGAACAAGATCAATGATCTTCAAGAAGAAAGAAAACTAACTAATAATAGTGCTTTGCACTTGCTTATGAACCATTGGTTCCTTGAAAACAAGAAAAACTTATTTTCTTTGATTTAAAATCAATCAAAAGATAAAACAGTGCTCTGCACTTGCAAGAACTGCGCTGTTGCGCTCCTGTGTTGGCGCAAGCCACCAGGAAGCGCCACGTATCAGTAGCGCAGCAGCGCAGCGCACTGACACAGTGCACTGCGCTTGCGCTCACCAGAGCGTGACACGTGTCACCACCATATGAGTTTGCGCTCATTACTTAGCGCAAAGCGCCTGACAAGCCACGTGGGGCACTGTCAGAGTATTTAATGCTCTGCATTATTAAAGAAAAGGGACAGAACCCAATTAAAATGCCTAACAGGCCTAATAAATAAAATGCTATGCATTTAAAAAAAAGGGGGGGCAAAGCCCAAACAAAAAAATAGATGCTCTGCATCATTTATAAAAGGGCAGAGCCCAACCAAAACAAGAATAATACAGTGCATTACTAAAAAGGGGTAAAGCCCTAGCACAGGCCAAAGACAAAAAATGTTGAAACTGGACTTAGCCCAATCATGGCCGTAAGTCCTCAAATTAACTTGACTGACACAATTGCTCTCTTAAATCAATTTACATCCGGTTCGAGGGTACATCTCCGAACTCCTCTGACACCTATCGTTGTGATTCCTCAACGACGTCAGAGAGGAGACGGGTCCCAACGACCACACATGAATATGGACTGCGGGGTCCTTAAACTCGTGGACCGAAACGTCCTTAAACTAATATTGGACCACCACGTCCCTAAACTGGCGATGGACCGAAACGTCCATAAACTAATATTGGACCGAAACGTCCCTAAACTAATATTGGACCACTACGTCCCTAAATTGGAACAATAGAGCCTCCAAATGCTCTTTTGCCGGATCTAAACGATCCCGTTTAAGTTGATCTTAGCCCCAAACACGGCTAACGTATCCTTAAACATTCAAACGGACTATAAAACTCCAAATCAACCTTGGTTCAAGGGTACATCTCTGAACTCCTCTGACATCTGCCGTTGTAATCTTTCAACGACGTTAGAGAGGTGACGAGTCCCGATGGCCAGATATTAAATGAATTATCACGTTAAGTTGATCTTGGGCTCAAACAGGACTAACGTATTCTTGACGAACGTTTAAGTTGATCTTAGTCTCAATACGACTAATGTATCCTTAAACCAAAAACACCAAACCCAAATCTAAGTAAATACGGATTTGGACTAATCCACGTCCTACGGGCGACGGCATTACTCAGTCTCCGTATACAATCCACGGGCAACCATAAACAAAACAAACACACACGACATGAAGTGAAATTCTGGAGAAGGAGAAAGTTGTTACCGCGATGCGGTAGCGTAATTAACAGCAAGGGCTTGCGTCTGCAGGGAAAAGCGTCCCCACAATCAAAAACCCCTTACCCTGAGGGGGAATCTGACGAAGTCTGCTACATCGGCCGCATCCGTCTAAACCTCCGATACACGGTGCCATAAATCAACTTAGCATCTTCAGAGAGGTAGACGGATAAAACCATATAGCATCTACCCTGAATCTCAGGCAAGACGCCCTCACGTCGTCGGCCATCATTCGGAGGGGAATATTAATTTTTGGAACTTGCTCATAATTTTCATTTTCAAATCCAAACATTTGGACCCGACCCGGGCGCATTTCTGAATTATTTTGTATCTCGCCAAATTCTGATTATTTTAAATTTCTTTAACTCATTTAATATTTCCTTAACAGCCTCAATTTCTTTTACTACCAACGAAAATATTTTTAAACAACCAAAATATTTTCCATTTCTTTCCCAGCCAATAAGAGCTCTCTTTTGTTCCCCGGGCCCCACCACCAAATCTCTCCCTCTCTTCTATCTTTCTCTTATATTTTTTCAACCAATCACAAATCTCTTCTCCTTCTCGTGGTCCCCGCATTTTTTATTCCCACCAATCAGCATCTCTCCTCTCTCCCTCTCTCTCCTCAGCGCAGGTTTCTTTCTCCTTTCTCCCTCTCTCTCTCCTCTCGCGCATCCCTCCCTCTCTCTTCTTTCTCTCACATCTCGCGTTTACTGTTGGTTTCTTGAGTCGGGTCACCGCTGACGGATCCGGTCACCTCCCTTCATTATAATTCTTCTTCTTCCTTTAAAACCCCGCGGCTCCTCTTCTTAAAACCCATCGCTTCGTTCAAACCTTAACCCTAACTCCATTACCTCTTCAACCCCAAACCGAGCCTCATCATCTCCTCTTCTCCTCCTCTCCATCTTCTTCTTCTCTTTCATCTTCCAGAGTCTCTTCCCCCTGCACACACACCCTACACGAACCTAAGAACCCACCTTTCCATCGCCATCGACCATCCCCCATCGCCGCCGACCATCCCCCATCGCCATCGCCATCTCCTCCCTCTCCTCTACTCTCCCTCCAACGTTAGAACCCTACATCTAAACCCCAACCTGCACCAAAGCCAAACCCTAGCTGCAACCGAGTGCCAAGAACCTGCACCCCTACACATTCCCTGGCCGGAGCTCCGTCGGTCTCACCGCCACCATCTCGTCTCTTCGTTGCGTTACCAGTCCAACCCCAGTAAGCCTCCTCTCTCTCTCATACCTCCTTTCTCCTTCTCTGTGTCTTCTTTTCCTCTGTACATTTCTTTTCTTGCTGCAAAATCTTTCACCTCTGTAGATCGCTGGAATTCTCACGATGTCGACGATCCCGACGACCCAGCGAGGACCTCTGACTCGTGTGATCCCATCGTGCGTCGTTTGGACTCATTCCGTGTACCGTGCGCGCGTCGCAACTTTTCCCGCCGACACGTGACGTTCCGTTTATCGCTTCGCGATCCATCGAGGCAAGTGAAACTTGCTACATGCTATTTAAATCGCTATATATGCTATTTAAATTACTATACACCTATTTGAGTGCATGTTAAACCTGTAGTTTACATTTAATACCATAATTTCCATTTTTAACATTTCGACGTCCCGTTATATCATTTTAGATTCATAGCTCGAAACATCCCAGGTTGCATTTAGTTCTATTATACATAGTATCCACATTCATATTTAAATCATATAACAATTAATTGCATAGCCACAGTACCCCTTTTATATTTTATATCCTGTCAGACGACCGTTTGCATACATCTAACCTGATTTATATTCAATTGCATATTTAGATTATTTAGTATATATTGACATGATTTTAACATCCATATTTGTTATACTGTAGTTGAGTAATGTTGAAACTATCCCTTAAACCCAAACTGATAACTGTGCATTTACATACCTTACTCTGTACCTGATTGCATTTCACATTACAAGTTCCAGCTTGTTGATTCTATTAGTGCACATGCTTGTTCTGTATACCCATGATTATGCTAGTTTGACTATAAGCACCCATATGATATCTTGTACACCCTGACATGACTTGCTACACCTATTACTTGACCCGATATGGTACTGTACAACTCTTGATATGACTGGACACCTATATACATTATTTGACTTGACCTGATGTACCATGGCTTTACCTGTTACCTGATCTTGTGTCTAATGCCAACAAACCCGACCTGTTGTCCTTACGGACCGTTCCTGTTGTCTATTCAGACAAACCTGTACTTGCATGACCCTGTGTTGGCATTAGCTCCAGATTTATCAATACCTGACTTGAACACTTTTGACTTGGGGGTATGGGGAAATCAATGATGAAACCTGACTTGTAACTCGACAGTTCTATACCTGTTCTGATCAGTCTTACGAGCTAGGCCAGCCCCGGGGTGATGATGCTGACATCACTCATCTTTACATACTACCCTTTTACTGCCTAGCGGCACACCTCGGATTCAGCCCGAGAATCTTGATCGTGGTCCCGGGCACGCACGGGATGCTATTGAGTTACATCGATGATTCATCAAATTGATTTGAAAGACTTGAGACTATTCAACCCAATAGACCAGTTTAGATTACTCACTGTACACTACCTTTTACTGCCCTGATTTACATTGCTGTTAGACCTGCTTTACCATTTATGATTATATTCACATGTCTTGCTACCTTGTTTTATATATTATTGCTTTATGTTATGACGTGCTGACGTCTGGGTTTTGCATGGCCCAGATTCTGTACCTTTGCTGCAGTCCGAGCAGGAGTACTTCGGCCAGCAGGCTGAGCAATGAGGACTCATTAGTAGTTAGTTCTTTTACTTTTCAGTATTTTATTCCTGATGTGAGCCCGCATTATGGGACATACATTCCAATTATTCTTGTATTGGATCTTTTACTTCTGCATTATTTATTCTTGACTCATTTTATTTTGGCGTATGGACATGTGCTAGATAGTTTTATTTTTGTTCTTGATATCTCTACAGCCGTAATGTGATTGTGGAAGGATAATTCCTATCCGCAGGTCGCATGGTTGGCTATGTCACGTGCCTACCTTAGCATACTCTGGAAAACGGGGTGTGACATGGTTCTTTTGGATTCAGAGCCATAGGTTAATCGGGTTGATTCTTTTGTAATTGGGTATTGGACCCAATACACGAATCAGAATACTCGTGATTAGGAAACATGTCCTGCCACCTTACTGTTTTACCGTTCTTGAATCTAACCTTCTCTTGATTATACTTTTACGGTATGCAAACTTCCTTTGCATATCGACTCGAAACCTGGTTCCTTGTTTATCTCTAGAACCTAAGCGACTTAGGTGGAGTTATGTAATTGTAGCTATGATACCGCGGCATAGTTACAATGCGGTACTCTATTTGAGTAACTCGGAGTTCTAGCCTTGATCTACATCTTGAATCTGTTATCATGCTAATTCTTTTGGTGCTTTGATTTCAGGGACGTGGCAGACAAGAATCTGAAGACGTACCAAAGGCGTGTTGACGATGCCGCCATGCTTGGAGTAATACGTGGGATGTTGGAGAGTCAAAAGCGACAGACCGAGCTGATCCAGCAGCAAGCTGAATCTTTTCAGGAAGGTTTGCGGATCGTTCAGTAGTCCGTGAACAATGTTGTGGCCAGACCCGGAGATCGTATGGGTACCATGGCGGATTTCAGGAGACTGGGTCCGTCTGTCTTTACTGGCCTGGAGGAGCCGTTGCCAGCGGAGCAGTGGCTGGTTGACACGGAGAATCTGCTCATTCCAGCACAGATCCCAGATGATAAGAGGGTGGATGTAGTACGCATTCAGTTGGTGGATTACGCCCGTGAATGGTGGCTTGTGGAGGAGACCCGCTTGTCCAAGTCGATCAAGTGGGAGGATTTTTCAAAGAGTTTCTTGGAGAAGTTCTTCCCGCGGACTGCACGGGAGGAAATGGAGGAAAAGTTCGTTAGTTTGAAGCAGAACGGCACACTCGTAGATGTACATGCAGCTGCGTGGATGCGGCTCAGTAGATTCGCTGGACCTTTTGTTGCCAACGATACGGATAGGGCAAGGAGGTTTATGCGCAGTTTGGATGTGGACATCCATAGGTAGATTGTCTCCCTCGGTTTGACCACTTTCTCACAGGTACTTACGGCGGCCCGAGAACAGCAGAGCTTATTTGGGAAGACTGGGAGTTCACAGCAGACAGCAATCACAGTACGGAAGCCGGCATTTGCACCAAACCGAGCACATGGACGCAGGGGTATTCTAGTGAACCGTCGTGGTGTAACACCGAGGAAGAAGCCTGTTGTTGATCAAAGAAGGAGCGTGATTTTTGACTACTGCCGTCTACCAAGACACGTGCAAAAAGATTGTCGAAGGAGATAGGGACTCTGTTTAGTTTGTGGAGCGGCGGATCACACTATCAACACTTATCCTTCGAAGCTTCGCACGAAGGATGATGGTCAGAAGCCACCGCAGAAACCGTTTCAAGGACAGAAGCAGCTGACTCAAGGACTCAATCAGGCTCGAGCTTTTACCTTGACGGCCGAGGAAGCCAAGGCTTCAGGAGAAGTTGTTTCAGGTATTCTACTTGTTCATGGTTATCCCGCATTAGCGTTATTTGATTCTAGTGCATCCCATTGTTTTATGCCGTCCAAGTTTATAGCTACACACTCGATTACCTGCACGACCCTGTCTAGTTTCTGGGACATACACACTGGGAATGGGAAAATCATATCTAGTAGAGAGTGTAAAGATTGTGCAGTTGTTGTTTGTAGACGGGAGCTTTTTGCAATTTCTTGGTGATTGATACGGGCAGCTATGAAGTCGTCTTGGGAATGGATTTTCTCGGTATTTTCCATGCTCACATTGATTGTAGGGAAAAGAAAGTAATTTTCCAGATTTTCGGACATCCCGAGTTTATCTTCACTGGAGGAAGCAGTTCTGTCGGGCCAGTCGAGTTTAGGGCTAGGCCGACAACTAGTGTTCTTTCATCGATGGAGGTTGATAAAAGTGAAGCGCCAGCTGTTGTTCAAGATTTCATGGACGTGTTCGAGGACATATCAGGTTTACCGCCGAAGCGAGACGTAGAGTTCGCAATTGATCTTGTTCCGGGTGCAGCGCCAGTTTCTAAAGCGTATTATCCTATGGCACCAGTGGAGTTGGAAGAAGTTAGGAAGCAAGTTACTGAATTACATGAGAAAGGTTGGATTCGAAGCAGCAACTCGCCTTGGGGAGCTCTGATTCTTCTAGTCAAGAAGAAAGATGGCACAAGAAGGATGTGCATCGATTATCGAGAATTAAACCGGGTGACTATTAAGAACAAGTACCCGATCCCTCGCATTGGCGAATTATTTGAGCAGCTTAGTGGCGCGAGGGTATTCTCGAAGCTGGATTTGTGATCCGGATATCATCAGGTCCGAGTGAAAACAGAAGATATTTGCAAGACGGCGTTCCGAACTTGGTATAGACATTACGAGTACTTAGTGATGCCCTTCGGAGTAACGAATGCACCGGCGATATTCATGGACTTGATGAACCGAATCTTTTCACCATTCTTAGACCAGTTTATAGTGGTGTTCATTGACGATATTCTGGTCTACTCGAAGAGTATTGAGGAGCATGCTGAACATTTGAAGATCGCACTGCAGACGTTGAGACAAGAGAAATTATATGTAAAGATGAGCAAGTGCGAGTTTTGGCTGGAAGAAGTAAAGTTTTTGGGGCATGTCGTGTCTGGCGACGGAATCGCTGTTGATCCCGAAAAGATTGCAGCAGTTCGAGATTGGCCGATTCCGAAGAATGTTGTGGAGATAAGAAGCTTTCTTGGACTCGCCGGGTATTACAGAAGATTTGTGGAGAACTTTGCTCGTCTGGCAGAACCGTTGACCAAGCTTACGCGCAAGGAGGTACCTTTTGTGTGGACAGATAGGTGCGTGTCAGCTTTTGAGGCGTTGAAGCAGAGATTGATAACCGCTCCTATTCTGACCGTGCCAGACAATTCCGGAGGATTGGTAATTCACAGCGACGCATCTGGGAAAAGATTGGGATGTGTTTTAATGCAGCATGGGAAGGTTATAGCATACGCATTGAGACAGTTGAAGACCTATGAAAAGAATTACCCAACTCATGACTTGGAGCTTGCGGCTGTGATTTTCGCTTTGAAGATTTGGAGACACTACCTTTTGGGCGAAAGGGTCGAGGTTTTCACTGATCACAAAAGCTTGAAGTATGTGTTCACGCAGAAGGAGCTTAATATGAGGCAACGTAGATGGTTGGAGCTGATGGCCGACTACAATCTTGATCTTAAGTACCATCCGGGGAAGGTTAATGTCGTGCCGGATGCGCTCAGTCAGTTACCAGCAATTCAGACATTGACTGCACAGAAGGAACTCATTGAAGACTTTCGAAGATTTGATTTGGAGGTTGTGCAACCGCATTCTTCGGGACAGTTGATGCAGCTGCAGGTACATTCGTCGTTGGTCGAGAATATTAAAGCAGCGCAACTGCAAGACCCTAGATTGCAAAAGTTTCGAGAACAGGTTGAAGCTGGACTTCGAACTGACTTACTAATCCATGAAGATGGTTCGTTGAGATATGGTAGCCGTTTGTGTGTGCCAAAGGGAGATATTCACGAAGAACTTATGAAGGAGGCATACAGTTCAGCATATTTCGTACATCCAGGAGGCACGAAGATGTACCGAGACATACGACAGCATTTTTGGTGGGAAGGCATGAAACGGGAGATTGCCCGGTTTGTGGCAAAGTACTTGGTGTGTCAGCAAGTTAAGGCTGAACATCAAAGGGTTGCTGGTTTATTGCAACTACTTCCGATTCCTCAGTGGAAGTGGGAACATATAACCATAGATTTCATGACAGCTTTACCGCGGAGTCGAAAAGCAACAATGCAGTTTGGGTAATTATTGATCGTTTGACCAAGGCAGCTCATTTCATTCCTTTTCGGGTTGGTCAATCAACAGAAACTTTAGCAGAACGGTACATGTAGGAGATTGTAAGATTGCATGGAGTACCGGTGAACATCGTGTCCGGCCGTGACACTCGGTTCTTATCACACTTTTGGAGGAGCTTACAGGAAAGTTTGGGGACTCGATTGAAGTTTAGCACAGCTTATCATCCTCAAACAGATGGCCAGTCGGAGAGAACGATCCAAACTCTTGAAGATATATTGAGATCTTGCATGTTGGACTTCAAGGGTTCATGGGAGGATCATCTACATTTAGTAGAGTTTTCTTACAACAGTTTCCAGGCGACTATTCAGATGGCTCCATTCGAAGCTTTGTATGGTCGCAAGTGTCGTTCACCTGTTTGTTGGGACAATGTCGGTGAATGAAGATTGTTAGGACCAGATTTGGTTATGCAGACAGTTGAGAAAGTTAATGCAATTCGGAATCATATGAAAGAAGCACAAGTCCGACAGAAGAGTTGGGCAGATACGTCGAGAAGACCTCTAGAGTTCGCCATGGGTGATTTGGTATTCTTGAAGATATCACCGACTAGAGGCGTGATTCGTTTCGGAATTCAAGGAAAGCTCAGTCCTCGATTCGTCGGACCCTTTGAGATTTTGGAGCATGTTGGTGAGGTAGCGTATCGATTAGCGTTGTAGGGTTACTAGGCATACTAACAAGGCTCTACAAGGCATCGACCATGCCAAAATTAAATTTTTATGTGCCGAACAACCCTAAGCAAGATCGTATACTAGAATTTAGGCGAATCAAAAAGCAAGTAAACAACTTTACTCTAAGGGAACACGAAATACAACCTTTGTATATCGGTCCTTCACTTCATATGCTCCTTGTTGAAGTCCCTTCGCTGCAATCATGGTTCTCCCGGGCTCTTGCATGGCTTCACGAGGAGATAGATGCGACCTTGCTTGAAGTCTCCGAGGCCGAAGATAATCTACGTCGAGGGAATTCCGACTCAAGCTCCTACTTCACTAACTTGAGAATTAGTGAAGCAAACACCCTATACTAAAGTGCTAGTGTAGTAGAGGATAGATAAATAGGAAGTGGGTTCTCTTTAGAATTTTATTTCTCACAATCTTTTGCTCTCTTTTCAAAACCCTAGTTTGCTTTTTCTTTTGTTAAATGAAGAAGATGAACAAAAGAAAGAGGAGAGGATAATGATCAAGTGTGAAAGCTAACCATGGTGAGTGAGTATCATATACTAACTCATGGTGGGACATAACCATGGCTAAGTCAAGATGGTTAGGTTAATAAAAATCTAAAGTAAAACAAATTAAGTGGACTTTGTCAAAGCATCCAAAAGCTTCTACAAGCTTCATGCTTATGACATAAGCTTCACTAATTTGTAATTACTTTGAATAAATATTAACCACCATCTAAAATAGTATGGTGTATGTCTTGCACACCCACGTATGATGTATCATCAACCATGATACTAAAAAGAAAACACATTTTAATATATATATATCACATATATATTAAAGTTGTGTTCATGTGAGAAAAAACCTAAAGTGAAAAAGTGTTAGTAAATGTAAACTAGTATATCAAATATACAATTATACAATAAATTATTAAATCAACACTTGACCTAATAATCCGGTCATATCACATATAACCGACTAACATCCAATGTATCGACTTATCGAATCAACACTTGATTCGATAACCCGGCTATATCATATATAACCGATCGATACAAAAAGTCGTGAGAATAGAATACGGTATCACATACACGCATTATTCTCGGTCTCGCACATATCAATATGCGCTCCTATTTCGTTTTGCCTGAGCCAGTAAAACCTCTATGTAGGACTCTAAAGACTCGTCAATACGCCGGCAGTAGGTGATGATCACATCAAGCACCCACAAGCCGTCAGCGGTACTAGCTGGACGTAACGGCTACCCGGGTATTGAGCGATCAGAAGATCAGCAAGCAAGCCCGCTCCAACTCCTGTAAAAGCCTGCCGGTAACACTTCCCGTACAGTCCGGTCTCCTCGTCTGATATGTCGCATATCAAGTCTAGGGGTGGTAAACGTCAGACCCTAATAACCGATAAGTCGTGCCGATGTGAGGCTCATACCGGGTCTAGAAACTACTGGTAACACTTACCAGTAAATCTCTAATCAGCCCTGGCCAGGGACTTCCCTGTTACGGCCAATCGAGCACAGCGCAACATCAACCCCCAATACCGGGAGAGACGAAACCCCTCCTATCGCTCATTGCCTCCATGTGACTCGGGACTGTACCCAAAAACCACCGTTTTGCATGCCCTCATGGACGTGGTAAGGTGGAAATCAAAGCACAGTGGGAATCACACAAGACTCTATGACGATCTCGGGTCTACAGACTAACCTGCACAAGTGTCACCAGAGAACTGCCATCTGATGTGAGGTATAATACCATCTGGGAGTTCTCGGCGAGTCCGTCCAGTGTACCCAGTCTCCACCGAGCACCCGTACACCATCTCTGATGTCAAACACCAATGGATATGGGATCATCCATCGCCCATCTCATGAGTCGAGAAGCGTATACGCTAGTCTACTCTGGTATATCGATGCCCTGTCTCGATACACCCACGACTAGGGACCTTGAAGGATGTACTTATGGACTACCATGTCCCCACTAGTATGATCCACATCATAGTCCAGGTAGTCAAGTACACATCCTAAGGGCTTTACCAACATGTAACTATAAAACAGTATAAAAGACAAGTATACATGTTAAAGTAAAGTGCAACCAGATAGCATACTATCATGTCGAGCAAGAAAGTCCTTTCTATATATGTCCAAGCATCCAATATAATATACATCATCTGTACAATACTGGCCTCTAGGGCATACATACAACTAACAAGCGTTACCGCAATTCTTGGCGAATGTGCATGATGTGTTTCACGTATCTCAACTCCGTAAGTATGTTCAAGATGAAACACATGTGTTTGATCATTCGGAGCTGACTGTACGAGAAGACTTGACTTTTGAGGAGCGACCGATTGCGATTGTGGATCGAAGGGAAAAGGTTCTTAAGAACAAGGTTATCCCTCTTGTACTTGTTTCTTGGGGTAATCGCTCACATGGAGAGTCAACTTGGGAACGAGAAGATGAAATCGGGCAGAAATTTCCCCATCTTTTCTTTTAGTTTGTAGGTAGTTTATCCTTTGTGTTCTTGGAATTTCAAGGACGAAATTCTTTTTGTAGTTGGGTATAATGTAACAACCAAGTTCTATTATACCAATTTCTGTTGCCATATGTGTTGTTTAATTCATTTACCCTGTGTGGTTGCAAATGGTAGTTTACTTTATATTCGACCCGCTTGCTTGAGCTTGTTGTTTCCTAGTTATAGATTACCCAGACATTACATATTTTTTCATATAACAATTTAGTCCCTTAAAATAATACATGACATGACCTGCTTGATACCCCTAACCCCGTGGTAGCGTCCTTGCATCGTGTTCTCACCCCGTTCAGTGAAACGAACATGTTTGGATGGCTACACGCACGTACGTGCGTCCGTTCTTGGGGGTATGCATTTTTGTTACAAAATCCTTCATTTTAATTTTTGGAACTTGCTCATAATTTTCATATTTCAAATCCAAACATTTGGACCCGACCCGGGCGCATTTCTGAATTATTTTGTATCCCGCCAAATTCTGATTATTTTAAATTTCCTTAACTCATTTAATATTTCCTTAACAGCCTCAATTTCTTTTACAACTAACGAAAATATTTTTAAACAACCAAAATATTTTCCATTTCTTTCCCAGCCAATCAGAGCTCTCTTTTGTGCCTCGGGCCCCACCACCAAATCTCTCCCTCTCTTCTATCTTTCTCTTATATTTTTTCAACCAATCACAAATCTCTTCTCCTTCTCGTGGTCCCCACATTTTTTATTCCCACCAATCAGCATCTCTCCTCTCCCCCTCTCTCTCCTCAGCGCAGGTTTCTATCTCCTCTCTCCCTCTCCTCTCGTGCATTCCTCTCTCTCTCTTCTTTCTCTCACATCTCGCGTTTACTGTTGGTTTCTCGAGACGGGTCACCGCCGACGGATCCGGTCACCTCCCTTCATTATAATTCTTCTTCTTCCTTTAAAACCCCGCGGCTCCTCTTCTTAAAACCTATCGCCTCGTTCAAACCCTAACCTTAACTCCATCACCTCCTCAACCCCAAACCGAGCCTTATTATCTCCCCTTTTCCTCCTCTCCATCTTCTTCTTCTCTTTCTTCTTCCAGAGTCTCTTCCCCCTGCACACACACCCTACACGAACCCAAGAACCCACCGTTCCATTTCCGCCGACCATCCCCCGTCGCCATCTCCACCCTCTCCTCTGCTCTCCCTCCAACGCCAGAACCCTACATCTAAACCCCAATTTGCACCAAAGCCAAACCCTAGCTGCAACCGAGCGCCAAGAACCTGCACCCCTGCACATTCCCTGGCCGGAGCTCCGTCGATCTCACCGCCACCATCTCGTCTCCCCGTTGCGTTACCAGTCCAACCCCAGTAAGCCTCCTCTCTCACTCATACCTCCTTTCTCCTTCTCTGTGTCTTCTTTTCTTCTGTACATTTCTTTTCTTGATGCAAAATCTTTCACCTCTATAGATCACTGGAATTCTCATGACGTCGACGATCCCGATTACCCAGCGAGGACCTCTGACTCGTGTGATCCCATCGTGCGTCGTTTGGACTCATTCCGTGTACCGTGCGCGCATCGCGACTTTTCCCGCCAACGCGTGACGTTCCGTTTACCGCTTCGCGATCCGTCGAGGCAAGTGAAACTTGCTACATGCTATTTAAATCACTATATATGCTACTTAAATTACTATATACCTATTTGAGTGCATGTTAAACCTGTAGTTTACATTTAATACCATAATTTCCATTTTTAACATTTCGACGTTCCGTTATATCATTTTAGATTCATAGCTCGAAACATCCCAGGTTGCATTTAGTTCTATTATACATAGTACCCACATTCATATTTTAATCATATAACAATTAATTGCATAGCCACAGTACCCCTTTTATATTTTATATCCTGTCAGACGACCGTTTGCATACATCTAACCTGATTTATATTCAATTGCATATTTAGATTATTTAGTATATATTGACATGATTTTAACATCCATATTTGTCTACTGTAGTTATGTAATGTTGAAACTATCCCTTAAACCCAAACTGATAACTGTGCATTTACATACCTTACTCTGTTCCTGATTGCATTTCACGTTACAAGTTCCAGCTTGTTGATTCTATTAGTGCACATGCTTGCTCTGTATACCCATGATTATGCTAGTTTGACTATAAGCATCCACATGATATCTTGTACACCCTGACATGACTTGCTATACCTATTACTTGACTCGACATGGTACCGTACAACTCTTGACATGACTGGACACCTATATACATTATTTGACTTGACCTGATATACCATAGCTTTACCTGTTATCTGATCTTGTGTCTAATGCCAACAAACCCGACCTGTTGTCCTTACGGACCGTTCCTGTTGTCTATTCAGAAAAACCTGTACTTGCTTGACCCTGTGTTGGCATTAGCTCCAGATTTATCAATACCCGACTTTAACACTTTTGACTTGAGGGTATGGAGAAATCAATGATGAAACCTGACTTGTAACTCGACAGTTCTATATCTGTTCTGATCAGTCTTACTGGCTAGGCCAGCCCCGGGGTGATGATGCTGACATCACTCATCTTTACGTACTATCCTTTTACTGCCTAGCGGCACGTCTCGGATTCAGCCCGAGAATCTTGACCGTGGTCCGGGGCACGCACGGGATACTATTGAGTTACATCGATGATTCATCAAATTGATTTCAAAGACTTAAGACTATTCAACCCAATAGACCCGTTTAGATTACTCACTGTACACTACCTTTCACTGCCCTGATTTACATTGCTGTTAGACCTGCTTTACTATTTATGATTATCTTCTCATGTCTTGCTACCTTGTTTTATATATTATTTCTTTATGTTATGACGCGCTGACGTCTGGGTTTTGCATGGCCCAGATTCCGTACATTTGCTGCAGTCCGAGCATGAGTACTTCAGCCAGCAGGCTGAGCAGTGAGGACTCATTAGTAGTTAGTTCTTTTACTTTTCAGTATTTTATTCCTGATGTGAGCCCGCATTATGGGACATACATTCCAGTTATTCTTGTATTGGATCTTTTGCTTCCGCATTATTTAATCTTGACTCATTTTATTTTGGCGTATGGACATGTGCTAGATAGTTTTATTTTTGTTCTTGATATCTCTACAGCCGTAATGTGACTGTGGAAGGATAATTCCTACTCACAGGTAGCATGGTTGGCTATGTTATGTGCCTACATTAGCGTACTTTGGGAAGCGGGGCGTGACAACATTCAAGAAAGCATGCATAACGGTGGTTTTTGGGTACAGTCTCGAGTCATATGGAGGCAATGAGCGATAGGAAGGGATTCGTCTCTCCCGGTATTGGGAGTTGATGTTGCACTGTGCTCGATTGGCCATAACAGGAAGTCCCTGGCCAGGGCTGATACGGAGACTTACTGGTAAGTGTTATCAGTAGTTTCTTGACCCGTTATGAGCCTCACATCGGCATGACTTATCAAGTTACTGGGGTCTGACGTTTACCACTCCTAGACTAGATATGAGACATATCAGACGAAGAGACCGAACTGTACGGTAGTGTTTCTGTTGGATTCACAGGAGTATGGACAAGCTTACTTGTTGATCTTCTGATCGTTCAATATCCGGGTAGTCGTCACGTGCAGCTAGTACCTGTGACAGCTTGTGGGTGACTGATATGATCATCACCTACTGCCGGCGTATTGACGAGTCATTAGAGTCCTACACATAGGTTTCCTAGCTCATGCGAAACGAAGTAGGGCACATGTGTGATATGTGCGGGACCAAGATTAATACGTGTATGTGATACAGTATTCTAATCTCGCGATATAGGTTATATGTGATATAACTGGATTGTTGAATCAAGTGTTGATTCAATGATATGTTATATGTATATGTGATATGCATATAAATGATATTAGTCGTTGTATGCGATACAACCGGGTTATTAAATCAAGTGTTGATTTAATAATTTAATGTGTAATTATATATTTTATATATTGATATATATTAACTAATATTAGCTCACTTAAGAAAATGTTTTCTCTTTATACATTTAATATATATATGATATATGTTAATGTATTTATTTTGTGTCATACTAGATGATACATTGGACATGGGTGTATGAGACTCATACCAAAGTAAAGATAATTTGGGTGTTTAAATATTAAGGGATAAATCAAAATTAGGTGGAAATTAGCATGGCTAAGATGCTTGTGAAAGTATGAAGAAGTTTTGACTAAATTCCACTAATTTTGTTTTACTCTAGATATTTATTAACCTAACCACCATCTTTAGCCATGGTTTAGTCTCTACATGAGTTATATATGATATTTTCTCACCCGTGGTTCATTGGTTGATCACTTGATCATTTTCTTCATCTTCTCCATTTTGCTCTCTAGTTTTGAGTAAGAAAAGAAAAGAAAGAGAGACAAATTATTCTAAAGTGGGCAAAATTCCTACTTCACCAATCTATACCGAACTAGCCATTTATTATAGGTTGTTTCTTCACTAGTTCATCAATTAGTGAAGAGGTAGCTTGAGTTAGAGATTTTTCGATGTAGATCATCTTCGGCCTCGAAGATCCTTGAGCAAGCTCGTTCCTTTCACCTAGTGGAGCCAAAGGAGAGTCCGGGACATCACTACTTGGAGCAAAAATGACTACTACACGGAGCTTTAGAAGTAAAGGACCGGTCTACAAAGGTTGTATTCTCATTTCACTTAGTATAAAGTTGTTTACATGTTAAGCTTAACTCTAATCCTCTAGTTAGATCCTCATTCCGGGTTGCTTAGCACTCTAGGTATTTTAAAATTGCATGCTAGATACTTTAGAAAACATGGTGAGGGTGCTAAGAAACCCAGCACACTGCACATAGAAATGAAAAGGTAGAAAAACAAACATGTGTGAAATGATATATATACAGAATAGGACACGTGGCCAAGATCCGACGACCCCCCTACACCAAGTGGCCGGTGAGATCATGAATATGGCCGGCGGCTCGAGCCCCCCGTAGCCAATAACCCCCGTACTCTACACACAAGATCTTTGGCCTACCACCATTACCCCTGCACTGTTTGTTTTCTCTGCAATTTAACAAAGAATTCAATTTCCCAATTAATCCAATTTTAAATGCATTTTAATTCAATCTTTCAATTCCAAAACCCTAATTTCACACTATAAATACAACCCCATACCCTACCCTCTCCTCATTCTGAAATCCCTAGCCAAAATTATCAATTTTTTCTAAATACAAGTGGAGTAGAAGTGGAGTTAGCAAGAAGTCGACTTCCGGCGAGGAATCAAGCAAGTTCTGGCGACTCCGTGACACCACGGCGACTACACAATCTTCTTCTACCTCATCTTCACTCTTCTAGCTAGTAAGTTCCACCCCCTTCTTCTCTTTCTACATAAAAATCTCTTTTCATAAAACATGTCGGTAAGTGAAGTTGTACCGATATTTTATTCTAAAATCCTTAAAACTACACTTTTTAGTAAGTCTTGCTCATTCATATTCTATACCTTACTTGATAATCATGAAACTAATAATTAGAAATAACTTTCACCCTAAATTATCGTGTTAAATAACCTTAAATTGAATTTTACGTTTAAATACCATGAACTTTATTTCGACCATATTTAATTGTTTGCTTACTATTACCTTTAGAAAACTTCACGGGGTAATGACCTACTCCTCACATACACACATATTGACATAGCACGATACTCTTGGAAACCTTTTTTTGTGGCAAATACGATCTTTCATTAAAATACCATGAACTATAAAAACCTGGTTTTCTTTAGAATTGTATTTCAAACTCTTTGCGATTATGTCTCTACAACCCATCTTGGGGAACCCGCTATTGGATGGTACGGATTATCGCACATCCTCGAACTAGTAGAGAGAGATGTTGACCTCCTCACGGAGCATCCGATCTCGAAAGAATTTTAATACGATTTTTAAAAAAACGAGATTTTCTAATTAATAATAAAATTAATTTTTATAAATATATAAATATTATCAAAACACATATTTTCAAGTTATAATAAAATTCCATATATTCTAAAAAGATTAAAAAAATGACAAATTTCACTAAAATACCATCAAGTATCAATACAAGACAAGTCTTACACTAAACTAACTTGAACTATTCAAGCTATGTAAATATTCACCAATATACCTCACATCCTTAAAATACACATTATGGAAACCTTAAATAATATAAATAAATACTCGAGATTTATTTTGAAATTATATAAAATATTTTTCATAAAACAACCTCGAGTTATATAATATTACAATTAAGGACTTTAGTAAATATGGGTTTAAGCAGGATCAATTCTTTTGATCCTAAGGGAGCCGGAGAAAGTGAGTGCATGCCTATTTAAGATAGAAAAACTTAACGAAGTTAACAATGCTAATTATCTTGGAAAAAGACACAAATCCTGCCGTCTATATGCAGCAGTTATCGATAACTTCCAAATCTAATTCAGGATCCAAATCTGTTTTAAAGTGTCTGACTCAATCTGAGTCTAAGTCTAATCTGAATCCAACCCTGTTCCCCTCCGAAAGACGCGCAAGACAGACGTCTTGCCTGAGATTCGGAGCAGATGCTAATTGGTGCTATCCGTCCATCTCTCTGAAGATGCCAAGTTGATTTATGACACCGTATATCGAAAGTTTAAACGGATGCGACCGATGTAGCAGACTTTGTCAGATTCCCACTCGCTTGAGGGTTTTTTTGATTATGGGGACGCTCTTCCCTGCAGGCGCAAGCTCTCGCAGTTAATTACGCTACTGTATCGTGATAACAACTTTCTCTTTCTCCAGATGGTCACTTCGTGTCGTGGTTGTTTGTTTTGTTTTTGGTTTCCCGTGGATTGTATACTGAGACTAATTTATGTCGTCGCCCATAGGACGTGGATTAGTCCAAATCCGTATTTTCTTATATTTTGGTTTGGGGGTGGTTGAGTTTAAGGATACGTTAGCCTCATTTGAGACTAAGATCGACTTAAATGTTTGTTAAGGATACGTTAGTCTCATTTCAGACTAAGATCAACTTAACCGGGTCGTTTAGATCCGACAAAAGAGCATTTGGACTCTATTTTTTAAGTTTAGGGACATAGTGGTCCATTGCCAATTTAGGGACATGGTGGTCCATTTAATATGTGGCTGTCGGGACCCGTCACCTCTCTGACGACGTTGAAGGATTACAACGACAAATATCAAAGGAGTGAAGAGATGTACCCTTGAACCAAGGTGGATTAAGTGATCTGTAGTCCAATTTGGAACTAAGATCGGTTAATTATATTGTGAGCACGTTGGCTCAGTTGAGTCTGAGTTGAGAACTTATGGCCAACTTGGGCTAAGTCCAATTGGATTTGAAGTGTTGGCCCTTTGTTAGACCATTAGACATTTGCCTGGGTTCAAGCCCACATTATTTAGCAATGCTAAACATTTTCATCTTTGATTTTCTCAATTTTGAGATTCATTTGGAAGAGAGACTTTTGCCTCAGGAAAATTAGCCAGTTTGGCTAAAAGTAGTGTTAAACACTAGAGAACCTTAGTATTGAACATTGGAGATAAACTCTCAAATTAGTGTTAAACACTAAAAGATAATCAGTGTTAAACACTGGAAATATAATCCCCCAAATTAGTGTTAAACACTAGCAAACAACAGTGTTAAACATTGGAAATGAAGTTGTCAAATTAGTGTTACACACTAGAAAACACCAGTGTTAAACACTGGGTACAAAGTTCTCAAATTAGTGTTAAACACTTTTTATTATTTTTATTTTGAGCGTCACGTGTTGACACGTGATGGGGATTTATGCGCTGACTGTTAAAGCGTCTGCCAAAGGGTCACATGGTAACACGTGAGAGCGCCCAAAGCCTTCATTTCCTTTGCTTTTTCTTTCTACGGTTTGGGAGTCACATGGGAACACGTGAGGCATTGCCTCAAAGCTGTTTCCTATTTTATTTTTGAGGATCTTTTCAGGGGTCACGTGGGGACACGTGACTTTAGTCCTTTGCATGCATGGAGATCTTTTAAGTCTCTTCATTTTATTTTGAGAATTAAATTATCTGTAGGATTAAGAATTAAATTCTTATATAGGGTTAAACCCTAATTTCTTTTAAAGGAATTGAATTCCCATCCATATAAAAGAATTAAATTCTTGTATAAGGTGAAACCTTAATTTCATTTTGAAGGAATTAAATTCCTGTGAGTTTGGGAGAATTAAATTCTCATATAGGGTTAAACCCTAGTTTCATCTTGAAGGAATTAAATTCCTGTGAGTTTGGGACCCTAGTTTTATTTTGGGAGAATTAAATTCTCTAAACTCAATTCCCCTACTAAGTTTTGGATCTGCATGGCAGGATCTCAACCCGAAGAGAATTAAATTCTCATCCTATGGGGAGACGTGCTCTGTGCAGATCTTCAACCAGAGGAAGAACTAAGTTCTTTTGTGCAAAAGAGTTAAACTCTTAGATTTGAGAATTAAATTCTCTGTTTGAAGTTTTTTATCCCCTTTCTTTTCTCACCTAGGGTTTTCTCTTGTTGAGAATTAAATTCCCCTTTCTTTTCTCTCTGAATTTTCAAGATGCCAAAATTCTCTCCAAAGTTTTCTCTCTCCCAATTCTATCTCCCCTTCTCTTCTCTTGGCTCCTATTTATAGGAGGAGGAAAAGAATCAATTTGTTTAGCAAATCTTTCATTGAAAGATTTTGCTTGTTTTCATAATTAATATGATCCTTTAGATCACACAGTGAATTTTATTCATCGTTGGATTTTTAATCCAAAGATATTCTGTTTGTTATTTCTGGTGAGATTTTTAGGGAAATCTTTCCTTGTCTAAAATCGTCCCATAAACTGGTGATTTTTAATCATCCTTGGATTTTTAATCCAACGGTCCCTATAATCCTTTTCCATTTGGAAAGATTTAGAAAAATTTAGAATTTTAATTCTATTTGGAAAGATTTAGAAAAATTTAGAATTTTAATTCTATTTGGAAAGATTTAGAGAAATTTAGAATTTTAATTCTATTAAACTGTAAGGCTTTCGAAGCCTGTCACGTGCTGGCACGTGACCCTTGGTCACGTGTGAGCACGTGACCCCCAATTGGTTCTTTTCTCAGCGTTTATTTATGCTTCAGTTTTAACCATCACGTGTCAACACGTGACCATTGGTCACGTGTGAGCACGTGATACCTCATTGAGGTATTTCCTTCAGCCATTTGTTTTTATTTCTGTTTTAACTATCACGTGTCAACACGTGACCATTGATCACGTGTGAGCACGTGACCCCCAATTGGGTCCTTCTTCAGCCGTT
Organism: Agapanthus africanus; assembly: GCA_030015575.1. Classification (NCBI taxonomy): domain Eukaryota; kingdom Viridiplantae; phylum Streptophyta; class Magnoliopsida; order Asparagales; family Amaryllidaceae; genus Agapanthus; species Agapanthus africanus. The sequence continues at coordinate 83,028,893 of CM057343.1, forward strand.
TGTTTTTTATTTCTATTTTAACTATCACGTGTCAACATGTGACCATTGGTCACGTGTGAGCACGTGATACCTCATTGAGGTAATTCCTGATTTTTAATCAGGGAACAATGCATAGTATATTTGCTCATAACTTTTGATCCCGGATGAATTATGAAACCCATAATATATCAAATCGAAGGATTTTTCGAGACGCTTTCGATACCATCAGAATTTAGTTGTTTCTCATTCGGGAGTTTGTCAAAAACAGCCCAGAAAATACTGGTTCGCATTTTCTTAAGCATATCACTGCCATTTGATACCTTGGGCTCTTTTGCGCGGAAATTTTTGGCGGGAACAAATTCCCCCCACTACTTTGCCCATGTAAGTATGTACGTGGGTGAAGTAGTGCAGAGTTATGCATAGTAATAGAATTGATGGCTTAGGAGACAAGTTTAGGGTTCTTGTAACCTAAGACTTTTTCATCTTCATGAGCCGTAAGGGTCTCAAGTTGGTTTTTTTTCCATACAGGTCGAGAGGATCCCGCAGGTGTATTTTCTCCTTAGGGGTCGTGAGGACTCCTAAGTGCGTTTTCCCTTGAGAGTCGTAAGGATCTCACAAGAGAATTTTCCCCCTTACAAGTCGAGAGGACTCGTAAGTGGTTGTTTCCCTCCTTGTCGAGATTCGACTTTGGAGAGTGTGGTCTGTGAATAGTATGCAAGAGTCCATTTTGGGCTGACTTGTAGGGCCCCTGTGCTTAGGAAACAGGTCCTTATCCCCATTGCCTAAGGCTTTTTCCTACGAGTCAAAACGAATCGAGAAGTTCTCGCAAGAATGTCCTAACGTCACAGTTAACCTCTGCTTCTTACGACAGAGGTCCATTAGGGTTTGTGGTACTAGGGTTTTGCCCGTCGTACCGTGGCGTTGGCTGATGTATTCCTCGATAGGCAATCTTTCTGTTCGAGTAGCCTTGCGACTGTCGTGTCTCGGATCCCTTCGGAGGCTGGACAAGACGTCTTCAAGCAATCTTCCTAGACAGTTTGACCGTCGGAAGAGCAAGTGTTAGGAATTTTGCCATGCCGCTTTTTTACTTGAGGTTAGGCTCATTTTGGAGAGCCCCGATGAGTCATAACCACTCCGCGCTGGTGTGGGATGATCTCCGATAGTCTTTCAGGTTTTATATAAGTTGTCGTCAAGACCCTGAAGCTAGGAATTTGGCCTTTGCTTTGTTTGCTGGCATTGCGTCTGCTGTATCGAGACGAATGTCGCGGTTGTCTCTAGGTTGTTGATGAACCATCGAGGTTTGGAACTAGGGATTTTTCCATGGTTCCGTTGTTTGATTATCGTGTCTGAATCCTGCAGGAAGAAGAACGCTGTGGTGACATCTCATCTGCTGTATCGAAACAAACGTCGAGGTGGTGACCATTCCATGTGGGATGATCTCTGGTAGTCTTTCAGGTTTTATATGAGTTACCGTCAAGACCCTGAAGGTAGGAATTTGGCCTTCGCTTCGTTTACTTTGGCGTGTCCGAATCCCGTTGGAGGAAGAATGCTGTAGTGACATCTCGTCTGCTGTATCGAGACGAACGTCGTGGTGGTGACCACTCCATGTGGTATGATCTCCGGTAGTCTTTCAGGTTTTATATGAGTTATCGTCAAGACCTTGAAGCTAAGAATTTGGCCTTTGCTTCATTTGCTGGCACTCGTCTGCTGTATCGAGATGAATGTCGCGGCTTAGAACTAGGGACTTTGCCATAGCTCCGTTGTTGGTGTCACGTCTGCATCTTGTTGGAGGAAGAACGCTGGGGTGACATCCCGTCTGCTGTATCGAGACGAACGTCGAGGTGGTGACCACTCCATATGGGATGATCTCTGATAGTCTTTCAGGTTTTATATGAGTTACCGTTAAGACCATGAAGCTAGGAATTTGGCCTTTGCTTCATTTGCTTTGGTGTGTCCGAATCCTGCTGGAGGAAGGACGCTGTAGTGACATCTCGTCTGCTGTATCGAGACGAACGTCGAGGTGGTGACCATTCCGCGCTGATGTGGGATGATCTCCGATAGTCTTTCAGGTTTTATATGAGTTGCCGTCAAGACCCTGAAGCTAGGAATTTGGCATTTGCTTCATTTGCTTTGGCGTTGCATCTGCTGTATCGAGACGAACGTCGAGGTGGTGCCGGGATTTTGCCATCACTCCTCTTTGCTTTGACCGTGAGGTCTTTCGTTGACGTTGCGTCTGCATCCTACTGGACTGCGAAGGAACGTTGTTGTTGACATTGCATCTACTGTAACGAAACGAATGCTGAGGTGGAGCTGGGATTTTGCCATCACTCCGCTTTGTTTTGACCGTGAGGTCTTTCGTTGACGTTGCGTCTACATCGTGCTGGATTGCGAAGGAACGCTGTTATTGACATTGCGTCTACTGTAACGAGATGAATGTTGAGGTGGAGTTAGGATTTTGCTATCACTCCACTTTGTTTCAACCGTGGGGTCTTTCGTTGACCTTGTATCTGCATCCTGCTGGACTGCGGAGGAACGCCGTCGTTGACATCTCGTTTGCTGTAACGAGACGAATGCTGAGATGGTCTCGAGGTTGTCTATGAACCGTCGAGATTTGGAACTAAGGACTATATCGTGGCACCGTTTGATGGTGTAGCATCTATGTCCTGCTGGAATGAGGAGGCACACCATTGTTGGTCTCCAGGCTGTAAATGTGGCCATTGAGATTTGGAACTAGAGACTATGCAGTGGCTCCGTTTGATGGTGTAGCATCTATGTCCTGCTGGAATGAGGAGGCACACCATTGTTGGTCTCCAGGCTGTACATGTGGCCATTGAGATTTGAAACTAGGGACTATGCCGTGGCTCCGTTTCTTTGCGACTCTGAGATCGGTTGTTGACGTCACGTCTGCATCTGGTTGGAGTGAGAAGAAACGCCGTTGGTGATCTCTAAGTTGTCGATATCGACGTCGAGACCCTGAAGCTAGGGATCTTCCTTTGCTTCGTTTATTGACATTGTATCTGCAATATTGCGACAAATGTCAAGATTGTCTCTAGGTTGTCTATGAACCATCGAGATTTGGCTTCGCTTTCCGATGGAGCCTGTTGGGAAGGTATGGTTCCCTCTTTGTTTGTACCCCTGGATTGTATACAGGGATCGATATGATCTCACCTGTAGGGCCAAAAAGTTTCATTCTTTCATCATTCATTTTTTTATTTTTTTCGCGACGCTCTATCATTTCAGTTTTTTATATCGCGAAGATCGTGATTGCCCAATCATTTAGGCTATTTTTCGCGGTGCCCAATCATTTCGGCTATTTTTCTTTTTACTCACTGCTTTTTATTGCGAGTTGCCCAATCATTTCGGCTGTTATTTTTTATTTTACTCGCTGCTTTTTATTGCGAGTTGCCCAATCATTTCGGCTGTTTTTGTATGCATACATTTTTACTTGCTGATTTCGTTGCAAGTTGCCCTATCATTTCGGCTATTTCATATGCATTTTTGGCTCGCAGATTTTTTTATCGCGAGTGTGGAACTTGGAATCTGATGCCAATCTTAGCATCAACATCGCTGCGACTGGAATATTGCCAGGAGCGAATCATCATTTGCCATGAAAGGACTTGGAATTTGATACCGATTTAGGCATCAGTATCGCTACAACTAGGATATTGCTAGGAGCAAATCATCATTTGCCTCTGTCGATGTCGAACAAAGGTGGCTTAGAAAACAGGGTTAGGATCCCGTCGACTAAGGCTTTTGACTTCATGAGCCGTAAGGGTCTCATAAAGGTGTTTCTCCCTACGAGTCGTGAGGATCTCACATGTGCGCCTTCTCCTTAGCAATCGTGAGGACTCCTAAGTGTATGTTCTCTTATAAGTCGTAAGGATCTTACAAGAGTGTTTTCTCCTTATGAGTCGAGAGGACTCACAAGGGTTGTTCACCGTGTGAACATATCCCTAGTCACGGATGGGACTTTGTGTCACGCCCCGCTTCTCAGAGTACGCTAGATTGGGCACGTGACATAGCCAACCATGCTACCTGTGGATAGGAAAAATCCTTCCACAGTCACATTACGGCTGTGGAGATATCATGAACAGGAAAGTAAACTAACTACCTAGTACATGTCCATAAGCCAGAGTAAAAGAATCAAGAGATAACAATATGCGGAAGCCAAAAGATACAATAAATGAAACACCTGGAGTGAAACTACGTACCGACAGGAACCTCACCGCTCGTCTAGCAGCGGCAAAACTCCTAATCAGTCTGCAGCAAGGTAGAAGAATCCGGGTCATGCAAAACCCAGACGTCAGCGCATCAAGTCATCAAGTAATAACATAGTAAACAGGCAATGCGAATATAAACATGAATAAAGCAAGGGTAATAATAATATAAATCAGAGCAGTACAGGGTAGTGTGCAGTGGGTAAACTGGATTGTTCTATCAGGTTCTCTGTTCTAAAGTCTTTGAAATCAATTTGAGTAATCCTCTATGTAACTCAAAGGATATGTCCCGTTACCCCTCGGGACCACGGATCAGGAATATGTGAACCAGTAGTGGTTCTGTCCCGTTACTCCCCGGGACCACGGATCAGGAAAATGTAAGAGTCACGAATGGCTCTGTCCCGTTACCCCCCCGGACCACGGATTAAGTAATACCCTTTTAAGTTACACTTTAGTTTACACTTTTGATTTCCCCATACCCCCAAGTTATATGTGTCAGGTTAGGTATTCAGTAATCAAGAACTAATGCCAACACAGGATCAGGTAACAGCAGGTTTTGTCTGGATAGACAACAGGAACGGTCCATGAGGACTACATGTTATGTTTGTTGGCATTAGACACAAGATCAGGTAACAGGTAAAGCCATGGTACATCAGGTCAAGCCAGGTAATGTATAAAGGTGTCATATCATGTCAAGAGTGTACGGTACCATGTCATGTCAAGTAGAAAGTGTAACAGGTCATGTCAGGAAGCACAAGATGTCATGTGGGTGCTCATAATCAAACTAACAGAAGTATGTGTATAAATAAACAAGCATGAGTACTATCAGAACAATAAACTGGAACATGTAATATGATATGCAAATAGATATAATTTCAAGGATATGGATGCACAGTTATCGATTAGGGTTACATTTATAGTTCTAATATTAATTAGGATGCAATTTATTAAACATGGAGTGTTAATATCACATTATTATATAGTAATGTGATCTATGGATGCAATTATATGTATCTTAAATGCGATGGATGCAAACGGGTATTCGAAAAGTTATAAAACTATAAAATGGTAATGTGGGATGTACAACTAAGCGATATGTGATATAAATATTGATATAATAATATTAATATGGATAGCACATTCAAAACGATTAATAACTATAAAAGTGGTATTGATTAACCATGCACAAGAAAAGTTCCGTTCAGAAATTCAGCGTCACCCTAATTTGTAAAATAGCTTAAAAATAACAAACGTTCTCCAAAAGACACGTGTCTTATACCAAAACAAAGATAATTCAATAAGGTTTTCAGTTTTATAAGTATAAGTATCTCAGATTGTCCCTACAAAAAGTTATGAACATTCGAAATTGAAAGTTTGCTGCTGGAATTTCCTTGGACAGCAGTTTGGAGATATTTTCATTTGCATTTTATGTTATTTAAACAATTTATTTTGCAAGTAAATATTTCATAGAGTTATAGTATTCTGAGTTAGGTTCGTAACGAACTAAAGAACGTATACTAATGATTTTTCTATAATTTATAATGAATTTTATAAGATAAGGTGTACAGTAAATTTCAGATTTGTCATATCCGATTTTTCAACGACGTTTCATGTGTAAACTATAAGATTTTCAAATGTATAACATTATAAAATGAAGATTATAAACTAATTAAAGATAATAATAATAAATATTACGACTATATATATTTTAAATGATATGGTTGCAGTATAATGTAATCTAGTATGTCACAAGATAGGTTTTCATGATCTAGATTTAATATGATATAAACGGATGCAAACGGAACATCGAAACGTTATAAAATTAAACATAGGGCACTAGATTTAAACTATAGGTATGGTATTTATTTAAATAGGTATAAAAAGAATTATATAGCATGTAGCAAGATTAACTTGCCTCGATGGGTCGCGAATCGGGAAAACGGAACGTTAACCGTCGGCGGGGAAAACTCGCGACGGGCGCACGGTTCACGGAATGAACCCAAACGACGAACAAAGGAACCACACGGGTCGGGGTACCTTGCTGGAACGTCGAGAAGCGTCACCGGCACGACGGAATTCCGGCAACAAAAGGACAGTTAAAAAAAAATGAGAAACGAGAAATGAAGCAAGAAGAGAAAGAATGATAAAGAGAAGTACGAGAGAATATATGAGAGAGAGAGAAAAAAAGTGGAGAGAGATAGAGAGAGAAGTAGGGCCCACGGGGTTAAAGGGGAGGTTGCGATTGGCTGAGAGAATAAATTGAGAAGGATATAAAAGATTGTAAAAATATTATATGGTTAACTTAAAGATTTAAAAGATAGGTAATGAACAGTAAGATATCAGGTTAGTTAGAAAAATATATGCGATGGTTTTAATAATATTAAAATTTGGGATTTTTGGCGCAAAGTAAAACATTTCAAAATCGCGCCCGGGTCGGGTCCAAAAATTTGAAATTGAAATAATAGAATTTTAGGCGGGATCCAAAATTTAAAATGAAGTGTTTTATGATCAAAAAGCATACCCCCAAAACGGACACACGCACGTGCACGTAGCCATCCAAACTCGCTCGTTTCACTGAACGGGACGAGAACACGATGCACGGACGCTACAACGGGGTTAGGGGTGCCAAGTAGGCCAAGATGAATATTTTTAATTTTATTTTAGATGCCAAAAATTGTTATATGTAGAAATGACTTTGCCGGGTAAATTTTACAGTAAGCAACAAACAAGAAAGTTAAATGAAATGGGTACCACATTATGCTCAAACAGTAACTGAAAATAGTAGCATTGGGCTCGGGGGTTACATTATACCCAACTACAAAGAGAATTTCGTACTCGAAATTCCAAGAATACAAAGATAGATAACTACAAGAAAAGGTGAGGAAACTTCTGCCGGATTTTATCTTCTCGTTTCCAAGTGGACTCTCCATGCGAGCGATTACCCCAAGAAACAAGCACAAGGGGGATAACCTTGTTCTTAAGAACCTTTTCCCTTCGATCCACGATTTCAATCGGTCGCTCCTCAAAAGTCAAGTCGTCTCGTACTGTTAGCTCCGAGTGATCCAAAACGTGTGTTTCATCTCGAACATACTTACGGAGTTGAGATACGTGAAACACATCGTGCACATTTGCTAAGGACTGTGGTAACGCCAAACGATACGCTACCTCACCAACACGCTCCACGATCTCAAGGGTCCAAGGAATCGAGGACTGAGCTTTCCTCGACTTCCAAAACGAATCACCCCTCTAGTCGGTGATATCTTCATGAATACCAAATCACCCACGGTGAACTCTAGAGGTCTTCTTGACGTATCTGCCCAACTCTTCTGTCGGTCCTGTGCTGCCTTCATATGATTTTTGATAGGGTTAACCTTCTCAACTGTCTGCACAACCAAATCTGGTCCCAATAATCTTCGTTCACCGACATCGTCCCAACAAACAGGTAAACGACATTTACGACCATACAAAGCTTCAAATGGAGCCATCTGAATAGTTGCCTGAAAACTGTTGTTGTAAGACAACTCCACCAAAAGTAGATGATCCTCCCAAGACCCCTTGAAGTCCAACATGCATGCTCTCAACATATCCTTAAGAGTTTGGATCGTCCTCTCCGACTGACCATCAGTTTGAGGATGATAAGCTGTGCTAAACTTCAATCGAGTCCCCAAACTTTCCTGTAGACTCCGTCAAAAGTGTGATAAGAACCGAGTGTCCCGATCGGACACGATGCTCACGGGTACTCCATGCAATCTTACAATCTCCTGCATGTACCGCTCTGCCAAAGTCTCTGTTGATTGACCAACCCGAAAAGGAATAAAGTGAGCTGCCTTGGTCAGTCGGTCAACAATTACCCATACTGCATTGTTGCCTTTTGGACTCCGCGGTAACGCCGTCACGAAATCCATGGTTATATGTTCCCACTTCCACTGAGGAATCGGAAGTGGTTGCAATAAACCAGCAACCCTTTGATGTTCAGGCTTAACTTGCTGACACACCAAGCACTTTGCCACAAAGCGAGCAATCTCCCGCTTCATGCCCTCCCACCAGAAATGCTGTCGAATATCTCGGTATATCTTTGTGCCTCCTGGATGTACAGAATAAGCTGAACTGTGTGCCTCCTTCATAAGCTCTTCACGAACATCACCCTTTGGCACACACAAACGGGTACCAAACCTCAACGAACCATCTTCGGGGATTAATAAATCTGTTCGTAGTCCGGCTTCAACCTGTCCTCGAAACTTTTGCAGTTTAGGGTCCTGCGATTGTGCTTCTTTAATATTCTCAATCAATGATGACTGTACTTGCAGCTGCATCAACTGTCCCGTAGAATGCGATAGCACAACCTCCAAGTCAAATCTTCGAAAATCTTCAACGATCTCCTTCTGCGTAGTTAACACCTGAATTGCTGGTAACCGACTAAGCGCATCCGGCACGACGTTAACCTTCCCCGGATGGTACTTAAGATCAAGATCGTAGTCAGCCATCAACTCCAACCATCTACGCTGCCTCATATTCAGCTCCTTCTGTGTGAACACATACTTCAAGCTCTTATGATCCGTAAAAACTTCGACCCTTTCGCCTAAAAGATAGTGTCTCCAAATCTTCAAAGCGAAAATCACAGCCACAAGCTCCAAGTCTTAAGTTGGATAATTCTTCTCATGGGTCTTCAATTGTCTCGATGCGTACGCTACAACCTTCCCATGCTGCATCAAAACACATCCCAATCCTTTCCCAGATGCGTCGTTGTGAATCACCAATCCTCCGGAATTGTCTGGCACGATCAGAATAGGGGCGGTTATCAACTTCTGCTTCAACGTCTCGAAAGCTAACGCACACTTATCCGTCCATACAAAAGGTACCTCCTTGCGCGTAAGCTTGGTCAACGGCTCTGCCAGACGAGCAAAGTTCTCCACAAATCTCCTGTAGTATCCGGCTAATCCAAGGAAACTTCTTATCTCAACAACATTATTTAGAATAGGCCAATCTCGAATTGCTGCAATCTTTTCTGGATCGACGGCAATGCCATCGCCAGACACAACATGCCCCAAAAACCTTACTTCCTCCGGCCAAAACTCGTACTTACTTATCTTCGCATACAATTTCTCCTGTCTCAACGTCTGCAGTGCGATCTTCAAATGCTCAGCATGCTCTTCAAAACTCTTCGAGTAAACCAGAATATCGTCAATGAATACCACAATAAACTGATCCAAGAACGGTGAAAAGATTCGGTTCATCAAGTCCATGAATACTGCCGGCGTATTCGCTACTCCGAAGGGCATCACTAAGTACTCGTAATGTCCATACCGAGTTCGGACCGCCGTCTTGCAAATATCTTCTGTTTTCACTCGGACCTGATGATATCCGGATCATAAATCCAGCTTCGAGAATACCTTCGCGCCACTAAGCTGCTCAAAAACTTCTCCAATGCGAGGGATCGGGTACTTATTCTTGATAGCCACCCGGTTTAATTCTCGATAGTCGATACACATCCTTCTTGTGCCATCCTCCTTCTTTACTAGAAGAACTGGAGCTCCCCAAGGCGAGTTACTGCTTCGAATCCAACCCTTTTCAAGCAATTCAGCAACCTGTTTCTTTACTTCTTCCAACTCTACTGGCGCCATTGGATAATACGCTTTAGATACTGGCGCTGCACCAGGAATAAGATCAATTGCGAACTCCACGTCTCTCCTCGGCGGTAAACCCGATATATCTTCAAACACGTCCATAAAATCACGAACAACAGCCGGCTCTTTACTTTCATCACTTCCATTGATGCAAGAATATTGTTTGTCGGCCTAGCCCTAAACTCGACCGGCCCGACCGAACTGCTTCCTTAACGCAACTGCTGTCTGCTGCAAACTCCTTTTCATCCCAGATAAACTCTGCTGCTCTTGGCTGCTGCAAGTATTTGTGAGGAAGTGGTCAAACCCAGGGAGACAATCTGCCTCTGGATGTCCACGTCCAGTCTGCGCATGAACCTCCGTGCCCTGTCTGCATCGTTGGCAACTAAAGATCCAGCGAAACTACTGAGTCTCGTCCATTCTGCTACATGCACATCTACGGGTGCTCCCTTCTGCTTTAGTCTGATGAACTTCTCTTCCATTTCCTTCCGTGCAGTCCGCGGGAAGAACTTCTCCAGGAAACTCTTCGAAAAATCCGCCCACTTGATCGGCTTGGGCAAACGGTTCTCTTCTACAAGCCACCATTCTCGGGCGTAATCCACTAACTGAATGCGTACCACATCAACTCTTTCTTATCTGGAATCTGTGCCGCAATAAGCAAATTCTCAGTCAACTAGTCACTGCTCCACTGGCAACGGCTCCTTTAAACCAGTAAATGTAGACGGACCCAACCGCTTGAAATCTGCTACGGTCCCTACTCGGTCAACTGGTCTAGCTCCAACATTGTTCACAGACTGCTGAACGATCTGCAAACCTTCCCGAAATGAGTCCGCTTGCTGCTGGATCAGCTCGGTCTGTTTCTTTGATTCTCCTGCATTCCTCTTATCACTCCAAGCATGGCGACTTCGTCCACACGCCTCTGGTATGTCTTCAATTTCTTACCGGCCATAATCCTGAACTCAAAATACCCAACATTAGCATGATGATAGATTTTGAATATAGATCAAGGCTAGAACTCCAAGATACTTAAATAGAGTACCGCATTGTAACTATGCCGCGGTATCATAGCCACAATTACATAACTCCATCCAAGTCGCCTAAGTCCTAGAGATAACAAGGAATCAGTTTTTCGAATCGATATGCAAAGGAAGTTTGCACATCGTAAAAAATATAATCAGGAAGAATGTGATTCAAGAATGGTAAAACGGTCAAGGTGGCAGGACATGTTTCCTAAACACGGGTATTCTGATTCGTGTATTAGGTACAATACCCAACTACAAAAGAATCAACCCAACTAACCTGGCTCTGATACCAAAAGAACCATGTCACGCCCCGCTTCCCAGAGTACGCTAGATTGGGCACGTGACATAGCCAACCATGCTACCTGTGGATAGGAAAAATCCTTCCACAGTCACATTACGGCTGTGGAGATATCAAGAACAGGAAAGTAAACTAACTACCTAGTACATGTCCATAAGCCAGAGTAAAAGAATCAAGAGATAACAATATGCGGAAGCCAAAAGATACAATAAATGAAACACCTGGAGTGAAACTACGTACCGACAGGAACCTCACCGCTCGTCTAGCAGCGGCAAAACTCCTAATCAGTCTGCAGCAAGGTAGAAGAATCTGGGTCATGCAAAACCCAGACGTCAGCGCGTCAAGTCATAAAGTAATAACATAGTAAACAGGCAATGCGAATATAAATATGAATAAAGCAAGGGTAACAATAATATAAATCAGAGCAGTACAGGGTAGTGTGCAGTGGGTAAACTGGATTGTTCTATCAGGTTCTCTGTTCTAAAGTCTTTGAAATCAATTTGAGTAATCCTCCATGTAACTCAAAGGATATGTCCCGTTACCCCCCGGGACTACGGATCAGGAATATGTGAACCAGTAATGGTTCTGTCCCGTTACCCCCCGGGACCACGGATCAGGAAAATGTAAGAGTCACGAATGGCTCTGTCCCGTTACCCCCCAGGACCACGGATCAAGTAATACCCTTTTAAGTTACACTTTAGTTTACACTTTTGATTTCCCCATACCCCCAAGTTATATGTGTCAGGTCAGGTATTCAGTAATCAAGAACTAATGCCAACACAGGATCAGGTAACAACAGGTTTTGTCTGGATAGACAACAGGAACGGTCCATGAGGACTACATGTTATGTTTGTTGGCATTAGACACAAGATCAGGTAACAGGTAAAGCCATGGTACATCAGGTCAAGCCAGGTAATGTATAAAGGTGTCATGTCATGTCAAGAGTGTACGGTACCATGTCATGTCAAGTAGAAAGTGTAACAGGTCATGTCAGGAAGCACAAGATGTCATGTGGGTGCTCATAATCAAACTAACAAAAGCATGTGTATAAATAAACAAGCATGAGTACTATCAGAACAATAAACTGGAACATATAATATGATATGCAAATAGATATATTTTCAAGGATATGGATGCACAGTTATCGATTAGGGTTAAATTTATAGTTCTAATATTAATTAGGATGCAATTTATTAAACATGGAGTGTTAATATCATATTATTATATAGTAATGTGATCTATGGATGCAATTATATGTATCTTAAATGCGATGGATGCAAACGGGTATCCGAAAAGTTATAAAACTATAAAATGGTAATGTGGGATGTACAACTAAGCGATATGTGATATAAATTTTGATATAATAATATTAATATGGATAGCATATTCAAAGCGATTAATAACTATAAAAGTGGTATTGATTAACCATGCACAAGAAAAGTTCCGTTCAGAAATTCAGCGTCACCCTAATTTGTAAAATAGCTTAAAAATAACAAACGTTCTCCAAAAGAGACGTGTCTTATACCAAAACAAAGATAATTCAATAAGGTTTTCAGTTTTATAAGTATAAGCATCTCAGGTTGTCCCTACAAAAAGTTATGAACATTCGAAATTGAAAGTTTGCTGCTGGAATTTCCCTGGACAGTAGTTTGGAGACATTTTCATTTGCATTTTACGTTATTTAAAAAATTTATTTTGCAAGTAAATATTTCATAGAGTTATAGTATTCTGAGTTAGGTTCGTAACGAACTAAAGAACGTATATTAATGATTTTTCTATGATTTATAATGAATTTTATAATATAAGGTGTACAGTAAATTTCAGATTTGTCATATCCGATTTTTCAACGACGTTTCATGTGTAAACTATAAGATTTTCAAATGTATAACATTATAAAATGAAGATTATAAACTAATTAAAGATAATAATAATAAATATTACGACGATATATATTTTAAATGATATGGTTGCAGTATAATGTAATCTAGTATGTCACAAGATAGGTTTTCATGATCTAGATTTAATATGATATAAACGGATGTAAACGGAATATCGAAACGTTATAAAATTAAACATAGGGCACTAGATTTAAACTATAGGTATGGTATTTATTTAAATAGGTATAAAAAGAATTATATAGCAGGTAGCAAGATTAACTTGCCTCGATGGGTCGCGAATCGGGAAAACGGAACGTTAACCGTCGGCGGGGAAAACTCGCGACGGGCGCACGGTTCACGGAATGAACCCAAACGACGAACAAAGGAACCACACGGGTCGGGGTACCTTGCTGGAACGTCGAGAAGCGTCACCGGCATGACGGAATTCCGGCAACAAAAGAACAGTTAAAAAAAATGAGAAACGAGACATGAAACAAGAAGAGAAAGAATGATAAAGAGAAGTACGAGAGAATATATGAGAGGGAGAGAAAAAAAGTGGAGAGTGATAGAGAGAGAAGTGGGGCCCATGGGGTTAAAGGGGAGGTTGCGATTGGCTGAGAGAATAAATTGAGAAGGATATAAAAGATTGTAAAAATATTATATGGTTAACTTAAAGATTTAAAAGATAGGTAATGAACAGTAAGATATCAGGTTAGTTAGAAAAATATATGCAATGGTTTTAATAATATTAAAATTTGGGATTTTTGGCGCAAAGTAAAACATTTCAAAATCGCGCCCGGGTCGGGTCCAAAAATTTGAAATTGAAATAATAGAATTTTAGGCGGGATCTAAAATTTAAAATGAAGTGTTTTATGATCAAAAAGCATACCCCCAAAACGGACACACGCACGTGCACGTAGCCATCCAAACTCGCTCGTTTCACTGAACGGGACGAGAACACGATGCACGGACGCTACAACGGGGTTAGGGGTGTCAAGTAGGCCAAGATTAATATTTTTAATTTTATTTTAGATGCCAAAAATTGTTATATGTAGAAATGACTTTGCCGGGTAAATTTTACAGTAAGCAACAAAGAAGCAAGTTAAATGAAATGGGTACCACATTATGCTCAAATAGTAACTGAAAATAGTAGCATTGGGCTCGGGTGTTACACTTTGTTAGGGAAATGTTTATTCGCACCCATGGATTGTATACAAGGGTCAGTATTGAGCCGCTTGTAGGGCAGAATCGGGGGATATAACTTCTTAAGAACATGTTCAAATACCTGTAGCTTAAGACTTTTGAATCTTATGAGCCGTGAGGGTCTCATAAGAGGGTTCTCCTTACGAGTCGTGAGGATCTCGTAAGCGTAATTTCTCCTTAGGAATCGTGAGGATTCCTAAGTGTATCTCTCCTTTGTGAGTCATAAGGATCTCACGCAGGTGGTTTCTCCTTACAGGATCGAGAGGACCTTGCAAGTGTCTTTTAACGAGATTGCATCCTTTCGGGTTTTCACAAAACTCGCCGGTAGTCCTGCTTTTTTTACTCACGGCGCCCTTTTGGGTTTTCATTCGTACCCATTTTGCTTATGGACATACCGTTTTTTTTGAACGAGGTTGCGCCCTTTCGGATTTTCACTAGACTCGCCGGTAGTCCTGCTGTTTTTACTCACGGCGCCCTTTCGGGTTTTCATCCATGCCCATTTTGCTTATGGACATACCGTTTTTTTTACGTCAGCCTGAAAATGCCCCGGGTTGGGAGTAGTTTAACGACGTTTCGGTCATTTGCAAGTTTCAGGACATTGCGGTCCGCCGTTGCCGTATTTGAGGCGAATTTCTAGTTTACGGACTTTTCGGTTCATGTGGCTTTCCCTATGAATGAGCATGATGCCCCCGGCATATCCATCTTTCTCGGAGCATGTGGTTGTGGCGGGCTCACCTTCCAGTTTTCGGACAGCGCGAACTTGTCCTGTTGGTATTGGTCTTCAACCCAGTTTTTGAAGACATAGCAGTTTTCGGTCGAATGGCCCAATACTTGGTGGTAAGGGCAGTAATTAGGATTGTTGACATTATTCAGTTGTAGCTGGTGTTTCGGCTCCGGTAGAGTGATAAGCTTGTTGCGCACTGCTAGTTCGAACAGCTACTTTGTTTCATCCCGGGGAAATGAGTATGGTCGTTTCAACTTTTCATAGAGGGATTGCCGTTTATTGCTTTGGCGAACTACCGGTCTAGGGCCTCTCGATTGTTGTTGAGCGTTGGTGACGAAGGCCGTTTTTCCTTCCCTTTATCCTTTTTGTTCGATCCCTTGTTTGCGGGTCCGAGATTCTTTCCGGGTAGCGTGCGATTGCACGGCTGAATGTTCTCGCAACTCCTCAATTCTTTCGTTTTAGAGATGGATTCCTTGAAGAGATGGCCGATGGCTACTTTTTCGTCGGAGTCGCTCCCGAATGTGAGAACTCGCGGTCCCTCGGGATCAACCCTATGAAAATTGCCGGCAATTCTTTTACGCTCATCTGTCACATTTTTCTGCTGTCTACGAGCTTCACGCTTTGTCCTATTGAAGTGTTGCCTGTGAGCGACATACCCTTGCCACCAACACTTAAAGGAGTTGCAGTCCTCAGTAGGATGTGCGATCTTCTGATGGTATAAGCAGAAGTTAGGATGTACGTCCGCTTCATCAAGATGTATACCACCAGGAGAATTTTCTCTGAAAGAGGGCAGCCTCATCCCTATCGATATGGCTTTGGCGAATCGTTTCCTTGTCTTGATCCTGCTTTCATTTGCGACGGATGTACTTTGATCTGGTAGGAGTGTTTCGACCCTTTTGTCCAGTCGCCGGCGTTTGGCCTTTTCAAATATGGCCATCTCATGCTCCCGATCGGCTTTACTTTTTAGATGAATTTCACTCGGGAAGGTGTCGATCATTTTGTCTGACGGCCATAGAAGTTCTGGTTCAGGACCTGCCCCCCGTCTCTCGGTGCAAGGGGTTTCTTTATCGTCTATCGATAAGTGAGAGATCACATGGCAGCTTGCCACATAATCCTCAGGTTCATCTGACGAGTCTTTGTCATCATCTCCGTCCTCATGGACATGGCTGAGGAATTCTCGGAGTGTGAATGGGGTCCGCGCCTTCTGATTATATTCTTCCAGTGCGTCAACATGTTTTTGCAGATCCGTGCGCTTGTCATCTAACTTTGCGGGCTTTTAGGTCTTCTCCTTCTTCTTCGAAGACTTTGACGGCTATGTCTGGGTGTTTTGCCCGCTGCTATCAATTCTCGGTGTTGGGCGTGGTTTCAGTATCCCATCGATGACCTCGGGCTCTGGCGGACTTTTCCACCTGACGGCTGGGCATGTGTGAAGATCCTCCAGCATTCTTTTTGTCTTGGTAGAAAGAGCGACCTCCCATGGAGCTTTTTCTATAAAAGAGCACGATGCCCCTGGCGTGTCCTCTTTTTTAGGGGCATGAGGTTGTGACGGGTTCACCTTCCAGTTTTCGGATAACGCGAACTTGCCCTGTTGGTACTGATCCTCGATCCATCCCTTAATGACGAAGTAATCTTCGATTGGATGGCTTAGCGCTTGGTGGTAAGGGCAGTAATTAGGATCGTTGACATCACCTGGCTGCAACGGACGTTTTGGATTCGGCAAATTTATGAGTCTGTTATGCATTGCCAGCTCGAACATGTTGCGCCACGGCAGCGCCCCGGCCTCGTACTCGAGGCCAGAATGCGGAATAAAATTTTTTTCCTTGCTCGGAAACCGGCGCTACCGCGGACAATTACCCGGATCGAAACCATTAACCTATACTAGCTAACTAGAGAGATAGGGTGAGAAGTTATACCAAGCGATCCGTGTCCTTCGGTCTTCATCTCCACTCCGATCTCTTGCGGAATCTCCGTCACCTCCTCGCTCGTCGGAAAAGGGCACCACGTAGCCGGAATCTTTTACGGGCTCCCGCCTCTTGACCGAGGCAACTCGGGCGCGAAGTTGGCTAGCCGACGCGTCCAAGGCTTGCTATAGAATAGTGTAGTGAACTTGTCTCTTTAGGGTTCTTGAAGTTGCCATGGATGGAGGTGGTGATGAGAGAAAGAACTATGGAGGAATATGATGCTCTCAACTTAGCAAAGGAATAATAATATGAACCAAGTTTTTTCTCATCCAAAATGATCTCACCCTCTCCCCTCTCATATGTGGCCGGCCCCTCTCCAAAAAGAAGAAGATTGGAGAGAGAAAAGAAAACATTTCTCATATATGGAAAAAGAATGAATAATAACTTATCAAAAATGGTCACTCTCATTTCACCTTTACTAACCATCAAATGAAAAGAATGGAATAGACAAGAAAGGCATCTCATGATGAAACAAGTCTCATCATAATGCAAACTTGCAAGAAAACCCTCCACTTAATGTTAATTGCAAACTTGCAATTAACACCCTCCACCAAGAAAGTCCGACCGAGAAGGAATGAAGGAAAACCGGCCGGAACGGAATGCAAACTGGCAACTTCAGAAAAACTGATCCCGTAATAAATTACAGGAAAACCCCACTGCTGCAAATACATGCCCGCATTTGTATTCCCACTGAACACAAATGCAAAGAGACAAAACTACACTATCAAATACTAGAATCCGGCTTAAGCCAAAGCCGGCTAGTAAAAACCGTCCGATCACGATCCGTGCAATACCGCACGTATCTGATCGAACCCTGCCATATCTCCATACGGCCTCTACAGCGTTTCGCCCGAAACTTGAGTAACTGAAACTGAGTGTGGTGGACTCTAAAGACTCGTCAATACCTTGGCTGTGGATTTAACCACTAGCACGTCAGAGGTATAAGCCAATACGTGACGGGCCACCAGGTATTGACCAAATGGGACGTCGATGAGGATGCTCACCCCGACACCCAACTGAGCCTGTCAGTGACAATATCCGTACAGTCCGGTCCGTTCGTCTATGAGTATCGCATGGCGGGCCTAGGGGGTTGGTAAAAGTCAGACCCCCAAAAGCGGTACAAGTCGTGTCGGAGCGTAGCCCAGAACGCCCTGAGATACTACTGGAATACCTACCAGTAAATCTCCTGCCTCGGCCGAGGGCTTTGCGTAATGGCTCTCCTAGACACAGCGCGACCTCACCCCCAATACCGGGAGAGACGAACCCCTGCAGATCCGCTCACTGCCTCCATGTGGCTCGGGACTGTACCCAACTAAAACCTGTTTGCACGACTCCTTTGAGCCGTGGTAGGGTAGTAATCAAAGCACAGTGGGAACTCACACGAGACAAATGACGATCTCAGGTCGATGAACTAACCTGTACACATGTCACCAGGGAACTGCTATCTGACATCTGGTATAAGACCAACTAGCAGATTCCCGGCGAGTCCTGTCCGGTGTACTCATAACCCAATGAGCACCTGTATACATCTTAGGTGAACCAACTGACACCAGTGGCTTGTGAGACCGGCCACCGCCCCTCGTCGGGGTCTCGACTGTATACACTAGTCTACTAACGGAGTATCGATGCCCTGTCTCGAAACTCCTACGACTAGGGACCTTTTAAGGATGTGCTTATAGACCACCAGCTCCCACGTATATGATCGCCATCATACTGCTGGTAGTCAAGCAAGAATCCTAGGGGCTCTATCAACGTGTAATAGCGACATGTCAGGTCACCTAAAGCAGTACACGACGATAAAGATAAACCAGATAGCATACTATCATCTCGAGTAAGACTGTCCTACCGGGATAGGTCCTCCCTCAATCATTGCAATCACGTGCCTGTGATCCAATAATTGACTCTGAGGGCACTAACTCCAACAATCTCCCACTTGCACTCAAGGCTAATTATTGCGATGTCGCATACTCACAGCCCGTGTGATACCGAACACCCAACTCCTCTACTAGTCAGTCTCACAAAGCTCGTTTGCGAAACTATTGCGTTCGAGGAATAGCCTCAGTGAGTGGATCCGCTCAGATGTTTCTTTCTATGTCTCTCTATATCTCAAGTTCGCGGAGAAAGCCATCTCCCGAAATGAGCAATACCTGTCTTAGAATGTCTGGATGTCTGATGGGACCTAGCTCATAAATGAACTCCAAATCCAAACTTCTTAGACTGTATCATCAACCGAACTTAATCAGTATCCTGTGCCATGCCCCCCTCAGTATTGCCTTGGACCACCTGTCCAAAATACTGCCCCTCGTCAGAGGGATAACTATAACTCTGACAACCTCCTTGTCGTCCATGTCACTTTGGAAGCCTGGAGTGATAACCGTCTCCTAAAAGGAGGCAGCCGTTATCATATCCCTAGAACATTCACTTATGTTCTAAAACTGCTTCCGACTGGTTTTCCAGGATTGGATTAATATCAACTTATTGCATCTAGTGCAAGAACAACATCTGGTGTGGTACTTGACATCTCATGATTGACTCAAATGCCTAAGCAAGTGATCTGCCAATCATGCACATCCTCTCCCCTTTAGTCTGTAAGACACCTTTAGAGAGGGTGACTCCATTACCTGCAGGTACACTACCATGCCAGGAGTCGTCCATTCTAAATACTCATAGAATGCTGTCAAGGTACCCTGATTGGGAAACCACCCAAATCTAGATCTAAAACCATAGATCTAGTAACCAGTATGTCTGATATAATATCCAAGTCCCTTGTGGAGAAAACACTGTGTGACGACCAAAGTATAACCGATCGTAGTATAGGAATATCACTTCCCACTACCTTCTCAACAGATCCATCCCCTATTCTGATGACGTCAAACCCATGACTGTCACATCAGAAACAGATGATCTATCTCCGCTACATCTGCTTTAGTCTATAAATAGACATAAGCCTGATGTCCACCAATGCTTCCGCTGCTCCCACTGACTACGACAACCCTCTGGCAGAGTTATATAGACGTGCACTTCTAAAGCTAGTTTAGAACGACGTTATACTCATCCTCCCACCGGGTCTCGCAGCCTGGAACAACAACAATGGCAAGTGTGGGTAAACGAGAACTTCCCTGTCACCGTCCTTGAGGCTACCGTAGTACCTCTCGGGTGCCTGAAGTTACCCACCTTATCTGCGGAGTGGCCAATGGAATGTCAAATCAGATTGAATCTTTAGGTTCCTTATTAAATCTTCAGTAATCGTTTGCGGTTCTGGAATCACTTCCAGTTCTACCATACTCCCACTGCTGTTTTTGAAAAATCCATTTTTAATAAAACTGTGGCGAGTCTAGAACAATATTTCTATTGATCTGTCAGATGGTAGAAAATCAACCCTCGTCATAGCCTGGGTCAACCCACAAACAGCCATTACAGAAACGTGCCTTGAGTTATCCGGAGTCTGGTTTTAAGCATAAGCCGGACAACTCCCCGTACCTTAACATCGTTAAGATATGAACTGTTCTATATCCAATATAGAAACAGAGGCACTGATTCAATTGAACCAGATTCAAATCATGCAGCTGTCTCCAGTGCATGTCAACTAAATGGAAGGAGGCCGATCAGCGTTACTCAACTTAGGAATGCATCCAATTATGAGTAACCTGAAAGAGAAGCAAGTTCTCTTTATCATCACTATCAACTGAATACCATACGCAAGTATCTACATCTTCGATCACTTTGAAGAATCCCGATACTTGGTATACCTGGTTCTCTACTTTATTCAAATACCTATAACTCCTCAAAACTTAGACCCTGTGTTTCCATGAAACACATGTCTAAGAACTAGAGAAGTTAAAAGTAAACAGAATATAGTATGAGAACCAACCCCTCTGTCCTAATGGACACTGGACAACATACAATACTCTGTATAAGTCCGCTGAGTCTAACAACTCTTTCACTGTGTGTCGTAGGTTGAAAACTGTACTTATGGTTAAGAAGAATTACACCGCTGTTTAATGCTCCTTACCTAACCATCCACTGATATAGGTAAATGTCATCGACATAATATCAAAAGGTATATCTCACTCTATGAAAATAGACGTACAGATATATCAATTTGAAATTGGTGCACAACAGCGGATATTCAAAACCAAATATTTGCCGACCGGCAAACAACCCAGGTGACTTCCTCAAATATCACCGATTACAACGAATCCCGATATAATGAGGATGATCACCCAATTCCCAATAACTTACTCCCACTCAGCATCTGTAAAACCATACAGATGTGAGAATCCAACCTGGTAAATACATACCCTGGAGCAAGTGTCTAACTGGGAAATCAGTTTTCCATTAACAGTACACAGTGAAACTGAAACATTGAAATGTTTCGTTGGGGTATCGTGGTATTCCTAGTAATGCCTCTTCCATTATCCAGATTCACAACTGTAACCGTATAATTCTTTGCCACCTCTCCAAATCCCTTTATGTGTCTTTAGTCATTACCTTCTGTACACCCCTTTAGGCCAAATGGTTTTCTTCCTTCCCTACCGTTTGGCACCAGCCTATGGTTTGGAAGAAGACTATCCAAAAAGCATAAAGGGTGTACTGTCCTAATCCTAGGAGCACTCGCAATGCGAGAGAAGGTGAAGATAAAAGACACCTGAATGTACTTTATTCCTATTTCTCCTGAACCAGGATCCATCCCCGAACTGGAACAAGTTCCTTTCGAGTTCGTATATAACCATACGATGGATTATCCAATAAACTGGGATCTTCGTAGTAATACGGAGTGTCCTGGAGAAATACAAAGGTGATTTAGGATTGGCGAAGAAATACTTGGTTTGGTCGTGAATATCAGTCGCAATTTACTTTGCCCTTTTACTAATCCCTTTCTTTGTCTGAACTTAATACCTTCTGTACACCTTTTTAGGCTAACTGGTTTTCTTCATTCCCTACCGGTCGGCACCAGCCTATGGTTTGGAAGAAGACTATCCAATTTGCGTAATAGGTGTACTACTCCTAAACTAAGGAGTACTCGCAACCTGAGAGAAGGTGAAAAGAAAAGACAACTGAATAATCCCATCCGTTTTCTCCAGAACCAGAAACCATCCTCGAAGTCCTTCGAGTTCGTATATAACCATACGATGGTTTTGTCCAATGGAAGTGGACGTTCGTAATAATACGGGGTGTCCTGGAGAAAAGGGTAAAAGTAGGAGTGGCAATGAGGTCTGCAACTCTGACAATCCAAAAGCCAGTGTTAAGAAGGTTCGGTCAACTTGGTCACTGAGTCATAGTCCAGGGTCGGGTCAATGGTCGCTGCCAGAGAGAGAGAAAAGAAACACTCAGCGTGCACTCTAACCTAGATCAGAATGGTTATCACTTTGTCTAATCTGGAAACCTCCCACTGTACCTCAAATTCTCCTCCAAACCTGAAAGAAGAATTAGTCGGGATCACCCGAGGAGTAAACTAACTCATCAGTGGGAATCGGGATCCAACTATCATCGCATGATAACGTGACGGAATCCACTCACGTCACCACACTCCAGAAGGTATGCGCATACCTGGCAAGTTTCAGTTCTTTTGAAACTCCCGATGTAGGTTTTTACCCCAAGCGGTTTATGACCTTGACTAGGTCAACAAACCATAAACCGCCAGTCAAGTTCAACCCGTCATTATTCTGGATTGCATTAAACCCACCCGTACGTGCCCTTGACTAGGTCAACAAGGCCGCACGACTGTCCTAACCAATCCCACTTATGCAACAAACAAGTACCACTTAGCTACCGAACACTACGTCTTGACTAGGTCAACAAACGCAGCACGAATACCAAATAATACCTGTAGGAAATGACGGAGGGCTACGGCTGGTTTTTGGCGAAAAACCTTTAACGTAATGAACTTGATATCGTTGAAGGAACTGCATAGTTTTTATAAAAATATAGTGACGAAAGCCTTTGCTAAAGAGGTCACTCCCGGTGAAGGGATCTCGGCTCTTTCCCCGTAGAATGAGGTGCAGGATATTCCAACTGAATACCACGATGCAAAGCAAAAGTAATCGGCTATAGTGAAGTTAATGCCCTGACGCAAACTTCTGTCCAAGGGGTCACTCCCGGTGAAGGGATCTCGGCCCTTGCCTCGTCGACTGAGGAGCAGGATATTCCAGATGAATACCACGATGCAAAACAAAAGTGAACGTCCTTGCAATAACAGCTTTTTGAAAAATGTTCCAACAACATCAGATTAGGTTTGTTTGTCTTGCATTGATCCGAATCAATGCAGTCCCATCAATTGATCACACCACAAAGAACGAAAATATACTGACGTACGTATATGCCATCCGCATTCGCCACTGGGTCCCGTCATCACCCGTTAGGTTAGCTAACTAACGGCAGAGCGGGGACTGGACTAGCGCGGATGTAAAACATATACAACGTCTACTAATATATATACCAATATATAGTATTTCGCTCAAGGCGTGATAAAAATGCAGCAACACAGAAATGTATAGCAACACAGAACAATACAGATATCTGGAAACCCCGGGTTTCACAGAGCCGCTGCTGAAACCCGACGTTCCCCTGGTCGTGTGGATAGCCTGTGCAATGAAAACCTAGACCCCTACGGGCGCGGCAAGTCACCCGCCAAAACCTGAAGCGAGGCAGCCCCCTTCAGCTCCGTGAATGGACCACCCAGCACTCCACGGAATCCGGCAACTTGGGCACCCCTCCTGGGTCAACCTATACCCCCTACGAGTGCGGCGAATAGCCCGCCAATCCTAGAGTGAAGCCCCCTCCGTCTCAATGCCATGAGATGCGGGCCCGTTGCCCCCTAGAACCCGGCTATCCGTGCACCCCTCCGCGGGGTAATCCTAGTACAGAATGTAAAATATACATACACCGGGTACATCGACCGCAACCAGGTCGTGCCCCAAAATAATAATACAAACAGGCAGTGACGGCAGTCCACATGTCAGACGCTCGCCCCGCAAAATCAAATGTACATAATACAACAAAAACTGTACTAGCATTGCATCCAGGCTATCCCCCACGACCGATCCGCAACATCACAGCATAAACATAGAACATCAACGTGAAAATCACGTTCGCAAATCCGTCTAACCGGGCTATAGCAGTTAGACCGGATTTACCGATCGAGTGACATTCACGGTCGCAGATATAATGTAAATACTGTGAAATAATGTGTTTAAAAATATCCGATCGATCAAACAATTAACAAGTGGGCCCCAAAGAAAACTGTAGCACTCACAGAAATAATTGGCCCAATTTTAATATCCCAAAAGCCCTAAAATAAGCCCATAAGCCCACGGAAAAAAGTTGGTGAAGTGAAGCACAGTTCCTGCCGCGGAAGTGCGGCCAAAATGGGGTTTTGGCCGCCCTTCCGCGGTCGTACGGAGCATTCATGTCACCAAATTTTTTGAGTGTTCTTAGAACTCCCTGAACATCATTCTGAGACAACCTGAAAATTTTTTAGACTCCAAAAAATTTCGACAGAACCTGATGTCAAGGAAAAATACGGTTTTTTGGAATTTCGGTCGATCGGAACTGAAAAACACATTAGAACAAGCTAGCTTAGGTTAATGGCGTGGCTCTGATACCATGTTGCGCCACGGCAGCGCCCCGGCCTCGTACTCGAGGCCAGAATGCGGAATAAAATTTTTTTCCTTGCTCGGAAACCGGCGCTACCGCGGACAATTACCCGGATCGAAACCATTAACCTATACTAGCTAACTAGAGAGATAGGGTGAGAAGTTATACCAAGCGATCCGTGTCCTTCGGTCTTCATCTCCACTCCGATCTCTTGCGGAATCTCCGTCACCTCCTCGCTCGTCGGAAAAGGGCACCACGTAGCCGGAATCTTTTACGGGCTCCCGCCTCTTGACCGAGGCAACTCGGGCGCGAAGTTGGCTAGCCGACGCGTCCAAGGCTTGCTATAGAATAGTGTAGTGAACTTGTCTCTTTAGGGTTCTTGAAGTTGCCATGGATGGAGGTGGTGATGAGAGAAAGAACTATGGAG
Source organism: Agapanthus africanus (assembly GCA_030015575.1). Classification (NCBI taxonomy): domain Eukaryota; kingdom Viridiplantae; phylum Streptophyta; class Magnoliopsida; order Asparagales; family Amaryllidaceae; genus Agapanthus; species Agapanthus africanus. The sequence continues at coordinate 83,053,818 of CM057343.1, forward strand.
GAATATGATGCTCTCAACTTAGCAAAGGAATAATAATATGAACCAAGTTTTTTCTCATCCAAAATGATCTCACCCTCTCCCCTCTCATATGTGGCCGGCCCCTCTCCAAAAAGAAGAAGATTGGAGAGAGAAAAGAAAACATTTCTCATATATGGAAAAAGAATGAATAATAACTTATCAAAAATGGTCACTCTCATTTCACCTTTACTAACCATCAAATGAAAAGAATGGAATAGACAAGAAAGGCATCTCATGATGAAACAAGTCTCATCATAATGCAAACTTGCAAGAAAACCCTCCACTTAATGTTAATTGCAAACTTGCAATTAACACCCTCCACCAAGAAAGTCCGACCGAGAAGGAATGAAGGAAAACCGGCCGGAACGGAATGCAAACTGGCAACTTCAGAAAAACTGATCCCGTAATAAATTACAGGAAAACCCCACTGCTGCAAATACATGCCCGCATTTGTATTCCCACTGAACACAAATGCAAAGAGACAAAACTACACTATCAAATACTAGAATCCGGCTTAAGCCAAAGCCGGCTAGTAAAAACCGTCCGATCACGATCCGTGCAATACCGCACGTATCTGATCGAACCCTGCCATATCTCCATACGGCCTCTACAGCGTTTCGCCCGAAACTTGAGTAACTGAAACTGAGTGTGGTGGACTCTAAAGACTCGTCAATACCTTGGCTGTGGATTTAACCACTAGCACGTCAGAGGTATAAGCCAATACGTGACGGGCCACCAGGTATTGACCAAATGGGACGTCGATGAGGATGCTCACCCCGACACCCAACTGAGCCTGTCAGTGACAATATCCGTACAGTCCGGTCCGTTCGTCTATGAGTATCGCATGGCGGGCCTAGGGGGTTGGTAAAAGTCAGACCCCCAAAAGCGGTACAAGTCGTGTCGGAGCGTAGCCCAGAACGCCCTGAGATACTACTGGAATACCTACCAGTAAATCTCCTGCCTCGGCCGAGGGCTTTGCGTAATGGCTCTCCTAGACACAGCGCGACCTCACCCCCAATACCGGGAGAGACGAACCCCTGCAGATCCGCTCACTGCCTCCATGTGGCTCGGGACTGTACCCAACTAAAACCTGTTTGCACGACTCCTTTGAGCCGTGGTAGGGTAGTAATCAAAGCACAGTGGGAACTCACACGAGACAAATGACGATCTCAGGTCGATGAACTAACCTGTACACATGTCACCAGGGAACTGCTATCTGACATCTGGTATAAGACCAACTAGCAGGTTCCCGGCGAGTCCTGTCCGGTGTACTCATAACCCAATGAGCACCTGTATACATCTTAGGTGAACCAACTGACACCAGTGGCTTGTGAGACCGGCCACCGCCCCTCGTCGGGGTCTCGACTGTATACACTAGTCTACTAACGGAGTATCGATGCCCTGTCTCGAAACTCCTACGACTAGGGACCTTTTAAGGATGTGCTTATAGACCACCAGCTCCCACGTATATGATCGCCATCATACTGCTGGTAGTCAAGCAAGAATCCTAGGGGCTCTATCAACGTGTAATAGCGACATGTCAGGTCACCTAAAGCAGTACACGACGATAAAGATAAACCAGATAGCATACTATCATCTCGAGTAAGACTGTCCTACCGGGATAGGTCCTCCCTCAATCATTGCAATCACGTGCCTGTGATCCAATAATTGACTCTGAGGGCACTAACTCCAACAGAACAGTTTCCTCGTTTTATCCTGGGGAAACGAGTAAGGATGTCCCAGTCTCTCCTCGTGGGATGGGCGTGAACGCGTGTTGTTTTGGCGAACAACCGGCTTTAAGTTGCTCGGCTGTTGTTGAGTATTGGCGATGAAAGTTGCTTTTCCTTTCCCTTTTTCATTTCGAGAGTCCGTCTTTGGAGGAGATGGTTTATGACCCATCTGATCCATTTGGGCCAACTTGTCAATCAAGGCCTGGAAAGTAGTTGGCTTGAAGAACATCATGAATTGCGAGATGGTCGCTTGCGGATCAAGAGTGCCCACGAACATGCCTACCGCAGGTGCTTCTTCGATGCGTTGTTCGCACTTCGACCATAAGTTTCGCCATCGTATTGCGTATTGAACCCATGTTTCGCCTGGCCTTACCCTGGCGTTGATTAATGCGGTGATCGGGGTGCGCTCACTAGCGTTTGCAAATCTTTGTGTAAACAGTAGCTCCATCTCCGCAAATGTTTTGACAGAGTCGTTAGGTAGCTTCGAATACCATTCAAAGGCCGTTTTTGCTAAGCTGCCGACGAATTGGCGAAGCAACTGTTTGTCGTCGCCTCCAGTATTACCGTATAAGGCCCTGAATTGAGCGACATGCTGATGTGGATTTCCTGTCCCCTTGTACACATGGAATTTAGGGATCGTATATCCCGGCGGGTAACTGATTTGGTCATACCAGCCCGGATAGGGTCGTCCGGTCTTGACAATTTGGCAAGCCACTTCATTTGCCTGGTGAGCTCGTATTTGCTGAGCAATATAATTATCGAGCGCGGATTTTGAGATGGTCTCCTCTTTGGCTGTTGAACAAGCCGGAAGGGGAATTGACATCTCCGCTCGGTCATCTTCAATAACGATCGGAGGGTCTTCAGCTGGAGGATCCGGCTGTAACATCATCCCGACCATGTCTTGGAAGAGAAGCGCCATTTATTTTATGTGGGCAGCTTGTTCTGCTGCTTCTCTGTCCTTCTTTTCGAGGATTCTCCGAAGAAACTCGGCATCAGTTTCCTGCTCGCGGCGCTGCTCTGATGACGCCTTCGGGCTTTCGTTTGGTCTGGTGAGTGTGGCCATTTGCGTCAGCATTTCTTAAAGCTTCTGTTGCTGCTCCTGAGCTTTTGTTACGGATCGGGTGAGCGGTCGGTGACCCGTCGAAGCGCGGCTATCCTCTTTCCCAGATGCCATATAGACAGTGTGCACCACCATGCCCCTAGACTTGGGGTGTTTAGATTTAGTGTCTTTGCGATTTGCCAAAGACGCAGGGATCTTCTCCGGCCTCCTTCTTTTGTGGGCGGTCGAAGTTGAGGGGGCCGTTGTAGTGGGCACCCAAGTAGCTGTCGCTTTCTGTGGCTTGACAGAGTAGTCCTTCTCCTACTGAACCTTCATCTTTTTCTGTCGGCGGAGATAGTCTTGATCCATCATGGAGTCTTGGACTTGACGCCAGACCTTGTAAATTTTAGAGGACAGCCGTTGAGGGGGCTGCTCCAACTTCACCTTTGGGGCATTCTCCACAGGTGGAGGAGATTTTTTCAATACGGCAGTTGGCGAGTTTTTGAGTACCCTCCTTAGCGGTTCAAAGCTATTCCCAGTCGGAACAGCAACATTGATTTCCACCATCGGAGCTGGTGGAGTTAGCCCAGAGGGGGAGTTGCCCCCAGCATTCCTTACCCGGCGCCAGTGACGACGGCGAGCATGTCGTGCGATTGGAGTTGGTTCAGCCGTAGGGGTGACCTCCTCATGCCTCCTGTGTTGGTCAGAATTCGCCAGTATCAGCCTTTTAAAGACCGACGTCCGTTGAATGGGGACGGCCAACCTATCAAAAGCAGACTTCCGAGTAGGGGAAGCAACCTTGGTGATTTCTCCTGGAACGGGAGCAGAAATAGTCAGTCTTGTGAAGACCGAACCTTTGGCAGGAGAAGCCTCTTTGACAATTTTGGGAGCAGGGATGGCTATCCGCTTCGGGAACGCCTTCTGGTAGCTTCTTCATGGGCCCGTTGGAGCTCTGGCCTAGTCTGTTAAAAACTGAGGCAGTGGAGTTGGGCGACCCGTTGAGAGGGGCCGTGGTAGTACCAAGCCGATCGAATAACGACTTCTTGGGAGCTTCTTGTGACGGTACAGGGGCGTTAAAGCTCATGGGTGGGAGCATGGTCCCGAAGAATAGTCCAGTGGTGGCTTGGGTTACTTTCTCCACTGGCATCTTGAAAAGGGAGGCCGCTTGGAGCCCATAAGTCACGCCTCCAATAAGGACGGAGTGAGAGTTGCAGTTGCAGGTAGTGCAGTTTGAAGCCATTGATTTTCTGTTTTCTGCACGGAGCAAGACACCAAATCTAAGTACCTCGAATCTACAGGCAACCATAGCAATCCGCGATTCGTTCGCGAACACGACACACGAAGTGTGGAGTGGAAAGAGGAAGAGGTCCCACCGGGCGTGCCAGAATCTGTTCCCCTCCGAAAGACGTGCAAGACAGACGTCTTGCCTGAGATTCGGAGCAGATGCTAATTGGTGCTATCCGTCCACCTCTCCGAAGATGCCAAGTTGATTTATGGCACCGTATATTGAAAGTTTAAACGAATGTGACCGATGTAGCAGACTTCGTCAGATTCCCCCTCGCTTGAGGGGTTTTTTGATTGTGGGGACGCTCTTCCCTGCAGGCGCATGCCCCTGTAATTAATTACGCTACCGCATCGCGGTAACAACTTTCTCCTTCTCCATATGGTCACTTCGTGTCGTGGGTGTTTGTTTTGTTTTTGGTTGCCCGTGGATTGTATACGGAGACTAATTTATGCTGTCGCCCGTAGGACGTGGATTAGTCCAAATCCGTATTTTCTTAGATTTGGGTTTGGGGGTGGTTGAGTTTAAGGATATGTTAGCCTCATTTGAGACTATGATCGACTTAAACGTTTGTTAAGGATACGTTAGTCTCATTTCAGAATAAGATCAACTTAACCGGGTCGTTTAGATCCGACAAAAGAGCATTTGGACTCTATTGTTTTAGTTTAGGGACTTAGTGGTCCATTGCCAGTTTAGGGACATGGTGGTCCATTTAATATGTGGCCGTCGGGACCCGTCACCTCTCTGATGACGTTGAAGGATTACAACGACAAATATCAAAGGAGTGAAGAGATGTACCCTTGAACCAAGGTGGATTAAGTGATCTGTAGTCCAATTTAGAACTAAAATCGGTTAATTATATTGTGAGCACGTTGGCTCAGTTGAGTCTGAGTTGAGGACTTATGGCCAACTTGGGCTAAGTCCAATTGGATTTGAAGTGTTGGCTCTTTGTTGGACCATTAGACATTTGCCTGGGTTCAAGCCCACATTATTTAGCAATGCTAAACATTTTCATCTTTGATTTTCTCAATTTTGAGATTCATTTGGAAGAGAGACTTTTGCCTCTGGAAAATTAGCCAATTTGGCTAAAAGTAGTGTTAAACACTAGAGAACCTCAGTATTGAACATTGGAGATAAACTCTCAAATTAGTGTTAAACACTAAAAGATAATCAGTGTTAAACACTGGAAATATAATCCCCCAAATTAGTGTTAAACACTAGCAAACAACAGTGTTAAACACTGGAAATGAAGTTGTCAAATTAGTGTTACACACTAGAAAACACCAGTGTTAAACACTGGGTACAAAGTTCTCGAATTAGTGTTAAACACTTTTTATTATTTTTATTTTGAGCGTCACGTGTTGACACGTGATGGGGATTTATGCGCTGACTGTTAAAGCGTCTGCCAAGGGGTCACGTGGGAACACGTGAGAGCGCGCAAAGCCTTCATTTCCTTTGCTTTTTCTTTCTGCGGTTTGGGAGTCATGTGGGAGCACGTGAGGTATTGCCTCAAAGCTGTTTCCTTTTTTATTTTTGGGGATCTTTTCAGGGGTCACGTGGGGACATGTGACTTTAGTCCTTTGCATGCATGGAGATCTTTTAAGTCTCTTCATTTTATTTTGAGAATTAAATTCTCTGTAGGATTAAGAATTAAATTCTTATGTAGGGTTAAACCCTAATTTCTTTTAAAGGAATTGAATTCCCATATATGTAAAAGAGTTAAATTCTTGTATAGGGTGGAACCCTAATTTCATTTTGAAGGAATTAAATTCCTGTGAGTTTGGGAGAATTAAATTCTCATATAGGGTTAAACCCTAGTTTCATCTTGAAGGAATTAAATTCCTGTGTGTTTGGGAGAATTAAATTCTCATATAGTGTTAAACCCTAGTTTTGTTTTGGGAGAATTAAATACTCTAAACTCAATTTCCCCACTAAGTTTTGGATCTGCATGGCAGGATCTCAACCCGATGAGAATTAAATTCTCATCCTATAGGGAGATGTGCTCTGTGCAGATTTTCAACCAGAGGAAGAACTAAGTTCTTTTGTGCATAAGAGTTAAACTCTTAGATTTGAGAATTAAATTCTCTATTTAAAGTTTTTTTATCCCCTTTCTTTTCTCACCTAGGGTTTTCTCTTGTTGAGAATTAAATTCTCCTCTCTTTTCTCTCTGAATTTTCAAGATGCCAAAATTCTCTCCAAAGTTTTCTCTCTCCCAATTCTCTCTCCCCTTCTCTTCTCTTGGCTCCTATTTATAGGAGGAGGAAAAGAATTAATTTGTTTAGCAAATCTTTCATTGAAAGATTTTGCTTGTTTTCATAATTAATATGATCATTTAGATCACACGGTGAATTTTATTCACCGTTGGATTTTAAATCCAAAGATATTCTGTTTGTTATTTCTGGTGAGATTTTTAGGGAAATCTTTCCTTGTCTAAAATCTTCCCATAAACTGGTGATTTTTAATCACTCTTGGATTTTTAATCCAACGGTCCCCATAATCCTTTTCCATTTGGAAAGATTTAGAGAAATTTAGAATTTTAATTCTATTTGGAAAGATTTAGAGAAATTTAGAATTTTAATTCTATTAAACTGTAAGGCTTTTGAAACCTGTCACGTGCTGGCACATGACCCTTGGTCACGTGTGAGCACGTGAACCCCAATTGGTTCTTTTCTCAGCGTTTATTTATGCTTCAGTTTTAACCATAACGTGTCAACACGTGACCATTGGTCACGTGTGAGCACGTGATATCTCATTAAGGTATTTCCTTCAGCCATTTGATTTTATTTCTGTTTTAACTATCACGTGTCAACACGTGACCATTGGTCACGTGTGAGCACGTGACCCCCAATTGGGTCCTTCTTCAGCCGTTTGTTTTTTATTTCTATTTTAACTATCACGTGTCAACACGTGACCATTGGTCACGTGTGAGCACGTGATACCTCATTAAGGTAATTCCTGATTTTTAATCAGAGAACAATGCATAGCATATTTGCTCATAATTTTTGATCCCGGATGAATTATGAAGCCCATAATATATCAAATCGAAGAGTTTTTCGAGACGCTTTCGATACCATCAGAATTTAGTTGTTTCTCATTCGGGAGTTTGTCAAAAAACAGCCCGGAAAATACTGGTTCGCATTTTCTTAAGCGTATCATTGCCATTTGATATCTTGGGCTCTTTTGCGCAGAAATTTTTGGCGGGAACAAACCCAAACATGAATCAAATCTAACATGAATCCAACATGTATACTTGAACCTGAACCTGAATACCAGAACAATATCAACATGACTTGACTTGACCGAACCATAGCTATGACTTGAATTGACTACATGACTACTTGATATATCCTGAAACTGTTTACATGAACAACTAATATCCATGGACTCGGGAAGTCTGATAACTACAATTTTTATAATATACATTATGGGGTTTAACGAGGTAGACTGGTATGGAAGATATTAGAAGTGGAACGAGATGATCACTAAAAGACACCTACCTGAACATCCATACCGTTGTCCCGTGGGTTTTGACGGGGCCTTATATTTCCGATTACCATAGTCCACGGAGCAAGTTGGACTCCTCTCGTATACACTGATACATTCTGTACCAAGTTACAAACAACTTCGTTAGTTTAGCAAACATATACTTATGCAGATTACCAGTCATATATTCTTTACTTGTTTTATTCCACCTTTATCTTTTGGGACTTACCGAGCGCTAGTTCACTGATGACATTCCTGTCTCTTCTTTCTTTGAAATGTTCGTCAGGAGGACCGGATCTTCAGGAAACCGAGCCCAGTCAGGAGTATCCGAAGCAGATTGAAGCACATCCAGACTTCTAGCTTACTTGTATTTATCTTTTCTTTTGTACGCCACTGTTTAGGCATTGCTTTTATCATTGTACATTTCCTTTTCAAATCAGTTGTAATGTAAATAATGAATATTAATAAAAGTTGATGTTATTATATTACATGTCTTGTTATTTTTGTGTATTTATTTATATTGCTTATTTATGCTTAACGTGTTTACTTCTGAGTAAATACGTCGCGGGATTCACCACGTCTCCTACCCCGTACACCGGGAAGCGGGACGTGACAGCTTTTGTTGGCGGCCCATGCAGGTCAGTTCTACATAGAATCCTAAGCAATATATATCATAAGAATTATAAGTCATCAACTATACATTCTTCATATTACAGATTCCTTGAATCTATCCTAACCCTTTCTTTTCCATCAAGGTCATGGATCCTTCCGACAACACAAGCACCAACGTGAACGGCAATACTCCAGGACCTACACTACCACCCATTACCATTGAGAACCCACAGATAAGATCAATGGCGTTCCTTGAAACAAACAGGAGTCTAGTTGAGGGACAGCAGGAGCAGGCTGCTCTCCTACATTAAGGACTAATTCACACTAAGGCAGTCTTGAGGGCAACTCAGGATTATATCAAGAAGAAGGAAATGACACCGCAAGCAAAGACTTGCTATTATTTAAAAAAACTCAGACATGAAGTAAAGGACTGCAGGCGAGCTAATGGTCTTTGTATGATTTTGTGGATCGCCTGAACACACTCTAAGGGCTTGCTCAAAGTACAGAGCGAACAAAAACCCCACACCAAGCCTGACTATACAAACTCTTACTACTGCACCACTTTCGCGAGGACCACCTTTACCTCGTCAGTCCAAAATGTACCGACAGGCATAAAGAAAAGTGCCAGGAGGACATACATCCACAATGCCAGTTGAAGAAGCCGAAACCACTGGCCAAGTTATTATTGGTAATTCAAACCTTTCATCTTTTCAAATCCTTATATACCTATATATTTTTCCTTGTATCTAAAATCAACCCCACACAACTTAAGCACCATACTGGTAGCCACTATTTCTATACTTGCACCGTTCGACACTAGAGCATCACAATGCTTCATGTCGCAACTTAAGAGAATTTCGCGGACGAAATTCTTTTAAGGAAGGTAGACTGTAACGCCTGCAACATGATTGTATTCCTTTGAATCTTTTCTTGTTTTCCCTGATAATCTTGTCTCAACGAAACTACAAACTCTTGATCTTCCTTTGATTTTTCTTGATTGTTTCTTAAACCTTATCACCTTAACTCTGATGGTGGGATTTGGGTGATTTAAATGGAGTTATGTGATTGTAATTATGAACTGCAGTATAATTACAGTGCGGTATTCTACTTGAGTGACTTAGAATTCTGCCTTTGATTCTCTTTCCTCTTGATTCAGATATGTTCTATCATATATCCATAATTATCGAATCCTATCTCTTTTGATAACTCGTATCCTTCCCTGATTTTTATTCGATTATCATTTTTATCTTTGTACCATTCTTGAAAATCCAATTCTAATTTACGTTTCTTCTATTTGATTGCGTGCTCCCAGCTTTCTTGAAAACTACTCTTGCATCTTTTCGTTCTTTCAAACATTTTTTTCTGGCACTTTCAGTACCATATCAGTAGTTCTTTTCACCACCACTGTAATCGAATTTTTCTTGAATCTGTTACAACTTCCTTCTATAAATTTCGAAGACGAAATTTTTATAAGGAGGGTAGAATGTAATGACCCTGAATTTTCTGTACAAAATTTTTCTTCTTAAAATACAGAAAGGAGTTTGCAAGCTTGATCACAATTTAAAAGTTATTTTTGTTTAAGAACAGTAAGAAACAACTTGTAGCTCACTGATAAAACCCTTGCACTGCTGTGACGTAGAGCCCCTATGTTCAAATCCCATCAGCCACATATTATTTTTCTGATTTTTATTTTAAACTTTTTGGAAGCCCAAAAGTTTACACGTGCACTGCACATAGAAATGAAAAGATAAAAAAACAAATATGTATGAAATGATATTTATACAGAATAGGACACGTGGCCAAGATCCGACGATCCCCTTACACCAAGTGGCCGGTGAGATCATGAATATGGCCGGCGACATCGGGCCCCCCGTAGCTAATAACCCTCGTGCTCTGCATACAAGACCTTTGACCTATCCCCGTTACCCCTGCACTATTTGTTTTCTCTGCAATTTAACAGAGAATTCAATTTCCCAATTAATCCAATTTTAAATGCATTTTAATTCAATCTTTAAATTCCAAAACTCTAATTTCATACTATAAATACAACCCCATACCCTATCCCCTCCTCATTCTGAAATCCATAACCAAAATTATCAAATTTTTCTAAGTAGAAGTGGAGTTAGAAAGAAGTCGACTTCCGGCGAGGAATCGAGCGAGTTCCGGCGACTCCGCGACGCCACGGCGACTACACAATCTTCTTCTACCTCATCTTCACTCTTCTAACTAGTAAGTCCCACCCCCTTGTTCTCTTTCTACATAAAAATCTCTTTTCATAAAACATGTCGGTAAGTAGAGTTATACCGATATCTTATTCTAAAATCCTTGAAACTACACTTTTTAATAAGCCTTGTTCATTCATGTTCTATACATTGCTTGCTAATCATGAAACAATAATTAGAAATAACTTTCACCCTAAATCATCGTGTTAGATAACCTTAAATTGAATTTTACGTTTAAATACCATGAACTTTATTTCGATCATATTTAATTGTTTGCTTACTATTACCTTTAGAAAATTTCACGGGGTAATGACTTACCCTTCACATACACACATATTGATATAGCACGATACTCTTGGAAAGCTCAATATTTATTTTTCGTGTTCAGTTAGTGCCCTATTAGTAAGTAGTCAGTCCCAGGGAGTAGTTAATTGAGGCCTGTAGCCGACCTAATTTTGTGGCAAATACGATCTTTCATTAAAATACCATGAACTATAAAAACCCGGTTTTTTTAGAATTGTATTTCAAACTCTTTGTGATTATGCCTTTACAACCCATTTTGGGAAACCCGCTATTGGATGGTGTGGATTATCGCACATCCTCGGGCTAGTAGAGCAAGATGCAGACCTCCTCACGGAGCATCCGGTCTCGAAAGAATTTTAATACGATTTTTAAGAAAAACGAGATTTTCTAATTAATAATAAAATTAATTTTTATAAATATATAAATATTATCAAACCATATATTTTCAAGTTATAATAAAATTCCATGTTTTCTAAAAAAATAAAAGAATGACAAGTTTTACTAAAATACCATCAAGTATCAATACAAGACAAGTCTTACACTAAACTACCATGAACTATTCAAGCTATGTAAATATTCACTAATATACCTCACATCCTTAAAATACACATTATGGAAACCCTAAAAAATATAAATAAATACTCAAGATTTATTTTGAAAGTTTTCATAAAACCGCCTCGAGTTATATAATATTGCAATTAAGGAATTTAGTAAATATGGGTTTAAGCGGGATCAATTCTCTTGAGCCTCAGGGGCCGGAGAAAGTGAGTGCTTTCCTATTTAAGGTAGAAAAACTTAACGAAGTTATCAATGGTAATTTTCTTGGAAAAAGACACAAATCCTGTCGTCCATGTGCAGCAATTATAAATAACTTCCAAACCTAATTCTGGATCCAAATCTGTTTTAATGTGTCTGACTCAATCTGAGTCTAAATCTAATCTGAATCCAACCTAAACATGAATCAAATCTAACATGAATCCAAAATGTATACTTGAATCTGAACCTGAATACCAGAACAATATCAACATGACTTGACTTGACCGAACCATGGCTATGACTTGACTTGACTACATGACTACTTGATACATTCTTTCTTAATGACTTCCTGCACGGACCAATACCTCATGTCAATGTGCTTCGTCCTATAATGATGCATTTGATGTTTCGTCAGGTGAATTATGCTTTGGCTATCACAGTAGACTATTATGGTATCTTTTGGAATACCAAGTTCTGAAAATAGTCCGTTCAACCAAATTGCTTCATTAACGGCCCCAACAATGGCTATATGTTTGCCTCCGTCGTAAACAGCGCTACTGTAGGCTGTAACGATGCACGCCAACTATTGGTGCCTCCTCCTAAGGAGAACACATAACCGATGATCGACCTTCGTCTGTCAAGATCACCCGTATAATCGGAATCGCTGAATCCAACTTGTCGTTGTTCCTTCCAAACACTAACCCTACGTCAGACATAATTCGTAGGTATCGTAATATCCATTTCACTTCCTGCCAATAGCCCTTATCAGGAGAATCCATAAAGCGATTAACAACACTAAGAACATGTGAAATGTCAGGTCGTGTACAAAACAAGGCATACATAACGCTATCCACCACACTCGCATATGAAACATTCGACATATATCTAATCTCATTCTCTGTTTCCGGTGGTGAACAAATTGAAAATTTAAAATTAGCTACCAACGGAGTACTTACAGATTTAGCGTCTGCTATTCCGAAACGCTTCAAAACATTCTCAACATATCGTTGTTGAGACAAGTATAGCTTTCCTCCTTTGCGATCTCGCCTGATCTTCGTACCAAGTATTTTCTTGGCCGCTTCCAAATCCTTGGTCTCAAACTTGTCTTTCAATCGTTCCTTCAAAATCTTAATATCAACCATATATTTTACTGCTATCAACATATCATTAACATAAAATAGAAAATATATGAAAAAATCATTGGCGAGCCTCTTCGAATATACACAGTTGTCCTCCATACTTCTCGTAAACTCTATTTCTTTCATGAAGGGGTCGCACTTCTTATACCAACATCTCAGTGGCTGCTTCAAAACATATAGAGACTTCTCTAACAAGCAAACGTGGTTTTCTTTCCTTCAACTTCAAAACCTTCGTTCTGTCGCATATGGATTTTCTTTATCAAATCACCGTGCAAGAATGAGTTCTTCACATCGAGCTGCTCAAGCTCCAAGTCTTGTATAGCTACCAAACCGAGCAAGACACGTATAGAGGTGTGTTTAACATCCGAAGAAAATTTCTCAGTGAAGTCAACTCCATGTACCTGCAAATAGCCTTTAGCTACCAACCGTGCCTTATATCTCGTATCAACCGCCTCTTGGTCACCTTTTTTTCTTCTTGAAAACCCCCTTGCAGCCAACTATCTTCTTTCCTCCTTCGGGCTTCACGATCTTCCAAGTTTAGTTCATGTGAAGAGACTTAATTTCTTCATTCATAACGATTAGCCAATGAGCTGCTTCATCGGATGAGATGACTTCTTTATAACTTGTTGGCTCGTTACTATCAACTGTTTTTTGCAACAGACGGCGCATATGCTACTAGGTCATCATAGCCATACCTCTGTGGCATTCTAATGTCCCTTCTCTGTCGGTCATGAGCAAGAAAATACTTTTCATCATGGAACTTCTCATCTTGAGCTTCTTCAAATGATGGTGAAGGAGAGATCTCCTACGAATCCGAGCTATCACCGACCTCAATATCAACTCTCGACTCATCCTTCTTCGAATCGTCTTCAACTGGACATTCCTTTTTGTTCGGCTTTAACATAGCAGATTCATTAAACATCACATCTTTGCTAATCATAAATTTAGACGACTTTGGATCCGAACACCATAATCAATAACCTTTAACGCCGGTAGCATAATCGAGAAATATACATTTCTTCGCTCGATGATCCAACTTGCCTTCACGACAATATGCATAAGCGGGGAACCCAAATACCTTAAGTGTCGAATAATCAGCATGTTTTCCCGACCATACCTGCTTCGATGTCTTACTACCTAGTGATGTATGAGATGATCGATTCATAATATAACACGATGTATTTACCACTTCTGCCCAAAACTCCTTTCCAAACCCTGCGTTGGACAACATGCACCACGCTTCTCCAAAAGAGTCCGGTTCATTCACTTGGCAACTCTATTCTGCTGTGGTATATAGACAATGGTATGATACCGAACTATTCCTTCGTTTTTCCAAAAATTGTTGAAATCTCCACCATAAAATTCTAACCTGTTGTCCATTCTCATTCTCTTGATCTGATTTCTTGTCTGCTTATCAAGCAACGCCTTCCATTACTGGAATATAGTAAACATATCACTTTTGTGCATCAAGAAGTAGAACCAAAGTTTTCTTGAAAAATCATAAATGAAGGTAAGCAAATACTTGGTATTGCTTCTTTTAGAAGCAACCGGAGAGGGTCCTCAAGGATCCGAATGGATATATTCTAAAGTACTTTTCGTATTGTGCACCGCCGAACTGAAACTAACGCGCTTTTGTTTTCGAAAAACGCCTCACAAAACTCCAGTTTTGTCGTACTCTTCTCACCTAATAGACCCTGCTTTGACAACTCAACCAAACCTCTCTCACTCATATGCCCGGGTCTCATGTGCCATAATTTGGTAGTTTCTGAATCCATCATAAATTTGGATGATGACATAGCCGCTAATCCGGAAGTTGTCGAACCCTACAATATATACAAGGACCCTTTCTTCAAGTCCTTCATCACAACGAGAGCACCTTTGGTTACCTTCAAAACTCCACCTTCAGCGGAAAATTTGTAACCCTTGTCGTCGAGTGCATCTAAAAAGAAGAGCTTCTTCTTCAAGTTAGGTATGTGCCTTACTTCCTCCAATATCCTCACAACGCCATCGAACATCTTGAATTGGATTTTTCCTTTGCAAATAGTTCGGCATAAGCTATTATTGCCCATCAAAACCATTCCACCATCAACAGATTCGTACGTGGTGAACAAATCTCTATTGGGACACTTATAGTAAGAACAACCCGAATCCATGATCCACTCATCCATAGATCGTTGTGTGTTGTCAAGGACCACAAGAAGATCTCCTTCTCCTTCCGCTATACTTGCTTCAGCCGAATGCTCCTTCTTTGATTTTACCTGTTTTAGCTTGTTCTGTAACCTAAAGCAATCGACCTTAAAGTGCCCCTTCTTCTTACAATAATTGTAGGTAATGTTTTTAGCCTTGGATTTTGGCCGCAACTTCTTCCTATTTGTTTCTGGATCTATCTTCTCCGCTCGCCCTCGAACAAATAAACTAAATAATGAACCATCCGATTCGGTAGAAGTCAACTCCTTGTTGATCTTCTCTTTGTTCATAAAATTCTCTTTGATATCCTTGATTGAGATCGTGCCTCGTTCATAAACCATGATGTCACGGAAGTGTTTATATGAGAGCGACAACGAACAAACAAGAGAAGAACGTGATTTTCATCACCAATCTTAATGTCGAACTTACACATATCCATAATGATCGCATTAAACTCGCCAACGTGAGATTTTATTGGTGGCCCTTCTGATATACGAAGTGTGTAGAGATGTTAATTCAACAGGAGTCTATTCGTGATAGATTTCTTTATATACAACTCCTCCAATTTATTCCAATAATCAGCCGCCGTCTTCTCCACCAAAACTTCTTATAGAACTTCATTTGTTAGACACAAGTGGATAGCCGTGAGAGCCTTTTCATCCATTTCTTCCCAAGATTCCTCTGTCATAGTTGAAGGCATTTTATCTTTCCCATGAATCCCCTTCTTCAAATTGTTTTGAGTCAAAACGACAACCATATGGACTTTTCACAAACAGAAACTCATATTTCTATATAACTTCTCGATATCGAACTTCATGATTGTCGGAGACATGATATGGGATCAAATCAAAATACCTTGAGTACTAACGAACCCTAAAATTTCAAAATCATGATCTAAGAAAGTGTGGAAGAGTACGTAGTTGTCGTTACCCACCGTTGACGTAGATCGCAAAATTAAAGACCTAATGATTCAACCAAAAATTGTAGGGTTCCTAAGCACGACAACAAGGTTTCGGATGGCATCGTCCATGCCAAATTAAAATTTTGCCATGCTAAAAGAACCCTAACCATGGATGTTTAACTAGAGAATCATACGAAAACTAAATGTAAACAACTTTACATCTACGTGAGTAGGGATTACAACCTTTGTAGTCCGTTCCTTCACTTCTATAGCTCCTTGTAGTGGTCCCTTCGCTGCGATCATCGAACTCCCGGACTCTTGAGTGGCTCCACAAGGTGAATGATGCATGCTTGCTTGAATTCTTCAAAATCCAAGATGATCTACGTCGAGAAAACACGGACTTAAGCTATCACTTCACTAATATGGAATTAATGAAGCTAACACCCTAATCTAAATGGCTAGTTTAGAAGAGGATGATGAAGTAGGAATTTTGCTCACTTTAGAATTTAATTTCTCACTATTTTTCTTTATCTCCTCAAAACCTAGAATGAAGCTTGAAGGAGATGAAGGAGATGATGAATCAAAAGGGAATGAGAGTGAGATTAGAAATGAAACCATGGCGAGTATATGTCATGGCTAACCCATGTAGAGAATAAACCATGGCTAATTGATTAGGGTTAAGTTAATAAATATCTTAGGTAAAACAAAACAGATGGACTTAGTCAATGGTTCTACAAGCATTATCCAAGCTCAACCATGACTAATTCCAAGTTTATTTGAATTACTTAATATAAATAAAAACCTAACCATTATCATATAGCATGGTATGATTCTCATACACCCAAGTTGCATGTATAACCTAGCATGTCACAATATTATATATCACATATATAATTTGTGAACAAAAGAAAACTATACAATAAACATATATCACATATATATTAAATGTATAATAAGTGAGAAAAATAAATACTTGAGTGAGAATATATTAGTTAATGTAATTTAATATATCAAATATATAATTATACATTAAATCATTAAATCAACACTTGATTTAATAATCCGGCTATATCACATATAATCGACTAATATAATATGTATCATTTTATCGAATCAACACTTGATCCGATAACCCGGTTATATCACATATAACCAGCCGATATCATATATCGCGAGAATAGAATACGGTATCACATACACGTATCTCGGTCCCGCACATATCACATATGTGCTCCTACTCCGTTTTGCCTGAGCCAGGAAACCTCTATGTAGGACTCTAAAGACTCGTCAATACGCCGGCAGTAGGTGATGATCATATCAGTCACCCACAAGCCGTCAACGGTCAGCTAACCGTAACGGCCATCTGGGTATTGAGCGATCAGAAGATCATCAAGCATGCCTGCTCATATCCCTGTGAATCCAATAAGTAACACTACCGTACAGTCCGGTCTCTTCGTCTGATATGTCGCATATCCAGTCTAGGGGAGGTAAACGTCAAACCCCAGTAAACGATAAGTCATGCCGATCTGAGGCTCATAACGGGTCGAGAAACTACTGATAACACTTACCAGTAGATCTCCATATCAGCCCTGGCCAAGGACTCCCTGTTACAGCCAATCGAACACAGCGCAACATCAACCCCTAATACTGGGAGAGACGAAACCCTTCCTATCGCTCATTGCCTCCATGTGACTCGGGACTGTACCCAAAAGCTACCATTTTGCACATTCTCTTGAACGTGGTAAGGTGGAAATCAAAGCACAGTGAGAATCAGAAAAGTCTCTATGACGATCTCGGGTCTACAGACTAACCCGTACCAGTGTCACCAGAGAACTGCTATCTGACGATAGGTATAATACCAACTAAGAGTTCTCAGCGAGTCTGTTCAGTGTACCCAGTCTCTACTGAGCACCCGTATACCATCTTTGATGTCAAACACCAATGGATGTGGGATCATCCATCGCCCATCATATGGGGCAAGATGCGTATACGCTAGTCTACTCTAGAATATCGATGCCCTGTCTCGATACACCCTCGACTAGGAACAATTATAGGATGTACTTGTGGACTACCTTTGGCCCCACTAGTATGATCTCCATCATAGTCCTCGCAGTCAAGTATACATCCTAAGGGCTTTATCAACATGTGAGACAGTATTACAATACAAGTCTACATGTTATGACAAAGAGCAACCAGATAGCATACTATCATGTCGAGCAAAAAAGTCCTATATATATATATCCAAGTATCCACTATAATATACATCATATGTACAATAATGGCCTCTAGAGCATATACATAACTAACAATCTCTCACTTGCACTAAGGCCAGTTGTTGCAGTATCTCATACCCAACATCCCGAAGAGTCTCTCAAAGTGTATCTGGGGTATGGCCTTCGTGAGTGGATCCGCTATGTTTTTCTTTGTGTCAACTCTCCTGACCTCGATCTCCCGGCGATCAACTATCTCCCGGATTAGGTGATACCGCCTCAGAATATGCCTGGATCGCTGATGGGACCTGGGTTTCTTAGCCAACACCACTGCTCCATTGTTATCGCAATACAAAAGAATTGGATGCTCAATGTTCGGAACCACACCAAGTTCAGTTATGAACTTATTCATCCAGAAAGCCTCTTTGGAAGTATCGTTGGCAGCGATGTATTCAGCCTCCATCGTCGAGTCTGCCACGGTTTTATGTTTAGAACTCTTCCAACAAACCGCCCCTCCATTGAGGGTAAAGACAAATCCCGAAACCGACTTAGAGTCTTCCTTATCACTCTGGAAGCTCGAATCGGTAAAGGACTCCACTTGGAGTTCTCCGTTACCATATACCAAGAACATCTCTTTAGTCCTTCTCAAATACTTGAGAATATTCTTCACAGCTGTCCAGTGACTCTCTCCTGGATCTGGTTGATGCCTACTCACTACACTTAAAGAGTATGCTGCATCGGGTCTGGTACATAGCATCACGTACATGATAGAGCCTACTGCCGAAGCATAGGGTATCCCTTGCATGCGAACTCTCTCTAAATCAGTCTTGGGAGATATCTCTTTAGAGAGTGTGAGTCCTGAGATCGTGGGTAAATTCCCACGCTTGGATTCTTCCATACTAAACCTCTTTAGTATGGTGTCAATGTACCTAGATTGGGACAATCTCAGTATCCGTTTAGATCTATCTCTATAGATCTTAATCCCCAAGATGTAGGAGGCATCACCTAGATCTTTCATTGAGAATCTATATGATAAGAAGAGCTTGACCGAGTGCAGCATAGGAACATCATTTCCCATCAAGAGTGTGTCATCCATGTACAATACGAGGAAGACAACCTTACTCTCTGCTATCTTCTTGTATATACAAGGTTCATCTACGTTCTTGATGAAGTCAAACTCTTTGACTACAATATCAAAACAGATGTTTCAACTTCGCGATGCCCGCTTTAACCCGTAGATGGATTTAAGCAGCTTGCACATCTTTCCGGTGCTCCCACTGTGTACGAAGCCCTCTGGCTGAGTCATGTATACGCACTCTTCTAAATCACCATTTAGAAAGGCGGTCTTAATATCCATTTGCCAGATTTCATAGTCATGGTATGCAGCGATAGTAAGTAGGATCCGGATGGACTTAAGTGTAAGTCCATGGTAGCGCCCAGGCCGTCTAACAGAAGCCAAATGCGGAAAAAAAAACTTTTTATGAACTGGCGCTATCGTGTACCGTAACCCGGATCTGCCATTAAAGCTAAACTAACAAATTGCAAAGGGATAGAAACGTTATACCGAATGATCCGAGTCCTTCGGTCTTCAACCATCATCCCACGCTTGTTGCGGCTACTCCGATCTCCTGAATCTCCATTCTTCTCGTCCGGATGGCACCACGTCGACGGATCTTTAAACGGGCTCCCGCCTCTGAACCGAGGCAACTCGATCGTCAAGTTTGCTAAAAGAGACGACCAAGATAAAGTAGAATGAGTAGAACACTTTGTCTCGTTACGTCCAAGGCTATGGACGAACGGTTAATGAAGTTGCCTTTTGGATCGATACGAAATGAGAAATGGAGTATATCAATTTTCATGAACCAAAATCCTTAATCTTTTTCAAAACTACAACCATGATTCCCACCAAGGGGTTGGCCGGCCACTTATAGATGAGGAGGAGGGTGAGTGTAGGAGAGGGGGTGACCACAAGCAAAATATCTAGTGTGAACACAAAGTATGAAAGCATTTAAAGCAAACCAATCATAATAAACCTAGTCACCTTGTCATTAATTACACCATTAATGACCTAATGACTCATTAGCCTTGTCACCCTCTCTAGAACCTTCTAGAACACCGACTCACCACATCAAGAAAAGATAAATCCGCATTTAACCGAATGTTAAAAAATACGGCTGATAGAAAACTGGAAACTGGCAACTTCCAAAAGTGATCCTGAAACGAATTTCAGGATAACCCCGTATCAGTATAAACATACCCGCATTTGTATTATGACTGAATAAAAATGCATCTGAGACAAAGATATTATATCTACACAGTATAATACTGGGTTCCGGCTTAAACCAAAGCCTACCAGTATTATCTGCCCGAAAAACGACACGTGCTTTTTCCGAACCTTGCCATAACACCATACGGCCTCTACAACGTTTCGCCCGAACTTGGGAAAGTGTCGGTGGGGGACTCTAATGACTCATCAACACACTGGCACTGGGTATAACCACTAGCACGTCAGAGGTACAAGCTGCACGTAACGTTTTGCCTATGTATTGATTGGAAGGGAAGCCGACGAGCGAACTCATCTATAAACCCTACTGAGCCTGACAGTGACAATGTATATACAGTCCGGTCCATTCGTCTAAAGAGTATCGCATATCGAGTCTAGGGGGGTGGATAAAGTCAGACCCCTAACAACGCGATAAATCGTGTCGGCATGAAGCCCATCACCACCTGAGAAACCACTGATCCAAATCAGTAATTCTCCACTACCTCAGCCGAGGGTTTCTAGTGATGGCCACCCGTGCACTTGTGCGACATCAACCCCCAATACCGGGAGAGACGAATCCCCGAGATCTGCTCACTTGCCTCCAATGTGGCTCGGGACTGTACCCAAAATATACCTGTTTGCACATCTCCTTTGAGCGTGGTAGGGCATAAATCAAAGCATAGTGGGAACTCACATGAGACAAACGACGATCTCAGGTCGATGAACTAACCTGTACATATGTCACCAGGGAATTGCTATCTGACGATATGTATAATACCAACTAGCAGATTCCCGGCGAGTCCTGTCCGGTGTACTCATAACTCAATGAGCACCTGTATACATCTTAGGTGATCCTACTGACACCAGTGGCTTGTGAGACCGGCCACCGCCCCTCGTCGGGGTCTCGACTGTATACACTAGTCTACTCTAGAGTATCGATGCCCTGTCTCGAAACTCCCACGACTAGGGACACTTTAAGGATGTGCTTATAGACCCCAGCTCCCACGTATATGATCACCATCATACTGCTGGCTGTCAAGCAGAATCCTATGGGCTCTATCAATCATGAAATAGCATGTATACGATGATAAAGACAAACCAGATAGCATACTATCATCTTGAGCAAGACTGTCATATCGGTATAGGTCCTGTCTCAATCATTGCAATCACGTGCCTGCGATCCAATAATTGACTTTGAGGGCACTATCTCCAACAATCTCCCACTTGCACTCAAGGCTAATTATTGCGATGTCGCATACTCATAGCCCGTGTGATACCGAACACCCAACTTCTCTACAAATCAGTTTCACAAAGCTAGTTTCTAAAACTCTTGTGTTCGAGAAATAGTCTCAGTGAGTGGATCCGCCCTGATGTTTCTTTCTATGTCTCTCTTAATCTCAAGTTCACGGAGAAAGCCATCTCCCAAATCGAGTAATACCTGTCTTAGAATATGTCTGAATATCTGATGGGACCTAGTTCATAAATGAACTCCAAATCCAAACTTCTTAGAATTTATTGATAACTGAACCTAATCAGTATCCAGCACCATGCTTCCCACAGTATCCTCTTGGACCACCTGTCCATAATACTGTCCTTCGTCAGAGGGAAAACTATAACTCTGGCAATCACTCTAGCAATCACACTGTCATCCATGTCACCTTAGAAGCCTGGAATGATAATCGTCTCCCTATGGAGGCAGCCGTCATCAAATCCGTAGAACATACACTTATGTTCTATAACTGCTTCCTTTTGTTTCTTCAGGATTGGATTAATATAAACTTATCGCATCTAGTGCAAAAAACAACATCTGGTGTGGTACTTGACATCTCATGATCGACTCAATTGCCTAAGCAAGTGATCTGCCAATCATGCACTTCCCTCTCTCCTTTAGTCTCTAAGACACGTTTAGAGAGGGTGACTCCATCACCTGCAGGTACACCACCATGCCAAGAGTCATCTATTCTAAAATACTATTAGAATATTGTCAAAATACTCACATTGGGAAACTACCCAAATCTAGATCTAAAACCATAAATCTAGTAACCAGAATGTCCAATATTATATCCATGTCCTTTGTGAAGAAACAAATGCGTGACAACCACAGTACAACCGATCGTAGTATAGGAATTTTACTTCCTACTCTGTGTATGTCATCCAAAATACCAGGACATCACACCCTAATATCTTCTTAACAGATCCATCCCCTATTCTGATGAAGTCAAAGCCATGATGTCACATCAAAATTAGATGATCTTATCTCCGCCATATCTGCTCAAGCCTATAAATAGACATAAGTATCTCGCCCACTATGTTTCCGTTGCTCCCACTGCCTACGACAACCCTCTGGCAGAATAATATACACGTGCACTTCTAAAGCCAGTTTAGAAAGACGTTATACTTATCCTCTTGCCAGGTCTCATTGTCTGGAACAACAGTAGTGTCAAGTCTGGGTAAACAAGAACCTCCCTGTCACCGTCCTTGAGGTTACCGAAGTACCTCTCGGGTGTCTGAGGTCACCCACCATGTCTGCGGAGTGGCTATTGGAATGTCAAAACCTGATTGAATATATAGGTCCTATTAAATTTTCCGTAATCGTTTGCGGTTCTGGAATCACTTCCAGTTCTACCATACTCCCACTTCTGTTTTCTGAAAAATTCCATTTTAATAAAATTATGGCGAGTCAAGAACAATTTCACTATTGATCTTCCAGATGGTAGAAATGTCAACCTTCGTCAAAGCCAGGGTCAACCCACAAATAGCCATTACAGAAACGTGCCTTGAGTTATCCAGTGTCTGGTTTTAAGCATAAGCGGGACAACTCCCCTTACCTTAACATAGTTAAGATATGAACCATTCTATATCTAATATAGAAACAGAGGCACTAATTTAATTGGAACCAGATTCAAATCATGCAGCTATCTCCAGTGCATATCAACTTAATGAAGAGAGGCTAATCAATATTACTCAACTTAGGAATCTATCCAATTATGAGTAACCTGAAAGAGAAACAAGTTTCTCAAAACCATTACTATCAACTGAATACCAATCACAAGAATCTACATCTTCGATCTCTTTGAAGAATCCCGATACTTGCGATACCTGGTTCTCTACTTTATTCCTATACCCACAACTTTTCAAAATTTAGACATTGTATTTCTACGAAACACTTGTCTGAAAACTAGAGAAGTCATAAGTAAACAGAACATAGTATGAGGACCTACCCCTTTGTCCTTACGGACACTGGACAACATACAATACTCTGTATAAGTCCGCTGAGTTTGAATTACTCAAAACCTGTGCATCGTAGGTTGAAAACTGTACCCAGGAGATTTTCTCAAATATCACCAATTACAACGAATTCCGATATAATGAGGATGATCACCTAATTCCCAATAACTTACTCCCACTCATCATCTGTAAAACTATACAGATATGAGAATGAAACCTGGTAAATACATACCTTGGAGTAAATATCTAATTGGGAAATCAGTTTTACAAATAACAATGCGCAGTGAAACTGAAACATTAAAATGTTTCGTAGGGATATTCTGGTATTCCTAGTAATGCCTCTTCCATAATCCAATTCATGACTTTAACCGTATATCTCTTTGCCATCATCCAAATCTCTTTATTTGTCTTTATTCATTACCTTCTGTACACCCCTTAGGCTAAGTGGTTTTCTTCCTTCCCTACCGTTCGGCACCAGCCTATGGTTTGGAAGAAGACTATCCGGTAAGCATAATAGGTGTACCCTCCTAATCCTAGGAGTACTCGTAACTTGAGAGAAGGTGGTGATAAAAGACAACTGAATAATACCTTATTCTATTAAAGGTGAAATAGGAGTGGCGATGAAGTACACGGTTTGGTCGTGAATGATAACAGTCGCAATTTACATTACCCTCTTTCTAATCCCTTTACTTTGTCTTTAGTTATTACCTTCTGTACACCCTATTTAGGCTAATTGGTTTTCTTCATTCCCTACCTTTCGGCACCAGCCTATGGTTTGGAATACGACTATCCAATAAGCGTAATAGGTGTACTCTCCTAGACTAAGGAGCCCTCGCAACCTGAGAGAAGGTGATAATAAACGACAACTGAATAAACCAATTCTATTTCTCCTGAACCTGGATCCATTCTCAAAGAAGTCCCTTCGAGTTCGTATATAACCATACGATGGATTTATCCAATGGAAGTGGATGTCCGTAGTAATACGGGGTGTTCTGAGAAATACAAAGGGTAAAGGAAAGATCGGAAATGACTTATGCAACTTTAGACAATCCAAAAGCCAGTATTTTAAGAAGGTTCGGTCAACTTGGTCACTGAGTCATAGTCTAGGGTCGGTCAAAGATCGCTACCAAAGAGAGAGAGAAAAGAAACACTCTGCGTGCACTCTAACCTAGATCAGAATAGTTATCAATTTATCTAATCAGGAAACCTCCCACTGTAATCTCAAATTCTCCTCCAAACCTAAAAGAAGAATTAGTCGGGATCACCCGAAGAGTAAACCAACTCATCAGTGGGAATCGGGATCCAACTATCATCGCATGATAACTTGATGAAAGCCACTCAAGTTATCACACTCCAGAAGGTATGCGCATGCCTGGCAAGTTTGCTGTTTGAAAATCCCGATGTGATTTTTGCCCCATGCTCTTATGACCTTGGCGTTAGGTCAAAATATCATAAGTCACATGTCAAGTTCTATCCGTCATTATCCAGGTTAATTTGAACCCACCCGCACATGCTCTTGGCGTTAGGTCAAAATGGCAGAACGACTGTCCCAAACCAACTCATCTATCTATGCAACAATTGAATACCCAGCATCTACCAAACACTATGCCTTGGCGTTAGGTCAAAATACATAGCTTGAATACTACTGAATACCCAAAAGAAATGACGGAGGGCTATGGCTGGTTTTTGGCGAAAAACCTTTAACGTAATGAACTTGATCTCGTTTGAAGGAAACTGATAGCTTTTTATAAAAATATAGTGGCGAAAACCTTTTGCTAAAGAGGTCACTCCCGGTGAAGGGATCTCGGCTCTTTCCTCATGGAATGAGGTGCAGGATATTCCAACTGAATACCGCGATGCAAAGCAACTTGTAATCGACTATATTAAAGTTACTATCCTGACGTAAACTTCTGCCCAAGGGGTTTTTCCCGATGAAGGGATATCAGCCCTTGCCTCGTCGAATGAGGTGCAGGATATTCCAACTGAATATCACTATGCATAACAAAAGGAAACATCTTCGTAATAATACTTTTAAAATTTGTTCCAACAACATCAGATATAGGTTTGTTTTTACTTCGCATTGATAAGAATCAACGCAATCCCATCATTCAATCACACCAGAAAAGAACGAAAATAAAATGTACGTATATGCCATCCGCATTCGCCACTGGGTCCCGTCATCACCCGTTAGGTTACTTAACTAACGACAGAGCGGGGGCTGGACTAGCGCGGGTGTAAAACATATACAATATCTAATAGTATATATACCAATATACAGTAATCGCTCCAGGCGTGATAATATGCAACATTACAGAAAAGTAATAAGCATCACAGAACAATACAGATAATCTGGGATCCCCGGGTTTCACAGAGCCGCTGCTGAAACCTGACGTTCCCCTGGTCGTGTGAATAGCCTGTGCAATGAAACCTAGACCCCTACGGGTGCGGCAAGTTACCCGCCAAAACCTGAAGCGAGATAGTCCCCACAACACAGTGAATGGAACACCCGGCACTTCACGGAATCCGGTAAATTGAGCACCCCTCCTTGGGTCAACCTGTACCCCCTACGAGTGCGGCGAATAGTCTGCCAATTCTAGAGTGAGGTCCCTTTACCTCTCAATGCTATGAGATATGGACCCGTTGCCCTCTAGAACCCGGCTATCCGTGCACTCCTTCACGGGATAAACCTAGTATAGAAATGAAAAATATACAACGGGTACATCGACCTCGACCCGGTCGTGTCCCAAAAGAATATTATACAACAGGCAGTGACGGCAGTCCACAAGTTGGACGCTCGCCCCGCAATATCAAATGTACAAACAAATCCAAACTGCACTATCATTGCACCCTGCTATCCACCCCGACATATCCGCAACATTACAGCACAACACAGAATATCAACGCAAATGTCACGTTCGCAAACCCATCTAAAAGAACTATAGCAATCAGACGCGGTTTACCGATCAAATGACATTCCCGGTCGGAGATATAATGTAAATACTGCATACTAACAAATTTAAAATTTCGATCGATTAAATTTCCCGAAGTGGGCCCCACGTACATCTGCTGTACAGTAACAAAATCTGGGCCCAAACAAATATTCCAAAAAGCCACAATTTCCTCATAGAAGCTCACTGTGAAAAATTGATGCACTGTTCCCACTAAAGCGTCGCGGTTCCGCGGTCAAACCTATGGTTTGACCGCGACACCGCCGCGTTCTTGTGGGATCACGTGCCCAATTTTTCTCAGTATGCTTAGAAAACCCTGCTGAATATTCTGTGATATGTAAAAAAAATTTAGGACACTGTTTAAAATCGACAGAAACTCAGATGCTTGAAAATGTAGTTTTTGCGAAATCCGTTCGATCGATATTTTAAACGTGTTAGCGTAAATTAGTATAGCTTAATGGTGAGGATCTGATACCACTGTAAGTCCACGGTAGCGCCCCGGTCGTCTAACAGAAGCCAAATGCGGAACAAAAACTTTTTACGAACTGGCGCTATCGTATACCGTAAGCCGGATCTGCCATTAAAGCTAAACTAACAAATTGCAAAGGGGTAGAAACGTTATACCGAATGATCCGAGTCCTTCGGTCTTCAACCATCATCCCACGCTTGTTGCGGCTACTCCGATCTCCTGAATCTCCGTTCTTCTCGTCCGGATGGCACCACGTCGACGGATCTTTAAACGGGCTCCCGCCTCTGAACCGAGGCAACTCGATCGTCAAGTTTGCTAAAAGAGACGACCAAGATGAAGTAGAGAATGAGTAGAACACTTTGTCTCGTTACGTCCAAGGCTATGGACGAACGGTTAATGAAGTTGCCTTTTGGATCGATACGAAATGAGAAATGGAGTATATCAATTTCCATGAACCAAAATCCTTAATCTTTTTCAAAACTACAACCATGATTCCCACCAAGGGGTTGGCCGGCCACTTATAGATGAGGAGGAGGGTGAGTGTAGGATAGGGGGTGACCATAAGCAAAATATCTAGTGTGAACACAAAGTATGAAAGCATTTAAAGCAAACCAATCATAATAAACCTAGTCACCTTGTCATTAATTGCACCATTAATGACCTAATGACTCATTAGCCTTGTCACCCTCTCTAGAACCTTCTAGAACACCGACTCACCACATCAAGAAAAGATAAATCCGTATTTAACCGAATGTCAAAATACGGCTGATAGAAAACTGGAAACTGGCAACTTCCAAAAGTGATCCTGAAACGAATTTCAGGATAACCCCGTATCAGTATAAACATACCCGCATTTGTATTATGACTGAATACAAATACATCTGAGACAAAGATATTATATCTACACAGTATAATACTGGGTTCCGGCTTAAACCAAAGCCTACCAGTATTATCTGCCCGAAAAACGACACGTGCAAAAACGCACGTGCTTTTTCCGAACCTTGCCATAACACCATACGGCCTCTACAACGTTTCGCCCAAACTTGGGAAAGTGTCTGTGGGGGTCTCTAATGACTCATCAACACACTGGCACTGGGTATAACCACTAGCACGTCAGAGGTACAAGCTGCACGTAACGTTTTGCCTATGTATTGATTGGAAGAGAAGCTGACGAGCGAACTCATCTATAAACCCTACTGAGCCTGACAGTGACAATATATATACAGTCCGGTCCATTCGTCTAAAGAGTATCGCATATCGAGTCTAGGGGGGTGGATAAAGTCAGACCCCTAACAACGCGATAAATCGTGTCGGCATGAAGCCCATGACCACCTGAGAAACCACTGATCCAAATTAGTAATTCTCCACTATCTCGGCCGAGGGTTTCTAGTGATGGCCACCCGTGCACTGTGCGACATCAACCCCCAATACCGGGAGAGATGAATTCCCGAGATCCGCTCACTTGCCTCCAATGTGGCTCGGGACTGTACCCAAAATATACCTGTTTGCACGTCTCCTTTGAGCGTGGTAGGGTATAAATCAAAGCACAGTGGGAACTCACATGAGAAAAACGACGATCTCAGGTCGATGAACTAACCTGTATACATGTCACCAGGGAATTGCTATCTGACGATATGTATAATACCAACTAGCAGATTCCCGGCGAGTCCTGTCTGGTGTACTCATAACTCAATGAGCACCTGTATACATCTTAGGTGATCCTACTGACACCAGTGGCTTGTGAGACCGGCCACCGCCCCTCGTCGGGGTCTCGACTGTATACACTAGTCTACTCTGGAGTATCGATGCCCTGTCTCGAAACTCCCACGACTAGGGACACTTTAAGGATGTGCTTATAGACCCCAGCTCCCACGTATATGATCACCATCATACTGCTGGCTGTCAAGCAGAATCCTATGGGCTCTATCAATCATGCAATAGCATGTATACGATGATAAAGACAAACCAGATAG
Organism: Agapanthus africanus; assembly: GCA_030015575.1. NCBI lineage: Eukaryota > Viridiplantae > Streptophyta > Magnoliopsida > Asparagales > Amaryllidaceae > Agapanthus > Agapanthus africanus. Next base: position 83,082,581 of record CM057343.1, read on the forward strand.
CATACTATCATCTTGAGCAAGACTGTCATATCGGTATAAGTCCTGCCTCAATCATTGCAATCACGTACCTGCGATCCAATAATTGACTTTGAGGGCACTATCTCCAACATTAAGTATAGCCACTGGAGAAAATATTTCATCATAATCCACACCTGGTCGTTGACGAAAACCTTTTGCAACAAGTCTAACTTTGAAAGTCTCAACTTTTCCATCTACACCAAGTTTCTTCTTAAAGATCCATTTGCTCCCAATGGGTTTTACCCCTTCAGGATCAACTTCCAAATTCCATACTTTGTTGGTGTACATGGATTCCATCTCAGATCTCATTGCATCCAGCCATTTCACAGAATCCCCACTCGTGATGGCCTGCTCGAAACTAGTTGGGTCATCATCTTCCATGATGCAATCCTCGCTCCCACCATCAACGAGAAAACCGTAGTATCTCTCAGGTGGATGAGGAACCCTACTAAATCGGCGGAGAGGCTGGGGTTCATTGGAGACTATTGAATCCTCTGGTTCCACCAAATCTTCTATTGCAATTTGTGTAGCTAGAACTTCTTCCAGTTCTACCTCATTTCCACTAATTTCTTTCATAAGAAAACCCTTTTCTAAAAAGGTGGCATGTCGAGAAACAAACACCTTTTGTTCCTCGGAGTGGTAGAAGATATACTCTCGCGAATGTTTGGGATATCCAATAAACTTGCACAGAACAGACCTTGCCTCGAGCTTGTCCGGATTTTGTGTCTTCATATAGGTCGGACAACCCCATATCTGAATAAAATTAAGATATGGCCTCTTTCCATTCCATATCTCATATGGAGTGGTAGGCACTGATTTGGTTGGAACTCTATTCAATAGGTATGCTGTTGTTTCAAGCGCATAACCCCAGAAGGAAATAGGCAACTCAGCGGTGCTCATCATAGAGCGCACCATATTTAATAGGGTGTGATTCCTCCATTCCGATACACCGTTGTGCTGTGGTTTATAGGAGGAGTAAGCTGAGAGAGAATCCCATTCTCTTTTAAATAGTCCAGAAACTCATTGCTCAAGTATTCTCCTCCTCGATCAGATCAAAGGATTTTAATACTTTTACCCGTTTGGTTCTCGACTTCGTGCTTATATTCTTTGAATTTCTCAAAAGCTTTAGACTTGTGTTTCAACAGGAACACATGTCCGTATCTTGAGAGATCGTCAGTGAATGTAATGAAGTACGAGGAACTATTCCTGGCATGTGTAGATATGGGACCGCATCCATCACTATGTATCAGTCCCAAGAGTTCCGTAACTCTTTCTCAATGTCCACTAAACGGAGTTTTGGTCATCTTGCCTTTGAGACGTGACTGGAAAGTGTCATAAGATGAAAATTCGAACGAATTCAAATATCCATCCTTATGTAACTTAGCTAGTTGTATCACATTGATATGACCTAGTCTACAATGCCACAAGAAGGATTCGTTCATTTCTGAACTCTTCCACTTGTGTGTGTTTTGTACATTAAGAACTGTGGTTTGATTTAAAACGTATATGCCATTATTTAATGAGCCTGATCCAATCAACTTTTGATTCAGGAAGATGTTCATAATATTATTCTGTACTACAAAATTATATCCTTCTTTACTTAATAAAGAAACTGATATAAGATTGCAGATCAGGGTCGGTATGTAATAGCATTCGTTTAGAATCAACGTATTACCATTTGGTAATACAAGGTGATATTCGCCAACTGCTTTGGCTGCAACATTTGCACCATTCCCTACTCTTACGGAATGATCACTCTCTTCCAGTTCTCTATCTTTCCTTAGCCCATGTAACATATTACATATGTGGAATCCCGAACCGGTATCTGATACCCAGGACGTAGAGTGTACTGAGAAACAGTTCTTGATAACTAACACACCTGAAGAAAATGCATCAACATGCTTATTCTTTGTTTGGCCAGTGGGAATCCGGACATTCCCCTATTTCCTGCTCTGTCTTATAATAATTATAAGAAAGAATGGAACCAACGTTCCCCTGCTCAGTATAACAAGAGGGTTCGGTCAATACATCCATATTATTATCTTGATTAGGCCTGACATGGTCGCTACCTGGAGAGAGAAAGATGAAAACATTTTAGCGTATGCTCTTGCAAAATTAGATTGGTTATTATCTTATCTAATCAGGATGGCTCTCACTGTTTTATCAATCTTCCTTCAAACCCTAAAAGGTAAGACTAGCCGGGATTAATTACACCTTACAAGTTCGCCAATCTTTCAGCCAGGCCAGTGTTAGTACTTTGAGGAAGGTTCTCTGTGCTTTCGCACGGACCTAATTAAAATAAACCTCGTTTTTCCAGAGGCATCACCCCGTTAACACCATTCTAGACACCTACTTGATCGGCTAATTGTGATGTGTGAAACTCTCCCAGGAGTAACTCTTACTCGCAGTGGGTATCGGGATCCAACTATCTCATAGAAAGTATGCAATCTCATTGCAAATTTCAACACTTGAAATTCCCGATAATACTTTTTACCCCTAGCGTCCTATGACCTTGACGGAAGCCAAACTACCTATAAGGCGCTAGTCAAGTTCAACCCGTTCATTTCTTGATTGAATTAGACCCACCCTCACGACCCTTGACGGAGGCCAAACAACGCCATACGAATACCCTAATTTAATTGCATCTCATGCTACAAATAAGTACTAATTAGCTACCGTACACTACGCCTTGACGGAGGCCAAACTACCGTAGCACGAATACTAAATATTACTTATCTGAAATGACGGAGGACTACGTCAGGTTTTTATGAAAACCTTTTGCGTAATGAACTTGATATCGTTGTAGAAACAAGTGATTTTGAAAAAGGAGTGTTTTTTAGGCTTTTACTAGTTTCGCTAAAGAGGTCACTCCCGGTGAAGGTATCTCGGCTTTTTCCTTATCGAATAAGGTGCAGGATATTTCACAAATACCACTATGCAAAGCAAGAACTATAGAAGCAATCAAAAACAAATCCGAGTGAGTTTGTAGCATCTGCTAGTTTTGCTAAAGAGGTCACTCCCGGTGAAGGGATCCCAACTCTTTCCTTATCGAATAAGGTGCTGGATATTCTACAAGGAATACCTCTATGCAAAGAAAAAACTAGAGCTACCCTTTTTGAAAATTTGAATCTACAACATCTTTTAGGTTTCTTTTCTTTCATTAATCTCATTAATAAAGTCCCATCATTTATGCTTCCTAAGCATCACAGAAGAAACGAAAATACAACGTACGCTTATGCCATCCGCATTCGCCACAGTGTACCGTTATGCACCGTTAGTTTACTTAACTAACGGCATATCGAAGCGGGACTAGCGCCGGTGCAAAACATAAGCAACGTTTATTATATATCATATATATAATAATAAAGCATTCGTTTCACGCATATAAAGTGATAACATCATAGAATATCAGCAGCAGAAGATAACATATGAAATATTGCATATACTAGGAATTTCGTGTTTTAAATTAAGCTAGTATAAAACACGGATTCCACGGTCGCAATGAATAGCCAAACCCACATCCCTAGACCCCTACGAGAGCAGCAAGCAACCCTACCAATTCTAGAGTTAGAAGACCTGGACTCGACTCCTCAAGATGGTCTCCCACTGGACTCTAGAACCCGGTTACTTGTGCTCCCCACCTTGGGTCTATCCTAATGCGGAAAAGTAAATAATATATATACAAAAATGGTGGCATCATTCTCAACCCGAAAGTGCCCAAATAAAAGAATATTACATACAATGAATTTTATATGAATGAAAATAAAAACCCGCATCTCACATAAAACCCCCGGCTATTCAAAACACGACGATCCAATATAACATATCATAGCAGCACATAACATCACATATCATCAACGTAAGTAAATATGCGTATCCCAATTGTCGTTGACATATAGCAACGAAACCGGTGATATACCACATATTACACTTACGGTCGCAGAAAAGAAAATATCAAACTACAACATTTGGAATCCACAATCACTTTAGACATCATAAACCCGAAATATCACATACTTCGCATTTCATGCCTAACAATATGAATTCCAAATATTGTATCACATTCCATAAAAAGTTAGACGATGTTAAACATTCCGATCGAATCAACAAACATCCAAAATTTTCCAAAAAGCTCAATACTTGAACGTAGTTTAAAAATACTCAGAACATGCCACAGTACTTATGGACCAACCGTAGAAGGGTCAACCCTTGCCTGACCTATGGCGCCGCGGAACTACCGCAAATCCTAGGGTTTGGCGGCGGTTCTTACGGTCACAGAATCGAGTTAGGATTTCGTTCTTCTAAAGGGTCCACCGCATTACTTGCCTGATTTTTGAATGTTCTTTAACTTGAAAAAAAATCCAACTGTTGGAAAATTTCCAGCGAGGGTTAAAGTGGGTATTTGATATCCGTTCGAACTTTTTAACACCGTCTAAATAACCCGAAACAAAACTAGAATTACGAATACGAAACACTCCGAATTGCCTTTGTATAAAGATAACATCACATGCAAATTTAGCAAAAACAAGCAACACCTGAAATACCAAAACTCAGAGACTGGAGCACTGTAAAAAATTGAACCCAGATTTCCTCAAGATGGCTGAGCAGGCCGGTTTTTCAAGCAAAGTGGCCGGCCGAAATCTGGCGAGGGGGCTGAATTTTTCACTATGTTCATGTTGCATCTCATACAACATTTTGCAATTGCTAAAATGATTTTTTGACACCTTAAAAAATTCGACAGAAACTAAGGTTTTAAATTGGGTGTTTCGGAGTTGTTTCGATTTCATAATCCTACAATATCCGTCTAATTATCTAGCTTGGCTCTGATACCACTTTAGGGTTCTTAAGCATGACAACAAGGCTTCGGGTGGTATCGTCCATACCAAATTAAAATTTTGCCATGCTAAAAGAATCCTAACCATGGATATTTAACTAGAGAATCATACGAAAACTAAATATAAACAACTTTACATCTAAGTGAGTAGGGATTACAACCTTTGTAGTCCATTCCTTCACTTCTATAGCTCCTTATAGTGGTCCCTTCGCTGTGATCATCGAACTCCCGGACTCTTGAGTGGCTCCACAAGGTGAATGATGCATGCTTTCTTGAAGTCTTCAAAATCCAAGATGATCTACGTCGAGGAAACACGGACTCAAGCTATCACTTCACCAATATAGAATTAGTGAAGCTAACACCCTAATCTAAATGGCTAGTTTAGAAGAGGGTGATGAAATAGGAATTTTGCTCACTTTAGAATTTAATTTCTCACTATTTTTCTTTATCTCCTCAAAACCTATAATGAAGCTTGAAGAAGATGAAGGGGATGATGAATCAAAAGAGAATGAGAGTGAGATTAGAAATGCAACCATGGTGAGTATATGTCATGGCTAACCCATGTAGAGAATAAACCATGGCTGATTGATTAGGGTTAAGTTAATAAATATCTTAGGTAAAACAAAACAGATGGACTTAGTCAATGGTTCTACAAGCTTCATCCAAGCTCAACCATGACTAATTCCAAGTTTATTTGAATTACTTAATATAAATAAAAACCTAACCATTATCATATAGCATGGTATGATTCTCATACACCCAAGTTGCATGTATAACCTAGCATGTCACAATATTATATATCACATATATAATTTGTGAACAAAAGAAAACTATACAATAAACATATATCACATATATGTTAAATGTATAATAAGTGAGAAAAATAAATACTTGAGTGAGCATATATTAGTTAATGTAATTTAATATATCAAATATATAATTATACATTAAATCATTAAATCAACACTTGATTTAATAATCCGGCTATATCACATATAACCGACTAATATAATATGTATCATTTTATCGAATCAACACTTGATCCGATAACCCGGTTATATCACATATAACCAGCCGATATCACATATCGCGAGAATAGAATACAGTATCATATACACGTATTAATCTCGGTCCCACAAATATCATATATGTGCATCTACTCCGTTTTGCCTGAGCCAGGAAACCTCTATGTAGAACTCTAAAGACTCGTCAATAGCCGGCAGTAGGTGATGATCATATCAGTCACCCACAAGCCATCAGCGGTCAGCTAAACGTAACGGCCATCTGGGTATTGAGCGATCAGAAGATCATTAAGCATGCCTGCTCATATCCCTATGAATCCAATAAGTAACACTACCGTACAGTCCGGTCTCTTCGTCTGATATGTCGCATATCCAGTTTAGGGGTGGTAAACGTCAGACCCCAGTAACCGATAAGTCGTGCCGATGTGAGGCTCATAACGGGTCGAGAAACTACTGATAACACTTACTAGTAGATCTCCATATCAGCCCTGGCCAGGGACTTCCTGTTACAGCCGATCGAGCACAGTGCAACATCAACCCCCAATACCGGGAGAGAAGAAACCCCTCCTATCGCTCTTTGCCTCCATGTGATTCGGGACTGTACCTAAAAGCCACCGTTTTGCACGTTCTCTTGAACGTGGTAAGGTGGAAATCAAAGCATAGTGGGAATCATACAAGACTCTATGACGATCTTGGGTCTATAGACTAACATGTACCAGTGTCACCAGAGAACTGCTATCTGACGATAGGTATAATACCAACTAAGAGTTCTCGGCGAGTCCGTTCAGTGTACCCAGTCTCCACTGAGCACCCATATACCATCTTTGATGTCAAACACCAATGGATGTGGGATCATCCATCGCCCATCATATGGGTCAAGATGCGTATACACTACTCTACTCTGGAATATCAATGCCCTGTCTCGATACACCCTCGACTAGGAAAAATTATAGGATGTACTTATGGACTACCTTTGGACCCACTAGTATGATCTCCATCATAGTCCTGGCAGTTAAGTACACATCCTAAGGGCTTTATCAACATGTGAGAGCAAAACCGTATCACAATACAAGTCTATATGTTAAGACAAAGAGCAACCAGATAGCATACTATCTGTCGAGCAAGAAAGTCCTCTCTATATATATCCAAGCATCCACTATAATATCCATCATATGTACAATAATGGCCTCTAGGTCATATACATAACTAACAAAAATCACACAATAATACAACAATAGCTTTGATACCAGTTTGTTGCATATAAGATGATCACAAAGTACAAACTAAACAATATAGAGAAGAGAACAAATCACGGGATAGAAATATGAGAACTTACTAATTCGGTAAAGGCAAAGCTTTATTAATAATCAAATATCGGAAGAGTACGAGAATACAAATACCTTTCAAACACTAGATCTCTCATAATTATCAATGGGTTCTTACAAATTAACAAAAGGCATCAGATTTAGGTCTAAAAAGGCTATCATATATATAACATATAAAAGATTTCCTAAAAAAACTAATTTCCTAACTAAGGAAATATCTAGCCCAGACATACGGCAGACGCCTGCTGAATGAATCGGCAGACGTCTGCTGAATGAATCGGCAGACGTCTGGTATTTACTTATAATCTAATAGAGCGTAAACTAGATGTCTGAATAAGAGATGTCCAGATGTCTGGATTTGTCTCCCAAAAGAACAGAGTGCTCGGCAGATGTCTGTTTCCTGATTTAAAATCAGAAAAAGCTTACGGAGGAGGCATCACGTGCTAGCACGCGACCAGGGGTCACGTGTTGGCACGTGACATTTAAAAGCAGCGGCAAAGGCACATCAGTTCCCTGATCAAATCAAGGAAAAGGCTTCAGAAAAGGTCGCGTGCTCACATGTGACCAGGGGTCATGTGTTGGCACGTGACAGTTGAGCAGCGGCCAGAAAACAGAGCGCAAAAGGAGAAGGAAAGCTAGTTCCAGGGGTCACGTGCTTACACGTGACCAGGGGTCACGTGCCTACATGTGACCAGGGGTCACGTGGCCACACGTGACTGGCTTTCAAAGCCTCTTTATTTAACAGAATTAGATTCTGAGAATAGAGCACTCAAATCTTTCCAAAGGAGAATGATTATTTGGAACCGTTGGATTAAAAATCTAAAGGTGATTAAATATCACATATTTATGGAAAAATCTTGAACTTGGAAAGATTTCCCTTAAAATTTAAACGAAATAACAAAGGAATATCTTTGGATTTAAAATCCAATGGTGAATAAAATTCACCTAATAATCCAAAGGTCCAGATGAATGATGAATGTAAATCAAATCTCTAAATGAGTGCAAATCAAATCTCTCAATGAAAGATTCACTAAAACAGATTGATTCTTCTCCTCCTCCTATAAATAGGAGCCAAGAAGAATATATAGAGATATATACAGAGACATAGAGAGAGAGAGAGATATAGAGCCTTGAGATATTGAAGAATTTGATTCTCTGCAAAAAGAAGAACCCTAGGTAAGAAAGGAGAGGCTTAAAAAGAGAATTTAATTCTCAAAAGAGTTTAACTCTTAGATAAAGAAAAGAACTTAGTTCTTTCTCTGGTGGAGGATCTGCAAAGTGCACATCTCCCCATGAATTGAGAATTTAATTCTCATTGGGTTGAGATCCTGCCATGCAGGTCCAAAACATAGAGGAGGAATCAAGTTTTGAGAATTTAATTCTCACGGAATTATAGGAATTTAATTCCTTTGAGATAAAATTAGGGTTTAACCCTATGTTATAGGAATTCAATTCCTTCAAAACATGGACAGAACTAGGGTTTAACCCTAATTGAGAACATAATTCTCTCAAAATCACAGGAGCTTAATTCCCTTAAGGAAAGAAATTAGGGTTTAACCCTATTTAAGAATATAATTCTTCAAAAGAAAGCAGGAATTTAATTCCTCTAGAGTTTGTTGTTAGGGTTTAACCCTATCAAGAATTTAATTCTTAAAAGATGAACAAATTTTTAAAACATGCAAAGAACCAGGGTCACGTGCTGCCACGTGACCCCTGAAAGATCCACGGAGAAGAGCTTTGAGGCAACGCCTCACGTGCCCCACTTGACCCCAAAAGCACACAAAGAAAAAGCAAAAGAAAAGAAGCTCTGGGGCGCCCTCACGTGTCACCACGTGACCGCCAATGAACATTTTCACAGATCAAAGCGTGAGCCTCCATCACGTGCCTACACGTGATGGCTTTCAGAATTAAAAGTGTTAAACACTTATCTGTAGAACAAAATGAAGGGGATCTGGCCCCACCTTTTGGGATGCCATCACGTGCTCCCACGTGATCTCTTATTTGACAATATTTGACATCAAACTGATGATTTATTCCCAGTGTTTAATACTGATTTCCTTAGTGTTTAACACTAGTTTGAAAACTCCATTGCCAGTGTCTAACACTGATTTGCTTTAGTGTTTAAACACTAATTTGAAAGCTCTGTTGCTAGTGTTTAACACTAACTATCTTTTAGTGTTAAACACTAACTTGTCAATCTCATTCTCAGTATTCAACACTGATTGGTCTTTAGTGTTTAACACTAGCTTTAGCCCAATTGGCTAAGTTCTAGAGGCAAAGCCCTCTCCTTCAATGGACCAACAGAAAGCCAATATTCCAAACATGATTGGACTTAGCCCAAGCTGGCCATAAGTCCTCAATTCAAACTTAACTGGGCTAATGGGCTCATAACATAATTAATTGGTCTTGGTCCCAAATCGGGCCAAAGACTATTTAATCTACCTTGGTTCAAGGGTACATCTCTTCACTCCTTTTGTAGGGTTCCTAAGCACACTATAGAGGTCTCATAAGGCATCAACCATGCCAATTTCAAGTTTTATGGGTGCCGAGAAACCCTAATACGGATCGTCGACTAGAAATTTAGGCGAAAAACGAATCTAGTTAACAACTTAACTAAAGATAAGAAGCTACAACCTTTGTAGATCCGGATATCCACTTCCTTAGCTCCACGTAGGCGTCCTATCGCTGTCCATCTCGAATCCCGGACTCAATCGTCGGCTTGATCGGAGAAATGGGCGGACTAGGTCGTCGGCTTCGTGCCGAAGATGATCTACGTCGAGGCATCACAAGTTCAAGCTCCGACTTCACAAATTTGTGAAACTTGTGAAGAAAACACCCAAAACAACTTGGCAAGAGGTAGAGGGTGAAGAAATAGGAGGTGGGTTCACTTTAGAATTGGATTTCTCACTTTAGATCTCAAGTTGCCATTGATGGCATCAAGCTTTCTATCTTGAAGAAGAAGATGATGAAGCTAGAATTATGATAAGTGTTGTTTAAAAGAATAATAAAAAATGAATACTTATCATCTTCTAACCTTGGTTAAGTGTAGAGAATAGACCATGGTCAAGTGAGAATGGTTAGGGTTAAGGATGATGACAAAATGGTCACTTTAGTCAAAGCTTCATGAAGCTTCATCAAGCTTCATGAAAGAAACCATTTTGTTATCTTTTATTTATTTATCAAAAAAGAATAGATAAATAAATAAGTAAATAAATCAAAACCCTAACTATTATCATAACCATGGTTTAAGTCTTAACACAAAACCAATTTACATGCATCATCAAACATGACACATAGTAGTGCACAAAAGTATATCACATATACAACTTGTGAACTACAAGTGAGAAAATCCTATTAAAGTGAACCAATACTAGTTAATGCAAAGTAATATATCAAATATATAATTATACATTAAATCATTAAATCAACACTTGATTCAATGATCCGGTCATGTCGCACATAACCGACTAGTATCCAATGTATCGACTTATCGAATCAATCTACGATTCGATAACTAGGTTATATCGCATATAACCAATCGAAACATTCATCGCGAGAATGAAATACGGTATCACATACACGCATCATTCTCGGTCCTGCACATATCTCATATGCACTCCTATTTCGTTTCGCTTGAGCCAGGAAACCTCTGTGTAGGACTCTAAAGACTCGTCAATACGTCGGTAGCAGATGATGATCATATCAAGCACCCACAAGCACAAGCGGTCTGCTAAACGTAACGACCATCCGGGTATTGAGCGATCAGAAGATTGACGAGCTAGCCCTCTCACACTCCTGTGAATCCAACCAGTAACACTTACCGTACAGTCCGGTCTGTTCGTCTGATATGTCGCATATCAAGTCTAGGGGTGGTAAAAGTCAGATCCCAGTAACCGATAAGTCGTGCCGATGTGAGGCTCATAACGGGTCGAGAAACTACTGGTAACACTTACCAGCAAATCTCTTATCAGCCCTGGCCAGGGACTTCCCTGTTACGGCCAATCGAGCACAGCGCAACATCAACCCCCAATACCGGGAGAGACGAAACCCCTCCTATCGCTCATTGCCTCCATGTGACTCGGGACTGTACCCAAAGACCACCGTTTTTCACGCCCTCATGGACGTGGTAAGGTGGAGATCAAAGCACAGTGGGAATCACACAAGACTCTATGACGATCTCGGGTCTACAGACTAACCTGTACAAGTGTCACCTGAGAACTGCCATCTGACGTGAGGTATAATACCATCTGGGAGTTCTCGGCGAGTCCGTCCAGTGTACCCAGTCTCCACTGAGCACCCGTATACCATCTCTGATGTCAAACACCAATGGATATGGGATCATCCATCGCCCATCTCATGGGTCGAGAAGCGTATACGCTAGTCTACACTGGTATATCGATGCCCTGTCTCGATACACCCACGACTAGGGACCTTGAAGGATGTACTTATAGACTACCATGTCCCCACTAGTATGATCTGCATCATAGTCCAGGTAGTCAAGTACACATCCTAAGGGCTTTACCAACATGTAACTATAAGACAGTTTAAAGAGACAAGTGTACATGTTAAGATAAAGAGTAACTAGATAGCATACTATCATATCGAGCAAGAAAGTCATCTCTATATATGTCCAAGCATCCAATATAATATACATCATCTGTACAATACTGGCCTCTAGGGCATACATACAACTAACAATCTTCTACTTGCACTAGGGCCAGCTGCTGTAGTATTGCATACCGAGCATCCCGAAGAGTCTCTCAAACTGTATCTGGGGAATGGCCTTCGTGAGTGGATCCGCCGTGTTGTTCTTCATGTCAACCCTTCTGACCTCGATCTCCCGGCGATCAACTATCTCCCGGATCAGGTGATACCGCCTCAGAATATGTCTGGATCGCTGATGGGACCTGGGTTCCTTGGCCAAAGCCACCGCTCCATTGTTATCGCAATACAAAGGTATTGGATGCTCAATGGATGGAACCACTCCAAGTTCAGTAATGAACTTCTTGATCCAGACAGCCTCTTTAGCTGCATCGTTGGCAGCGATGTATTCAGCCTCCATCGTCGAGTCTGCCACGGTTTCCTGCTTGGAACTCTTCCAGCTAACCGCCCCTCCGTAAAGGGTAAAGACAAAACCCGACTGCGACTTAGAGTCGTCCTTATCACTCTGGAAGCTCGAATCGGTAAAGGACTCCACTTGGAGTTCTCCGTTACCATACACCAAGAGCATCTCTTTAGTCCTTCGCAAGTACTTGAGAATGCTCTTCACAGCTGTCCAGTGACTCTCTCCAGGATCAGCTTGATACCTGCTCACTACACTTAGTGAGTATGCTACATCGGGTCTGGTACATAGCATCGCATACATGATAGAGCCTACAGCCGAAGCATAGGGTATCCCTTGCATGCGAGCTCTCTCCAAATCAGTCTTGGAAGACATCTCTTTGGAGAGAGTGACTCCAGAGATCGTGGGCAAGTTCCCACGCTTGGATTCTTCCATACTAAACCTCTTTAGTATGGTGTCAATGTACCTGGATTGGGACAATCCCAAAATCCGTTTGGATCTATCTCTATAGATCCTAATTCCCAATATGCAGGAGGCATCACCAAGATCTTTCATTGAGAATCTTTGTGATAAGAAGAGCTTGACCGATTGCAGCATAGGAATATCATTTCCTATCAAGAGTATGTCGTCCACGTACAATACGAGGAAGACAACCTTACTCTCTGCCACCTTCTTGTAAATACAAGGTTCATCTGGGTTTTTGACGAAATCAAACTCTTTGATAACGACGTCAAAGCAGATGTTCCAACTCCGCGATGCTTGCTTTAATCCATAAATAGATTTAAGCAGCTTGCACACCTTCCCGCTGCTCCCACTGTCTACGAAGCCCTCTGGCTGAGTCATGTACACGCACTCTTCTAAATCACCATTTAGAAAGCCGGTCTTAACATCCATTTGCCAGATTTCGTAATCATGATATGCAGCGATGGCAAGCATAATCCGGATGGATTTAAGCATAGCCACTGGAGAAAAGGTTTCGTCATAGTCCACACCTGGTCTTTGACGAAAACCCTTTGCAACAAGTCTAGCTTTGAAAGTCTCCACTTTCCCATCTACACCAAGTTTCTTCTTGAAGATCCACTTGCTCCCGATGGGTTTTACCCCTTCAGGAGCAACTTCCAAAGTCCATACTTTGTTGGTGTACATGGATTCCATCTCGGACCGCATAGCATCCAGCCATTTCACTGAGTCCCTACTCGTGATGGCCTGCTCGAAGCTAGTTGGGTCATCATCCTCCATGATGCAATCCTCGCTCCCACCATCCATGAGAAAACCGTAGTATCTCTCAGGTGGACGAGAAACCCTGCTAGATCGGCGGAAAGGCTGGGGTTCATCGGGAACTACTGAATCCTCTGGTTCAACCAAATCTTCTGTTGTAGTCTGTGTCGCTGGAACCTCTTCCAGTTCTACCTCAATGCCACTTATCTGTTTCATAAGAAAACTTTTTTCTAAGAAAGTGGCATGTCGAGAAACAAACACCTTTTGTTCCTCGGGGTGGTAGAAGATATACCCTTGTGAATTTTTGGGATATCCTACAAACTTACATAAGACAGATCTTGCCTCGAGTTTGTCCGGATTTTGTCTTTTGACATAGGCTGGACAACCCCATATCTTAATATAATTAAGATGTGGTCTCTTCCCTTTCCATATCTCATATGGAGTGGTAGGCACTGATTTGGTAGGAACTCTATTCAATAGGTCCATAGCTGTCTTAAGCGCATATCCCCAGAAGGAAATAGGTAACGCAGCTGTACTCATCATTGAGCGCACCATATCTAATAGGGTGCGGTTTCTCCGTTCAGATACACCATTGTGCTGTGGTGTATATGGAGGAGTCAGCTGAGAGAGAATCCCATTCTCTTTTAGGAAGTCCAGGAATTCATTGCTCAAGTATTCCCCTCCTCGATCAGATCGTAGGATTTTAATACTTTTTCCGGTTTGGTTCTCGACTTCTTGTTTATATTCTCTAAATTTCTCAAAAGCTTCTGATTTGTGTTTCATCAGGAACATATATCCGAATCTAGAGAGATCGTCAGTGAATGTAATGAAGTACGAAGAACCATCCCTGGCATTTGTAGACATGGGACCGCATACATCACTATGTATCAGTCCCAAGAGTTCGGTAACTCTTTCTCCGTGTCCCGTAAACGGAGTTTTGGTCATCTTGCCTTTGAGACATGACTGGCAAGTGTCATAAGATGAAAATTCAAACGGATTTAAATATCCATCCTTATGCAACTTAGCCAGTCGTGTCACATTGATGTGACCCAGTCTACAATGCCACAAGAAGGATTCGTTCAGTTCTGAACTCTTCCTCTTGTGTGTGTTTGTTATGCTCAGAACTGTTGATTGGTTTAGAACATAAATGCCATTGCATAACGTGCCTGATCCAACCAACTTTTGGTTACGGAAAATGTTCATAACATTGTCCTGTAATACAAAATTATATCTCTCTTTGCTCAACAAAGAAACCGATATAATGTTGCATATCAGGTTCGGCATGTAATAGTATTCGTTCAGAACCAATGTATTACCAGTTGGTAATACAAGGTGATATTCCCCGACAGTCTTAGCTGCAACAATTGCACCATTTCCAACTCTAATGTCTTTATCACCTTCTCCAAGTTCTCTACCTTTCCTAAGCCTATGTAACTGATTACATATATGGGATCCTGACCCGGTATCTAATACCCAGGACGTAGAGCAAATGGAGAAACGGTTCTCTGTAACGAACACACCCGAAGAAAATGCATCATCATGTACTTTCTTCATTCGGGTGGCATGGGAATCCTGGTATTCCCCTATATCCTGTTCAGTCCTATAACTCTTATAGGTAAGAACGGAACCAACGTTCCCCAGCACAGTATAACATGCGGGTTCGGTCAATACATCCATATTATTATCTTTATTAGGGCATGAAATGGTCGCTACCTGGAGAGAGAGAGAAGAAAACACTTTAGCGTAAGCTCGTGCAAGATCAGATTGGTTATTATCTTATCTAATCAGGATGGCTCCCACTGGTTTTTATCAAATCTTCCTTCAAACCCTAAAAGGAAAGACTAGCCGGGATTAATTACACACTACAAGTTCGCCAATCTTTCAGCCAGGCCAGTGTCGGTACTTTGAGGGAGGTCCCCCGTGCTTTCGCACGAACCTAATTAATGTAAAACCTCGTTTTCCCAGAGGCGTAACCCCATTGACACCTTTCTAGACACCTACTTGATCGGCTAATTGTAATGTGTAAAACTCTCCCAGGAGTAACTCTTACTCGCAGTGGGTATCGGGATCCAACTATCTCACAGAAGGTATGCAATCTCATTGCAAATTTCAACACTTGAAATTCCCGATAATATTTTGCCCCTAGCGTGCTATGACCTTGACGCATGCCAAACAACCCATAGTCCGCTAGTCAAGTTCAACCCGTACATTTCTTGATTGAATTAAACCCACCCGCATGACCCTTGACGCATGCCAAACAACGCCATGCGAATACCCTAATCCAATCGCATCGTATGCTAGCAGATAAGCACTAATTAGCTACCGTACACTACGCCTTGACGCATGCCAAACAACCGCAGCACGAATACTAACTAGTACTTATCTGAAATGACGGAGGGCTACGACAGGTTTTTCTGAAAACCTATTGCGTAATGAACTTGATATCGTTGTAGAATCAAATGAAGTTTTGAAATGGAGTGATTTTGAGGCTTTTCTAGTTTTGCTAAAGGGGTCACTCCCGGTGAAGGGATCGTCGGCCCTTTCCTCGTCGAATGAGGTGCAGGATATATCATATATATCACTGTGCAAAGCAGAAACTATAGAAGCTATCAAAAACAAACCGAGTGTGTAGCATCTGCCAGTTATTGCTAAAGGAGTCACTCCCGGTGAAGGGATCTCGGTCCTTTCCTCATCGAATAAGGTGCAGGATATATCACATATACCGCTGTGCAAAGCAAGAACTGTAGCTACCTGTTTTTATTTAAAATTTGATTCTACAACATCTTAGGTTTCTTTTCTTTCATTAATCACATTAATGAAGTCCCATCATTTAAATACCTAAACATCACAGATAAATACGACGTACACTTATGCCATCCGCATTCGCCTCGATGTCCCCTCGTGCACCGTTAGGTTAGGTAACTAACGACAGAGCAGGGCAAGGCTAGTGTGGATGCAAAACATAAGTAACGTCTATATAATATATCATATGTACTATATAAAGTATCTATCACAGAATATCACATG
Organism: Agapanthus africanus; assembly: GCA_030015575.1. Taxonomy (NCBI): domain Eukaryota; kingdom Viridiplantae; phylum Streptophyta; class Magnoliopsida; order Asparagales; family Amaryllidaceae; genus Agapanthus; species Agapanthus africanus. Next base: position 83,099,087 of record CM057343.1, read on the forward strand.
ATCACATCACAGATATCACAGCAGAAGAAACATATGAAACATTGGATATACTAGGACGTCCGTGTTTTCAATACGAGCCAGTATAAAACACGGATTCCACGGTCGTGATGAATAGCCAATCCCACACCCCTAGACCCCTACGAGAGCGGCAAGCAACCCTGCCAATTCTAGGGTTAGGAGACCCGGACTCGACTCCTCGAGTTGGTCTCCCACTGGACCTCAGAACCCGGTTACTTGTGCTCCCCTCCTTGGGTCTTTCCTAATGCGGAAAAGTAAATAATATACAAAAGGTGACAACTTCCGCAACCTGGAAGTGCCCCAAATAAAAGAATATTACATACAAGTTTTTACATGAATGAAAATGAAAAGCACTCATCTCACATAAAAACCCCCGGCTATTCAAACACGACAATCCAATATAACATATCCAGCAACACATAACATCACATGTCATCAACGTAAGTAAATATGCGCATCCCAATTGTCGTTGACATATAGCAACGAAACCGGCGATATCACATATTACACTTACGGTCACAGAAAAGAAAGTGTAAAACTACAACAGTTGGAATCCGCAATCTCTTTAGACATCACATGCCTAATTAAATGAAATACTTAGACATCACATGCCTAACAGTTATAAACCCCGCATTTTAGTCTCATTATCGAAAACTCTTTTCAATATCAAATGAAACTAAACCGCTAGATTTATAACATTCATTCAGTTATCTCATAACTGTTTGTGAATTCCAATTATTGTATCCCATTCCGGATAAATAGAAAATATTAAACTTTCCGATCGAACATTCGAACACCCAAGTTTTCCCGAAACCGATCAACACATGAAATAAGTTCAAAGACATTCACTTCATGCCTCAGTACCAACGGTCCAGCCGTAGAAGGGTCAAGCCAACGCCTCACATGTGGCACGCCGTACTGCCCCAAACCTGAAGGTTCAAAGGGCAGTTCAAGACGGTCACATAATCGAGTTAAGGTTTGTTGTCTTCTAGAGGGACCATCGCGTTACTTGCACTACTCAGAACGTCCTTAAACCACGGAAAAATCCAACACTTGGATATTTTCCGGCAGGGGAAAGATTGGGTATTTACATCCGGTCGAACTTTTTAACATATTCCAAAATATCCGGAAAGCCACATTGACAAAGTCTGATAATCCGATCGAAATACCGAGTCCCTAATACAACCCAGTAAACTCAACTCTGGAGTGATATTTAAAAATTCCCAGAAAATCCAGCATCAGAAAAGAGGAATTACTGTGCAAAAATTATAGGGTATTGTGACCATACGGCCGCGGAACCGCCGCAGAAGCCATGCTTCTGCCGCGGTTCTGCGGTGGGTTGATGGAATTGGGTTGTCGAATTTTGCAGTAACTCTTAGAAAGTCCTGCTGAATTTTCTGCATATTTTTAATTTGGAAAAAACCCAGTTTTTAAAAAATGTACAGAGAGCAACTTTGATATTAGGGTTTCGGTTCGATCGGACTTCAAACTCCATCTACACTTCGCCTAAGGCTCTAGCTAGGCTCTGATACCACTGTAGGGTTCCTAGGCACACTATAGAGGTCTCACAAGGTATCAACCATACCAATTTCAAGTTTTATGGGTGCCGAGAAACCCTAATACGGATCGTCGACTAGAAATTTAGGCGAAAAACGAATCTAGTTAACAACTTAACTAAAGATAAGAAGCTACAACCTTTGTAGATCCGGATATCCACTTCCTTAGCTCCACGTAGGCGTCCTATCGCTGTCCATCTCGAATCCCGGACTCAATCGTCGGCTTGATCGGAGAAATGGGCGGACTAGGTCGTCGGCTTCGTGCCGAAGATGATCTACGTCGAGGCATCACAAGTTCAAGCTCCGACTTCACAAATTTGTGAAACTTGTGAAGAAAACACCCAAAACAACTTAGCAAGAGGTAGAGGGTGAAGAAATAGGAGGTGGGTTCACTTTAGAATTGGATTTCTCACTTTAGATCTCAAGTTGCCATTGATGGCATCAAGCTTTCTATCTTGAAGAAGAAGATGATGAAGCTAGAATTATGATAAGTGTTGTTTAAAAGAATAATAAAAAATGAATACTTATCATCTTCTAACCTTGGTTAAGTGTAGAGAATAAACCATGGTCAAGTGAGAATGGTTAGGGTTAAGGATGATGACAAAATGGTCACTTTAGTCAAAGCTTCATGAAGCTTCATCAAGCTTCATGAAAGAAACCATTTTGTTATCTTTTATTTATTTATCAAAAAAGAATAGATAAATAAATAAGTAAATAAATCAAAACCCTAACTATTATCATAACCATGGTTTAAGTCTTAACACAAAACCAATTTACATGCATCATCAAACATGACACATAGTAGTGCACAAAAGTATATCACATATACAACTTGTGAACTACAAGTGAGAAAATCCTATTAAAGTGAACCAATACTAGTTAATGCAAAGTAATATATCAAATATATAATTATACATTAAATCATTAAATCAACACTTGATTCAATGATCCGGTCATGTCGCACATAACCGACTAGTATCCAATGTATCGACTTATCGAATCAATCTACGATTCGATAACTAGGTTATATCGCATATAACCAATCGAAACATTCATCGCGAGAATGAAATACGGTATCACATACACGCATCATTCTCGGTCCTGCACATATCTCATATGCACTCCTATTTCGTTTCGCTTGAGCCAGGAAACCTCTGTGTAGGACTCTAAAGACTCGTCAATACGTCGGTAGCAGATGATGATCATATCAAGCACCCACAAGCACAAGCGGTCTGCTAAACGTAACGACCATCCGGGTATTGAGCGATCAGAAGATCGACGAGCTAGCCCGCTCACATTCCTGTGAATCCAACCAGTAACACTTACCGTACAGTCCGGTCTGTTCGTCTGATATGTCGCATATCAAGTCTAGGGGTGGTAAAAGTCAGATCCCAGTAACCGATAAGTCGTGCCGATGTGAGGCTCATAACAGGTCGAGAAACTACTGGTAACACTTACCAGCAAATCTCTTATCAGCCCTGGCCAGGGACTTCCCTGTTACGGCCAATCGAGCACAGCGCAACATCAACCCCCAATACCGGGAGAGACGAAACCCCTCCTATCGCTCATTGCCTCCATGTGACTCGGGACTGTACCCAAAGACCACCGTTTTTCACGCCCTCATGGACGTGGTAAGGTGGAGATCAAAGCACAGTGGGAATCACACAAGACTCTATGACGATCTCGGGTCTACAGACTAACCTGTACAAGTGTCACCTGAGAACTGCCATCTGACGTGAGGTATAATACCATCTGGGAGTTCTCGGCGAGTCCGTCCAGTGTACCCAGTCTCCACTGAGCACCCGTATACCATCTCTGATGTCAAACACCAATGGATATGGGATCATCCATCGCCCATCTCATGGGTCGAGAAGCGTATACGCTAGTCTACACTGGTATATCGATGCCCTGTCTCGATACACCCACGACTAGGGACCTTGAAGGATGTACTTATAGACTACCATGTCCCCACTAGTATGATCTGCATCATAGTCCAGGTAGTCAAGTACACATCCTAAGGGCTTTACCAACATGTAACTATAAGACAGTTTAAAGAGACAAGTGTACATGTTAAGATAAAGATTAACCAGATAGCATACTATCATATCGAGCAAGAAAGTCATCTCTATATATGTCCAAGCATCCAATATAATATACATCATCTGTACAATACTGGCCTCTAGGGCATACATACAACTAACACCTTTGATACTTGGCGTTGTAATTCCTCAACGTCTTCAAAGAGGTGGCGGGTCCCGATGACCACACATTGATACGGACTATGGGGTCCTTCAACTCATGGACTATGATGTCCTTAACCTTGACCGAGACGTCTTAAAACTAACACCGGACTGTGGGGTCCTTAAACTCATGGACTATGATGTCCTTAACCTTGAGCGGAACGTCTTAAAACTAACAACGGACTATGATGTCCTTAACCTTGACCGTGATGTCTTAAAACTAACGCCGGACTGTGGGGTCCTTAAATCCACGGACTATGATGTCCTTAACCTTGACCGCAACGTCTTAAAACTAACATTGGACCGCAATGTCCTTAAGCTACCTATTGACCGTAATGTCACTAAACTAAACAACAGGGCTCCCTTAATGGCTCTTTTGTTGGATCTAAACGATCCCGTTAAGTTGATCTTAGTCTAAAAACTAGACTGACGTATCCTTAACAAACGTTTAAGTTGATCTTAGTCTCAAATGAGGCTAATGTATCCTTAAACCCAAACCCCTAAACCCAAATCTAAGATAATACGGATTTGGACTAGTCCACGCCCTACGGACGACGACATAACTCAGTCTCCGTATACAATCCACAGGCAACTAAACACAAATAAACACACACGACACGAAGTGACCATCTGAAGAAGGAGAAAGTGGTTACAGCAGTGCGGTAGCGTAATTAACTGCAGGGGCTTGCGCCTGCAGGGAAGAGCGTCCCCACAATCAAAAACCCCTCAAGCGAGGGGGAATCTGACGAAGTCTGCTACATCGGACGCATCCGTTTAAACATTCGATCCATGGTGCCATAAATCAACTTGGCATCTTCGGAGAGGTGGACGGATAGCACCTATTAGCATCTGCCCCGAATCTCAGGCAAGACGTCCCAGCGTCGTCGCCGTCTTTCGGAGGGGAACCAATGTCTGACCTTTATCGAGGCAGACATCTGCCCAAATCATGCTCGTGCATACAGAGCAAAGGAAGACGCTTGGCGCTGAGACTGCAAGACGTTTAGCATTGTAGATGACATCAAATCTCCATATAGTTTCATGATAACTCCGGATCTTCAAGTAGGAAATCTTAGGAGATCGAATGTGAGTTACACCTAACGGGTAACCTAGGTGCGTGTGTGTCCTTGTGTGTGGTGTGTTTTGTGCATAGGTTGGGTCTTGAATGCCAGTGAGAAGAAAAATTATTATACGTGCCGATATACATAGAGTTTAGCCTAATTCCATGAAAATAGTCAGAACTTCTCAACACCCAAATCCATAACACAACCCCTTTCTTTTTCTGAGCACCTGTTGGTCAACAACAAGGGCAAAACCTAAACACATGACATCTTATCATATTGTCAACACTCAGGGACAACTATATACGTATATATTGAGTTTGTCTCGTATTTTCGATCCCTAGAAGTTGAGACGGCTTTGTAAATTCCGAAACGGCTCACAACATTTTGTTGTACAGTTTACAGTATCATCAGTTATCTGATGACTCTATTTCTTTCATTCAGTTCCTTGAACTGCTAAAAAAACACTCATGGTTTTCTTACAGTTCCTATAACTGCTCCGTAAAACACGCACAACCATGTTTGCATGAACTGACTCTTCACTTCACTAATATCACGTTTGATACAAATCAACGCTTTAGTTCCGTGTGAAATCAAATTAGCCATATTAGGTAATTATTAATGAAGGTGTTAAATTAGAAAACTCCACTACGTGTCTTCACGTTTATTAGTCCGTATCTATCAGAGTGAATTATCTGTAATGGATATCCAAATGGCTTTACTCTGGTAGTTTTGCCTCCAAAGCAACTCTCACAAGTAGATGGTTTGACTTTAGCTTAAATACCAACTGATCCACCCCGAGCGCTTAAGTCAACTTATCTATTTATTGACCTAATATATCATGCCTCTCATGGCATTTATAGAAGGGTCAATTCTCAAAAGCATAAGGAACTCATAAGACAGATTGTCCAATTAAGCTATCCAAACATCCTAAACCGAAACTGAAACTATAACTGATGGGAAGATGATTTGTGAATAGCTATCCGCATCTCCGATACAGAATTGACTCATATATCCTCGACATATTATTTGCTTTCACAAACTTTTCTGCTCCAAGCAGAAGGCCTACTTCCACTCAGTACCCTGACAGGAAGATTATTTATGGATAGCTATCTGCATCCCCGATGCAGAATAGATTCATATATCCTCGATACATGATTTTCTTTCACAAACTTTTCTGCTCTAACCAAAAGGCCTATTTCTACTCAATACCTTGACAAGTAGAACGGTTCAAATTCCCACAGTCAAACATTGGATTTATTATATCCATTATTGCCAGCATTTTTCTCCATGTCAGATCACGTAAGTTTTTAGCGCGTTATTCATATTTTCGTTGCTCGATTGCACTCTTCTTACGCTAGGACATCCGTCTTTGCGCACTGTTGATCTTGTCAACATATCAGCAGCGCTCTTGGTTCTATCTCCCTTGGCGATTAAACCTTAAGCCTCAGTTATTCAAATATACTAGCAAATGTCAACACATTCACTTTCCGCATAACTAACCGCTTCATATATCGAGTAGAAAGAAACATATAACCACTTATTGCTGTCGCTCAACATTCTAACTGGAGAAGTTCTTTTCAGATCACAGATAAATGAAGATATAACTCTTAAGTATATCCATATTACTTGGTTCGACTCATTATATGAAAATAAGGTCAAAACCGAGAAATAATATGACGTTGCCACGTCGCATAGACTACCCTGTAATCATCGCACAACTTATCTCTTGGCGTTTAGATGCTTTATAACTACCACTCAGCATAAACTGTGAGTGCTCGGTAATAAAATATATGATCACTAATGACATCGCTCTTCATCATGTCCAACGCGTAGAGCGATCCTAAATGCACCAATCCTCCAAAGATCACTGCATCTCGATGGTGCTGCATCTTGTAGCCCCGCTACATTGCTGCCACCTCAATAGTGCTGCATCGTATAGCCCTGCTGCGTCACTGCCACCTTATCAGTAGCGTCCAAGTTTTTCAGTTTGTTCATGTAATATTAAACTAATGTTTCTATTTTATTATGTTATCGTCATCTGTCATCTCACCCCTGGTGAAACTGACAATATCTTAACTTTATTATGAATGCATTAAGACTGTGGCATATAATGGAGTACCGTTCTTTTCCAAAAATACGTTTCGTTTTTACCCATCTTAACAAAAATAATAAAGCTACACTCCGAAGAAAGAGAAGAAGACATATGGCCTCAACCACATCCTTCAAAGGTATAAAATATAAAATTTTATTAAAATGATTGAAAAACGGATCATAGATTTCCTAGAAACGGAGTAGATTGGGTAGTTGAATCTAGACTCCCATCTTCTCTCGAAATCTCCCACTTGAAATTTGTCGGATTAATACAGTATGCGTTTTTATATATATAATATGACATGCACATCACAAATGCAACAATCAATCTAACAAATTTCATTTTCATTAAACTACCTCATTTAATCTTATCCGTTTTATTAAGGTTTTCGTTTTTTTATGAAATTAACATACACCCAAGGCGCTACTACTGGAACAACTACCCATAAAATCTGTGAGATTAAAAATTTGAAACTTTGGTGCGCTAACAAAATTTTTGAAAAAATACTTATAACTCCCAGAGTTAATGGCCATAACTCTTATCTAACCCAAAACTTTAGTGGAAAACTGTCCAAAATACAGAAAACTCATAATATAATTTTCTTAATTTTCTGAATTTTTTAAAAAATTTTTTAAATTAAAATAATGAATCCGGCTCTATTTGGTTGGAGTCGCCGAGCAACTCGGCTCGAGCCGCCAGAATGGCTCGGCTTGAGCCACCAAGCCCGGCTTGAGCCGACTCCACATTTTTTCTTTCCTTTTTTTTAAAAAAAAATATTTTAAAAAAATCTAATAAAATTCTCAATAAAACTAGAAAAATCTTATCTAGATTTTTTTTTAAAAAATCTTTCAAAAAAAATTTTTGGCGGTGGTAAACAAAAAAAAACGATAAAATTCCTTTTCATCCAACAATATATTTTTTTGTTCTTTTCATCCAACAATATATTTTTTTGTTAAAAAATATTTGGTTCCTGCCAAATCAAAATAAATTCTCGATAAATCTAGGAAAAAAATCTTATCTTGTTGGCCATGTCAAATAAAAAAATCCCCAAGAAAATTCTATTTCATCCAGAAAGATAAATTTGTAAAAATAAATATTTTGGTCCCTGCCAAAATTAAAAAAACTCCCACAAGTTTATCTAAAACATAGGGTTAGGGCTTTGTAAAAAAATTGCGAGCTAGTTGCCATAAGACCTCACCAAAAGAGAGAGAAAAAAATTAAATTTTTCCCTTTTCACACAAAAAAATCCAATCTTTTATAGAATATTTATTTCACTATTTGTTCTATGGGCAATTTCATATGGAAGAAACTATAAGTCTCTATATCAAAGTATCATAATAATAGATCTAATCTATGGTGATAAAATGATACAAAATCGATAGATCTATGAAAATACATCAAAACGATAACCCTTATAGTATTGATCTGTCATAAAATATATTTTTTTTTAAATTTTGATTTATGTTTAGATAAAAAAAACGCCAACTTTTGAGTTGCAAAAAAAAATTTAAAATCACAGATCTATATTATTTATGAATGTGGGCATGCATGGTTCTGATATCAATATTCACTTTAGATAATGTAGATACAAAATATGTAACTAAGCGCAGCGAAAAGTATATGTATCTACTCTAAAATTTTACCGAAATACCTGATTCGATTGATTAGATCGATTATCTTACCCATGTCATATAGAAAATCTGATCATACCGCACATCCAAGCAACAGCCGGAGGGAAACCACAACTTGGTAGAAAGCGAGAATCTCTCTCTTGATAACACCGCAAGTCAACCCAAAATAGAGGAGGATGAGGAAAGGAGACGTGGTGAACACTTGAGTTATCTTTAGATTTCCCCTAAGGCATTTGGATACAATGGTGAAATGACCGCAAGAATTCAAGAATTTTATAGAGTTAAAGTAGAATTAGGGCAAGAAAGAAGAATTTTATTGAGTTCTTAAGGAATTAAGAAGAAGAAGAGAATTATGCAGAGATTTTACAAGGAATTTTCCAGCCTCCTTCAGATCCCAAAACACTACAGTATTTATACATGATTTTCTAACATTGTTGTTTTTTTTTTAACAGCTTAATCGGGTCAGGTTTGTATTTGAGCACAGGTCCCGACCGCTACCCATTTTCCTGCTTCCTTTCTTCAGTAATTGAAGTGGATCACTATCAACACCCGCAACCCGACTCAAGACCCGCCTTTGAGTTCATTTAATTTGTTAAGTCGCTGCTTTCCCTGCCACGTGTCATCGCCCGACTGGCCATTCGCATCAACTAACCTTGGTTCTTTTACACTTAGTCCCAACCGTCTTTCAAGCTTTTGCAATTTAACCCTTCTTCCTTGTTATCAGCTCCTTCTGCTTTCTTTAACCCCAGCGCCGATTCTCTTCTACTAAGGCCTTTATCAAGACGACGGCTCTCTGTTATTTTTCTCTTTAGAAAACTCTTTATGTTATATCATCTATCATATGTCTCATGTAAAATCCTAACACTCTGTATATGAATATATAGGGCCACTCATATGGATCGATATTGAGCCGGATCAAGCCCAATGGCTAACATCTTCTCCTCTCATCTTTTCCCTCAATCACCATTACCATCTTCATCAAAAAAATTCCCAAATAACTCCTCTAATTTTACAAAATTCCGACAAAACTCATTTCTTAATCCAATCATAATTTATCATCTTTGCATCCTCAACTTATGCACCTTCATCCTTAATACCTCCTTCGTCCAACAATTCATTATCTTCACCTTCATTTTCATATAAACATATTAATTTTTCTTGATCAATTCTACAAACGCAAAAGCCAACAACCCATTTCTTAACCAAATAATAACTTATCGATTTTACACCATCAACATATTCAGCCTTCACCCAACATTTCTCTCATGAGTGTCTTCATATCCAACTCATAGAGCCAAATAAGCTGGAACATGTCATCTCTCGTCGATCACCATCATCATCATCACCTTCATCTTCCTTTTTGCACACAACCCATCAATTTTCTCAATCAAAACTCTACAAACCACACAAAAACCCAATAACAACAACCATGATTTTATTATGAAGAAAATTGAGAAAGATGAACCAAAATCCATGATCAAATAAAAAATTATTTGACCAAAATCCATGATCAAATAAAAAATTATTTGACCGAAATCCTAATCTAAATTGGGGAAAATTAAGAAATTTTGTGGAAGAAGAAGGGGTTAGAGAGTTCAAAACCTAAACACACACACACTCCTCCCACCCTCCATCCTTCCGCTAGTAATTTTACGAAGTTAGCGAATATACCAAAAAAATTCTTCTTTTTTTTGTCTGTTGAGGGTTTTTCTATGGAACTTAAATATTTGAAGAGACTTTTCGTAAATACCAAAAATAAGGGGCTTTATTTTGTATATAACCAACTATGGAGCAAAGTTTTCGCAAATATCCCTTATTTTAATGAAGATTAATTGAATTGAAAATCTAATTGAATTGAAAATCTTTCCAACTCTGTCTAACGCAAATTATACATTTGACCGTTTGTCGACACAAAGATGCACTTAACTGCTCATACACAAACAGAGCGCTCACAGAAAGTATCTAGCAGATGATATAGTTGGCTATGCATGGACGCAAACATGAGAAGCACTTAAGTTGAGCATGCATACACAAACGAAGCACTCAAGAGTGCGCATGCATGCACACACTTGCACAAAATACTTGAGCTTACAAAACTAGAATTTACAAAAAAATTACTTTGTTTTTCATACACTTGATTTATTATAATATATAGGTTTCGGTACAAAAAATCTAGCAATAGGTTTTAGCCCGTTACAGTAAACTACTAATTCTTTTAAAAATTACAAGAAAATATCATGACTAACGGTAGTAAGTCATCACTAACCATGTCTTGTCAATTAAATTGTCATGTCAGCAAAAACTTTTAACAATTCAAAATTACCCCTCTTTTTTAACCTTAACCCAAAAATAAACCTCCACCTCTACTTGCCTACTTGCCACCGCCGGCGACATCGGCAACGATGCTAATACCCAGAGGCGGATGTAGGAATTTTCGCCGTAGGGGACACCAAGAAAAGAAAGCTTACGTTAAGAAATTAATAATAAATATTACATAAAATCGTTGAATAATTTATAAAATAGCAACAAAAGTTTAAGTCAATTATAATATAGGGGAAATTGTTTTGCTATATGAAGATAAAGTCTAATGAAATCCTCTATTTAATAAAATCCAAAATAATTGTGGACCGTGAGAATTGAACCAAGGCCTATTTTGGGCAACAAAATGCATTACCAACTGAGCTAATTTATAATCGATATTAGTCTCTCTATTTTAGAATTTTAGCGGAGGTATGTGGCCCTCTAGGGACATACTACATCCGCCCCTACTACCACCCTCTTCTTCTCCTACTCTTCTCTTTCCATAGCATTATCTTTTTCCTCCATCCAAAATCCTAATCCTTATTCAACCTTCCATCTTTTTTCTCCTCCAAATCCTTTTCCCTTTCTTAGTTCCCTTCCACCCTCTCCAGACGGTTGATCCTCATCCTTTCAATCCTAGACCTTCTCCTTGACCCGTCCTCGGTCCCATCGGACCTCCCCAACTTAATATCCCCTCTCGACTCCATGGCCAAACCCCCTTATCCTCTCTCAACCTCCCTCTGACTTCAATGCCTCCCCCTCAACCTCCCTCATCCTTCCCCACCCCCACTCGTCTCTCCTCTCCATCCCCATTTTCACTACCGTCAACTTAACTATCTTCATCACCATCTTCATCATTTTTTCCGGTGCCTATTCTTCCCGCCGGCGACTTCCTCCACCCGCCACATACCTCCTCCTCCACCCTCCCACATTATTAACTATCCAATTAATATTTAATAAGTATTTAAAATTATTAATAATTAATTAATTGTATTATGTATAAATTTAATTACGAAAAACCACCTTAAAGTTTCCACCATCTTCAATAAATTACGCTAAAGTTTTAAATATGAGGATAACTATCCTTTTTAATGGTCAACGTCCAAATATATTAGTTATGACCATTTTGCTCTCATGCTAAATCTAATTAATTATCTTAAATATTAATCAGGGTTAGGGTTAGGTGATGGAGCAGCTGGCGGCGAAGGAGAGGAGGCGACGATGGCGAGTGGAGGAGGCAACAGATAAGAGGTGATGATGGTGATGATGGAGGAGGAGATCGCCATGGGAAGGCGAAGAAGAAAAAGAAGAAGAAGATGATGATGGAGGAGGAGGTCGGGAAGGAGAGGGGCATGGGTGGGAAGGGGAGGGGGCACGGATGCGAGGGAGGATGGGAAAGGTACAGAGGAGGAGCGGGGAGGATGATGATGATGGTGAAAAAGAAGAAGATGATGATGACGACGACGACGATGAGCTCATCGATGGAAGTGGCGGCGGCGCGGGGGAGGTCGGGGAGGAGAGAAGAGCTCATGAGAAGGTGTGGTAGTAAGGGGAGGCAGTAGGAATAGGAGGGAGGCGGTAGGAATCATGATGACGAAAAAAAAGATGATGATCATGAAGGTGGTGGCGGGGTAGATTGGGGAGAAGGGAAGGGTGAGCATGAAGGAGAGTGGAAAGGAAGGATGATTGGAAGTAGGAGAAAGCAGGAAGGAGATCGATGGCGCGGAGGAGGGATGAGGGTAGGGGTGGAGGAGGATGCAAGGAGGAGGTCAACAGCGTGGAGGAAGGAAGGAGGTTGATGGCGAGGCTGCCGGAAGTGGCGGCTCGGGTTAGGGTTATAAGGTTAAGCCTTTGACGAAGATGAAGTTTAAGAGTAGTTTATGAATTATTTTGATGAAATGATAATTTGCTGACGTGGCGTCGTTAAGGCTGACGTGTCAGCGTAAAAAAGATAGTCATCTTCACATTTAAAACTTTATGGTAGTTTGTTGAAGATTGTGAAAACTTTAGTGTAGTTTTTGGTAATTTAGCCTTATGTAAAGGATAGAAAGGTTTTTTTTACTATTAATTCATAGTTTCTTGTAATTTTCAAAAGAATCATTACTTTACTGTCACGGGCCGAAACTTATTAGTATTTTTTTGGTAAATAAAGCTAATATTTATGATCTTTGGATTAGATTTTCTACCACCTAGCAGATGGAAAATTTCCATGAATGCATGGTGTTCAATAACTGTCCATGTTCATCATACATGCAAAATACCAAAACACCAAATGCTATAATTAGATTTCTAATGAGGTCTTTTTCAAATAGTACGATATTTTATGTCAATAATTAATTATCTCCTACAAAGAGTATATGCAGTTTATTCCATTATTCTTTTTGTGTATAGTTTCTTCTTTCATAAATTATTAAAAATATATGAAAACTCCCTAGGTGGAATTGCTCATCTCCACACACTTAGCTTCAAATTAGAAAAACCCTCACGGTTCTCTTATTTCTCTTGACTTTTAGCTCCAACACTCTTCATTAAGTTCCTTTCCGAACTTCGCATATCCTTTTAAATATTTCACATGTTCCACATTTTTTTAACCGACCCGTAAGCATGCACTCATGCATATCCACTCATGCACACGCCACACACAACACGCAGACACCCAATGGACCCATGAATATGCCCTGAAAGCATTAAATTGTGGACAGTTCTTCTCTTGGGTTCGAACCCCGCACTCTCCTCGAAAGGGAAAGTGACATACTGATAATCTATTGCTCATTGGTACATATTTCACATTTTAATTAATCCCACTTATTATTCCTTAATCAAAGCTATAACAAGATACGTAAGCATGGGACCGAAACTCTCAAAACAGTAGGCGCATGACACGTGCACATGATCAAAATTTTGTAAGCATGCTTTCCATACGTTAAAGCTATAGAGCAGCCGTTCATCCCTATAAATTCAATCTCATTTCTCATTCAAAATGAGACAAGAACGGGGGAAAATAAAGCATGGAAGAGTTGTATGAGAGTGATGTTATTTGGGCAGAGGATCAGTACCAAAATATACCGGAAACTACCAATTGTGACACCTCGAAATATTTGTACTGCTCGGCCACGACGCCGGTGAATATACCGGAGGTCAGGCCGTCATTCGTGCGTGACGAGTATGTTGATGTCAAGGCGGAGAAGATGGAGTTTGTGCCGCCGCATATCTTGGTGTCGCAAAGCCGTTCAGGAGAGAGGGCATCTTCGGTTTGTTCAGGGCAGGGGAGGACTTTGAAGGGAAGGGATTTGGAGCTTGTGAGAGATTCCGTGCTTCGACTGACGGGTTTTCTTGAATGTTAGATATGTATTCGTTGAGCTATATAGTAGATTTTTCTGCGATGGCGAGGATTCAAATTTCGAAGAGTATTGTTTGTGTTGTCTGGAAAATTTTCAACTGTAAATGTTAAACAGTTGAGACATGCATTTATTTTTCTTTTTTAAATCTTTTTTTGGAACGCTGTAATTTTTGCCTAACAATATATGGGGCCTAAAGTAATCCAACTTGAGACTCTTGCAATTTTTGTTTTGCTTGGAATAAATTAAGAGTCCTGTTTTTTGTTTTTGTTTTCTTCCCCAGTGTTCTGTTTAATATCCTAAATTACAGCGAATCGGGGACAGACAAGCAGAACCCACACACGTCAACAGGGACCATCCCTATGTTTTACCCCTGATTCTCAACGGGATTCATGAGGGTGATGATATGCAGATATCATGGCAGCCCTTGAATGAATATTTTCAGCATTTTTTAGTGGAATAATAGACCGTAATTCTGATACTAACAGAGTTTGCAGCAGAACCCTTGCTCAATCGCGAAGAAGATTTACCGCTAGGTTACAGCAACACTCACATTTTTAGCATTTTATGTCTTCTGATTTTGTTTGCAAATCAAATATTAGGCTCATAGCTAACAAGCCCCCCTAAAATTATTATGCAGAGAATTTTCTCTATTATGACAGTTTTTTTGGAAAAATAATGATACACAAAAGAGGAATCACTGGATTTCATGAGACAAAATATGCAAACCATTGACTGAAGGAAGATTAGAATTGAGAAGCTTAAAAGATCTGGCAAAAGCATACAACATAAAAGCTGCATGGAAATTAAAGTCAGAAAAATGTTTACGGTCTAATTTTATGGAAGCTGGGTTTAAGAAAAACGGTGCTTGGAAATTAAAGTTCGAAAAAGTTTATTGTATACTTTTAAGGAGGATTGGTATTGTCCTTGCATTGCTTCTATTGCATAGAAGAAAATCTTTTAAGTTATTCCTACAGTTGACTCTGCTTCTAGATAGCTCATAGGATATGGGAATATAGATTTTTGGAAGGAGATACGGCATAAAAATTGTAACGACTCTGAAATTTCTGTACAGAAATTTCTTGTTTTTGTACAGAAAAGGGTATTGCAGTCTGTGTAAAAGTTATAAGTTAAATTTGTTCAATGAAAGAAATAAACAACTTATAGCCCACTGTTAAACCCTCTGCACTGCTGTGACATAGCATGTGTTTTCGATTTTCATCGGACCTAATTATTTTTAGATTTTAATTTTTTAATTTTTCGGATGCCTAAGAGTTGCACGTGCAATACACAGAGAAATGAAAAGTTTCAGAAAAATCAAACAGGCCCAAAGAGGAGTAAACACCCACCTTGACACGTGGCACGAATCTCGAGGCAAGCCAGCGAGATCTGACCGTCCGTTTCCTCAAAGGGCCGGCGCCGACGATCTTGATGAGCCCAATTCCCCCCGTGCTTTGCATACACACCCCTTCAACTCCCCTGCACTATTTGATTTTTCTGCAATCAAACAGAGACTCTTCAATACACCATTTAACACCATTTTAATTCATTTAATCCAAATTTTTAATTCTCAAACCCTAATTCTTCACTATAAATACCACCCCATGCCCTAACTCTCCTCCATTTTGAAATTTCTATCAAAAATCCTCTCAAACTCTCTAAGTATCAAGTGGAGCAGCAAACCAAATTCGATGACCGAAGCCTTTCCGACGACACCACGACACCCGAAGGCTTCTTCTCTCTCCTGTTAACCATCTAAACCTGTAATTAAGTCCCTCTTCTCTCCATTTCTCTCATCTCAATTCGTTTTCTAAGAAAATATCGACAAAAGTGGAGTTATCTTTGATATAATCTTCTTTTTTATATTTGTAATTCACGTGATAAGCAAGTTAGATCAAACTAAAATCATATACTAATCTTAACCTTATTCACTTCATTTAGTATTTAGTTTAACCAAAATTTTCATGTGAAACTATCATATAACGAACTTTTTCATTAAAATACCATGAACTTTAGTATAACTCTCATTTCAATAATTGTTAAAAATGCCTTTAGGAAAACTAAACAGGGAAATAATCTACCCCACACGCACACTATGCTTGCATAGCACGGTATTCTAAACATATGGCTAATTTAAAGAATAGATTTTACATTAAAATACCACACCTTTTCAAAACGGGTTTCTTTTAATCGGTATTTTTGTAATCCTTGCTAATTACGCCTCTAAAACCCTCGTCAGGGGACCTGCTAATGGATGGTACAGATTATCGCACATTCTTAGAATACTAGAGCGAGATGCAGAACTCCTCACGGGGTATTCAGTCTCGAAAGAAAATAAAAATACGGTATTTAAGAAATACGACTTTTCAAAATTAAAAGCTAATTTTGGAAAATTATATAAAACTAAGAATTCGTATTTTTAATAAAAACATATTATGAAACTATTTTCTTTTAAAATGAAAGTTGGAATTTTTAATAAAATGCCAACAAGTTTCCAAAAGAGCTAGTTTTTCATAAAAATACCATAAACTTTAAGAAAGTTAGGTTTTATCACCAAAACAACACAACAATTAAAATACATGTTCATGAAAACCCTAAATATTATAAATCACGCTCGAGATTTATTTTTAAACTATATTAAAGTATTTTTCATAAAACCTCTCGAGATATGCAAACAATATTTTAAGGACTCTAGAATTAATATAGGTTTAAGCGGTATCGTTTCTCTTGAGCCTCGGTGAGCCGGAGAAAATGAGTGCTTGTATATTCAGGTTAGACAACTTAACGGAGTTATCAAATGGCAATTGTCTTGGAAAAAAAACACAAATCCTGCCGTCCATGTGCAGCAGTTGCCGATTTCTCCCGAACATAAGATTTTTAACAGTTTAAATCAATCCATATAAAAAGACCTGAACTCAAACCCCAAACTCGAATCTAAACTTGAACTCGAACTCGAACACAAACTTGAATTCTAACCCAACTCGAATCTAAACTTGAACTAGAACTCGAACACAAACTTGAACTCTAACCTAACTCGAATCTAAACTCGAATATGAACTTGAATCCAAACTACTCAAACCAACTTGACTCGAATCGAGATTGCAATTGACATGACCCGCATATTACTCGACTCACTCGACTAAATTCTGTACCTTTTGCAATCTATGGTTTCGATCAAGATATGTTAATTAATCAATCAAATCAATTAAGTATATTAACCAGTTATAATATATTTTATACTCGGGTGTTTGGGATAGTTTCTTGTGTCAATCCAACAGAGTTTCAGAGTCCCGTATTAACCTCTTTTTTATTTTACTTGAATATCGGTCGGGTTGACTCGTCCACAGTCTAGAGCCCCGATGCTAACATATGAAATGGGCCCGTGTTTTCTTGCTCCTAGGGCCCCACTCTTGAGCTTGTGAATAATTCTACGGCTGCATTGACATTCACACTTGGAATTTAACGTTAACATAGTGACCATAGAGAGACCTATAGAATATATTTACCCATGATCATATACTCCTACTCGTCATGTAAATATTCTACAATTGTCATTTTCTTTACTCTTACTTATCATTGGGATTTACCGAGCACTAGTTTGCTGACGGGCATTCCACACACTTTTCTTTTCTTGGAATGTTCATCAGATACGGTCAAGACGGAGGAAGTGGAAGCCACAGAGGAATACTACAACCAGATCTCTACTCAGGGCTAGCTCAGCTTCACTTTTCTTCATTTTATGTATTCCACTTGTTTAGGTATTTTCCTTATTGTATTTACTTTCTAGCATTAACTCATGTATTTGTAAATATTGGAAGTTGAATGTAAATAAAGATGTTTGTTGAAAAAATTTACAGTCTCCATTTATTCTAACATTGTGTGCTATTGTTTCAATATGCTTAGTATATTTATTTAGGGAATAACCTTCTCTGGATAAATATGCCGTGAGCTTGCCACGTCACCGTTTCCGTCTACTGGGAAGTGGAGCGTGACAGGTTTTTGTTGGTGGCTCATGTAGGTCTGTTCTGCATGAAGTCGTAAAAAATATACCACAAGAATTAATGAGTTCAATAAATATTTACATTCTTTACATTTCAAATTTCTTAAATCTATCCTAACCTATCTTTTATATCAAGGTGATGGAATCTCCGAACAATACCAGCACAAACGTCAACGGCAATATTCCACCGCCTACGCTACCACCACCACCTACCGTTGCAGCTCCTATCAATGAGCAAATGGTACTGCTTGAGATTATCAAGAGTCTATTGAAGGGTCAGCAGCAGCAGACTGCTATCCTTATGAACCGTCTCGAGACGGAGGCACCTGGAGACAAACAGTTTTGGGCCTTACACCCAAAGAACTTCTCGGGTAAAGAGAGTCCGCTTGAAGCAGAAGAATGAGCTCAAGCGATCGAGGATGATCTGACAGCAACTCAAGTGTCCGATATAGCCTGGGTGAGAGTTGCTATGTTGCAACTGACCGATAACGCCAGGGTATGGTGGAAGGCTGAGGAGAGCCGTCTCGCACAACCGATAGAATGGAGAGCATTCCGAGACCTCTTTGATACCAAGTACTTCCCAGAGACTTCCCGCTTTGACATGAAACAACAATTCATCCATTTACAACAATGCACGATGTAGGTCAAGTCGGTGGATGAATATGATGCTGAGTTTCCATGCTCAACAGGTAAGACATTGTCTCAAATTCAATTTTCTGATCTCATTCACAACACTGCTAACACAAGGTCGTAACAGATTTGCCGCACACCTTGTTCCCATTGCTGAGATCCGGGCATGGCGATTTCAACAGGGGTTGGATCCTGAAATCCAAGCTGCACTCACTACAGAGGATTTCCTAACCCATGAGCTGGCATTGAAGGTTGCCCGATGCTATGATGCAGTTATAAATAAGAAGGGTAGGCCGTAGACTGCCGGTGTGAAACGCCATGTGCTTCAGATTACAGGAGAGGCCTCTTCCAGGCCAGTTTTTAACGGACCATCTCGGAGGCCAGTAGGTTCGTTCGCCAACAGCATGCCAAACTTTTGCATCTACTGCAAAAGAACATGGCATCTTATGAAGAACTATCGCAGGGCGAACAACTTGTGCCTGATCTGTGTGTCTTCTACTCATGCCATTGGAGCATGCCCACAAAACCGAGGACCCAATAACCCTCCAGCTAGACCGGCGATCCAAGATCCTCCCACCCGGTTAGCTCTATCAGCTTCAACTCCCCGAACCCAGACCGCTCAACCCCAACGCCGAGTGTTTCACCAGGCACAGAGGAAAGTGCCACGACGCCAAGCATTCACTATGTTGGACGAAGAGGCCAAAACTACGGATCAAGTTATCACTGGTAAATCTCTTCCCTATTCTCTTTCAAGACCTTTCAATTCATAACCATCTTATATTTGTTATACCTAAACATATCCCACGTGACTTAGGTACAATCTTAGTAGCCTCCTTACCTGCTCTCGCGCTCTTCGACACTGGGGTATCACATTGCTTTATGTCGCAACGGTTCATCCGAACTCATGCGATCCCAATTAAACCTCTTGTATCCAGCTGGAATGTCAGTTCAGCGAACGGCGTTCTAAAAGCAACTTTGGGATACGATCTGTGTCCAGTGGTCGTCTGCAGTTGAGAATTCTATATGGACTTCAAGGTGCTGGACATACCAAATTTCGACGTAGTCTTGGGAATGGACTGGATGGGAACTTTCTTCGCTACCATCGACTGTTGCCAAAGGAAGGTAGTATTCGAACTACCAGATCATCCAGTGTTCTACTTCAAAAGTAGATACTAAACCTTGGAGCCTAGCATCTACAGAGAAAAACCAAAGAAAGCAGAGGTTGCAAGAGGAAGGATCGAAGCCAAGGGTAGTTCGAGAGTTCGAGGATGTATTCCCAGAAGATATATCAGGTTTGCCTCCCGATCAAGCTCAGCATCGATTTACAACCCGGCGCACAACCAGTAATAAAAGCTCCATGCCGATTAAATCCGAAGTGATTGAAAGAGATCCGCATTCAGTTGGACGAACTCCTGAAGAAAAGATGGATCGGACCCAGTACTTCAAGTTGGGGATCTCCGGTGTTGCTAGTGAAGAAGAAGGAAGGTACAGGATGTGTGTGGATTATCGAGCTCTGAATGAAGTGACAATTAAAAATAAGTATCCACTACCGCGCATCGATGACTTTTTCGATCAGTTAAGTAGATCTTGTGTCTTTTCAAAGCTAGATCTTCGTTCGGGTTACCATCAGGTGAGGGTTAAGGAGTCCGACATTCCGAAGACGGTGTTCAGGACTCGTTATGGCCATTATGAATATCTTGTAATGCTATTTGGAGTGCTCAATGCACCTGCCATCTTTATGAACCTGGTGAACCAAGTTTTCTGAGAGTACTTAGATAGGTTTGTTGTTATATTCAACGACGACATCCTGGTGTATTCAAAGAATTGGAAAGAGCATGTTGAGAACTTACGGATTGTCCTGGAGACATTACAACAACATCAGCTCTACACCAAGTACAACAAGTGTGAATTTTGGCTAGATCAAGTCGTATTTCTCGGACATATCATTTCAGGCGAAGGAATCTCTGTGGATCCAGTTAAGGTATCAACTGTCAGTGAGTGGCCGACACCAAATACGGTGAAAGATATAAGAAGTTTCTTGGGCTTAGCAGGATACTACATATGATTCATTGAAGAATTCTCAAAGATCGCAGCACCCATGACCAAGCTCACACGTAAAGACGAAGCATTCATATGGTTAGAACCATATGAGAAGGCTTTTATAGAACTCAAGTCAAAATTAACCTCTGCTCTTATCCTCGTAATACCGAATCAATCTAGCAGATTCAATGTGCATTGTGATGCGTCCGATAAAGGATTAAGATGTGTTCTATATCAGCATAGAAAAGCTGTGGCTTTTACATCAAGGCAATTAATAGTTTATGAACACAACTATCCAACACATGACCAGGAACTGGCAGGCGTGGTCTTCGCATTCAAGATTTAGTGCCACTATCTTTTGGGAGAGCGAGTGGATATATACACTGACCATAAAAGTCTTAAGTATGTATTTACTCAGAAGGAACTCAATATGCAGAAGAGAAGATGGCTAGAACTAATGGAGGACTTTGATATCAACCTACAGTATCATCCTGGAAAGGTGAACATAGTTCCTGATGCACTTACCCGTCAGCCATTAGCAATGAACCTCACTGCTCAGTGAAAGCTACAACAAGAATTGCATGGATTGGAAATTGAAGTAGTTATGCCAGGTAACGCTTCATATTTGATGAACTTACAACTCCAGTCCACTCTTGTCAATCAGATCAAGGTAGCTCAAGCAAATGATGCCAAGCTATAAAAGATCCGAGAACAAGTAGAAAGTGGATTTCGAACTGACTTCATCATTCACAAAGATAGATCATTGCGGTATGGGAGCTGTTTTGTCACGCCCCGCTTCCCAAAATACGGAAAACGAGGGATGACTAGGCCAGCCATGCTCCTACGGTCAAGGAATCATCCTGCCGTAGTCACACTTCGGCTTCTAGCGCTACATGGTAATCAGTAAATAAGCACAGTATTAAAGGAATCACATCACTAATTTATTACATTGAAATCCCATTGTTCACAATTTTACAGATAACAAGAACAATAACTAACCAAGTTCGATCTCACAATCTCTTTTATGGAAAGCAGTAAATGAAGAAGGAACACCAACTATATCTCCGTGAACTCGAAGGATAGATCCGTCTCCGGTGCCGGTCCTCGCGCTGAATCTGAGCATGCATACTCAGGTCGTCAGAGCGACACAAATAATAATATTATTATAAGCAGATGAGACAGGTAAATGAGGTATTACTGGTATGAGAATAATGCAAGTAAACACTATATCACAGTATGATGCAGAATATGTTAAGTGTCCCTATCGGTCTCTACGTCATGTTTGAAATCACATAGTGGAAGGAGGATCATGTTTAACAGGAGTCTCGTACATACCCGAGACCACGGCCCACACGCCCGGGACATAACCCTGTCGGCCGGATCGCCAGATCCTGTCCTACACGAATAAGTATCACAGTTCGAATGATCATCCTCTAAACACGGTCCCGCTAAATAAGATACTCTTTCCACTTTGATTTCCCCTTTTTCCCCAGGTTACACTATTTAAGATATTGATCTATTTGTGTACGAGTATACCAATGTCACGGTTTCATCACTGTCCACTATATCAATCACTGTCCACTGTACCAATCACTATCACGATTATTCACTTTCCATTGGTGTACTCGTCACTCCTAAATCAACACCTATCACGCACGATAATGCAATGTCCACACGCACTAACACTGTGTAAATGACAAGGGTATGATATATGTATTGTATGCTACCAATAAACACGGTATGTTATGAATTAGCATGCACGTCATGAATTTAAGTATATTGCACAAATTAATATATATTACAAATTCAGCAGAAATGATGTAGGTAAGATATATAGAACAATCAGTCAGTAATTCATCAAAATTTGTTTCAGTCCAATCGGGGTTTCGGTTTTCAAGATATAACTGTTTCAGTTTAAGTGTTCACGGCTGGAATTTCAATTTCAGAGCTGAACTCCTGTTTCGCAACACGAATTGCACCCAGTTGGGCTCAAGATTTAGCGATGACACAGTTAGATGAAATCTAGGGTTTTCGATAAAGTATTCAACGCAACAGACGGATCCTCAATCGCATCTGTACGCTGAAAGTTATATACAGTTTAATCTCACATGTCATTCCAGAAAGTGTTCTGGACAGCTTTATGTTCTGCTCTTTTAAAAATAAGTTTAAAATAACAAACTGCGATGAATCGGAATGAAACCACTTGTTTTCTTTCACTAACAGGTATATCTTATAACTACTGAAAGTTCCGTATCATGCGATTTCAGGAAACACGGGAACGCAGGACTTTAGACAGAACGCACTAATCAGAAACGCTCTGGACTGCAGTCCAGAGTCGTGTTCCAATCCACTTATCTTCATGGTTTCAGAACAGAAAACATTAAAATTCTACATAGGGTTAAAGTTCATCGAGTTGGCTTCGATTTAAGCCCTCGAACGCATCTTTCCAATATGTGTATGATTTATAGTGATTTTATGCATTTTCAGTTACGAGAGAATTCCAGTTTTAAACAACATGTTTGGGGGTATCGATTTTTGTTACAAACGATCGTGTTTTCCAGCGAATTTCTCACACATCATACATCATTAAAAGGGCCAACACAAGGTATAGGTTGCCGTCAATTTAGACAAATATTTCTATTAGTAACTAACATCGAGCACTTAGGTTTTAACATGTATAGGAAATCGGTAAGTTGTAAACTACATTATCTAGGTGGGTAACCCTATTATTATAGCATGAAGCAAGTAAATACTTGCCTGAAGAATGCCTCGGGGTCGTACGGCAACAGCGTCGTCGCGAACGCGCGGTACACGCCACGTATCGAATTCCCGCGAGCCTCGATCTTGATGTGGATCTCGCGTCGGGTTGTCCGGAGTCCTTTGCGCAGCCACTAGACGTTGATGGATGTTTGACGATCCACTGCAAGTGTATTGGAGTTGCCGACGGTAAACGGCGTCGCTCCGGCAGCGAGTACGGAGCAGCTCACAGTGAGGGAAAAAGAAATGGGTTTTGAGATTTAGAGAGATGGGGAGCAGTGGGGGTCGGGTCTGGAGAGGTGAGGGTGATGCTGAGGGTGTGGATGTTGTGGGAAGGTCGGCGATGTGGTGGGGAGTTCGCCGGCGTCGAGAGGCAAGGTGGCCGAGTTAAGTTGAAATGGGTTAGTGTGCAGGTGAGGACTAGTGGGGCTCGGGTGATGAAGGGAGAAGTCGTAGAAGGAGAAGGAGGGGGATTTGAGTGGCTGTCGTCGACGTGGGTCGAGCGACGAGGTGGTACGATCGCCGGCGTGGAGGTGGCAATGGGTTCGAGAGGAAATTTTTGGGTGCTCGGTGAATGCAAGGGAGAGAGATGAGGAGTTTGTGAGTACGAGGGAGTTGAGGGCGACGAGATTGACCACGTGGGGGCAACGGTCGGGCGAAGGCGTGGGCGACGGCGAGGGAGGCGTGTCTCGCGCGCGCGTTAAAGGAATGTAGCCGTTGGTTAAATTTGAAGGAGGAGAAGAAGAACAGTGAAGGGGGAGATCGGGCTGGGCTCGTTTGTTTTTTTTTCTTTTTATAAAAAAAATTCTCCTTAAAAATTTTCGTGGGCTCCAGAAGAGAACGGGCCGGCTCAAAAAGGAAATTTTCCTTTTTAAAAATATCGTCGTGGGCCAGAAGGGAAGATGGGCCGAGGGATTTACTTTAATTCCCAAAAACAAAAGGGCTGAAAAGAAGAGTGGGCTAGGGATTTTCGTATAGAATTTATTAAAGAAAATTTTAATGGGCTGAAGGAGAAGATTTGGGCTGAGGGAAAAAAACAATAAAGGGCTGGGGAAAAATTTGCAATAGTTGTAGTTTAGGTTTTAATTAATTGGCTTTGGTTTAATTTGTTCGGAGTCTTGGTTTTAACTTCTAGGTTTAGGATTATGATTTCAAAAGAGCTGGAAAACAGGATTTAAATAACCAACAAATAATATAAAGTCAAGAATAAGGTAATCACTAGAATTCAAAAAAATAGGAAATTTCATTTAGAAAGGAAACGGGGATTTACATCATACCCCCCTTAACAAAAATTTCGTCCTCGAAATTTAACAAAGATACAAGAGTACAATGTACTAAACAAAAAGATGTGGATAACGATCACGGATGTCTTCCTCCCGCTCCCAGGTGGATTCTCCTGGGGAACGACCGCCCCAAGACACTCGGACTAACGGAATGACCTTATTCTTCAGCACTTTCTCTCTGCGGTCGAGGATGGTAGTAGGCTGCTCCTCGTATGACAGATCGGTCCCCAAAACTAACTCTGAATGGTCCAGAACATGGTTCTCATCTCGAACGTAACGCCGCAACTGTGACACGTGAAAGGTATTGTGCACACCAGCTAGCGATGGAGGCAAGGCCAATCGATAGGCCACCTCTCCTACTCGCTCTAGCACCTCAAAAGGTCCGATAAAACGGGGACTAAGCTTTCCCCGACTCCCGAATCTGATAACTCCACGAGTAGGTGAAATCTTCAAGAACACATGATCTCCGACTTCAAAATCAAGTGCCCTTCTGCTGGTATCTGCCCAACTCTTTTGTCGATCCTGAGCCGTCTTAATACGCTGCCTGATCATTTGGACCTTGTCCACTGTCTGAACAATGAGTTCGGGGCCCAGTAATCTTCGTTCTCCCACATCATCCCAACATACTGGGGATCGACACTTCCGACCGTATAGTGCTTCAAAAGGAGCCATCTGAATACTAGCCTGATAACTATTGTTGTAAGAAAACTCGACTAGGTGCAGATGGTCCTCCCAGGAACCCTGAAAGTCCAACATACAGGCTCTTAACATATCCTCGAGCGTCTGAATTGTACGCTCGGATTGTCCATCCGTCTGTGGGTGATAAGCTGTGCTGAATTTGAGGCGGGTTCCCAAACTCTCCTGTAAGCTCTTCCAAAAGTGTGACAAGAATCTCGTGTCCCGGTCTGACACAATGCTGACCGGAACACCGTGAAGTCGCACAATCTCCTGCATATATCTTTCTGCCAGTGATTCAGTCGACTGTCCCACTCGGAAAGGTAGAAAGTGTGCCACCTTTGTGAGGCGATCGACGATAACCCAAATAGCATTATTGCCTCTAGGGCTCCGTGGTAAGGCCGTCACAAAATCCATAGTAATGTGCTCCCACTTCCATTCAGGTATCGGCAATGGTTGTAATAATCCTGCTGTTCTCTGATGTTCCGCCTTCACCTGCTGACATACCAAGCATCTGGATACGAACCTCGCAATCTCCCGCTTCATTCCGTTCCACCAAAAGTGCTGCTTTAGGTCCTGATACATTTTTGTACCTCCTGGATGCACAGAATAAGCTGAACTGTGTGCTTCAGCCAAAACTTCTTCCCGTACATCTCCTTTAGGTACGCAGAGTCTGCTACCGAATCTCAGAGAGCCATCTTCATGTATAATCAAATCCGTTCTCAATCCAGCTTCCACCTGCTCTCTGAACTTTTGCAATCGGGGATCATCCGCTTGTGCAATCTTGATGCGATCCACCAAGGAAGATTGCACCTGTAGTTGCCAAAATTGACTGAGTGCGTTCGGAGTAATGACCTCAAGTTCAAGTCTCTGGAAATCTTCAATAATACTCCTCTGATCGGTCAACATCATGACCGCTGGTTTGCGACTGAGTGCGTCTGGTACAACATTGACCTTCCCCGGGTGATACTGAAGGTCCAAGTCATAATCTGCCATTAGCTCTAGCCATCGGCGCTGCCTCATGTTCAGTTCCTTCTGAGTGAAAACATACTTCAAACTTTTGTGATCGGTGTAAACCTCCACTTTTTCTCCTAATAGATAGTGCCTCCAAATCTTCAACGCAAAGACTACCGCAGCTAACTCCAAGTCATGTGTAGGGTAGTTCTTCTCGTGGTTTCTCAATTGTCGAGAGGCGTAAGCAACCACTCGGCCGTGCTGCATCAAAACACAGCCTAAACCCTTCCCTGAGGCATCACTGTGTATCACCAAACCACCGGAATTATCTGGTACTGTAAGTATAGGTGCTGTGGTTAACTTCTGCTTCAGAGTGTCGAATGCCTGAGTGCACTCTTCTGTCCATGTAAACGGCACGTCCTTCCGTGTCAGCCGTGTCAATGGTTCCGCGATCCTTGAGAAATCTTGAACGAATCTCCGATAATAGCCTGCTAATCCCAGAAAGCTCCTGATCTCTGCTACTGATTTCGGCGTCGGCCAATCTCTGACAGATTCTATCTTTGCCGGGTCCACTGAGATGCCTTCGCCTGAAACAATATGTCCCAAAAACTGTACCTTGTCGAGCCAGAACTCACACTTGCTTAGCTTCGCATACAGCTTCTCTTCCCGAAGAATTTGTAGAACTGTGCGCAAGTGTTCAGCGTGCTCTTCCCGAGTCTTCGAGTAGACAAGTATGTCGTCAATAAACACAACGACAAACGTGTCCAAGTACTTTGCGAACACCCTGTTCATTAAATCCATGAATATTGCTGGGGCATTGGTAACACCGAACGGCATCACAAGGAATTCGTAATGTCCGTATCGGGTCCTGAAAGCCGTCTTGCATACATCCTCGGCTGCTACCCTGATTTGATGATACCCAGAACGGAGATCCAACTTCGAGAAAACCTTGGCTCCACTTAGCTGATCGAATAGGTCATCGATACGCGGGATTGGGTACTTGTTCTTTATTGTGACCTTGTTCAGCTCCCGGTAATCTATGCACATTCGCAATGATCCATCCTTTTTCTTCACCAATAGAACTGGTGCACCCCACGGTGAAGCGCTTGGCCGAATAAATCCCTTCTCCAATAATTCTTCAACCTGTTTCTTCAATTCCGCCAACTCCACTGGTGCCATTCTGTATGGGGCCCTGGATACTGGGGCTGTACCTGGGATCAAATCGATCGAGAACTCCAAGATTCGAGGGGGTGGTAGACCTGGTAGATCTTCAGGAAATACGTCTAGAAAGTCCCGAACAATTTCTGGGGCTGAGCTCTTATCAATCTCCATAGCTGTCAGTTCCTTAGGCTTTGCTCTGTATTTAGCTGGTTCCAAAGATTCGCTTCCGCCCTCAAAAATAAACTCCGGGTGATTGGGAATGCGGAAGATCACCTTCCTTGCATGACAGTCGATAACTGCATGGAAAGTGCTCATCCAATCCATCCCGAGAATTGCGTCGTAACTGCCTGTCCCAATTAGGAGGAAATTCGCATAGAATTCCCTGCCACACACTACAACCGGGCATAATCTACATTCCCGACTAGATATAATAATGCCATTACCCGTATGAATTTCCCATCCCTTGGTTAGTGGTTCATATGGTATTGAGTGTGTATTTGTGAAATGCTCAGACAAGAAACAATGCGATGCTCCTGAATCAAAAAGCACTCTAGCTGGCAAGGAATGTACGAGTAGAGTACCTGTGACTACGTCTCCTGATGCCTCTGCCTGCTCGGCGGTCAAGGTGAAAGCCCGTCCCTGACCGCGACCGGTAAATGGCTGTCTCTGTTCCTGCGGCCTCTGCTGTGACGGTCCAGAACCTCTCTGTATTTCTGCTCGCTCAGGACAACTGTCAATCCTGTGCTGACTGGAACCGCAAATCAAACACTGTCCCTTGGCACGGCGACAGTCCTTCTGAGTATGTCCTCCTCTACCGCAATATCCGCAAGTTACGCCCTTTCTCTGGGGGCGATGCTGTGGTACAAACGGGCGCTTCATCTGAGTTGTCCCTGCTCTGTGAACCGGTATGGCTCCTCGAGAAGGCACGTGGGTACGTGCTGGAACGACTGGGGGTCTCCTGAACTTGTTAATCAATTGCTCCTGAACTCTCGCTGCGTTGAGTACCTGCGCGAAAGTCTGTAGATCTAACGATGCGATCAGCTGCTGCAACTCAAAATCTAACCCCTGAAGGAAACGCCTAGCCCTGGTGACTTCTGATTTGACCATGTATGGAGCAAAGCGGCTCAGACGGTTGAACTCTGCCGCATAAACGTCCACTGGGCGTCCATTCTGCTTCAGAAGAATAAACTTTTCCTCCATTTCTGCCTTGGCTGTGGGAGGAAAATAGTGATCTAAGAAGCACTCCTTAAACTTGTCCCATTCAATCGGCTCTTCAAGTCTGCTTTCTTCTACCGACCACCATGTACGAGCCTCGTCTTCTAATTGTATCTTTATCACATTCACTCTGTCTTCCTCTGGAACCCTGGCGGCTGCCAATAAATTCTCCATGTTTACCAGCCATTGCTCAGCTTCAAGTGGTTCAGCTAGCCCTGTAAACGCAGCTGGGTGTAACCGTCGGAAGTCTGACACAGTACCAGCCCTAGCCTGATAAGCTGGTGGAGTAGCGCCCTCGGGGGCGGTAATAAGTGCGGAGGGTCCTCCTGCAGCGGTAATCGCTCTGAGTCCCTCAGTAAGCAAATCTGTCTTCCTCTCCTGAGCTTCCGCGAGAGTGGTCAGTGCACTGAGTATTCTTTCCGTGCGGTCCTGAGAGCTGGAGTCCGAGGAGGGGTCGTTCGGGGACGTCATATCACTGGAAGATTCAAAAGAATAGGTTCAGATTCAAGGATAGAAATCAAGAATAGTGAAACAAGAATAACGTAATACAGTTTAGTTAATGTCATCCCTTGATACTAAACACAGGCTCTGATACCAACTAAACCATGTCACGCCCCGCTTCCCAAAATACGGAAAACGAGGGATGACTAGGCCAGCCATGCTCCTACGGTCAAGGAATCATCCTGCCGTAGTCACACTTCGGCTTCTAGCGCTACATGGTAATCAGTAAATAAGCACAGTATTAAAGGAATCACATCACTAATTTATTACATTGAAATCCCATTGTTCACAATTTTACAGATAACAAGAACAATAACTAACCAAGTTCGATCTCACAATCTCTTTTATGGAAAGCAGTAAATGAAGAAGGAACACCAACTATATCTCCGTGAACTCGAAGGATAGATCCGTCTCCGGTGCCGGTCCTCGCGCTGAATCTGAGCATGCATACTCAGGTCGTCAGAGCGACACAAATAATAATATTATTATAAGCAGATGAGACAGGTAAATGAGGTATTACTGGTATGAGAATAATGCAAGTAAACACTATATCACAGTATGATGCAGAATATGTTAAGTGTCCCTATCGGTCTCTACGTCATGTTTGAAATCACATAGTGGAAGGAGGATCATGTTTAACAGGAGTCTCGTACATACCCGAGACCACGGCCCACACGCCCGGGACATAACCCTGTCGGCCGGATCGCCAGATCCTGTCCTACACGAATAAGTATCACAGTTCGAATGATCATCCTCTAAACACGGTCCCGCTAAATAAGATACTCTTTCCACTTTGATTTCCCCTTTTTCCCCAGGTTACACTATTTAAGATATTGATCTATTTGTGTACGAGTATACCAATGTCACGGTTTCATCACTGTCCACTATATCAATCACTGTCCACTGTACCAATCACTATCACGATTATTCACTTTCCATTGGTGTACTCGTCACTCCTAAATCAACACCTATCACGCACGATAATGCAATGTCCACACGCACTAACACTGTGTAAATGACAAGGGTATGATATATGTATTGTATGCTACCAATAAACACGGTATGTTATGAATTAGCATGCACGTCATGAATTTAAGTATATTGCACAAATTAATATATATTACAAATTCAGCAGAAATGATGTAGGTAAGATATATAGAACAATCAGTCAGTAATTCATCAAAATTTGTTTCAGTCCAATCGGGGTTTCGGTTTTCAAGATATAACTGTTTCAGTTTAAGTGTTCACGGCTGGAATTTCAATTTCAGAGCTGAACTCCTGTTTCGCAACACGAATTGCACCCAGTTGGGCTCAAGATTTAGCGATGACACAGTTAGATGAAATCTAGGGTTTTCGATAAAGTATTCAACGCAACAGACGGATCCTCAATCGCATCTGTACGCTGAAAGTTATATACAGTTTAATCTCACATGTCATTCCAGAAAGTGTTCTGGACAGCTTTATGTTCTGCTCTTTTAAAAATAAGTTTAAAATAACAAACTGCGATGAATCGGAATGAAACCACTTGTTTTCTTTCACTAACAGGTATATCTTATAACTACTGAAAGTTCCGTATCATGCGATTTCAGGAAACACGGGAACGCAGGACTTTAGACAGAACGCACTAATCAGAAACGCTCTGGACTGCAGTCCAGAGTCGTGTTCCAATCCACTTATCTTCATGGTTTCAGAACAGAAAACATTAAAATTCTACATAGGGTTAAAGTTCATCGAGTTGGCTTCGATTTAAGCCCTCGAACGCATCTTTCCAATATGTGTATGATTTATAGTGATTTTATGCATTTTCAGTTACGAGAGAATTCCAGTTTTAAACAACATGTTTGGGGGTATCGATTTTTGTTACAAACGATCGTGTTTTCCAGCGAATTTCTCACACATCATACATCATTAAAAGGGCCAACACAAGGTATAGGTTGCCGTCAATTTAGACAAATATTTCTATTAGTAACTAACATCGAGCACTTAGGTTTTAACATGTATAGGAAATCGGTAAGTTGTAAACTACATTATCTAGGTGGGTAACCCTATTATTATAGCATGAAGCAAGTAAATACTTGCCTGAAGAATGCCTCGGGGTCGTACGGCAACAGCGTCGTCGCGAACGCGCGGTACACGCCACGTATCGAATTCCCGCGAGCCTCGATCTTGATGTGGATCTCGCGTCGGGTTGTCCGGAGTCCTTTGCGCAGCCACTAGACGTTGATGGATGTTTGACGATCCACTGCAAGTGTATTGGAGTTGTCGACGGTAAACGGCGTCGCTCCGGCAGCGAGTACGGAGCAGCTCACAGTGAGGGAAAAAGAAATGGGTTTTGAGATTTAGAGAGATGGGGAGCAGTGGGGGTCGGGTCTGGAGAGGTGAGGGTGATGCTGAGGGTGTGGATGTTGTGGGAAGGTCGGCGATGTGGTGGGGAGTTCGCCGGCGTCGAGAGGCAAGGTGGCCGAGTTAAGTTGAAATGGGTTAGTGTGCAGGTGAGGACTAGTGGGGCTCGGGTGATGAAGGGAGAAGTCGTAGAAGGAGAAGGAGGGGGATTTGAGTGGCTGTCGTCGACGTGGGTCGAGCGACGAGGTGGTACGATCGCCGGCGTGGAGGTGGCAATGGGTTCGAGAGGAAATTTTTGGGTGCTCGGTGAATGCAAGGGAGAGAGATGAGGAGTTTGTGAGTACGAGGGAGTTGAGGGCGACGAGATTGACCACGTGGGGGCAACGGTCGGGCGAAGGCGTGGGCGACGGCGAGGGAGGCGTGTCTCGCGCGCGCGTTAAAGGAATGTAGCCGTTGGTTAAATTTGAAGGAGGAGAAGAAGAACAGTGAAGGGGGAGATCGGGCTGGGCTCGTTTGTTTTTTTTTCTTTTTATAAAAAAAATTCTCCTTAAAAATTTTCGTGGGCTCCAGAAGAGAACGGGCCGGCTCAAAAAGGAAATTTTCCTTTTTAAAAATATCGTCGTGGGCCAGAAGGGAAGATGGGCCGAGGGATTTACTTTAATTCCCAAAAACAAAAGGGCTGAAAAGAAGAGTGGGCTAGGGATTTTCGTATAGAATTTATTAAAGAAAATTTTAATGGGCTGAAGGAGAAGATTTGGGCTGAGGGAAAAAAACAATAAAGGGCTGGGGAAAAATTTGCAATAGTTGTAGTTTAGGTTTTAATTAATTGGCTTTGGTTTAATTTGTTCGGAGTCTTGGTTTTAACTTCTAGGTTTAGGATTATGATTTCAAAAGAGCTGGAAAACAGGATTTAAATAACCAACAAATAATATAAAGTCAAGAATAAGGTAATCACTAGAATTCAAAAAAATAGGAAATTTCATTTAGAAAGGAAACGGGGATTTACATGTTTATGCGTGCCACTCGGACCTGTTCGAGAAGAGTTGATGAAAGAAATTCACAGCTCACCGTATTCGATACACCCCGGTGGTACAAAGATGTACAAGGATCTACGGAAACATTACTGATGGCATGGAATGAAGCGAGAAGTAGCAAGGAGCGTAGCAAAGTGTCTAGTATGTCAGCAAGTGAAAGCTGAATATCATAAAACTGCTGGTCTACTTCAGCCGTTACCAATCACAGAATGGAAATGACAGCACATTACCATGGATTTTGTGACTGCTCTCCCTCGCAGCACGAAGAGTAACGATGCAATTTGGGTTATTGTGGATCGGCTCACCAAGTCGGCTCACTTTATTCCATTCAGAGTTGGCCATTCAACCGAGACGTTGGCAACGAAGTACATAGAGGTGAGTATAAATCTAAAGTAAGATTTAAACCTTCAAAATGTACCCTGCTTGTCTTAATACCCATAATCTCATGCAGGAGATCGTGAGATTACATGGGATACCTGTCTGCATTGTCTCCGATTGTGATACAAGATTCCGATCACAATTTTGGCAGAGTCTTTAAGCTAGCCTGGAAACAAGTCTGAATTTCAGCACGGCGTATCATCCACAAACAGACGGACAGTCCGAGCGAACAATTCAGATTCTGGAAGACACGATGTGAGCCTGTATGTTAGACTTCGGAGGTTCGTGGGAAGATCACTTACACTTTGTGGAGTTTTCATACAACAACAACTGTCTGGCAAGTATTGGGATGGAAACTTTCGCAGCACTCTACGAACGGAAGTGTCGTTCTCCGCTGAGTTGGGACAACGTTGGAGATCGTGAACTCCTTGGACCAGAGATGATCGTGGCAACTGTAGATGTGGTTCGCACGATCAGGAAAAGGATGCGCAGAGCTCAAGACCGACAGAAATATTGGGCAGATGCAAAGCGTCGACACATAGAGATTCAAATCGGAGAGCATGTATTCTTGAAGATCTCTCTAAACATAAGAGTGATACATTTTGGCAAAAGGGGTAAATTAAGTCCAAGGTACATAGGACCGTTCGACATACTCGAACGAGTTGGAGAAGTGGCATACCATTTAGCACTACCACCCTCATTAGAAGGAGTGCACAATGTGTTCTACATATCCCAGCTAAGATGATATGTGAGTGACCCCGGCTATATATTTGATCACTCAGAGCTCACGGTACAGACTAACCATTGATAGAGGCTGCCAGATTGAGAGGACTGTTGATGTACAGCCTACCTCAGAGTTCGTGATGTTGTCTACTGTGCAGACAGATGACCCAGCTGTTGCTGAGATTGATGGGATATCGTTTCCAGAGTTTATGAGCCGAAACCGCTGGAGCTTTCAGGAAGAGATGCGACAGATGATAGCTAGTCCATCTTGAGTTGAGAGACGAAGGTGATTCATTTGATTTGATGCGCCGACGCAGGCCCAGTTGAGTTAAAGATTTCCAGTGTGGAGAGTCTTACTTAGATCTGAGTAGATCGATCTAGAGATGACATCCTTCGTTGGATGATCCGATAGAAGATCAGTAAGTTGACCAGCTTCGGATAGAGGACCTCACCCAGATGCGTTGTGAGTTGATCAAGGACGGACAAGTATTGAGTATTCCTCCGATGGTTGGGACGAGTTTCCCGAGGACGTGTTTGGCTAGATATCTTCTACAGAGTGATGAAGATACCGAGTTCGTGATTTCGAGTCCGTGTGAGAGATACCGGATTGACTGTGGCCGAGAACATTTGCAGTACGCAGATAGCATGACGTGACGTCGAAGTGGACGATAAAAAGGACGAGTAGAACAAGAGGTTTGTGCGAGATGTTAACGAGCTATTGCTACTCCCCGTTGAGATTAGAGATCGGATATGTATACAGAGGCATTAGGATACGGTCAGTTCCTGAGGAAATGTTGTGCTGAGAACGCAGATGTCCAGAAAGCGAGAAAAAGATTATATAAGAGTACCAGCCTCCGTATAGTTCGGCATAGGCAAGATCGAAAGAGACCTTGAGCAGGTTCCTTCCAGGACACTTCTGCGATAAGATTTGCACCGAGGATCAGTTGTGTCACGTGTATTCAGAGGGCCAGGCCGACGCCAGTGACGTGCTGCTTTACGAGTGGTCATGCAAATTGGCCGAGAGATGACCAGAGGAGTGCCAAAGCGGGACTGTTCGGTTAGTATACCTGACTAGGCCGACGAGCAGAAAGATTGTGAGATTGATAGTTCAGAGAGAAAACAGAGAACCCAGAGACCGGAGATGCCGGAACGTGAGCAGGAGTCAAGTAGATGATCTTGCTTTGCCAGTTTGGGCGCACCGGCTTTTTTTTCGACATTTTAGGAGGTGTACCTCGATGTCAGTGATTGCGATTTGTGTTTTGTGATTCGAGTATCACACTTTTATCGCTTGGATTGGAGTTTTGATGATTGGGTTTCGTGATTATGTGTTGGTGCACCTTGGTTGCACCTACTGGAGATTTATATTGTGCACAGTTATTGCACTTGACTTATGTTTTATACACCGCTACATTGAGATTTATGATTTGTGCATATCTATTGCACTTGATATCGATTTGTGCTTTCGTTGCACATACTTATGATTTCGTGGATTTCGATGCCGTCGATTTGATTTTTTGTGCGTGAGGTACGTACTCGATTTGATTTTGCACTCGGTATAGCTTATATATGCTTGCAGTGCATTGATTCATGTTTTATGCACGTAGTTGCGCACATTTATGATCTTATACACCTTGGCATGCTCGGTGTTGTTTTGTGATCATTGAGATGTTAATGAGTTTTCGTGCATTGTTGCACCAGCTTGATATTTTCGTGCATTGTTGCACCAGCTTGATATTTTTTGTGCATTTATTGCACTAGCTTGAGATTTTGTGCATTTGTTGCACCATATTGGTATTTCGTGTATTGGTTGCACCAGAATTGTATTTCGTACGTTGTTGCACCAGATTGATGTTTTCATGAGCGTCTGCACTTGATGTTCGTTATCGTGCATACTATTGCACTAGATATTTTATACGGACCAGACGCACTTGATTTAGATTTTCGCGCATGTTGGGCACAGGATATGAGATTTTATGCACACCGGGTGCACTTGATGGAAATTTTTATTTGTGCATGTTGGATGCACTTGATAGAGACTTCATTCGTGCATAGTTGTTGCACTTGATTTAGATTTTCATGCACTATAGATGCATTTGATATTATTGTCGTGCACATCCGTTGCACTGGACAGATGCTTTCGTACACACCCGTTGCACTTATTTTTGCTTTGTGCATATTTGTGGCACTTGTATTGGATTTTGGTTTTCCGTGCGCATCAGACGCATGTGATGTTGGATACGCCTTTTGAGGCTGATTTTATTTATGAGTATTGCGTTTTGATGATGGATACTAAATTATATAGTAGCTGAGCAGGGCTGGTCTGAGGACAGTGCTTGAGTACTTTTGCATGCATAAAAAGTTACCAAAGGTTTTCAAAAAGGGGACTATAGTCTCGCTATTTAGTACGTGTCCGCGAGTGATGCGAAATTTTACAAAGATAACCTTCTGGGGTATTTTAAAATGACAGGACGTATAAATTGAGCAAAACATATATAAGTATATATTTACTACTTTACAAATGATCGTCCGCCACTTGTGCCGTGAGCTACGCATAGCACGGAGATTTGGGAAAGATTTTGCATGTGTTTCATTCAGTTTTTAAAATGGTTTTACAAGATGTGTGCTATATACGTATTATGATTTGACTATAGTGCATTTGGATTCCAGTGGTGGAATTCGAGATTCGTATTTCCATTTTAACTCCGATGATTGCGTGATGCTTGACGGAGTTTGTTTTGAGTTTCTTACTCTTTTTCAGGTGCACATGATGCGCAGTGGTTTTTCAGTATCTTCCGTGATTTCGAAGCCCCGTTGATTTGAGTTGATCATTGAAATGTTTTAGTATTTGGGGAGTTAAATTTTAAATTCGGGGACCGAATTTATTTAAGAAGGGAAGACTGTAACATTTCAGAAATATAAAATATTATTTTTGGGAATTTAATATTAAAATAATATATTTCGTGAAAACTATTCGATTTGCGAATAGCGATTTTTCGTAAAAGAGTATAAGTATATACCAATATTTGGAAATTTATCGGAGATTAAAATAATATTGTTCCGGCCAAAAATTTCTGCGCAAAAGAGCCCAAGGTATCAAATAGAAGCGATACACTTAAGAAAATGCGAACCAGTATTTTCCGGGCTGTATTTTGATAAACTCTCAAATGAGAAACATCCAAATTCTGATGGTATTGAAAGCTTCTCAAAAAAACCTTCAATTTGATATGTTATGGGCCTCATAATTCATCCGGGATCAAAAGTTATGGGCAAATGTGCTATGCACGTGTAATCTAAAGTAATGCTCTACTACACGGGGAATGCATATTTAGTCCCACATCGGGAAAATGAGAGATCACTTCTCTACCACTCCCATATAAATAAGAGGGGATACCTCTTAGAAAAGGTAGAGTTCTATTCTTAAATGATTCAATTCTCAAAGGAGCTTAGTTCTCCAAGTTAGGAGCCTGCTCCTCCCCATAATGCGCATATACGCAAGCGCCATGTGCGTTACGTGTAACGTACGTGTGCCCGCCATGCGCGCACCACGTGCAACGCACGTGCGCACCACATAAGAATATTCAATAATATTAAAAGGAGATTCGTTCTCCATAGGAGCCTGCTCCTCCCCATACTGCGCATATGCGCAAGCGCCATGTGCACTACGTGCAACGCACGTGTGCCCGCCATGCGCGCACCACGTGCAACGCACATGCGCACCACATGAGAATATTTAATAATATTAAAAGGAGATTCGTTCTCCATAGGAGCCCGCTCCTCCCCATAATGCGCAAGCGCCATGTGCACTACGTGCAACGCACGTGTGCCCGCTATGCGCGCACCACGTGCAATGCACGTGCGCACCACATGAGAATATTCAATAATATTAAAAGAAGATTCGTTGTCCATAGGAGCCTGCTCCTCCCCATTATGTGCAAGCTCCATGTACGCTACGTGCAAATATGTGCGCTCAACACGTACGACGCACGTGCGCCCAACACGTGCGACACACGTGCGCGAACGCAAAGAAGCCTTCTTCAGCAGTGAGAAGCTTAAGCTCCAGCATGTTCTTCCCCCTGATGAGTGGGACATGGTTCAAAGGGTACATCCTTCCACACCTTCGATATATGGCACCGTAATCTCTCAGTGTCGTCGGAGAGGTGGTGGGTCCCAACGACCAATGATCTTTCTTTCCAAAATAAAAAAGAAGAAGAAGAAAGAAGAAACAAATAGAGAGACCCCGTATAAATTTTGAGAAAACTCAAAAGAAAGAGAGCAAGCTCTTGGAAGAAGATCATTTCTTCAAGATAAAAAGAATGATTCTTGAAAAAAGAGATGAAATCATCTCATTAAAACAGAAGAATTATCTTCTTAAAAGATCATAGATCTATAAAAGACCAAGGTCTTTTATAATAAGTGATCAAAGGATCTCATCATAAAAAAACAAAAGAAGTATTTACTTTATTCACAGATCATTGATCTACAAAGGCAAAGCCCTTTCAAAAGTAAGAACTGTTGTTTTTGAATCTTGAGGCAAAACCTCCTTTAAAAAGAACATAAATTTGTTCACAGATCATAAATTTGATCAAATGCGCTTTGCTCTATTGAAAAGTGTCTTGCACTCTTAAAGAAGCGCTTATGCGCTCTCTGGATCAGCGCTTAGCGCCAAAATGCGCCACATGTCAATCACGTATGCGCCAATTAACAAACTGCGCTTTACGCTTCTGAAATAGCGCACTGCGCTTATGGGCTGGCGCAAAGCGCCAAGCGCACCACATGTCATTCATGTGTGCGCCACTGAATTAATAGCGCAATGCGCTCGTATATTAGCGCAATGCACTCATCATCTGGCGCTCAGCGCCAAACGTGCTACGTGTCACTCACGTATGCGCTACTCAGCAGAAGCGCAATGCGCTCTCTAACTGGCGCAAAGCGCCAAGCGCGCCACATGTCACTCATGTGGGTGCTGACAGAACATAAATTGTTCTTTAATAAGCCCAAAGCTTTGGTGAATGCTTAGCATTCAACAAAAGACAAAAAACATTGTCAAAAGGGCTAAGCCCAAATAAAGGCTCAACAGCCCAGAATAAAAATGTTAAACATTTGTTGGACTTAGCCCAATATTGGCCATAAGTCCTCAACCCATATTGAACTGAGCCCATCTGCTCATGAATATTTAACAGATCTCAGTCCCAAACTGGACTACAGATCCTTCAACCAACTCACACCGGTTCAAGGGTACATCTCTTTACTCCTCTGATATCTGTCGGTGTAATCCTTCAACGTCTTCAGAGAGCTGACGGGTCCTGACAACCACACATTTCATGGATTACGATGACCTTAAACTTCACGGACTATGACGTCCTTAACCTTGACTGTGAGGTCTTTAAGCTCACGGACTATGACGTCCTTAACCTTGACTGTGAGGTCTTTAATCTCACGGACTGTGACGTCCTTAACCTTGACTGTGAGGTCTTTAAACTCACGGACTGTGACGTCCTTAACCTTGACTGTGGGGTCTTTAATCTCACGGACTGTGACGTCCTTAACCTTGACTGTGAGGTCTTTAAACTCACGGACTGTGACGTCCTTAACCTTGACTGTGAGGTCTTTAAACTCACGGACTATGACGTCCTTAACCTTGACTGTGAGGTAACCTTGACTGTGAGGTCTTTAAACTCACGGACTATGACGTCGTTAACCTTGACTGTGAGGTAACCTTGACTGTGAGGTCTTTAAACTCACGGACTATGACGTCGTTAACCTTGACTGTGAGGTCTTTAAACTAACGGACTATGACGTCCTTAACCTTGACTGTGTGGTCTTTAAAATCACGGACTATGATGTCCTTAACCTTAGACCGAGATATCCTTAAACTAACAATGGACCACCATGTCCTTAAACTGGTATTGGACCACCATGTCCTTAAACTGGTAGTCGACCGCAATGTCTCTAAACTAAACAATAGAGCCCAAATGCTCTTTTGTTGGATCTAAACGATCCCGTTAAGTTGATCTTAGTCTAAAATTAGACTAATGTATCCTTAACAAATGTTTAAGTTGATCTTAGTCTCAAATGAGACTAACGTATCCTTAAACCCAACCCCAAACCCAAATCTAAGAAAATACGGATTTGGACTAATCCACGCCCTACGGGCGACGACATAAATTAGTCTCCGTATACAATCCACGGGCAACCAAAAACAAAACAAACACCCACGATACGAAGTGACCATCTGGAGAAAGAGAAAGTTGTTACCGCGATGCGGTAGCGTAATTAACTGCAGGGGATTGCGCCTGCAGGGAAGAGCGTCCCCATAATCAAAAACCCCTCACAATGAGGGGGAATCTGACGAAGTCTGCTACATCGGCTGCATCCGTTTAAACCTTCGATATACGGTGCCATAAATCAACTTGGCATCTTCGGAGAGGTGGACGGATAGCACCAATTAGCATTTGCCCTCGGAATTCAGGCCCTGACGTCCCAACGTCCCGGTCGTGTCTTCCGGAGGGGAACAGATTCTGGCACTCCCGGTGGAACCTTTTCCTCTTTCCACTCCACACTTCGTGTGTCGTGTTCGTGAACGAATCGCGGTTTACTATGGTTGCCCGTGGATTCAAGTATTAAGATTTGGTGTCTTGCTCCGTGCAGAAAAAAACAGAAGATTAATGGCTTCAAACTGCACTAACGGCAATAACTCTCACTCCGTCCCTGCTGGAGGAGTTGTTAGTGTATATGCCCTAGAGGCCATTACTGTATCATACTAGTTTGTATATTACTTAATGGATGCTTGGGATATTCACCTTATATATACAATCTTGCTCAAAATAGTAGTATGCTACTTGGTTTGTCTCTACTTCAATGTGTACTTGTGTTTATTTTACTATATCACTTATACGCATTAGTGGAGTCCTTAGGATCTTTGCTTGATTACCAGCGTTGTGATGGCAGTCACACTAGTGGGGGCTGGGTAATCTATAAGCACATCCTTATACAGGTCCCTAGTCGCAGGACTATCGAGACAGGGCATCGATACTCCGGAGTAGACTAGCATATGCGCTTCTCATCCCAGTGTGGGAGATGGTCTGTCCCACAGCCATCAGTACGTCGTACTGGAGATAGTATACGGGTGCTCGTTGGGTTACGAGTACACTGGACAGGACTCGTCGGGAACTAACAGGTTGGTATTATACCTATCGTCAGTCATCAGTTCCCAGGTGACATGAGTACAGCTTAGTCCGCTGACTTGACACTGGCACTTCGCCTCAAGTGTGTTCCCACTGCACTTTGATCACTACCCTACCACGGCTCAAAGGAGTCGTGCAAACAGGTGGCGGTTGGGTGCAGTCCCGAAGCACTTGGAGGCAGTGACGGTTAGACAGGATTCGTCTCTCCCAGTATTGGGGGTTGACATCGCGCTGTGTCTAGGAGAGCCATTACACGAGTAGTCCCTGGCCAGGGCAATCGAGATATACTGGTAGGTTTCCAGTGTTATCTCAGGGTGTTTTGGGCTTCGCTCCGGCACGACTTGTACCGCTATTGGGGGACTGACGTTTACCACCCCCTAGGCCCGCCATGCGATGTATCAGACGAACAGACCGGACTGTACGGAGACTGTCACATTCAGACTCAGTAGGAGTTCAGATGGGGTTTCACCTCGTCAGCCTTCTTGTCGACATCTACCTGGGGACCGTTATGCACAGCTAGTGCCGCTTGCGGTCTGTGGTTAAACCCACTGCCAGCGTAGTGTCGAGTCTTTAGAGTCCCACACAGAGGGTATTCGCCTCTGGGCAAAACAGAGTAGAGGTCGCATGGTTTTGCGACAGGGTTCGTTCTCATCCGCGCACTTGTGCACGTTTGGAGTCCGGACGGATTATACTGGCAGGCTCTGGTTTGAGCCAGATACTGGTATAGATATTTGGGGTTGCTTTTATATCTTGGTATTCTTGTTCCTCGGAACGAGAATGCAGGTGTGTATGCACAGTTGCTTG
This sequence comes from Agapanthus africanus, assembly GCA_030015575.1. Lineage (NCBI taxonomy): Eukaryota > Viridiplantae > Streptophyta > Magnoliopsida > Asparagales > Amaryllidaceae > Agapanthus > Agapanthus africanus. The sequence goes on from CM057343.1 coordinate 83,141,006, forward strand.
AGGCGGAGGATGAGGTATTTCATTAGGGTTTCGGAACGGGTGCGTATGCACAGTTGACAGTTATCTTTTTCCAAACCCTAATGGATTTATGGATTATCTATTTATAATAGTAATTAAATGAGAATTTTGTTATGGTTGATTTTGTTGACTTGTTGACCATTGTTGACTTGTTGACCATGGTTGAAAGTTGACCACCATCATGCTTCAAAAGTCTTCCTTGATTTATGCTTACATTTTTAAATGAAGCATGGTTGTGGTCATTCCAAATTGCCATCAACTATTCTCATTTTCAATTATTATTATTAGATAATTCTTTTCTTTTGCATTATGGTTGCAAGAAAGAAAAAATATAGCTCATTCTATCATTCTCACTCTCTCTCTTCACTTCATCTTCTTCTTCCTCTAGTCAAGAGAAACCTTCTCATGAGTTGAGAATCCTTCTCTTGAAAAACAAAAGCAACCCTTAGACACTCTCTACTCACTCTAGGATCAAGGGTCTAGCAAGCCGGCGATTCTAGTTCACTCCAAGTACGAGAAAGAGCCCAAAGGTCGAGCCTTCGAGGTGGATCCATCTTCGACGGAAGAAGGCGACAAAGGAGAACCATCAACCTCTACAAAGTTTGAAGACGAAGGAGTTCAAGTCTAGGTATAACCATCTTCATCCGAGTAGCTAACTCTCTTTAGCATAGTTTGCTAGTTTTAGTTTAGACAACGATCCCGACCATAGTTTAGTCCATGTTGCCTCTTGCGTTAAAATTTTGATTTTATACCGTTTCCGCCTCCCCGTAAGCACCGGGGGTCGCAATATGGACTAACAGTGGTATCAGAGCCTAACTAAACTTAAACTAGCTTAGTAGTGAAGTGTAACGAAGTTCGGAACCGAAAAAAATCACAAAACCGGATAATCACAAAAACTGAGTTTCTGTTGAAATTTTTTCTGCTCAAAATAAAAAACTTTACACTTGTAAATTCGGCTCAGGGTTTTTTGTGAACACCCAAGAAAAACGATACAGTGATTCGCCTAAAGTGCCGCGCTTCCGCCGCGTGATCCTTCTTATCCGCCGCGGAACCGCCGCGACTTGGTGTCTTCTCTGCATCGTTTTTCGTGCAGTGTGTTTGTGTGTTGGTTTTGGGATTTTTGAAATATATTATATGTGCCCAGATTTTGCAGAAAAGAAATTTCCTTTTGGGGTCCTATAATTCCGTATTTTTTCCGAACTTCACTACACTTTGACTATGATGGTTATATCTGTGATGTTTGCATGTATTGAACGTCGGCTAATCGCTATAAGACGATTAGTCGGGGTTATACATGATCTGTAATGTGCTGGAATGTGTATATAAATATGTTGGATTGTCGCGGGTGAATAGCCGGGGGTTGTGAGACGAGAGTTTTCTTTTCTTGCAATTCATTGTAAATGTAAATTGATGTAATTATATTATTTGTTTGGCCGCACAACCGGGTCGGGGTTGTAGCCGTCATTGTATAATTCTTTTTACTGTTTTTGCTCCTAGGATAGACCCATGGAGGGGTGCACAAACTACCGAGGACTTGGCGGGTAGTTTGCCGCACCCGTAGGGGTCTTGGGTGGGGATTTGGCTATTCACCGCGACCGTGTTATCTGTTTTTGTTACAGGCTCGTACAAATTACAGATTGCTAGTATATCCAATGTATTTATCTGTGATCTGAAATGTCTATCATTGCTTTCTATTTAGGCGTTGCTTATGTTTTACAGACGCGCTAGCCCAGCCCCCGCTCTGTCGTTAGTTAAGTAACCTAACGGGTAATGACGGGGCCCCGTGGCGAATGCGAATGGCATAAGCGTACGTCATATTTTGGTTGTTTTCTGCAATGGTAGGATTAAATGATGGGACGCATTAAAAGTACTAATGCAAGAATATCACGCATTAAAAGAACTAATGCAAGATAATAAACCAAGTTAAAGTCGTTGGAACACTTTCGAAAAACCACTCGGTTCTTTTCAAAAACAACTTTTAAATGCGGAGCTTGAGCCACTCCTTTTAAAAGCTATCTCGTTCCATCGACCAAATCAAGTTCACTACGTTCACGGTTTTGCCAAAACCATTCGTAGCCCTCCGTCGTTTCGTATGAATATTCAATAGTATTCAAGCTGTGTTTGTTGACCTTCGTCAAGGCATAGTGATTGGTAGCTATTGGGTGTTCATATGTAGCATAGATAGATGCGTTGGTTTGGGACACTCGCATTACCTTGTTGACCTTCGTCAAGGGTATATACGGGTGGATTCAAATTAACCTGGATAATGACGGGCAGAACTTGACATGTGACTTATGATTTGTTGACCTTCGTCAAGGTCATAAGAGCATGGGGCAAAAATCCACATCGGGAGTTTCATAAGTACTGAAACTTGCTAGATTTGCATACCATTTGGAGTGTGGCGATTCTGGTAGGATTCCTTCAGTTTCGTCACGCGATGATATTTGGATCCCGATCCTACTGTGAGTATATGCTACTCCTCGGGAAATTTCTCACTTAACGATCAATGCTATAAACCTAGTAGGTGCCTAGAAAGGTGTTAGCGGGGTTACGCCCCCAGGGAAAAGAGGTTATTTAATTAAGGAACTTCGCGAAAGCGTTGGAAAACCTCCCTCGAAGTACCGACACCGGCCTGGCTGAACGGTTAAGCAAGTATTGTACGGTGGGATTGATCCTGACTAATTCTTCCTTTATGGTTTGAGGAGGGATTCGAGAAACAGTGGGAGCCATCCTGTTTAGACAAACTAAAAACCACTCTAAACTTGCAAGAGCATCATGCTGAGTGTTTCTTCTTCTCTCTCCTAATTGCAGCGACCAATCAACATGACTGGACTTAAGTTACTCCTAGATAAAAACAAACTGACAGGGCCAAACTACAAAGATTGGCTCAGGAATGTCAAGATAGCAATCACTTATGACAAGCTGGGGTATCTTCTTACCACCAAAGCTCCCCCTGTCCCTGGTCCAACTTCCAGTGTCGCGGATAAGGAAATCCGCAAGACTTGGGAGATTGATAGCGCGAAGGCCAAGTGCCTCCTGCTTGCCTCGATGGACAACGAACATCAGAGGAGGCATGAGAATATGGACATGGAGTCCATATTGCTCCATACAAAAGAACTGTACGGAGAGCAATCACGTATCGCAAGATACGAAGCGTCGAAAAAGTTGTTTTCGACAAGAATGGCCGTCGGATCATCAGTAGCCGAGCACGTGCTAAAGATGATCGGCTACATTGAGGAGCTCGCTGACCTAGGGATCACATTGGAGAGTGAGCTATATACGGATATAGTTCTCCAGTCCCTTCCTTCCACTTACGCCCAGTTTATACTGAACTTCAACCTACAAGAAAAAGAGGTTGAACTATCAGAGCTCCTCAACATGCTGAGGAGCGCAGAGGGCACCCTACAGAAAAGTAGGGATACATCCACTTTGTTTGTAGGAGGATCATCTTCTTCTAGGTCCAAGGCGAAAGCCAAGGGAAAGAAGAAGAAGGCCCCCGCCAAACCAAGGGGCGGTGTTAGTAAAGTGGATACGAAGGGAAAAGGGAAAGCAACAAAGATAGCGGGGAAGCTTGTGGATAAGGAAGAATGCTTCTTTTGTCATAAGAAAGGACACTGGAAGAATGATTGCAGGGCCTGGAAGGCCAGAACACAGGAATTGAAGCAGGTTGCAGCTTCAGCTTCAGGTGTGTATGTTATTGAAAACTGTCTTTCAATAAACTCTACTTCCTGGGTATTGGATACCGGATCAGGATCTCATATCTGTAATTCTTTGCAGGCGTTGAGAAACCGTAGGGATTTGAAGGCAGGTGACATGACCCTCAGAGTTGCGAACGGAGCTAGCATGGATGCTAAAGCCGTGGGGGACTATCACCTGGGAATGTCAGATGGACATGTTTTGGTTTTGCGTAATTGCTTTTTTGTACCCAACGCAACTTGTAATATCATTTCTGTATCTTTAGTTTCTAAAGAAGGTTATGAATTTGCGTTTGTAAGTAATGTTGTAAACATTCACCTTAATCAAGTTCTGATTGGGTCAGGTACATTGAGTAATGGTATATACGTGTTAAATCAACCACAGATTTTTAATGTCCAGAATACACACAAAAGAAAGTCTCCAGAAATAAATCAGACTTTCTTATGGCATTGTAGATTGGGTCACATCAATGAGAGAAGGTTGACTAAGTTGCATACAGAAGGATATTTGAATGCGTTCGAATATCAATCATATGCCGCTTGTCAATCTTGTCTCAAAGGAAAGATGACAAAGACTCCGTTTACTGGACGTGGAGTAAGAGCAAGCGAGCTCTTAGGACTCGTACACAGTGACGTGTGCGGTCCAATGTCTACACATGCCCGAAGCGGACATTCTTACTTCATTACTTTTACGGATGACTTCTCAAGGTACGGTTATGTCTTCTTAATGAAACATAAGTCCGAGGCTTTTGGAAAATTCCAGGAGTATAAGAATGAAGTAGAGAAACAGACCGGCAAAAGTATTAAGATTCTAAGATCGGATCGAGGTGGAGAATACTTAAGTGCCGAGTTCCTGGACTATTTAAAAGAGAACGGAATTCTCTCTCAGCTTACTCCTCCATACACCCCGCAACATAACGGTGTATCGGAGAGACGGAACCGCACCCTATTGGATATGGTGCGGTCCATGATGAGTAACGCTGAGTTACCGCGATCATTCTGGGGATATGCACTAGAAGCAGCTGCGTATCTCTTGAACAAGGCTCCTACCAAGATTGTGCCCACCACCCCATATGAGATGTGGACTGGGAAGAAACCCTGTCTTAATTATCTCAAGGTATGGGGATGTCCAGCTTTTGTAAAAAAGCAGCATGCGGACAAGCTTGAGGCACGTTCAGTACAGTGTAAGTTTGTGGGATACCCAAGAAACTCCAGGGGGTATCTTTTCTATTCCGCTGAGGAACAAAAGGTTTTTGTTTCTCAGCATGCCCGCTTCTTGGAAACTGAGTTTTTGGAAACCCAGATAAGTGGGAACACAATAGAACTGGAAGAAATTCCAGAACCACAGACTGTTACTGAAAGCTTAGTGGAACCAGAGGGTTCAACAGAATAGGACATTCCTTCGCCGCTCCGCAGGAGTAGTAGGCAGTCTCATCCGCCCGAGAGATACTGCGGTTTTCTCATAGACGGGGATAGAGAGGATTGCATCATAGATTATGATGAGCCTACTAGCTTCCAGCAGGCCGTTCAGAGCGTTGACTCAGTGAGATGGCTGGATGCAATGCGGACCGAAATGGAGTCCATGTACACCAACAAGGTATGGACGTTGGACATTGCTCCAGACGGGGTAAAACCCGTAGGATGCAAGTGGATCTTCAAAAGGAAGATTGGTGTAGATGGACAGGTTGAGACCTATAAAGCTAGGCTGGTAGCAAAGGGTTTTCGTCAAAGACCTGGCTTGGACTACGACGAAACCTTTTCTCCAGTAGCCATGCTGAAATCCATTCGGATCCTTCTTGCCATTGCTGCCTTCCACGATTATGAGATCTGGCAAATGGACGTAAAGACAGCTTTTCTAAATGGAAATTTAGAGGAGTGTGTCTATATGGATCAGCCAGAGGGTTTCATTCAGAGTGGGAGCAGCGGAAAGGTGTGCAAGTTGCTTAAGTCCATCTATGGACTAAAGCAGGCATCGCGGAGTTGGAACATCTGTTTTGATGAGACAGTCAAAGAATTTGGCTTTATCAAAAATCCAGATGAACCATGCATCTATAGTAGATTTGTAGCGAGAACTGTAGTATTCCTCGTTTTATACGTAGATGACATTCTCTTAATAGGAAATGACATTCCTATGCTACAATCTGTCAAGGGATTCTTGTCACAAAGGTTCTCCATGAAAGACCTGGGTGATGCCTCATACATCCTGGGGATCCGGATCCATCGTGATAGATCCAAGAGGATATTGGGACTTTCTCAGTCCAGGTACATCGACACCATAGTGAAAAGATTCAGTATGGAAGATTCCAAGCGCGGTAACCTACCGGCTTGTCACGGGATCACCCTCTCTAAAGAGATGTCTCCCAAGACTGATTTGGAGAGGGATCGCATGTCTATTATACCCTACGCTTCTGCGGTAGGCTCTATAATGTATGCGATGTTGTGTACCAGACCGGATGTAGCTTATGCACTGAGTGTAGTAAGCCGGTATCAGTCAAACCCTGGGGAGAAACATTGGATAGCAGTAAAGAACATTCTCAAGTACCTGAGAAGGACTAAGGAGATGTTCTTGGTGTATGGCGGAAAAGACCTCCAGATCGAGGCCTTTGCTGACTCCAGCTTCCAGAGTGACAAGGATGATTCCAAGTCCATGTCGGGTTTTGTCTTCACCCTCAATGGAGGGGCGGTGTGTTGGAAGAGTTCCAAACAGGAAACCGTTGCAGACTCGACGATGGAAGCGGAATACATCGCTGCATCTGATGCCGCAAAAGAAGCTGTCTGGATGAGGAAGTTCTTGAAAGAACTTCAGGTGGTTCCGTCCATTGTTGATCCAATACCTCTGTATTGCGACAACAACGGGGCTATAGCTTTAGCGAAGGAACCCAGGTCCCATCAGAGATCCAGGCACATCTTGAGGCGGTATCACCTGATCAGGGAGATCGTGGATCGCAAGGAGATCGAGGTTCGGAGAGTCGCTTCAGAAGACAACACTACAGATCCATTCACCAAGGCCTTGCCCCAGACTCAGTTCGAGCGGCTGATCGAGATGATAGGTCTTCGATACGCCAGTACATGGCCTTAGTGCAAGTGGGAGATTGTTAGTGTATATGCCCTAGAGGCCATTACTGTATCATACTAGTTTGTATATTACTTAATGGATGCTTGGGATATTCACCTTGTATATACAATCTTGCTCAAAATAGTAGTATGCTACTTGGTTTGTCTCTACTTCAATGTGTACTTGTGTTTATTTTACTATATCACTTATACGCATTAGTGGAGCCCTTATGATCTTTGCTTGATTACCAGCGTTGTGATGGCAGTCACACTAGTGGGGGCTGGGTAATCTATAAGCACATCCTTATACAGGTCCCTAGTCGCAGGACTATCGAGACAGGGCATCGATACTCCGGAGTAGACTAGCGTATGCGCTTCTCATCCCAGTGTGGGAGATGGTCTGTCCCACAGCCATCAGTACGTCGTACTGGAGATAGTATACGGGTGCTCGTTGGGTTACGAGTACACTGGACAGGACTTGTCGGGAACTGACAGGTTGGTATTATACCTATCGTCAGTCATTAGTTCCCAGGTGACATGAGTACAGCTTAGTCCGCTGACTTGACACTGGCACTTCGCCTCAAGTGTGTTCCCACTGCACTTTGATCACTACCCTACCACGGCTCAAAGGAGTCGTGCAAACAGGTGGCGGTTGGGTGCAGTCCCGAAGCACTTGGAGGCAGTGACGGTTAGACAGGATTCGTCTCTCCCGGTATTGGGGGTTGACATCGCGCTGTGTCTAGGAGAGCCATTACACGAGTAGTCCCTGGCCAGGGCAATCGAGATATACTGGTAGGTTTCCAGTGTTATCTCAGGGTGTTTTGGGCTTCGCTCCGGCACGACTTGTACCGCTATTGGGGGACTGACGTTTACCACCCCCTAGGCCCGCCATGCGATGTATCAGACGAACAGACCGGACTGTACGGAGACTGTCACATTCAGACTCAGTAGGAGTTCAGATGGGGTTTCACCTCGTCAGCCTTCTTGTCGACATCTACCTGGGGACCGTTATGCACAGCTAGTGCCGCTTGCGGTCTGTGGTTAAACCCACTGCCAGCGTAGTGTCGAGTCTTTAGAGTCCCACACAGAGGGTATTCGCCTCTGGGCAAAACAGAGTAGAGGTCGCATGGTTTTGCGACAGGGTTCGTTCTCATCCGCGCACTTGTGCACGTTTGGAGTCCGGACGGATTATACTGGCAGGCTCTGGTTTGAGCCAGATACTGGTATAGATATTTAGGGTTGCTTTTATATCTTGGTATTCTTGTTCCTCGGAACGAGAATGCAGGTGTGTATGCACAGTTGCTTGAGGCGGAGGATGAGGTATTTCATTAGGGTTTCGGAACGGGTGCGTATGCACAGTTGACAGTTATCTTTTTCCAAACCCTAATGGATTTATGGATTATCTATTTATAATAGTAATTAAATGAGAATTTTGTTATGGTTGATTTTGTTGACTTGTTGACCATTGTTGACTTGTTGACCATGGTTGAAAGTTGACCACCATCATGCTTCAAAAGTCTTCCTTGATTTATGCTTACATTTTTAAATGAAGCATGGTTGTGGTCATTCCAAATTGCCATCAACTATTCTCATTTTCAATTATTATTATTAGATAATTCTTTTCTTTTGCATTATGGTTGCAAGAAAGAAAAAATATAGCTCATTCTATCATTCTCACTCTCTCTCTTCACTTCATCTTCTTCTTCCTCTAGTCAAGAGAAACCTTCTCATGAGTTGAGAATCCTTCTCTTGAAAAACAAAAGCAACCCTTAGACACTCTCTACTCACTCTAGGATCAAGGGTCTAGCAAGCCGGCGATTCTAGTTCACTCCAAGTACGAGAAAGAGCCCAAAGGTCGAGCCTTCGAGGTGGATCCATCTTCGACGGAAGAAGGCGACAAAGGAGAACCATCAACCTCTACAAAGTTTGAAGACGAAGGAGTTCAAGTCTAGGTATAACCATCTTCATCCGAGTAGCTAACTCTCTTTAGCATAGTTTGCTAGTTTTAGTTTAGACAACGATCCCGACCATAGTTTAGTCCATGTTGCCTCTTGCGTTAAAATTTTGATTTTATACCGTTTCCGCCTCCCCGTAAGCACCGGGGGTCGCAATATGGACTAACAGGAGTGACTTACGGGCCCCAAGCGGCCTCCCTTTTCAAGATGCCAGTGGAGCAGGTAACTCAAGCCACCACTGGGCTATTCTTCGGGACCATGCTCCCACCCATGAGCTTCAATGCCCCAATGCCGTTGCAAGAAACTCCAAAGAAGTCGGTCTTTGATCGGCTTACAACTACTGCGGCCCCCTTCAACGTGTCGTCCAGCTCCAGCGCCTCAGTCTTCGCCAGATTGGGCCAAAGTTCGTGTGGGCCCATGAAGAAGCCTGCAATTCCAGAAAGGGTTATTCCGAAGAGGATAGCCATCCCTGCTCCAGAAGTCGTTGAAGCGGCTTCTCCAGCCAAAGAGTCGGTCTTTGCAAGACTGACTGTTTCGGCTTTCGCCCCAAACGAAGTCATTAAAACCTCTCCTCCTACGTGAAAGTCTGCTTTTGATAGGTTGGCCGTCCCCGCTCAACGGGCGTCGGTCTTCAAGAGGCTGATACCAGCAACACCTAACCAGAACAGGGGGCAAGACGAAGCCATCCCCATAACTGGACCAATCCCAATGGCTCGACACGCTCGATGTCGCCACTGGCACCGAGTACGGAAGGCTGGGGGCAACTCTCCATCTGGACTTACTCCACCAGCCCAAACGGTGGAAATCGATGCTGCTGTTCCAACTGGGAACAGCTTCGAACCTCTTAGGAGGGTTCGCAGGAACTCTCCGATTGCCGTGCTAAAAAGATCTCCTCCACCTGTGGAGATTGCTACTAAGGTAAAGCTAGAGCATCCCCCTCAGCGGCTGTCCTCTAAAATTTACAAAGTTTGGCAACGGGTCTAAGACTCCGTGATAGATCAAGACTATCTCCGCCGACAGGAAAAGGTGAAGGTTCAACAAGAAGAGAACCATCTTGCCAAGCCACAAAATACAACAGCTACCTGGGTGCCCACTGCAACGGCCCCCTCGACTTTAACTGCTCAAAAGAGAAGGAGGCCAGAGAAAGCCCCTGTGGACGTGGCAAACCGTAAAAGCACTGAATCCAAACGCCCCAAGTCTGGGGGCATAATAGTTCATACTGTTTATATGGCTTCTGGAAAGGAGGAAAGCCGCACTTCGATGGGTCGCCGACCGCTCACCCGATCCGTGACAAAAGCTCAAGAGCAGCAATAGAAGCTTCAGGAAATGCTAACGCAAATGGCCGCACTCACTGGGCCAAAAGAAAGCCTTGAGGCATCATCGGAGCAGCGTCATGAACAAGAAACCGATGCTGACTTCCTTCGCAGAGTCCTCGAAAAGAAGGACAGAGAAGCAGCAGAACAAGCAGTTAATATAAAACGAATGGCGCTTCTCTTCCAAGACATGGTCGGGATGATGTTACAGCCAGAACCTCCAGCTGAAGACCCTCCTATCATCATTGAAGACGACAAAGGGGAGACATCGAACCCTCCTCCCGCTCTTTCTGCAGCCAAAGAGGAAACCATTTCCAAGGCCGCTCTAGATGACTACATTGCTCAGCAAATACGAGCTCACCAGGCGAATGAAGCGTCCGACCAAGTTGTTAAAACTGGGCCACCATATCCAGGCTGGTATGACTAGATAAAGTACCCGCCGGGATATACGATCCCTAAATTTCATGTATATAAAGGGACGGGGAATCCACACCAGCATGTCGCCCAGTTCAGGGCTCTATGTGGTAACACCGGAGGTGATGATAAACTGCTACTTCGCCAGTTCATCGGCAGCTTGTCAGAGACGGCATTCGAGTGGTATTCTGAACTTCCAAACGACTCAGTCAAGACCTTTGCAGAAATGGAACTGCTGTTTACGCAGAGATTCACGAGCGCTAGCGAGCGTACCCCGATTACCGCATTAATTAACGCCAGGGTGAAGCCAGGCGAAACTTGGGTACAATACGCCATTCGATGGCGGAATCTATGGTCAAAATGCGAGAAGCGCATCGAAGAAGCGCCGGCGGTAGGCATGTTCGTGGGTACTCTTGACCCTCAGGCAACTATTTCCAAATTCATGATGTTCTTCAAGCCGACCACGTTTCAGGCCTTGATTGACAAACTGGCCCAAATGGATCAAATGGGTCACACACTATCTCCTTCAAAGACGGACTCTCGAAATGAAAAAGGGAAAGGGAAAGCAACCTTCGTCGCCAATACTCAACAACAGGTGAGCAACTTAAAGCCTGTTTTTCGCCAAAATAACGTGCGTCCACGCCCATCCCTCGAGGAGAGACTAGGACGTCCTTACTCGTTTCCCCAGGATAAAAGGAGAAGACTGTTCGAGTTGGTAGTGCGCAACAGACTCATCAATCTGCCGGATCCAAAATGTCCGTTGCAGTCAGGCGATATCAACAATCCTAATTACTGCCCTTACCACCAAACGGTAAGCCATCCGATCGAAGATTGCTTCGTCTTCAAAAATTGGGTTGAAGACCAATATCAACAGGGCAAGTTCGCGCTGTCCGAAAACTGGAAAGTGAACCCGCCACAACCTCACGCCCCTAAAAAGGTGGACATGCCGGGGGCATTGTGCTCATTCATAGAGAAAGCCCCATGGACCGAAAAGTCCGTAAACTAGAAATTCGCCTCAAATATGGCAGCGAAGGACCGTTATGTCCTAAAACCAGCCATGGACCGAAACGTTCTTAAACTAACAATGGACCGAAACGTCCTTAAGCTAACGATGGACCACTATGTCCTAAAACTAGCTGTTGACCGAGACGCCGATAAACTACTGTAGGCTGTAATATTCTAAAAAAAAAGGTATGTCCATAAGCAAAATGCGCACGGATGAAAACCCGAAAGGGCTCCGTGGGTAAAAACAGCATGGCTACCGGCGAGTTCTGTGAAAACCCGAAAGGGCGCAGACTCGTTAAAAAAAATGGTACGTCCATAAGCAAAATGGGCACGGATTAAAACCTGAAAGGGCTCCGTGAGTAAAAACAGCAGGGCTACCAGGGAGTTTTGTGAAAACCCGAAAGGGCGCAATCTCGTTAAAAGACACTTGCAAGGTCCTCTCGACCTGGTGAGGAGAAAATACCTTCGTGAGATCCTTACGACTCACAAGGGAGCAACACACTTAGGGATCCCTACGATTCCTAAGGAGAAATTACACTTACGAGATCCTCACGACTCGTAAGGAGAATTCCTCTTTGAGACCCTTACGGCTCATAGGGTTCAAAAGCCTTAAGCTACATCTAAACATGTTCTTAAGCCATCACAACCTCCAATGTTGCCCTACAAGCGGTTCAATGCTGACCCTTGTATACAATCCATAGGCGCGAATAAAAATTTCCCTAACAGAGTCCTACCAGTGACTGGGGATATTTTCATATGGTGAACGACACTTATAAGTCCTCTTGACTTATAAGGAGAAAATACTCTTGTAAGATCCTTACGACTTATAAGAGAACACACACTTAGGAATCCTCACGATTCCTAAGGAGAAAACGCACATACGAGATCATCACGACACGTAGGGAGAAATACCTTTATTAGACCCTTACGGCTCGTAAAGTCAAAAAGCCTTAGTCAACAGGATCCTAACCCTGTTTGCTAAGCCACCTTTGTTCGACATCGATATAGGCAAATGATGATTCGCTCCTGGCAATATCCCAGTTGTAGCGATGTTGATGCCTAAATCGGTATCAAATCCCAAGTCCTTTCACGGCAAATGATGATTCGCTCCTGGCAATATTCCAATCGCAGCGATGCTGATGCTAAGACTGGCACTAGATTCCAAGTTCCACACTCGCGATAAAAAATCAGCGAGCCAAAAATGCATATGAAATAGCCGAAATGATGGGGCAACTTGCAACGAAATCAGCAACTAAAAATATATGCATACAAAATAGCCGAAGTGGTTGGGCAACTCGCAATAAAAAAAGCGAGTAAAAAGAAAAAATAGCCGAAATGATCGGGCACCCCGAAAAATAGCCGAAATGATTGGGCAATCGCGAACTTCACGATATAAAAGCTGAAATGATAGAGCATCGCGGAAATAAAAAAAATGAAAGAATAAAACTTTTGCCCTACAGGTGAGTCCATACTAACCCCTGTATACAATCCATGGGCATAAACGAAGAGGGAACCATATCATCCCACCATGCTCCATTGAAAAGAGAGCCAAGTCTCGATGGCAACATCTACAGCCTGGAGACTCATAATGGCGTTCCTCCTCATCCCAACAAGATGCGGAAGTGACACAACGAAACGGAGCCACGGCATAGTCTTAGTTCCAAATCTTAACGGCAATATCTACAGCCTAAAAATCAGCAAAGGTGATCCTCCTCATTCTAATAGGACTCGGACGCAACATCACCAAATGGAACCATGGCATAGTCCCTAGTTCCAAATCTCGATGGTTCACACACAACATGGAGACCAACTCGACATTCTTCTCGTTACAGCAGACCCAATGTCAACAACGGCGTTCCTTCGCAGTCCAGCAGGATGTAGATGCAACGTCAACGAAAGACCCCATGGTTGAAACAAAGCGGAGTGACGGGAAAATCCCAGCTCTACCTCAGCATTCGTCTCGTTACAGCAGACGCAATGTCAACAATGGCGTTCCTTCGCAGTCCAGCAGGATGCAGATGCAACGTCAACGAAAGACCCCATGGTCGAAACAAAGTGGAGTAACGGCAAAATCCTAACTCCACATCAGCATTCGTCTCGTTACAGCAGACGTAATGTCAACAACGGCGTTCCTTCACAGTCCAGCAGGATGCAAATGCAACGTCAATAAAAGACCCCATAGTCGAAACAATGCGGAGTGACGGTAAAATCTTAGCTCCACCTCAGCATTCGTCTCGTTACAGCAGACGTAATGTCAACAATGGCGTTCCTTCGCAGTCCAGCAGGATATAGATGCAACATTAATAAAAGACCCCATGGTTGAAACAAAGCGGGGTGACGGCAAAATCCTAGCTCCACCTCAGCATTCATTTCGTTACAGCAGACGCAGTGTCAACAACGGCGTTCCTTCGCAGTCCAGCAGGATGCAGATGCAATGTCAACGAAAGATGCAACGTCAGCAAAGCGGAGTGACGGCAAAATCCCAACTCCACCTCAGCATTCGTCTCGTTACAGCAGACGCAATGTCAACAGCGGCGTTCCTTCGCAGTCTAGTAGGATGCAGACGCAACGTCAACAAAAGACCTCACGGTAAAAACAAAACGAAGCGAATGCCAAATTCCTAGCTTCAGGGTCTTGACGGTAACTCATATAAAATCTGAAAGACTACCGGGGATCATCCCATATGGAGTGGTCACCACCTCGACGTTCGTCTCGATACAGCAGACGAGATGTCATTACAGCGTCCTTCCTCCAACAGGATTCGGACACGCCAAAGCAAACGAAGCGAAGGCCAAATTCCTAGTTTCAGGGTCTTGACGGTAACTCATATAAAACCTGAAAGACTACCGGAGATCATCCCACATGGAGTGGTCACCACCTCGACGTTCGTCTCGATAGAGCAGACGAGACGTCACCACAGCGTTCTTCTTCCAGCAGGATTCTGACGCGACAATCAAACAACGGAACCACGGAAAAATCCATAGTTTCAAATCACGACGGTTCACCCGCAACCTAGAGACAACCGCGACATTCGTCTCGTTACAGTAGACGCAATGCCAGCAAACGAAGTAAAGGCCAAATTCCTAGCTTTAGGATCTTGACGACAACTCATATAAAACCTGAAAGACTATCGGAGATCATCCCACACCAGCGCGGAGTGGTTATGACTCATCGGGGCTCTCCAAAATGAGCCTAACCTTAAGTAAAAAGCTGCATGGAAAAATTCCTAACGCTTGCTCTTCCGACGGTCAAACTGCCTAAGAAGATTGCTTGAAGACGTCTTGTCCAGGCCCCGAAGGGATCAGAGACACGACAGTCGCAAGGCTACTCGAACAACAAGATTGCCAATCGAGAAATACAACAGCCAACGCGACGGTACGATGGGAAAAACCCTAGTACCACAGACCCTAACGGACCTCTGTCGTATAGAGCAAAGGTTAACTGTGACGTTAGGATATCCTTGCGAGAACTTCTCGATTCGTAAGGCAAAGTCTTAGGCAATGGGGATTAAAAAACCTGTTTCCTAAGCACTGGGGCCCTGTAAGTCGGTCCGAGATGGACTCTTGCATACTATTCACGGGTCACACTCTCCGAAGTCGAACATCGACAAAGAGGGAAACAACCACTTACGAGTCCTCTCGACTTGTAGGTGGGAAAATTCTCTTGTGACATCCTTATGACTCTCAAGAGAAAACGCACTTAGGAATCCTCAAGATTCTTAAGGAGAAAATACACCTACGAGATCTTCTCGACTCATAGGGACAAAAATCTTATTGAGACCCTCATGGCTCATAAAATTGGAAAGTATTAGGCGGCAGATCCAAACCTGTTTCCTAAGCCATCGCTACCCTACAAAGAAGTCAGGATGAACTGTTATCTACCATCTATGAGCCATGTTCCCGCCAAAATTTTGGCTGAAAACCCGCTTCCGTAAAAAATATAATAATAATAATAATAATAATAATAATAATAATAATAATTAATAAATAATAATAATAAAGGAGAAAATCTCCTTATCAGAGCAAGGCTCTATTTCAAACAAAAATTAAAAGAAGCAACGCTTCAGCCGACTTACGCTCTGCGCTGCGCGACACGTGGCAGCACAGTTGCGCAAGCGCAGTTGCGCTGCGCTCTGCGCTGCGCGACACGGAGCAGCGCAGTTGCGCAAGCACAGTTGCGCCAGCACAATTGCGCAAGCGCTGCGCTGTGCGCTGAGCGACACGTGTCAGCGCAGTTGTGCTGCGATGTGCGCTGCGTGACACGTGTCACGCGCTGGGGCGTTTGCGCCAAACAGAATTAAAATTCTAGTAAGATCCTTCCGTTCTTATTAAAACAAGAAGATTGTCTTCTGTAAAACAGAAGCCCTTGGATCAAAGATCCAACGGTGGGAAAAATTCCCCAAATCACTAAGAGAATGATCTCTTTAACAAACTTAACAAACCTATGGGCACTATATAAAGACCTCTAGACCCCAACTCAAAGGAGGATCAAGAGTGTGAGAGATCAAGAACTTCAAAACAGAGAGAACTCTGAAGAAAATTCAAGAAAAAGGTAAAAACCTTTATAAAAGAGAAGAATTTCTTCTAATAGATCATTGATCTAAGAACATGATCAATGATCTTCAATAAAATATAAATAACAGTACCTTGCACTTTTTTATGAACCACTAGTTCTTTGAAAACAAGAAAAACTTGTTTTCTCTGATCTAAAATTGATCAAAATATAAAACAGTGCCTTGCACTTGCGAAAACTGCACTGTTGCGCTCCTGGGTTAGCGCAAGCCACCAGAGAGCGCCACGTGTCAGCTCCAGAACCACTTGCGCTATGCGCTTTTAAAATAGAGCATTGCTCTCTGAAATTGGTGCAACTCACCAGAGCGCGCCACGTGTCAGCAGCGCAGCAGCGCAGCGCACTGCGCTACCTGCGCTTGCGCTCACCTGAGCGTGACACGTGTCACCTCCACATGCATTTGCGCTCATTAATTAGCGCAAAGCGCCTGACAGGCCACATGACCACTGTCAGACAATTAATGCGCTGCATTATTTACAGAAGGGCCAAGCCCAATTAAAAAAGGCCTAACAGGCCAAATAAAATGCAATGCATTATTTTAAAAAGGGGCAGGGCCCAAACCAAAACAGATGCTCTGCATCATTTACAAAGGGACTGAGCCCAAATCAAAAAGGCCTAGCAGGCCAGAATAAAATGCAGTGCATTATTAAACAAGGGCAAAACTCTAGCACGGGCCTAATAGGCCAAAGATAAAAAACGTTGAATATTCTCAACTAGACTTAGCCCAATCATAGCCGCAAGTCCTCAAATTAAATTGACTGAGCACGGCTGCTCCCTTAAATCAATTTACATACAGTTCAAGGGTACATCTCCGAACTCCTCTGATACCTATCGTTGTAATCCTTCAACGATATCAGAGAGGTGACGGGTCCCGACAACCACACATCGATACGGACTGTGGGGTCCTTAAACCCACGGACTTATGCGTCCTTAAACCAAGATAGGGACTGTGGAGTCCTTAAACCCATGGACTTATGCGTCCTTAAACTAATGGACTTATGCGTCCTTAAACACATCCATATGGACTATGGGGTCCTTAAACCCATGGACTAATGCGTCCTTAAACTAATATCCATCCCCAAAACTGGCGATGGACCGCAACGTCCCTAAACTACCAATGGACCGCTACGTCCCTAAACTGGAACATTAGAGCCCCCAAACGCTCTTTTGTTGGATCTAAACGATCACGTTTAAGTTGATCTTAGCCTCAAATATAGCTAACGTATCCTTAAACATTCAAACAGACTTTAGTCCCAAATTGGACTATAAGACCCCCAATCAACTTTGGTTCAAGGGTACATCTCCGAACTCCTCTGACACATGTCGTTGTAATCCTTCAACGTCGTCAGAGAGGTGACGGGTCCCGACGGCTATATATTAAATGGACCACCATGTCCCTAAACTGGAAATGGATCTAGACGATCCCGTTAAGTAGATCTTAGTCTGGAAATTAGACTAACGTATCCTTAACAAACGTTTAAGTTGATCTTAGCCTCAAATATGGCTAACGTATCCTTAAACCAAAACCCAAAATCCAAATCTAAGAAAGTACGGATTTGGACTAATCCACGTCCTACGGACGACGATATAAATTAGTCTCCGTATACAATCCACGGGCAACCACAAACAAACAAAAACACCCACGACATGAAGTGAAATTCTGGAGAAGGAGAAAGTTGTTACCGCGATGCGGTAACGTAATTAACTGCAGGGGCTTGCGCCTGTAGGGAAGAGCGTCCCCACAATCAAAACCCCCTCAAGCGAGGGGGAATCTGACGAAGTCTGCTACATCGGCCGCATCCGTCTAAACCTCCGATACACGGTACCATAAATCAACTTGGCATCTTCGGAGAGGTGGACGGATAAAACCAAATAGCATCTGCCCCGAATCTCAGTGCCAGGACCTTCACAGTCTTGTAGCCGCCATTCGGAGGGGAACAGATTCTGGCACGCCCGGTGGGACCTTTTCCTCTTTCCACTCCACACTTCGTGTGTCGTGTTCGCGAACGAATCGCGGTTTGCTGTGGTTGCCTGTGGATTCAAGGTACTAAGATTTGGTGTCTTGCTCTGTGCAGAAAATAGAAGATCAATGGCTTCAAACTGCACTGCTTGCAACTGCAACTCTCGCTCGGTCTCTGCTGGAGGAGTGACTTACGGGCCCCAAGCGGCCTCTCTTTTCAAGATGCCAGTGGAGCAGGTAACTCAAGCCACCACTGGACTATTCTTCGGGACCATGCTCCTACCGATGAGCTTCAATGCCCCAATGACGTTGAAAGAAGCCCCAAAGAAGTCGGTCTTTGATCGACTTACCACTGCCGCGGTCCCTCTTAACGGGTCGCCCAACTCCACTGCCTCAGTTTTTAACAGGCTAGGTCAGAGCTCCAACGGGCCCATGAAAAATCCAGCAATACCAGAAGATGTTATCCCAAAGCGGATAGCTATCCCTACTCCAGTTTCAGGCGAGATCACCAAGGTTGCTTCCTCTGCTCGGAAGTCTGCTTTTGACAGGTTGGCTATCTCCATTCAACGGACGTCGGTCTTTAAAAGGCTGATACCAGCAGATTCTGACCAACATAGGGGGAATGAGTAGGTCACCCCCGCGGCTCAATCAATTCCACCCGCACGACGCGCTCGACGTCGCCAATGGCATCAAGTAAGGAAGGCTGGGGGCAACTCCCCCTCTGGATTTACGCCACCAGCTCCAATAGTGGGGATCGAGGCTACTGTTCCAACCGGGAACAGCTTTGAATTGCTGAACACGGTGAGCAGAAACTCTTATACTGCGGTGTTGAAACGAACTCCTTCATCTGTGAAGAATACTCCAGAGAAGAAGCTAGAGCAGCCCCCTCAACGGATGTCCTCTAAAATTTACAAAGTCTGGCGACAGGTCCAGGAGTCGGTGATTGATGAAAACTATCTCCGCCGACAGAAAAAAATGAAGGTTCGGCAAGAGAAGGATTACTCCGTCAAGCCACAAAAAGCAACAGCTACTTGGGTGTCCACTGCAATGGCCCCCTCATCTCCAATCCCTTAAAGGAAAAGGAGGTCGCAAAGAGCCCCTGTGAACATGGCGAAGCGTAAAAGCGATGAACACAAACGCCCCAGGTCTGGGGGCATGATGGTGCACACTGTTTATATGGCTTCCGGAAAGGAGGAAAGCCGCGCTTCGACGGGTCACCGACCGCTAACCCGATCCATGACAAAAGCCTAGGAGCAGCAGCAGCAGAAGCTCCAAGAGATGATGACTGCGATGGCTGCACTCACCGGGCCAAAAGAAAGCCCAGAGGCATCATCAGAGCAGCGTCACGAGCAATAAACCGATGCCGAATTCCTTCGTAGAATGCTTGAAAGGAAGGACAAGGAGGCTGCAGACCAAGCGGCCAATATAAAGCAGATGGCTCTCCTATTTCAAGACATGGTCGGGATGATGATCCAGCCAGACCCCCAGCCGAAGATCCTCCGATTATCCTTAAAGATGACAGAGGAGAAACGTCAAATCCACCGCCGGCTTTTTCAGCAGCCAAAGATGAAACCATTTCCAAGGCCCCACTGGACGACTATATAGCTCAGGAAATACGAGTTCATCAAGCGAATGAAGCGGCTGCGCAAATTGTTAGAGCCGGACGACCCTATCCAAGCTGGTATAACTAAATCAGTTACCCACCGGGATATACGATTCCTAAATCCATGTGTACAAGGGGACAAGGAATCCACATCAGCATGTCGCTCAATTCAGGGCTCTTTGCGGCAACACCGGAGGCGACGATAAGCTGTTGCTTCGTCAATTCGTCGGCAGCTTAGCGGAAACGGCCTTCGAATAGTATTCGGAGCTACCTAACGACTCTGTCAAAACATTTGCGGAGATGGAGCTACTGTTTACACAAAGATTCGCGAGTGCTAGTGAACGCACCCCGATAACAGCACTGATAAATGCCAGGATAAGGCCAGGCGAAACGTGGGTCCAATACGCAACACGATGGCGGAACTTATGGTCGAAGTGCGAACAACGCATAGAAGAGGCTCCTGCAGTAGGCATGTTCGTGGGAACCCTCGATCCGCAAGCGACCATCTCGCAATTCATGATGTTCTTCAGGCCGACCACCTTCCAGGCCTTGATCGACAAATTAGCCCAAATGGACCAGATGGGCCATGGACCGTCTCCTCCAAAACCGGACTCTCGAAATGAGAAGGGGAAAGGGAAGGCGATCGTCGTTGCCAATACTCAACAACAGCCGAGCAACTTAAAGCCGGTTGTCCTTCGAAACAATATGCGTCCATGCCCATCCCTTGAGGAAAGACTAGGACGTCCTTACTCGTTTCCTCAGAATAAAACAAGGAGACCGTTCGAGCTGGCAGTGCGCAACAGACTCATCAATCTGCCGAGTCCAAAACGTCCGTTGCAGCCAGGCGATGTCAATAATCCTAATTATTGCCTTTACCACCAAACGGTAAGTCACCCGATTGAGGATTGCTTCGTCTTTAAGGGATGGGTCGAGGATCAGTACCTACAAGGCAAGTTCGCGCTGTCTGAAAAGTGGAAAGTAAACCCACCACAGTTGCACACTCCAAAGAAGACGGACACGCCGGGGGAAGCTTGTTCTTTTGTTGAGGACGAAAACGATGGAGAAGACTCATCAGATGAATCCGAAGACTACATAGCGAGTTGTCATGTGATCTCTCACTCATTAGTGGATGATAAAGAGGCTCCTTGCGCCGAGAAACCGAGGGCGGAGCCTGAACCAGAAATTCTGCGACCGTCAGACGAGTTGATCGATGCCTTCCTGAATGAGATTCGTCTGAAAGTTAAAGCCAATCAAGAGCGTGAGATGGCCATACTGGAAGGAGCCAAACACCGACGACTGGTCAAAGAGTCGAGGCACTCCCGTCAAATCAAAAGCCATCCGCTGCGGATAAAAACAAATTCAAGACGAGGAAAAGGTTTGCTAAAGCCCTGTCAGCGGGAATGAAGCTACCACCCTCTGAAGAAAATACTCTCGGTGGAGTAGAGATGCATCCTAACTTCTGCTTATATCATCAGAAGATCATACGTCCTACCGAAGACTGCGACTCCTTTAAGTGTTGGTGGCAAGGGTATGTCACTCAAAAGCAACACTTCAACAGGACAAAGCGTGAAGCTCGTAGACATTAGAAAAATGCGATAGATGAGTGATTGATTCTATTCTTTGTGTGTCGGTTTAGAAAATGAATAGGAATCACAGTCAAAGAATTTTGACCGCAATCAATAACGGTATCGAATTGTAGCGCGTTAGTAAGTGCGGATCGTCCACAGGGATTGCGCGATTCGTTCGTATTTTGTTTTGTTTGAATTGAAAATTTAATAGAAAAGAAAAGAAAACGATTCAAGATTTATATCCATGAATTTCAAGAATCAACTAAATCTAATCAAGAATCAAGAAAGCGTTAAACATTAAGAATCAAGAAGGATAGAATTCCAATCGTTTTAAGTTTCAAGATTTGAAGTAAAGCTCGTAGGAATCGATTAGATCACAGATGTGAAGAAGACTAGAAATTAACGTTTCTTATCCATTAAAATTTTGATGCTAAATCGATGTAGATTCATCGAGGACCAAGGATCTTGAGATGAATTTGGGTTCCTCATCCTATCCTTTGTCCTTTCGATGAATCACATTCACTAGATAGCTTCTAGGAAATCGAATAATCGATTGTTGATCTCTAGATCGTGCGAAAAGAATCAAGAATGCATTTCACATCGATCTAGATCATCGATCATTCAATTTTCAAGAATTTACAATTGTTATAGGACTTAAGAAAACGTTTAAAGATTCGTCAACATCATCATTGTACAATCGTTTCGATTCCTCCACGAGCGGAGTTTTATTCAAGCATCATCACGAAGAATACATTCAAGAATTGAATATGAATCATAATGCTCGAATTGAAATATAAGCAAGTTTAAAGAATCTTCACCTTTATTTATTCCACAAATTGTTACACATTGCTCAAGACTACAAGAATTTTGAGAAGGAACAAGATTGTTGAATCTAGCGTTGCATCGGCTCCTTGAGTCGTGGATCGGCTCGGATCTCGTGCTCCGTTGAAGTCCGGCTTCGCTTCTAAAGGATCGTTGAAGACTTGCTTTGCTTGCACTCAAAGGATCTTGAATTTGAGTTCTTGATTTGGATTAGGGTTAGGGTTTGGAGGTGGTAGGTGTTGGGTTGAAGAACTAAAGAGTGATTAGCTTTCAACAACTAAAGATTAGCCAAAGATTTAACAACCTTTTACAAGAGAGGCCTAGGGTCTTTTTATAGGTTTCCCAAACCCTAAGTCTAGGATTTTGAATTTTGAATTTCTCTCCAAAAGTTTGTTATAGGGAGAGGCTTCTAGAAGTAGTTAGTTAGGGTTTAGCTTCTAGCTTAAGCTAGGAGGTTAGGGAGAAAGTTCTAGGCTCTAATGTAGTTTAGGTGAAGCTTGTTGTGGAAGCTTGGGATGTTTATTTTAGAACCCAAGAGCTTGCTGATCTGGCAGAATGTTCTGGAGTAATCTGGAGATTGCAGTAGCTTGATGAAGTGTACACACTGAGGTAGGAGTTCTGGTGTAGAGAAGGAGTGTTGACATGGCAGGGCCGTCGCGGAACCGCGGTGCAAAGCGGCTCCGGCCGCGGTTCCGCGGCCACTTGGCTGGCTTGGGGCTTGAAACTTCATGTAGTGCTTTGTTCTGTCTTCAGGTGTACTCTCTGATATGTTGAATCTCTGAATGACTTTTAGATCATTGCCAGATTCCAAATCCTTGAGTTGGCGTATTTTTTACCAGTCTTTGTTTTATAATTTTGACCCTCTTCTGTAATTTCCTGCACAGATTTCAAAACACAAGTTGCGCTACACAAGAATGATGCGATGTTATGAAATACAGTCAATTTCCCTTGAAATGCTGGTTTTAGAGTATAACACATGAAATCTGGTATTTTACGACTGTTTTGCTAATATGTGCTATATGAATGCCGAACACTTCTAAATGAGTGCAAATGATAGGGAAATTGCCGGTTTAAAGATGCAGTATTTTCGACCGATCAAATTCCCCCAAACTTATTTTCGGTCGTCTCGAGCGAACTGTTTTATTAAAAAGAAAAGGAGAAAATAAAGAAAGAGAAAAACTAACTAGCACACTTTCGTAGGCAACACGATTGCACTGAGCACGTGCAATAAGCCTTTAAACCTCTAGGTGTCCCTAGTAGGAGGAGTGTTGTCTCCTGAGGGTTTTCAGCGGATTGCACCCACAAAATCCAATAATAAAAGGAAGATCATGAATATTACATTTAAAGAAAAGAATTATAAAAGAAAAGCTTTGAAAATTAGGGTTTCCAACTAAGCTAGCTTTTCGGTTGTCATGAGCCCTATCTTAATAGTCATGAAAAGATGTCCGAAATCACATCCTCCCTCAATAAAACATTGTCTTATTCTTCATTCCTATATTTCATCCAAACATCGATCATATCACCCTACGTGTGTGTAAAGAACATCCCTACACCCGGAGAATTCAATTCAAGCTATCATACTCTTGCCCATCAGCCTCAGTACTTTTTAATTAATGAATATTTAGATGAATTTGCTTACACACTTTCATGCGACCGTTAATATTTCTTGAGGTACTAACCGACCGATTACTCGTGTGCTTGCTTATTTGGTGTTTTTCCTCGTCTTGCACCACCTAAGGCTTAGCAGTGACTCCCAGACCAGTTGGCCTTAGGGCACTAGGTGAAGAGGCACCCTCGCTATATTTTTTTATTGCTGCCTTGGCGATAACAAGACCAGTGTTCATTTTTCTCACCATTTTATATTTTATTCATTTTTTTTATTTCCTTCATACATCGGCTTTAAGACAAGAGCATTTCAAGGTATCCTCTACTATCCCGAGTTTCAAGACGTGTGTAAGTGCGAATAGCAGGGTATCAACGTTCAAAATGTTTGGCTTCCAGAATAGAAACTATTTTTCAGACTTATTTTTATGCTCAGATTAGTGACTTCCTTCATTTTACTAACCCTTGGGACAACGGCTCATAACTACTTATTACTAGTTCGTATAAGAAAACTTCTAATTTTCTTGGTTTTCTTAAATTTTTCTAATCTCATGGATGTAATTTTTCACTATCTAATCTTTTATTATCTTATTTATGTACAAAAATTGCTTAAATATTAAAATATTTTTATATTTTGAAAATTTTAAATTTTTATGGGTTTTGAAAATTTTTAAATTTTTATAGGTTTTTAAAGAAATGTTTTGTGCTTATGCAAATGATATGCAAATGATGCAAAAATAAGCACAAAGCTCCCCCAAACTTGTTTTCAACAGTGTCCTCACTGTTGCCAACCGTTATATCTACAAAACCTGTAAGTCTGGGAGGAATTTATTAGTGGGGGCAAAATATATAAGTGAAGAACTTCCCCCAAACTTATTCTTTTCACTCACCTCCATTCAAAAAATGATGCAGTGATATACATGACATGGAAGTGAGACGGAGGAATTTTAATCAAGATAAACTGGCTCCTGTAAGAACAGGAGCTCCTCCGTGGGGTCAGTGGAAAAATACGGCTTTATTCTATGTCCATTCACTTTGAAAAAGGTGCCGTTTTTAACATTTTCTACTTCTACTGCCCCGTGCGGGTATACAGACCGCACAACAAAAGGTCCCTTCCACCGAGATCGAAGCTTACCCGCGTGAAGGTGTAGTCGTGAATCATAAAGAAGGACTTGCTGACCAGGTAAAAATGTTTTCCTCAAAATTTTTTTTTCGTGAAAAACCTTAGTCCTATTCTTTATGATTACAGCGTTATCATAAGCTTCATCGCGGAGTTCGCTTAGCTCATTTAATTGCAGCTTCCGAAAGTTGCAGACTTGGTTTAGGTCAAAGTTGATTTCCTTAATAGCCCACAATGCTTTATGCTCAATCTCGACAGGTAAGTGACATGCCTTCCCAAACACTATCCTATATGGAGACATCCCTAGATCGGTTTTAAATGCAGTTCGGAATGCCCAAAGAGCATCCGTCAGTTTGGTCGACCAATCTTTTCTATTCTTAGCAACAGTTTTCTCCAGGATTAGTTTGATCTGTCTATTCGAAATCTCAGCCTGCCCGCTCGTTTGGGGATGATAGGGTGTAGAAAGTCTGTAGTTGATTGCGTATTTCCGCATCAAAGTCTCGAAAGACCTGTTGTAGAAATGTGTCCCGTTATCGCTAATGATAGCGCGTGGGTGTCCAAATCGCGAAAAGATGTTTTCTTTTAAAAACTTAATGACAACCTTTTTGTCATTAGTGCGACATGAAATGGCTTCAACCCACTTTGAGACGTGATCAACCGCCAGCAGTATGTACAAATTCCCAAAGGAGTTGGGAAAGGGACCCATAAAGTCAATGCTCCAAACATCGAAAAGTTCAACTACTAAGATAGGTTGCTGTGGCATCTCATTTCTCCGGGAAATCCTACCCGTGTGTTGACACTGTGTACAGGTTTTGCAATGATCAAATGCGTCTTTGAACAAAGTCGGCCAATAAAATCCGCATTGCAAAACCTTCTCCGTCGTCTTCTTAGGACCGAAGTGACCCCCACATGCCTGATCATGACAAAAAGATAGAACACTCTTGAACTCTTCTTTCGGGACACACCGGCGAATGATCTGATCAGGACAATACTTAAAAAAATATGGATCGTCCCAGTAAAAGTGTTTTACTTGGGATAGAAAACGGTATTTGTCCTGTTTTGACCAATCGCTGGGTATAAGTCCCGTGACAAGATAGTTCACAATATCCCTGAACCAAGGTTCATTGGATACGCTCAAGAGTTGTTCGTCTGGGAAAGAATCATTGATCGGCAGGGTCACAGGTGAAGAAGAGATGCGTGACAGATGGTCGGCTACAACGTTTTCACATCCTTTCTTATCTTTGATAACAAGATCAAATTCTTGTAATAGAAGGATCCAACGTATTAGCCTACCTTTTGCATCTTTCTTCGCCAAAAGATGTTTTAAGACGTAATGGTCAGTGTACACAACTATAGGTGAGCCAATCAAGTAAGGCCTGAATTTTTCTAATGCAAATACAACTGCCAAAAGTTCTTTTTCGGTAGTTGTATAGTTAATTTGAGCATCATTCAGGGTCTTACTCGCGTAATAGATCACGTGTGGCATCTTTTCAATGTGCTGTCCTAAGACTGCACCAACTGCAAAGTCGGATGCATCACACATCAGCTCAAAGGGATAGTCCTAATTTGGAGATGATAGAACGGGGGCTGTAGTGAGGGAGTGTTTGAGTGAGTCGAAAGCTGCCTCACAATCCGAGTCAAAGTGGAAGGTCGTATCCTTGGCCAAGAGAAGTGTTAAGGGTCTAGCAATTTTGCTAAAATCCTTAATGAATCTCCTATAAAAGCCCGCATGGCCAAGAAATGATCGAATGTCCTTGACGCTTTTGGGATGAGGAAGGTTTTGAATGACATCTATTTTAGCTCTGTCAACCTCAATGCCTTTCTGTGAAATAACATGTCCAAGCACAATTCCCTCTTGGACCATGAAATGGCATTTTTCCCAATTCAAAGTTAAGTTCTTCTCTTTGCAACGAGTAAGAACTGTGTCAAGATTCGATAGGCAATCAGAAAAAGAGCCTCCAAAAATCGAGAAATCGTCCATAAAAATCTCCAAGAAATTCTCGACCATGTCAGAGAATATCCCCATCATACACCGCTGAAAGGTAGCGGGAGCATTGCATAACCCAAAGGGCATGCGACTATAAGCAAAGGTACCAAAATGACAAGTAAAAGTGGTTTTGTCTTGATCCTTCTTGGCGATGGGGACCTGATTGTAGCCAGAGTATCCGTCCATAAAGCAATAATACTCACGTCCAACTAATCGTTCCAGCATCTGATCAATGAAAGGTAGAGGAAAGTGGTCTTTCCTCGTGGCAGCATTGAGTTTTCTGTAATCAATACATACACGCCACCCATTTTGGGCGCGTGTCTGAATCAACTCATTTGCCTCATTGGTAATAACAGTGATGCCGGATTTCTTAGGGACGACATGTATAGGACTTACCCATTGGCTATCGGAGATTGGGTATATAATACCATTATCAAGGCATTTGACGATCTCTTTCATCACCGCTTCGTTTATGACGGGATTTAACCGTCTCTGTGGTTCTCGGATTGGTCTGGCATCATCCATCACATGTATATGATGTTCAATAATCAAGAGACTAATCCCTTTGATGTCCACCATAGTCCAACCAAACGCCTCTCTATTAGATCTCAATACCGATAAAAGTGCATTCTCTTGCTCTGATGCTAGAGAAGCGGATATGATAACCGGTAAAGACTCATTCTCACCTAAATATGCATATTTAAGATGAGAAGGTAAAATTTTGAGATCTAATGCTGGCGGAGAAATAATAGAAGGTGGGATCATCAAGTGATTTTCGGAGTCTCAAAGAAGCTCATAGCCCGTGAAAGATACAGACTCGGGTGGTGAAAAGTCAGGAGTATCGGACTCAAGTGTGGGAAAGGTGTCCTCAATAAGATCATGTGCAAGATCAAACAGTGATGTGGTAGTGTCGTCGAGATCTGTAAAGCAAAGTTCATCAACTCCGCAACTTTCAGGAGCAATCTCGTGGACAGAGCACACATCAAGAATATGAGCAGAGGGTTCTGATGGCCGACTTCCAATTTTGTAGATGTTCAGTTCAATGGTCATATTTCCAAATGATAAGTTCATTGAACCGTTTCTACAGTTAATGACATCATTGGAAGTGCCAAGGAATGGTCGACCCAAAATCACCGGAATTTGGCTCCGGGGGTTCGCTACAGGTTGTGTATCGAGTACAATGAAGTCTACAGGGAATACAAATTCCCCAACCTTTATCAACACATTCTCTAGTTCACCCCTTGGTTTGGTGATCGAACAGTCTGCCATTTGGAGAGTGCAGTGAGCTGGTTTCAACTCTCCAAACCCTAGCTGCTCATAGACAGAATATGGAAGTAGGTTAACACTTGCGCCAAGGTCTAAAAGAGCACGGTTTATGTTTTTACCCCCAATAGAAATCGATATCGTAGGACATCCTGGGTCCTTACGTTTCTTTGGTAGCTGTGGGATAAAAGCAGTGCTAATGTTATTAGACATGAAGACCTTCTTTGGCACTTGAGTCTTCCTCTTCCTAGTGCACAAGTCCTTAAGAATTTTTGCATAAGCGGGGATTTGTTGAATAGCATCTAGGAGAGGGATGTTGATGTTAACCTGTTTGAACATTTCCATAATTTTCTCCATATGCAGACTCGATTTGTTACCCCTTAACCGATTCGGGTAAGGAGCTTTAGCAATAAGTGTCGGGTCCATCATAGGAGAAGGAAGTGGGGGTAGACGTGATCCCAAAAGAGGAGTAGGGATCGTCTGTGGAGAACTAGAAGAGCTATACTGAGGTGTCGAGCCTGGTGGGAAATGGAGAATAGGCTCGCGAGAAGGTGGTGGTGTAGAAGAACAAGGATCAGAAGTAGAAGTGTGTGTGTGAGGAAAGGTCTCAGCCGGGGTGTTATTGATAGGATTTTCAATATCATCAACTTCTTCCCCGACATGGTTATTCAGCACTCTTCCTGATCTCAACGTTGTGATGGCATTTACATTGTAATGCCCAGGATTCGGTAGGGGTTGAGACGGAAGTTTCCCTTTTTCTCTCGCACTCATTTCGGTTTTAAGTCGTGCAATTTCAGCTTCCATTGATTTGATACTCTCAGCTTGGGACGCTGAGTTTTTCTTTATCTCACTGACAGAAGATCTAACCTCAGCCGAAACCTCTATGAAATTTGACAAGAGTGATTTCATGGTTTGAGTGAATTGAGAGAATTCGTCAGAACAGGTCATCTGCATAGGATTAGACGGTGCAGGAGTGTTGACCTGGTTTTGGAAATTTTGTGACTGGTAGGGGTGCTGAGTGAGTTGAAGTGGTTGCTGTTGTGGTGGAAGATCCCTTTGGAAATTATTTTGGCTTGGAACCGTGTTTTGAGATTGTTGTTGTTGGTTCCAAGCAAAATTCGGGTGATTCCTCCAACCCTGATTGTACGTGGAAGAATATGGATCGTTTCTAGGTCTTTGAAATGCGGCATTAGTATGCTCGTGACCTTGAAACGAAGAGTTTAATGGATATTCTTCCATTAAGTGAGAAGGATCAGAACAGCACCCACATACAATTTTGGGGAGCGACATTGGGTTTAGGGAGGCTGCTGAAAATTTATGTTCCATAGCCTCGAGCTTCTTTTGCATTGCTGCCATCTCAGCTCGAACACCTATGGACACATCAATTTGGTGTACGCCACCTCTATTCAATGATTGGGTTCCACTTTCCCACTGTAGTGATTTTTCAGCGAACTCTTCTAAAAATTTCCAAGCTTCCCCATCATCCTTGGTCATAAAGGTGCCTTGACACATATTTTCAAGGTTCTGTTTAGTGTTTGGGTTAATGCCCTCATAAATGATTCGGCAAAGATCCCATCTCGGGATGCCGTGATGAGGACATTGAACCAAAAGATCCTTGAAACATTTAAAGCATTTTGAAAATGGTTCAGTCGGAAGCTGGGTGAATTGATTTAGTTCGCTACGGATTCGAGCTGTCTTTTGCATAGGGTAAAATTTCTTAAGGAATGCCGTGACGAATTCTTCCCAATTCGTAATGGAATGTGCGGTAGTGTTATATAGCCACTTCTCGGCCATATCGCACAAAGTAAATGGAAGAAGACGTAGACGTATAGCATCCACTGAAAGTTGTGACGTACCCATCATTGCGCATACGTTTTCAAATTTGGTGATAAAAACGTATGCGTCCTCAGTTTCGAGTCCATGGAATTTGGGTAAAAGGTTGATGTATTGGGGTTTAATTTCAAAATTATCCCCGTTGGCTGGTGGAATGGATAAACAGGTCGAAAGAGGACCTCGCAAAGGATAGCACCTCTCTTGGAGAGAGATGCGGGGTGGATTCTGCGCACCAACGGACGGCGGCAGATTAGTGGTAAAGAAATTCGATGGAGACGGATCCATCGGTGTGGGTGTGGTGGTGGTTAAAGAAGAAGTAAATGGAGAAATACCGACTTCAGAGTCGATCAAGGGAACGCGGACTAAACGGGCACTAGAATCCCATGTCCAGCCTATCTTGCACTAAAAAGGGTTAGTACAAGTGGCAGCGTGACTTATAATTAGGGGAATGAATGAGTGCGGTGTTTGTTTTGAAAATATAGACGGATTTTTTTGAAAATATGATGCGATCACAACAAATGCAACAAGCAAAACCCTAATTCTAGGGGTCACCTAGGTCAAATCTCTGGACCGCTCCTAACTGCCAAAAGACAAGTCGCAGGATAAATCCTCTACTGTCTCTTTGTCTCTCCTGTGGCCAGGTAAGTGCCAGGTAAGTGGGAGGTTCTCCATTACGTAAGTAGTGGGCCTAATTAAGTAACCACTAGCCTTCGACACACTTGCCTTAGACACCACAAAAGAAACGCGGATAAGCAATGAATTACCCACGGCCTTCTCTTGTCCTAAGTGAGCGCAACGGTCCTTAGAGTCATCTCTAGATTTCTTTTAGTTAATGAGGGTGAATGCGGATGCAAGTTTTGCGATTTTCGGGGCTTAGGAAGGGTAATGAACTCCCCACCTAATCTAGATTTGGTCTTTGCCCCTTAATGTTCGTATTAGTTATGCAAACAACCACAAAATCAAAAACACACACAATTTAATTTTGCTTTTTGCGGCGCTGCGATTTTTGCAAAGAAGCATGCAGAAAAATGTTGTTTGGAGCAGACAGAGGAGGAGATAAGAAAGTTAGAGGCTCACAGAGAAAAATTTGCACAGAGATCCCTTCACATAAGCGCGGAACCGCCGCAATAGGAGGCTTAGACCGCGGGTACGCGGTCGTAGGTACTGCTCTCTGTACCAAAATTCAACAGCAAGCTGCTGTTCACTCCTTGAGCTCTCTGGAAATGTCTGAAAATTTTTTTACTTTCTCCACAGCTTCCAGAATTCCTCGCAATCAAATCACAACACACGTTTAGATTTTGCGCGAATTTTGATCACAAAATTATAATGGAATAAATCTTTCAATTCAAATTTCAATCTAGAACGAATTAGCGCGCGATCCCCGGCAACGGCGCCATTTGATTGATTCTATTCTTTGTGTGTCGGTTTAGAAAATGAATAGGAATCACAATCAAAGAATTTTGACCGCAATCAATAACGGTGTCGAATTGTAGCGCGTTAGTAAGTGCGGATCATCCACAGGGATTGTGCGATTCGTTCGTATTTTGTTTTGTTTGAATTGAAAATTTAATAGAAAAGAAAAGCAAACGATTCAAGATTTATATCCATGAATTTCAAGAATCAACTAAATCTAATCAAGAATCAAGAAAGCGTTAAACATCAAGAATCAAGAAGGATAGAATTCCAATCGTTTTAAGTTTCAAGATTTGAAGTAAAGCTCGTAGGAATCGATTAGATCGTAGATGTGAAGAAGACTAGAAATTAACGTTTCTTATCCATTAACAAATTGATGCTAAATCGATGTAGATTCATCGAGGATAAAGGATCTTGCGAAGAATTTGGGTTCCTCATCCTATCCTTTGTCCTTTCGATGAATCACATTCACTAGATAGCTTCTAGAAAATTGAATGATCGATCGTTGATCTCTAGATCGTGCGAAAAGAATCAAGAATGCATTTCACATCGATCTAGATCATCGATCATTCAATTTTCAAGAATTTACAATTGTTATAGGACTTAAGAAAACGTTTAAAGATTCGTCAACATCATCATTCTACAATCGTTTCGATTCCTCCACGAGCGGAGATTTATTCAAGCATCATCACGAAGAATACATTCAAGAATTGAATACGAATTATAATGCTCGAATTGAAATATAAGAAAGTTTAAAGAATCTTCACCTTTATTTATTCCACAAATTGTTACACATTGCTCAAGACTACATGAATTTTGAGAAGGAACAAGATTGTTGAATCTAGCGTTGCATCGGCTCCTTGAGTCGTGGATCGGCTCGGATCTCGTGCTCCGTTGAAGTCCGGCTTCGCTTCTAAAGGATCGTTGAAGACTTGCTTTGCTTGCACTCAAAGGATCTTGAATTTGAGTTCTTGATTTGGATTAGGGTTAGGGTTTGGAGGTGGTAGGTGTTGGGTTGAAGAACTAAAGAGTGATTAGCTTTCAACAACTAAAGATTAGCCAAAGATTTAACAACCTTTTACAAGAGAGGCCTAGGGTCTTTTTATAGGTTTCCCATGCAGGGTTCCTAGGCACTCTAGTGAGGTCTCCTAAGCCATCAACCATGGCAATTTTAAAAATTATGGTGCCTACAAACCCTAAAGTACGGATCGTTTGCTAGATGTCTAGGCGAACATGAACTAGTTAACAGTTAACTAAAGAGATACGGAAATTACAACCTTTGTAGATCCGGATATCCACCTCCACGGCTCCGCAACGAGGTCATCTCCGCTGTCCAAATCAAATCCGGGCTCTAGAGTCGACTTCGTCGGAGAATGGGCAAGCTAGGTCGTCGATGTCCATGCCGAAGATGATCTACGTCGAGGCATCGATGAATCAAGCTCCACCTTCACCAAACCCTAAAATCTTGTGAAGGAAACACACTCTACTACTTGGCAAGAGGTAGAGGATGAAGAAATAGGAATTGGGTTAACTTTAGAATTGGATTTCTCACTCATATCCAACAATCACCATTGATGGACTTTGCTTTTCTTCACTTGAAGAATGAAGAAGAAGAAGGAAAAAAATTATGATAAGTTCAAAAGAATAATAAAAGAAAATCAATTCTTATCATAATAATATAACCATGGTTATGTGTAGAGATTTAACTAGGGTTAATTCAAATGGTTAGGTTAAGCATGAGATAAGAATGGTGGACAAAGTCAAAGCTTCATGAAACTTCAACTTAAAACAAAAATAGCCACCATCCTTTTCTCTTGCCTTTTATTTTCCAAAAATCAATAAATAAATAAATAAATAAATAGATAAATAAAGGAAAAGAAACCCTAACCATTCTTTTAACCATGGTTTAAATCTTTGCACTTAACCAAGTAAACATGTATCATCAAACATGATACATTCAAATGCACAAAATCATATCGCATATGTAATGCGCATATCCGAGTGAGAAAATCCATCTTAAGTAAACCGATACTAGTTGATGCAAAGTAATATATCATATATATATATAAATATGCATTAAATCATTAATATCAATACTTGATTCAATGATCCGGTTATGTCGCACACAACCGACTAGTATACAATATATCGGCTTATCGAATCAACGCTTGAATCGATAACTAGGTTATATCGCATACAACCATTCGATACATTTATCGCGAGAATAGAATACGGTATCACATACACGCATTATTCTCGGTCCCGCACATATCTCATATGCGCTCCTATTTCGTTTCGCTTGAGCCAGGAAACCTCTGTGTAGGACTCTAAAGACTCGTCAATACGCCGGCAGCGGATGATGATCATATCAAACATCCACAAGCCGCAAGCGGTCTGCTAAACGTAACGGCCACCCGGGTATTGAGCGATCTGAAGATCGACGAGCAAGCCCGCTCACACTCCAGTGAATCCGACCAGTAACACTATCGTATAGTCCGGTCTGTTCGTCTGATATGTCGCATATCTTGCCTAGGGGTGGTAAACGTCAGACCCCAGTAGCTCGATAAGTCATGCCGACTTGAGGTCCATAACATTCGTGAAACTACTGATAACTCTTACCAGTATATCACTGCAACCCTGGCCAGGGATTTTCTGTTATGGCCAGTCGAGCATAGCACAACATCAACCCCCAATACCGGGAGAGACGAATCCCCTCCTATCGCTCATTGCCTCCATGTGAATCGGGACTGTACCCAAAAACCACCTGTTTGCACAACTCAGTAGAGCCATGGTAGGGTGGAAATCAAAGCACAGTGGGAGACACACAAGACTCTATGACGATCTCGGGTCAACAGACTAAGCTGTACCAGTGTCACCAGAGAACTGCCATCTGACGTGAGGTATAATACCATCTGGGAGTTCTCGGCGAGTCCGTTCAGTGTACCCAGTCTCCACTGAGCACCCGCATACCATCTTCGATGTCAAACACCAATGGATATGGGATCATCCATCGCCCATCGCATGGGTCGAGAAGATATGCGCTAGTCTACTCTGGAATATCGATGCCCCGTCTCGATATTCCCTCGACTAGGAACAATTCAAGGATGT
Organism: Agapanthus africanus; assembly: GCA_030015575.1. NCBI lineage: Eukaryota > Viridiplantae > Streptophyta > Magnoliopsida > Asparagales > Amaryllidaceae > Agapanthus > Agapanthus africanus. Next base: position 83,175,308 of record CM057343.1, read on the forward strand.
ACTCATGGACTACCCAGGCCCCACTAGTATGATCTACATCATAGTCCTGGAAGTTGAGTACACATCCTATGGGCTTTATCAACATGTAATCAGAGAGACAGAAAGTATACATGTTAAGACAAAGTGCAACCAGATAGCGTACTATCATGTCGAGCGAGAAAGTCCTTCCTATATATGTCCCAGCATCCACTACAATATACATCCCATGTACAGTAATGGCCTCTAGGGCATACATATAACTAACAATCTCCCACTTGCACTAGGGCCATCTGTAGCAGTGGTTGCAGTATCACATACTCAGCCATCCCCTAAAAAGTCTCTTTTTGGGAAAAAGGGCCTTCGTGAGTGGATCCGCCGTGTTGTCCTCTGAGTCTTCTCTCCTTACCTCGATCACCCTGGAGATCAACTATCTCCATGATCAGGTGATGCTTCCTCAGAATTTGTATGGGTCACTGATGGGACCAGGGTTCCAGGGTCGAAACCACGCTTCCATTGTCATACAATGGCAGGAACGTAGTTCATCTTATGAACCAATATACACCCAAACAGCCTCTTTGGTAGTATCTTTAATAGCGATGTTACCAGCCTTTATCGTCTAGTTTGCCACGGTATCGAGCTTGGAACTCTTCCAACATACCGTCCCTTCACTGAGGGTAAAGACAATGCCCGTGACTGACATTCAGTCGTCTTTATCACCCTGGAACTCTTCCAGTGATTCTCTTCAGGATCGATTGATACCATCTCACTACATCTAGTGAGAATCCTAGCATCCATTTACATCTATCTCATAGATGAAAACTCAGGTTTTTAGGAGGTATCACTTTGATCCTATTTGGAGAATCCTAGTGATAATAGGAGATTGACCGATCGTAGTATAGGAAACTCTTTTCCTATCAAGAGTATGTTGTCTACGTACAATACGAAGATGACGACCTTACACTCTACTACCCTTTTGTATATACAAGGTTCGTCTACCATTTTGATGAAGTCAAACACTTTGATTATCACATCAAAACAGACGTTCCAACTCCGCGATGCCTGCTTCATTATGTAAAGCAACTTGCTCACGTTTCTGCTGCTCCCACTGTTTACGAAGACCTCTGGTTGTGTTCTTATAGACGTTCTTTTCTAAATCTGTATTTAGAAAAGCAGTCATGGCACCCAACCGCCAGATATCGTAGTCATGGTATGTAGCCGTGGTAAGTAGGATCTGGATAGACTTAAGCATAGCTACTGGAAAAAGGTTTCATCATTATCCACGCCTGGTCGATGACGAAAACCTTTAACAAGTCTAGCTTTGAAAGTCTCAACTTTTCCATGTACACCAAGTAATCTTCTCAAGATATACTTGCTCCTGATGGGGATTTAACCCTTCAGATATAGCAACCAAAGTCCATACTTTGTTGGTGTATATGGATTCCATCTCAGACCGCTAAGCATCCAGCCATTCTTACAGAGTCCTTACTCTCGATGGCCTGCTCGAAACTAGTTGGGTCATCATCTCATGATGCAATCCTTGCTCCCACTGTCATCGAGAAACTGAGGTATCTCTCAGGTGGGTGAGGAACCCTACTAGATCGGCGGAGAGGCTGAGTTTCGTCGGAAACTATTGAATTCTTTGGTTCTACCAAATCATTAGCAGTTTTGTACAGCTGGAACCTTTCCAGTTCAACAGAACTGATCTTGCCTCGATCTTGTCCGGATTTTGCTTTTGACATAGGCCGGACAATCCCAAATCTTAACTTGCTTAAGAGATGGGTTCTTCCCATACCATATCTTATATGGAGTGGTAGGCAGTGATTTGATTCGAACCCAATTCAATAGGTATGCAGCTTCTCAAGTGCATAACTCCCAAAAGGAAAAAGGTAACTCAGTAGTACTCATCATAGAGCACACCTTATCATATAGGGTGTGATAGCCCCACCCCGATATACCATCGTGCTATGGTGTATACGGAAGAGTAATGCTGAGAGAGAATCTCATTCTCTTTTAGAATAGTGCAGGAATTCTATGCACAAGTATTCTCCTCTCTGATCTCATCATAGGACATAATACTTATACCCGGTTATTGGTTCTCTACTTCTAACTTATATTCTGTGAATACCTCAAAAGCTTCGGACTTATGTTTCAGCAGGAACATACGACTGAAACTTGAGAGATTATCAGAGAATATAATGAAGTATAAAGAACCAGTCCTGGCATGTGTAGACAGGGGACCTTACATACATCATCATGTATCGGTCCCAAGAGTTCATTAACTCTTTCTCTGTTTCCAATAAACAGAGCTATGGTCATCTTATCTTTGTGACATGATTGGCGAGTTGCACAAGATGTAAATTCAAAACGATTTAAATATACATCTAAATGTAACTTCAGCCAGTCGGGTCGCATTGATCTGACCTAGTCTACAATACCTCAAGAAGAATCCGTTCATTTCTGAACTCTTCCTCTTGTGTGTGTTCCATATACTAAGAACTGTAGTTTGATTTAGAACATCAATGCTTTTAGATAACGCACCTGAACCGATCAACTTTTGATATAGGAAATATTCAAAACATTATCCAATTATACAAAATTTTATCATTTCTTTACTAATAAAGAGACTGATATGATTTTGTATATCAGGTTCAGCATCTAATAGCATTTGTTCAGAATCAATGTATTGGTAATACAGGGTGACAGTGACCAACAGACTTGGCTGCAACACTTGCCCCGGTTTCTGTCTCATGAAACTTATCACCCGTTCTCAGTTTTTCTACCTTTTTGTAGCCCTATGTAACAGATTACATATCTGGGATCCTGATCCGGTATCATATACCCAGGATGCAGAGGACACTGAGAAACAGTTCTTTGTAATGAACACACCCGAAGGAGATGCATCATATGCACTTTCTTCGTTTGGGCGACATAGGAATTCTGGTATTCCCCTATTTCCTGCTCTGTCTTATAACAATTATAAGTTGGAGCGGGACCAACGTTCCCCAGCTCAGTATAACAAGCGGGTTCGGTCAATAATCCGTATTATTATCTTGATTAAGGCGTGATATGGTCGCTACCAGGAGAGAGAGAGAAGAAACACTCTGCGTGCGCTCTTGCAAGATCAGATTGGTTATATATTTTATCTAATCAGGATGGCTCCCACTGTTTTTATCAAATCTTCCTTCAAACCCTAAAAGGAAAGACTAGCCGGGATTAATTACACACTACAAGTTCGCCAATCTTTCAGCCAGGCCAGTGTCGGTACTTTGAGGGAGGTCCCCCGTGCTTTCGCACGAACCTAATTAATGTAAACCTCGTTTTCCCAGAGGCGTAACCTCGTTAACACCTTTCTAGACACCTACTTGATCGGCTAATTGTAATGTATAAAACTCTCCCAGGAGTAACTCTTACTCGCAGCGGGTATCGGGATCCAACTATCTCATAGAAGGTATGCAATCTCATTGCAAATTCCAACACTTGAAACTCCCGATAATGGTTTTTACCCCTAGCACCTATGACCTTAACTATGGTCAACAAATCATAAGTACTAGTCAAGTTCTACCCGTCATTTCGTGATTAATTAGACCCACCCACATGACCCTTAACTAAGGTCAACAAAGTCACGCGACTGTCCTAACTAATCGCATCATATGCGGTGTAGGAAGACATCACTTAGCTACCGTACACTGTGCCTTGACTATGGTCAACAAACACAGCACGAATACTAAGTACTCTACTTCCTAAAATGACGGAGGGTTGCGGCTGGTTTTTGTGAAAACCTTTAACGCTTTGAACTTGATCTCGTTGCGGAATCAAATGGTTTTTAAATGGAATGTTTTTGAAGCTTTTCTAGTTTTGCTAAAGGGGTCACTCCCGGTGAAGGGATCGTCGGCCCTTTCCTCGTCGAATGAGGTGCGGGATATATCATATATATCACTGTGCAAAGCGGAAACTATAGAAGCGATCAAAGACAAACCGAGGGTTGTAGCATCTGCCAGTTATTGCTAAAGGAGTCACTCCCGGTGAAGGGATCTCGGTCCTTTCCTCATCGAATAAGGTGCAGGATGTTCTATAATGAACACCGCGATGCAAAGCAAGAACTGTAGCTACCTGTTTTATTTTGAAATTCGATTCCACAACATCATTTAGGTTTATTTTGTTTCATTAATCTCATTAATGAATATCCCATCATTTAAGTCCACCTAACCATCACAGATAAATATAACGTACGCTTATGCCATCCGCATTCGCCTCGATGTCCCGTCTGCACCGTTAGGTTAGGTAACTAACGGCAGAGCGGGGCAGGGCTAGCGCGGGTGTAAAACATAAGTAACGTCTATATAATATATCATATATACTATAATATCTGTCACAGAACATCAGAACATCGCATGATCACAGATAGAACACAGCAGAAGAAACATATGAAATATTGGATATACTAGGACGTCCGTGTTTTCAATACGAGCCAGTATAAAACACGGATTCCACGGTCGTGATGAATAGCCAATCCCACACCCCTAGACCCCTACGAGAGCGGCAAGCAACCCTGCCAATTCTAGGGTTAGGAGACCCGGACTCGACTCCTCGAGATGGTCTCCCACTGGACCCCAGAACCTGGTTACTTGTGCTCCCCTCCTTGGGTCTATCCTAGTGCGGAAAAGTAAATAATATACAAACGGTGACTACTTCCGCAACCTGGAAGTGCCCCAATAAAAGAATATTACATACAAGTCATTACATGAATGAAAATGAAAAACACTCATCTCACAAAAAAAAACCCCCGGCTATTCAAACACGACGATCCAATATAACATATCCAGCAACACATAACATCACATGTCATCAACGTAAGTAAATATGTCCATCCCAATTGTCGTTGACGTATAGCAACGAAACCGGCGATATCACATATTACACTTACGGTCACAGAAAAGAAAGTATAAAACTACAACAGTTGGAATCCGCAATCACCTCAGACATCGCATGCCTGACCAAATGAATTTCTTAGACATCGCATGCCTAACAATTATAAACCCCGCATTTTAGTCCCATCATCGAAAACACTTTTCAATATCAAGTCGGGCAATTCAACAAGATTCCCGACAGCCTGATCGAATGCTCGTCGCAAACTTCAGTAGACGGCCGCACCCCCGATACCGTCGACGAAGTGCACCAAGGCGGAACACCGCTACCGCGAGCACCCGAACGGATGCTTTCGGCGACGGGGTTCTCCTACAGTCACTTGGTCGGGGCTATGGAGTGAGGCTGTCTATTAAGTTTACCCGGCGAGTATCCGCGTACGCTACGTGATTGCGACGGACTTTTGATCACATCAAAATTCCGTGGCAACCGATCAAGTGAGACTAAATTGCTACGTTTATAACATTCATTCAGTTATCATATAACTTATTGTGAATTCCAATTGTTGTATCCCATTCCAGATAAACAGAAAATGTTAAACTTTTCGATCGAACAATCGAACACCCAAGTTTTCCCGATACTGATCAACACATGAAACAAGTATAACAACATTCCGTTCGTGCCTCAGTACCAACGGTCCAGCCGTAGAAGGGTCAAGCCAACGCCTCACATGTGGCACGCCGTACTGCCCCAAACCCGAAGGTTCAAAGGGCAGTTCAAGACGGTCACATAATCGAGTTAAGGTTTGTGTCTTCTAGAGGGACCATCGCGTTACTTGCACTACTTAGAACGTCGTCAAACTACGGAAAAATCCAACACTTGGAAATTTCCCGACAGGGGAAAAGTTGGGTATTTATATCCGGTCGAACTATTTAACATATCCTAAAATTTATCCGGAAAGCCACACAGACAAAATTTGATATCCCGATCGAAATACCGAATCCCCAAATCAACTCAGAAAAATTCAACTCTGGAAAAAATATTAAAAATATCCAGAGAACTCAGCACAGCTAAATAGGAGTTACTGTGAAAACAACCCTACAGAAAACGACAAACCCGCCGCCCTTCCGCCGCACGAGCCAGGCTCATGCCGCGGAAGCGCGGCGGTCTGATGGAATTAGGGCTACGAAATTCACTGTTTCTCTTATATTTTCCTGCATGTTTTTCTGAATATTTTTAATGTGGAAAAATCCCAGGTTTTAAAAATTGTACAGAGAGCAATATCGATGCGGGGTTTCAGGTTCGTTCGGACTTCAATTTCCGTCTGGACTTCGCCTAAGGCTCTAGCTAGGCTCTGATACCACTGCAGGGTTCCTAGGCACTCTAGTGAGGTCTCCTAAGCCATCAACCATGGCAATTTTAAAAATTATGGTGCCTACAAACCCTAAAGTACGGATCGTTTGCTAGATGTCTAGGCGAACATGAACTAGTTAACAGTTAACTAAAGAGATACGGAAATTACAACCTTTGTAGATCCGGATATCCACCTCCACGGCTCCGCAACGAGGTCATCTCCGCTGTCCAAATCAAATCCGGGCTCTAGAGTCGACTTCGTCGGAGAATGGGCAAGCTAGGTCGTCGATGTCCATGCCGAAGATGATCTACGTCGAGGCATCGATGAATCAAGCTCCACCTTCACCAAACCCTAAAATCTTGTGAAGGAAACACACTCTACTACTTGGCAAGAGGTAGAGGATGAAGAAATAGGAATTGGGTTAACTTTAGAATTGGATTTCTCACTCATATCCAACAATCACCATTGATGGACTTTGCTTTTCTTCACTTGAAGAATGAAGAAGAAGAAGGAAAAAAATTATGATAAGTTCAAAAGAATAATAAAAGAAAATCAATTCTTATCATAATAATATAACCATGGTTATGTGTAGAGATTTAACTAGGGTTAATTCAAATGGTTAGGTTAAGCATGAGATAAGAATGGTGGACAAAGTCAAAGCTTCATGAAACTTCAACTTAAAACAAAAATAGCCACCATCCTTTTCTCTTGCCTTTTATTTTCCAAAAATCAATAAATAAATAAATAAATAAATAGATAAATAAAGGAAAAGAAACCCTAACCATTCTTTTAACCATGGTTTAAATCTTTGCACTTAACCAAGTAAACATGTATCATCAAACATGATACATTCAAATGCACAAAATCATATCGCATATGTAATGCGCATATCCGAGTGAGAAAATCCATCTTAAGTAAACCGATACTAGTTGATGCAAAGTAATATATCATATATATATATAAATATGCATTAAATCATTAATATCAATACTTGATTCAATGATCCGGTTATGTCGCACACAACCGACTAGTATACAATATATCGGCTTATCGAATCAACGCTTGAATCGATAACTAGGTTATATCGCATACAACCATTCGATACATTTATCGCGAGAATAGAATACGGTATCACATACACGCATTATTCTCGGTCCCGCACATATCTCATATGCGCTCCTATTTCGTTTCGCTTGAGCCAGGAAACCTCTGTGTAGGACTCTAAAGACTCGTCAATACGCCGGCAGCGGATGATGATCATATCAAACATCCACAAGCCGCAAGCGGTCTGCTAAACGTAACGGCCACCCGGGTATTGAGCGATCTGAAGATCGACGAGCAAGCCCGCTCACACTCCAGTGAATCCGACCAGTAACACTATCGTATAGTCCGGTCTGTTCGTCTGATATGTCGCATATCTTGCCTAGGGGTGGTAAACGTCAGACCCCAGTAGCTCGATAAGTCATGCCGACTTGAGGTCCATAACATTCGTGAAACTACTGATAACTCTTACCAGTATATCACTGCAACCCTGGCCAGGGATTTTCTGTTATGGCCAGTCGAGCATAGCACAACATCAACCCCCAATACCGGGAGAGACGAATCCCCTCCTATCGCTCATTGCCTCCATGTGAATCGGGACTGTACCCAAAAACCACCTGTTTGCACAACTCAGTAGAGCCATGGTAGGGTGGAAATCAAAGCACAGTGGGAGACACACAAGACTCTATGACGATCTCGGGTCAACAGACTAAGCTGTACCAGTGTCACCAGAGAACTGCCATCTGACGTGAGGTATAATACCATCTGGGAGTTCTCGGCGAGTCCGTTCAGTGTACCCAGTCTCCACTGAGCACCCGCATACCATCTTCGATGTCAAACACCAATGGATATGGGATCATCCATCGCCCATCGCATGGGTCGAGAAGATATGCGCTAGTCTACTCTGGAATATCGATGCCCCGTCTCGATATTCCCTCGACTAGGAACAATTCAAGGATGTACTCATGGACTACCCAGGCCCCACTAGTATGATCTACATCATAGTCCTGGAAGTTGAGTACACATCCTATGGGCTTTATCAACATGTAATCAGAGAGACAGAAAGTATACATGTTAAGACAAAGTGCAACCAGATAGCGTACTATCATGTCGAGCGAGAAAGTCCTTCCTATATATGTCCCAGCATCCACTACAATATACATCCCATGTACAGTAATGGCCTCTAGGGCATACATATAACTAACATCCCAAACCTTAGGTCTAGGATTTTGAATTTTGAATTTCCCTCCAAAAGTTTGTTATAGGGAGAGGCTTCTAGAAGTAGTTAGTTAGGGTTTAGGTTCTAGCTTAAGCTAGGAGGTTAGTGAGAAGGTTCTAGGCTCTAATGTAGTTTAGGTGAAGCTTGTTGTGGAAGCTTGGGATGTTTAGTTTTAGAGCCCAAGAGCTTGCTGATCTGGCAGAATATTCTGGAGTAATCTGGAGATTGCAGTAGCTTGATGAAGTGTACACACTGAGGTAGGAGTTCTGGTGTAGAGAAGGAATGCTGACATGGCAGGGCCGTCGTGGAACCGGGGCGCAAGGCGGCTCCGACCGCGGTTCCGCGGCCACTTGGCTGGCTTGGGGCTTGAAACTTTATGTAGTGCTTTGTTCTGTCTTCAGGTGTACTTTCTGATATGTTGAATCTCTGAATGACTTTTAGATCATTGCCAGATTCCAAATCCTTGAGTTGGCGTATTTTTTAGCAGTCTATGTTTTGTAATTTTTGTAGGGTTCCTAGGCACACTAATGAGGTCTCACATGGCATCAACCATGCCAATTTCAAAATTTACGGTGCCGAGAAACCCTAAACTACGGATCGTTGGCTAGATGTCTAGGCGAAAAGCAAACTAGTTAACACTTAACTACAAGAATACGGAAATACAACCTTTGTAGATCCGGTGCTCCACCTCCATAGCTCCGAAATGAAGTCCCCTCGCTGTCCTAGTGAATTCCCGGGCTCTAGCGTCGGCTTCATCGGAGAATAGGCGAGCTAGGTCGTCGATGTCCATGCCGAAGATGATCTACGTCGAGGCATCGCTAGATCAAGCTCCACCTTCACCAAGCCATGAAAACTTGTAAAGGAAACACCCTATACTACTTGGCAAGAGGTAGAGGATGAAGAAATAGGAGTTGGGTTCACTTTAGAATTGGATTTCTCACTCAAATACATCAATCACCATTGATGAAGAAAGCTTTCTTCTTGTGAGGAAGAAGAAGAAGATGAAAAGTGTTATGATAAGTTATTGTCAAAAGAATAATAAAAAGGGAAACTTATCATAATCTTAACCTTAGTTAGTTGTAGAGAATAGACCATGGTAAGTTATGATGGTTAGGGTTAAGCAAGAGACAAGAATGGTTAACTAAGTCAAAGCTTCATGAAAGTTCATGAACAAACAAAGAAAGCCACCATTATCCTCTTATGCCAATTATTTTATTTCCAAAAAGAATAAATGAAAAAGATAAATAAATGAATAAGGAAAACCAAAACCCTAACCATTTAAATAACCATGGTTTAATTCTTTACACAAACCAAGTAAGTATGCATCATCAAACATGATACAATCATGTGCACAAAACTATATCAAATATACAATGTGCACATCCGAGCGAGAAAATCCATTTAAAGTGAACCGATACTAGTTAATGCAAATTAATATATCAAATATATAATTATGCATTAAATCATTAAATCAACACTTGATTTAACGATCCGGTCTGTCACGACCTGAAAGAGCACGTGACTGGCCCTTGAACCATATGAAGTCTATAGGACTCCATCTGATCCAAGTAAGCCAAAAGCCCAGAAATCTAAAACCATTTTAAGAATAAGTAAAGAAATTTGTTTAAAGGAGTGAAGAAAAACATGTTGGAAATCAAGGTTTTTAAATAACTAAGCCGAATATGCAATTTAAAACAGTACAGTCTTTTCTAAAAATTTCGGCAGAGTTTCTTTTGTAAAATTGGCCCCGAATGGGGTACAACAAGGATAACAATATAAATACAATGATAAAGGCATCCCCAAGCGGGAGCTAGCTCTTCGTCAATTGACGGTCACAACCACGCAACGATATAATATACAACGCCAAGTGGCGAGGATCAAATCCAAAAGAAAGCTCAAAAGCACAAGAAAACCGCAATACTACTAAGCGCGACTCTATGGTCGAATAATACATCACTAAAGTCTAGGTCTGAAACAATATACAAGTTTTGGTTGATGGAAATTCTAGATACAATGAAATAAATAAATACAATGGTGGTTCTTGATGCGAAAGAATCCACCTACCAAAAGCAAACCACCCGCAAGAAAGTAGTGTGCCAGAAATGCCGCAATGAAACCTGTACGGCAGAACCTGCAAGAACTGTGGCACAACGGGGGTGAGTTGCCAACTCGTGAATAGAAATATCTACAAGCAGAAACCGAATCCAAGACATAAACCTAAGTCAACGATCAGTAATAATCCATAAGAGTACATCTGAGTGTGATAAGGTGGCAAGGTAACATCTAACCATATATGTAGTGCCAGGTACTCAGGTAATAACATGTCAGCAGTGTAAGGTATGTCTGCATGAAGTAAATATGATGAAGTATCAATAATATCAATACACATATATTAGCGTCCCATACCACTAATATTGGTGTAAGGGTATATATAACAGCGCCCTCATACCCTGTTATATATACAAATGAAGTATGATAAGTGTAGATCCAGTCTGTATATGTGTGGAACCCGTCCACCCGTCACTCACTGACGATAAGCATCATGTATGCAATGTGAGGATATAAACAAAATCATGGAAAAACATCATGAAACCCGTGCCTAGCATCGACACGTAAATCCTCCTGTATCGGGCATCCGTCATTCCGGGTCAGCCCTCTCTCAAAGTATATATATCGGGAATCCGTCCGTCCGGGTCATCCCTCTCTCAATACATCGGGCATCCGTCATTCCGGTTCAGCCCTCTCTCAGAGTATATATCGGGAATCCGTCAGTCCGGGTCATCCCTCTCTCAATACATCGGGCATCCGTCATTCCGGGTCAGCCCTCTCTCAGAGTATATATCGGGAATCCGTCAGTCCGGGTCATCCCTCTCTCAATACAGCGGGCATCCGTCATTCCGGGTCAGCCCTCTCTCTGAGTATATATCGGGAATCCGTCAGTCCGGGTCATCCCTCTCTCAATACATGCCTCTAGCACCGAGAAAACACGGGGCGACGCCCCAAATATCATATCAAGGGAACCGGGTTTTTCATAATAAAGCATCTTTTCTTAAATAATCCCACGGTCCTCAAAATCAGAAATCACATGAAAATCCACATCAAGAATAAATCCAATGCGATGTGCTATGCAGTCAATCCATGATGTACGCGACATGTAAAGAAAGGTAATCATATCGGAAATCATGCAACATGGAATAGTATTGTGCATATGTCGAGGGGAACCGCTCCTTTAGAATGAATCATCTATGATTGTGTACAGGTACATGTGTACAATATGCCAAGCAAGAATCATATCATGAATGCAACAGTACTACAGTGCAGTGGCATGGCAATTATCGATAATGAAGTGTGTGAGCCGGCAAAATAGTGTACGTGAAACATACGCATCATCGATAATGGTGCTGGTGTCCTATCAGCATAATAATAATATAGCAATGAACATATGCCAGCAGTGCGAATAGCATGAAAATGCAGAATCTAATAGTCAACACCACAGTGAAGTATCTACTATGCAAACTACATCTAAGTATAAGGTCGATCAGGAGGGGTAGGTGTGGAAACCACCTAAATCTGAGTCAATGTATATATATATAGATATATAGTCGGTGATCCCGCCTCAATGTCATATCGTAAGAATCCTCGAGTTATGAGTGCGTATCTATCATCAATATCGGCTCGTACGGTAAATCATCGTACGGCATCCCCAAAAGCTGGGTACAGGTCAACATCTCACTATCTCGTCACATAACAGGTATCACTATCATCAGATCATATAATCTGGGGGTACTACTCTATGTCTAGTACAAATCGATACCATCAATAAAGTATGCATGCGGGGGTAAACACATAACCCAAGCCCGCAAGAATCACAAGTCATATCCCAAATATGAATCATATCAAATCACCGATCTCGTGGCACCAAGCCCACATCATCGACTCATCTCCAAAGTCATCCCATATCATCAAACACCGTGCAAGTACAAGTAATATGCAAGGGTGTGTGTGTGTAGGTGCAATTCTATCCTAGGGTTCACGACTATGACTACATTAGTCACTTCTAACCCTACACTATCCATAATACACCTATTATCACAATAACTACATAGTAATCTATCTACGGACTGCGGGGGTGCTATACGCCATCCACCCGACTTCCCCCTGTAGATATAATCTACTCACCTTGCATCATCATTTGCGGACATCACCATGCATTTGCTTGTCGTCCCGAAGTCTTCATGGGTACCTACACAACAAAGTATCGTATATGCGCATTAAAACCAAATCCAAGCTAAAACGGCGCATGAAATCCAAAACGATACGATAAGGGGGGCCTATAGGTGAGAACCTATGGCACGCCTTCAAAACCATCAATAAATCCTCTATATCGTCGTATAAACGACAGATAGTCGAGGCAAAACACATTCCACCATTTCAGAATCAAAGATACGGAATACGGAAACACGAATCCAATATAGCAACTTAGGATATATGTCCCAGATTTCACCCTAGATAGAATCTGTCAAAACTAGAAGTACCCAGGGCCAAGAATTGAGGAAATGGGGGTAGGCACGCAAAACGAGGAAATTCCTCACTGGTCTGGCCGCAATTTGCGGCCAGAAAGGAGATTTCGGCGGCCTCAAGAAGGAATTGGGGTCTGGGGTGTTGGTTCTATGGTGCCTGCACATCTCACTCTTCATTCAATATTATTTTCAGGTGTCTTGTATGATAGCAGATTCAAGTTAACCATCACAGATTACACAAATTCCCCGATATTGGTTTCTAAAATCCGTATTCTGGTTTTAGCTTCATGTTTGGGTTCCAATTCAAACACTAGGGTGTTGGTAAGACCTCTACTGAGCTCAATTTCATAATACAACACAAGTTCCTCTCAAACCCTAACTAGGTTGTCACCAAGTCCATAATATCACACAATTTCAATTCTAAACTAAACATGGGGTAAGGGAAATGCTATAGCTAAGCTAATGGTTCAGAAATTACCTCCATTAGCAACCCAAGAAAATTCTTGAGTTGCCCCTAGTGGCCAAAATCCTTGCTTCTTTAGCTCCATGTGTAGATCTAGGGATTTTGCACAACTTTAATGAAATGGACATGTGGTTTTGAGGTTGTTTTTGAGGTGAAGTGAGGAGTTGAAAAGGGAGGGAAAGGGGGGTGCAGGAGCAGCAGCAGCAAATGGTGGGAGAGGGAGAGAAATGAGGAGGAGAGTGATGAGAAAAGGCTAAGGTTTTTAGTCAAAGTCCTCACCTACTCTCTCTCTCTCACCATACCTATTTCTTTTCTCTTTTTCTTTTTCTTTTCCTCCAAAACCCTTCTCACAAGAATAGTAGCTCCAAATAACATGAAAGAAAAATGCACAAGTGTGATAAAAATGATATGTGCAAGTTTTGCACAAAAAGCCAAAAATCCGATTAGCGATTTTTAATCGCGATTAGCACTAATTTAGTGTCAAACTAATCACAAAAACTTTAAAATGTCAAAATTCTCTAATTTCCCCTATTTTAGAATTTTCCATAATTTTTCTAACATTTTTTCTATTTATTTACATTTAATAATTCCAAAATATTAAAATATTCAATACAATAATATTAAATTATAAAAATTCCCAAAATTAATATTTTATCTTTTTGAAAATGTTACACAGTCATATCGCATATAGCCGACTAGTATCCTATGCATCGGCTTATCGAATCAATACTTGATTCGATAACTAGGTTATATCGCATATAACCAATCGATACATTTATTGCGAGAATGAAATACGGTATCACATACACGCATGATTCTCGGTCCCGCACATATCTCATAAGCGCTCCTATTTCGTTTCGCTTGAGCCAGGAAACCTCTGTGTAGGACTCTAAAGACTCGTCAATACGCCGGCAGTAGGTGATGATCATATCAAACACCCACAAGCCGCAAGCGGTCTGCTAAACGTAACGGCCACCCGGGTATTGAGCGATCAGAAGATCGACGAGCAAGCCCGCTCACACTCCTGTGAATCCAACCAGTAACACTATCGTAAGGTCCGGTCTGATCGTCTGATATGTCGCATATCTCGCCTAGGGGTGGTAAACGTCAGACCCCAATAGCTCGATAAGTCGTGTCGATATGAGGTCCATAACAATTCGAGAAACTATTGGTAACACTTACCAGTAAATCTCAGCAACCCTGGCCAGGGATTTCCGGTTATAGCCAATCGAACACAGCGCAACATCAACTCCCTATACCGGGAGAGACGAATCCCCTCCTATCGCTCATTGCCTCCATGTGACTCGGGACTGTACCCAAAAACCACCGTTTTGCACGCCCTCTTGGACGTGGTAAGATGGAAATCAAAGCACAGTGGGAACCACACAAGACTCTATGACGATCTCGGGTCAACAGACTACTCTGTACCAGTGTCACCAGAGAACTGCCATCTGACGTGAGGTATAATACCATCTGGGAGTTCTCGGCGAGTCCGTCCAGTGTACCCAGTCTCTACTGAGCACCCGTATATCATCTCTGATGTCAAACACCAATGGATATGGGATCATCCATCGTCCATCTGTATGGGTCGAGAAGGTATACGCTAGTCTACTCTGGTATATCGATGTCCCGTCTCGATACACCCACGACTAGGGACTTTGAAGGATGTACTTATGGACTACCATGTCCCCACTAGTATGATCCGCATCATAGTCCAGGTAGTCAAGTACACATCCTAAGGGCTTTACCAACATGTAACAGAGAGACAAACAGTATACACGTTAAGGTAAAGATCAACCAGATAGCATACTATCATGTCGAGCAAGAAAGTCCTCCCTATATATGTCCAAACATCCACTACAATATACATCCTATGTATAGTAATGGCCTCTAGGGCATACATATAACTAACAATCTCCCACTTGCACTAGGGCCATCTGATAGCAGTGGTTGTAGTATCTCATACTCAACCATCCGATAAAAATCTCTCTCTGGGAACAGGCCTTTGTGAGTGGATCCGCTGTGTTGTCCTCTGAGTCTACTCTCCAAACCTAGATCACCCTGGAGATCATCCATCTCCATGATCAGGTGACACTGCCTTAGAATATGTCTGGATCACTGATGGGACGGGCGTTCCTAGGCATAAGCCACAACTCCATTGTCTCACAATGGTAGGAACGTAGTTCATCTCATGAACCAATATACACCCAAACATCCTCCTTGGTAGCATCTTGAGTAGCGATGTATCCAGCCTTTATCGTCTAGTGTGTCACGGTATCTAGCTTGGAACTCTTCCAACATACCGTCCCTTTTGAGGGCAAAGACAATGCCTGTGACTGACATTCAGTCGTTCTTATCACTCTGGAACACTTCCAGCGATTCTCCCCAGGATCAATTGATATCATCTCACTACAACTAGTGAGAATCCTAACATCCAATTAAATCTATCTCATAGATCCAAAATCCAGGATTTAGTAGGTATCACTTTGATCCTATATGGAGAATCCTAGTGATAAGCGGAGATTGACCGAGCGTAGCATAAGAAACTCTTTTCTTATCAAGAGTATGTCATCCACGTACTCTACGAGGATCACTACCATACTCCCTACTACCTTTTTGTTTATACAAGGTTCATCTACCATTTTGATGATGCCAAACTCTTTGACTAATTCATCAAAACAGATGTTCCAACTCCGCGATGCCTGCTTTATCAAATAAAGCATCTTGCACACGTTTCCGCTGCTCCCACTGTCTATGAAGCCCTCTGGCTGTGTACTTATAGACGCTCTCTTCTAAATCATCATTTAGAAAAGCAGTCATGACACCCAACCACCAGATACGTAGTCATGGTATGTAGCCGTGGTAAGTAGGATCTGGATGGACTTAAGCATAGACACTGGAAAAGGTTTCATCATTATCCACGTCTGGTCGATGACGAAAAACTTTAATAAGTCTAGTTTTGAAAGTCTCAACTTTTCCATTTACACCAAGTAATCTTCTCAAGATATACTTGCTCCTGATGGGGATTTAACCCTTCAGATATAGCAACCAAAGTCCATACTTTGTTGGTGTATAAGGATTCCATCTCAGATCGCTAAACATCCAGCCATTCTTACAAAGTCTTACTCTCGATGGCCTGCTCGAAGCTAGTTGGGTCATCATCTCATGATGCAATCCTCGCTCCCACTGTCATAGAGAAACAGAAGTATCTCTCAGGTGGGTGAGGAACCCTACTAGATCAGCGGAGAGGCTGAGGTGTAAGTCTACGCTAGCGTCCAGGCCGTCTAC
The DNA here is from genome assembly GCA_030015575.1 of Agapanthus africanus. Taxonomy (NCBI): domain Eukaryota; kingdom Viridiplantae; phylum Streptophyta; class Magnoliopsida; order Asparagales; family Amaryllidaceae; genus Agapanthus; species Agapanthus africanus. The sequence goes on from CM057343.1 coordinate 83,192,035, forward strand.
AGACGCCAAATGCGGAACAAAAACTTTTTAACTGGCGCTATCGTATACTTTAACCCGGATCTGCCATTATTGCTAAACTAACAAACTGTAAAGAGTGTATAAAGGTTATACCGAACGATCCGAGTCCTTTATTCTTTAACCATCATTCCACGCTCCGTTGCGGCTGCTCTGATCTCGTCGATCTCTGATCTGCTCGTCCAGGTGGCACCACATCACTGATTCTTTAAACGGGCTCCCGCCTCTGACTCGAGGCAACTCGGTCGTCAAGTTTGCTAAAAGAGACGACCAAGAATGATGTAGAGAATGAGTAGATGACTTTGTCTCACTTCGTCCAAGTCCGTGGACGATCGGTTAATGAAGTTGCCGAGGGAATCGGGTGATGGAATGAAATGAACTGTGAATTCCATACACCCCAAAATCTATCATATCTTTTTCACAAATGAAAAACACCAAGTGTGTGAGAGAGAGGAGGGGGGCCGGCCACTTATAGGAGTGGGGGGGTGAGTGAAGGAGAGGGGAGAGTAACCTTAAGCAAAATATCATAATGTGAACACAAAAGAATATCTTAAGGAAAACAAGAATGTTTAGAAATCAAAGCATGAGTCATAAACACCTAGTCATCATGTAATCAATGTAAGCAAAGGTTCATGAACCTAGTCACCATCCTAGAAACTTCTAGAACCTTCTAGAAGCATGACTCACCCTCATCCAAGAAAAGATAAATCCGTCTTTAACCGAATGTTAAAAGACGGCTGATAGAAAACTGGAAACTGGCAACTTCCAAAAGTGATCCCGAAACGAATTTCAGGACAACCCCGTAACTGTATAAATATACCCGCATTTGTATTATGACCGAATACAAATGCAACAGAGACAAAGATATTATACCTACTCAACACAATACTCGGATCCGGCTTAAACCAAAGCCGACCAGTATCTACTGCCCGAAAACTGACACGTGCGTAAACGCACGTGCATTTTCCGAACCCTGCCATAAAACCATACGGCCTCTACAACGTTTCTCCCGAACTTGGGAAACTGTCTGTGGGGGACTCTAATGACTCGTCAGTACCCTGGCAGTGGGTTTAACCACAAACCGTCAGCGGCACTAGCTATGCGTAACGGCTGCCTACGGACTGACCTCAAGGGAGGCCGATGAGCGAACTCATCCGAAAACCCTACTGAGCCTAACAGTGACAATGTATATACAGTCCGGTCCGTTCGTCAATGAGTATCGCATATCCGCCTAGGGGGCTAGTAACGTCAGACCCCCAATAGCAGTATAAGTCGTGTCGGAGTGTAGCCCAATAACACCCTGAGATACTACTGGAGTACCTACCAGTAAATCTCCTGCCATGGCCATGGACTATGTGTAATGGCTCTCCTAGACACAGCACGACCTCGCCCCCAATACCGGGAGAGACGAATCCCCTGCCGATCCGCTCACATGCCTCCATATGGCTCGGGACTGTACCCAAAAGCTACCTGTTTGTACGACTCCTTTGAGCCGTGGTAGGGTAGAAATCAAAGCACAGTGGGAACTCACACGAGACAAATGACGACCTCAGGTCAATGAACTAACCTGTACACATGTCACCAGGGAACTGCTATCTGACGATAGGTATAGTACTAACTAGCAGATTCCCGGCGAGTCCTGTCCGGTGTACTCATAACCCAATGAGCACCTGTATACATCTTAGGTGATCCAACTGACACCAGTGGCTTGTGAGACCGGCCACCGCCCCTCGTCGGGGTCTCGACTGTACACACTAGTCTACTCCGGAGTATCGATGCCCTGTCTCGAAACTCCCACGACTAGGGACCAAAATTAAGGATATGCGTATAAACCACCCAACTCTCACGTATATGATCGCCATCATACTGTTGGTCGTAAAGCAAGATCCTAAGGGCTCTATCAAAGTGTAACATGTAATCAGTCACCTGAACATGTACACGACTGATAAAGGCAAACCAGATAGTATACTATCATTTCGAGTAAGACTGTCCTACCGGTATAGGTCCTCCGCAATCATTGCAATCACGTACCTGCGATCCAATAATTGACTATGAGGGCACTATCTCCAAAAATCTCCCACTTGCACTCAAGACTAATTATTGCGATGTCGACTACTCACAGCCCGTGTGAAACCGAACATCCAACTCCTCTACTAATCAGTTTCACAAAGCCCGTTTGTAAAACTATTATGTTCGAGAAATAGCCTCAGTGAGTGGATCCGCCTAGATGTTTCTTTCTATATCTCTCTTAATCTCAAGTTCACGGAGAAAGCCATCTCCCGAATTGAGTAATACCTGTCTTAGAATATGTCTGGATATCTGATGGGACCTAGTTCATAAATGAACTCCAAATCCAAACTTCTTAGACTGTATCGATCACTGAACCTAATCAGTATCCGGCACCATGCCACCCACAGTATCCTCTTGGACCACCTGTCCATAATACTGTCCCTCTTCGTCAGAGGGAAAAACTATAACTCTGACAATCACTCTGTCATCCATGTCACTTTTGAAGCTTGGAATGATAACCGTCTCCCGAAAGAGGCTGCCGTCATCAAATCCGTAGAACATCCACTTATGTTCTAAAACTGCTTCCTTATGTTTCTCCATGATTGGATTAATACAAACTTATCGCATCTAGTGCAAAAACAACATCTGGTGTGGTACTTGACATCTCATGATTGACTCAATTGTCTAAGCAAGTGATCTGCCAATCATGCACTTCCCTCTCCTCTTTAGTCTATACGACACCTTTAGAGAGGGTGACTCCATCACCTACAGGTACACCACCATGCTAGGAGTCAACTATTCTAAAAACCATTAGAATATCTGTCATAGTACCCACATTGGGAAACTACCCAAATCTAGATCTAAAACCATAGATCCAGAAACCAGAATGTCAAATATTATATCCATATCCTGTCTGGAGAAACAACTGTGTGACGACCACAGTACAACCGATCGTAGTATAGGAATTTTACTTCCTACTCTGTGTATGTCATCCAAATACCATGACATCACACCCTACTACCTTCTTAACAGATCCATCCCCTATTCTGATGAAGTCAAATCTATGACTGTCACATCAAAATTAGATGATCTATCTCCGCTATAACTGCTCAAGTCTATAAATAGACATAAGCTACTTGCTCACTAAACTTCCGCTGCTCCCACTGACTACGACAACCCTCCTACCGGGTCTCATATCCTGGAACAACAGTAGTGTCAAGTCTGGGTAGATAATAACCTCCCTGTCACCGTCCTTGAGACTACCGAAGTACCTCTCGGGTGTCTGAGGTTACCCACCATATCTGCGGAGTGGCTATTGGAATGTCAAACCTGATTGAACATATAGGTCCTATTAAATTTTCCGTAATCGTTCGCGGTTCTGGAATCACTTCCAGTTCTACCATACTCCCACTACTGTTTTCTGAAAAAGATCCATTTTACTAAAACTGTGGCGAGTCAAGAACAATATCACTATTGATCTTCCAAATGGTAGAATATCAACCCTCGTCATAGCCAGGGTCAACCCACAAACAACCATTACAGAAACGTGCCCTGAGTTATCCAGAGTCCGGTTTTAAGCATAAGCTGGACAACTCCCCGTACCTTAACATCTTTTAAGGTACGATCCATTCTATATCCAATATAGAAACTTTGGCACTTATTTAATTGGAACCATATTCAAATCATGCAGCTGTCTCCAGTGCATATCACTTTAATGGAAAGAGGCTAATCAGCATTACTCAACTTAGGAATCCATCCAATTATGAGTAACCTGAAAGAGAAACACGTTTCTCAAAACCATCACTATCATCTGAATACCAATCACAAGAATCTACATCTTCGATCTCTTTGAAGAATCTCGATACTTGTGATACCTGGTTCTCTACTTTATTCTTATACCCACAACTTCTCAAAACTTAGACCTTGTATTTCTACGAAACACTTGTCTAAATACTAGAGAAGTTATAAGTAAACAGAACATAGTACGAGGACCTACCCCTTTGTCCTGATAGACACTTGGACAACATACAATACTCTGTATAAGTCCGCTGAGTTTAACAACTCAAAATCTGTGCGTCGTAGGTTGAAAACTGTACCCTGGCGATTTTCTCAAATATCACCAATTACAACGAATTCCGATATAATGAGGATAATCACCTAATTCCCAATAACTTACTCCCACTCATCATCTGTAAAACCATACAGATATGAGAATGAAACCTGGTAAACACATACCCTTGGAGTAAGTGTCTAATCGGGAAAACAGTTTTTCTTTAACAATGCACTGAAACATGAAAATGTTTCGTAGGGGTATCCTGGTATTCATAGCAATGCCTCTTCCATAATCCAATTCATGACTTCAACCGTATATTTTATTGCCATCTCTCCAAATCCCTTTATTTGTCTTTAGTCGTTACCTTTTGTACACCATCGTTAGGCTAAATGGTTTTCTTCCTTCCCTACCGTTCGGCACCAGCCTATGGTTTGAAAGAAGACTATCCAGTAAGCATAATAGGTGTACCCTCCTAAACCAAGGAGTACTCGTATCTTGAGAGAAGGTGATGATAAAAGACAACTGAATAATACCTTATTCTTTTAAAGGTGAAATAGGAGTGGCGATGAAGTACGCGGTTTTGGTCGTGAATGATAACAGTCGCAATTTACTTTGCCCTCTTTCTAATCCCTTTATTTTGTCTTTACATATTACCTTCTGCACACCCTACTTAGGCTAATTGGTTTTCTTCATTCCCTACCTTTCGGCACCTGCCTATGGTTTGGAATAAGACTATCCAATAAGCGTAATAGGTGTACTCTCCTAAACCAAGGAGCTCTCGCAACCCGAGAGAATGTGATAATAAAAGACAACTGAATAAACCAATTCTATTTCTCCTGAACCTGGATCCATCCTCGAAGAAGTCCCTTCGAGTTCGTATATAACCATACGATGGATCTATCCAATGGAAGTGGATATCCGTAGTAAAACAGGTGTTCTGAGAAATGCAAAGGGTAAAAGAAGGAGTGGCAATGACTTATGCAACTCGGACAATCCAAAAGCCAGTATTTTAAGAAGGTTCGGTCAACTTGGTCACTGAGTCATAGTCTAGGGTCGGTCAAAGGTCGCTGCCAAAGAGAGAGAGAAAAGAAACACTCTGCGTGCACTCTAACTTAGATCAGAATGGTTATCACTTTATCTAATCCGGAAACCTCCCACTGTCCTGTCAAATTCTCCTCCAAACCTGAAAGAAGAATCAATCGGGATCACCCGAAGAGTAAACCAACTCATCAGTGGGAATCGGGATCCAACTCTCATCGCATGATAACGTGATGGAATGCATCCACGTTACTCATACTCCAGAAGGTATGCGCATACTTGGCAAGTTTCAGTTTCTTTAGAAACTCCCGATCAGAATTTTGCCCCATGCTCTTATAACCTTGGCTTTGGTCAAAATGTCATAAGTCACATGCCAAGTTCTACCCGTCACTATCTTGTCAATTTGAACCCACCCGCACATGCCCCTGACTTTGGCCAATCGGCAGAACGACTGTCCCAAACTAACTCATCTATCTATGCAACAATTGAATACCCAGCAGCTACCAAACACTATGCCTTAACTTTGGCTAAAATACATAGCTTGAATACTACTGAATACCCAAAAGAAGTGACGGAGGGCTACGGCTGGTTTTTGGCGAAAAACCTTTAACGTAGTGAACTTGATATCGCTGAAGGAACCTGATAGTTTTTTAAAATATAGTGGCGAAAACCTTTGCTAAAGAGGTCACTCCCGGTGAAGGGATCTCGGCTCTTTCCTCGTGGAATGAGGTGCAGGATATTCCACTGAATACCGCGATGCAAAGCAACTTGTAATCGACTATAGTGAAGTTATTACCCTGACGCAAACTTCTGCCCAAGGGGTCAGTCCCGGTGAAGGGATATCGGCCCTTGCCCCGTCGAATGAGGTGCAGGATATTCCACTGAATACCGCTATGCAAAACAAAAGGAAACGTCTTTGCAATAACACTTTTTTAAATTTGTTCCAACAACTAAAACAGGTTTGTTTTACTTTGCATTGATCAGAATCAACGCAGTCCCATCAATCAATCACACCAGAAAAGAACGAAAATAAAATGTACGTATATGCCATCCGCATTCGTCACTGGGTCCCGTCATCACCCGTTAGGTTACTTAACTAACGACAGAGCGGGGACTGGACTAGCGCGGGTGTAAAACATATACAACATCTAATAGTATATAAACCAATATACATAATCGCTCCAGGCGTGATAATATGCAACATTACAGAAAAGTAATAAGCATCACAGAACAATACAGATAATCTGGGATCCCCGAGTTTCACAGAGCCGCTGCTGAAACCCGACGTTCCCCTGTCGTGTGGATAGCCTGTGCAATGAAACCTAGACCCCTACGGGTGCGGCAAGTTACCCGCCAAAACCTGAAGCGAGGTAGTCCCCACAGCATAGTGAATGGAACACCCGGCACTTCACGGAATCCGGTAAATTGAGCACCCCTCCTTGGGTCAACCTGTACCCCCTACGAGTGCGGCGAATAGTCTGCCAATTTTAGAGTGGGGTCCCTCTGCCTCTCAAAGCCATGAGATGCGGACCCGTTGCCCTCCAGAACCCGGCTATCCGTGCACTCCGTCTCGGGGCAAAACCTAGTACAGTAATGAAAAATAGTACAACAGGTACATCGACCGCAACCTGGTCGTGCCCCAAAAGAATATTATACAACAGGCAGTGACGGCAGTCCACATGTTGGACGCTCGCCCCGCAATATCAAATGTACAAATAAACTCAAACTGTACTACCATTGCACACTGCTATCCACCACGACAAATCCGCAACATCACAGCACAACACAGAACATCAACGCGAATGTCACGTTCGCAAACCCGTCTAAAAAAACTATAGCAATCAGACGCGATTTACCGATCAAATGACATTCCCGGTCGGAGATATAATGTAAGCACTGTAAACTAACATGCTTAAATTTCGATCGACTAAATACCACAAAGTGGGCCCCACGCAAATCTGGAGAACAGTAACAAAACCTGGGCCCAAAAGATATATACCAAAACCCCCAATTTCCAGAGGAGAACACACTGTACAAATTTGGGGGCATGATCGCCCAGAACGGCCGTGGATGCGCGGCCAAACCATGGGTTTGGCCGCGTTTCCGCGGCTGTCTTGTCGACTGACGTGCTCAAATTTGTACGGCGTTCTTAAAAAACCCTGCACAGTTTTCTGAGATGTGTGAAATATTTTTAGGACACCATTTAAAATCAACAGAAACTGTCAAAATGAAAAATTGCGGTTTTTGATTTCCGGTTCGATCGATGTTTTAAACGCGTTAGCACAAGTTAGTATAGCAAAATGGTGAGGCTCTGATACCACTGTAAGTCTACGCTAGCGCCCCGGCCGTCTACAGACGCCAAATGCGGAACAAAAACTTTTTAACTGGCGCTATCGTATACTTTAACCCGGATCTGCCATTATTGCTAAACTAACAAACTGTAAAGAGTGTAGAAAGGTTATACCGAACGATCCGAGTCCTTCGTTCTTTAACCATCATTCCACGCTCCGTTGCGGCTGCTCCGATCTCGTCGATCTCTGATCTGCTCGTCCAGGTGGCACCACATCACTGATTCTTTAAACGGGCTCCCGCCTCTGACTCGAGGCAACTCGGTCGTCAAGTTTGCTAAAAGAGACGACCAAGAATGATGTAGAGAATGAGTAGATGACTTTGTCTCACTTCGTCCAGGTCCGTGGACGATCGGTTAATGAAGTTGCTGAGGGAATCGGGTGATGGAATGAAATGAACTGTGAATTCCATACACCCCAAAATCTATCATATCTTTTTCACAAATGAAAAACACCAAGTGTGTGAGAGAGAGGAGGGGGCCGGCCACTTATAGGAGTGGGGGGGTGAGTGTAGGAGAGGGGAGAGTAACCTTAAGCAAAATATCATAATGTGAACACAAAAGAATATCTTAAGGAAAACAAGAATGTTTAGAAATCAAAGCATGAGTCATAAACACCTAGTCATCATGTAATCAATGTAAGCAAAGGTTCATGAACCTAGTCACCATCCTAGAAACTTCTAGAACCTTCTAGAAGCATGACTCACCCTCATCCAAGAAAAGATAAACCCGTCTTTAACCGAATGTTAAAAGACGGCTGATAGAAAACTGGAAACTGGCAACTTCCAAAAGTGATCCTGAAACGAATTTTAGGACAACCCCGTAACTGTATAAATATACCCGCATTTGTATTACGACCGAATACAAATGCAACTGAGACAAAGATATTATACCTACTCAACACAATACTCGGATCCGGCTTAAACCAAAGCCGACCAGTATCTACTGCCCGAAAACTGACACGTGCGTAAACGCACGTGCATTTTCCGAACCCTGCCATAAAACCATACGGCCTCTACAACGTTTCGCCCGAACTTGGGAAACTGTCTGTGGGGGACTCTAATGACTCGTCAGTACCCTGGCAGTGGGTTTAACCACAAACCGTCAGCGGCACTAGCTATGCGTAACGGCTGCCCACGGACTGACCTCAAGGGAGGCCGATGAGCGAACTCATCCGGAAACCCTACTGAGCCTAACAGTGACAATGTATATACAGTCCGGTCCGTTCGTCAATGAGTATCGCATATCCGCCTAGGGGGCTAGTAACGTCAGACCCCCAATAGCAGTATAAGTCGTGTCGGAGTGTAGCCCAATAACACCCTGAGATACTACTAGAGTACCTACCAGTAAATCTCCTGCCATGGCCATGGACTATGTGTAATGGCTCTCCTACACACAGCACGACCTCGCCCCAATACCGGGAGAGACGAATCCCCTGCCGATCCGCTCACGTGCCTCCATATGGCTCGGGACTGTACCCAAAAGCTACCTGTTTGCACGACTCCTTTGAGCCGTGGTAGGGTAGAAATCAAAGCACAGTGGGAACTCACACGAGACAAATGATGACCTCAGGTCGATGAACTAACCTGTACACATGTCACCAGGGAACTGCTATCTGACGATAGGTATAGTACTAACTAGCAGATTCCCGGCGAGTCCTGTCCGGTGTACTCATAACCCAATGAGCACCTGTATACATCTTAGGTGATCCAACTGACACCAGTGGCTTGTGAGACCGGCCACCGCCCCTCGTCGGGGTCTCGACTGTACACACTAGTCTACTCCGGAGTATCGATGCCCTGTCTCGAAACTCCCACGACTAGGGACCACAATTAAGGATATGCGTATAAACCACCCAACTCTCACGTATATGATCGCCATCATACTGTTGGTAGTAAAGCAAGATCCTAAGGGCTCTATCAAAGTGTAACATGTAATCAGTCACCTGAACATGTACACGACTGATAAAGGCAAACCAGATAGCATACTATCATTTCGAGTAAGACTGTCCTACCGGTATAGGTCCTCCGCAATCATTGCAATCACGTACCTGCGATCCAATAATTGACTATGGGGGCACTATCTCCAACATGAGGTTCGTTGGAATCTACTGAATCCTTTGGTTCTACCAAATCATCTGCTGTTGTTTGTATAGCTGGAACCTTTCCAGTTGTACATAACAGACCTTGCCTCGAGTTTGTCCGGATTTTGCTTTTCGACATAGGCCGGACAACCCCAAATCTTAACTAACTTAAGAAATGGGCTCTTCCCTTTCCATATCACATATGAAGTGGTAGGCACTGATTTGATTTGAACCCTATTCAATAGGTATGCAACTTCTCAAGTGCATAACTCCCAAAAGGAAATAGGAAACTCAGTAGTACTCATCATAGAGCGCGCCATATCGAATAGGGTGCAATTGCTCCGCCCCGATATACCATCGTGCTATGGTGTATACGGAGGAGTAATACTGAGAGAGAATCTCATTCTCCTTTAGAATAGTCCAGGAATTCCATGCACAAGTATTCTCCTCCCTGATCTCATCATAGGACATAATACTTATACCCATATTTTGGTTTTCTACTTCTAACTTATATTCTGTGATTATCTCAAAAGGTTCGGACTTGTGTTTCAACAGGAACATATGACTGAATCTTGAGAGATTATCAGAGAACGTAATGAAGTATAAAAAACCAGTCCTGGCATGTGTAGACAGGGGACCTTTATACATCAACATGTATCAGTCCCAAGAGTTCATTAACTCTTTCTCTGTTTCCAGTAAACGGAGCTATGGTCATCTTATCTTTGTGACATGACTAGCGAGTTTCACAAGATGTAAATTCAAACTGATTTAAAGATGCATCTACATGTAACTACAGCCAGTCGGGTCGCATAGATATGACCTAGTCTACAATGCCTTAAGAAAGATTCGTTCATTTCTGAACTTTTCCTCTTGTGTGTGTTCCGTATACTAAGAACTGTAGTTTGATTTAGAACATTAATGCTTTTAGATAACGTGCCTGAACCGATCAACTTTTGATATAGGAAATGTTCAAAACATTATCCAACAATGCAAAATTTTATCATTTCTTTGCTGATAAAGAGACTGATATGATTTTGTATATCAGGTTCGGTATCTAATAACATTCGTTCAGAATCAATGTATTGGTAATACAGGGTGACAGTGACCAACAGACCTGGCTGCAACTCTTGCCCCGTTTTCTGCCTCATGAAACTTATCACCCGTTCTCAGTTCTCTACCTTTCTGTAGCCCTATGTAACAAATTACATATCTGGGATCCTGATATGGTATCACATATCCAGGACGTAGAGGATACGGAGAAACAGTTCTTTGTAATGAACACACCCGAAGATGATGCATCAACATTCACTTTCTTCGTTTGGGTGGCACGGGAATTCTGGTAATCCCCAATTTCCTGCTCTATCTTATAACAATTATAAGTTGGAGCGGGACCAACGTTCCCCAGCTCAGTATAACAAGCGGGTTCGGTCAATATTCCGTATTATTATCTTGATTAAGGCGTGATATGGTCGCTATCTGGAGAGAGAGAGAAGAAAACACACAGCGTGCGCTCTTACAAGAATAGATTGGTTATTATTTTATCTAATCAGGATGGCTCCCACTGCTTTTTATCAAATCTTCCTTCAAACCCTAAAAGGAAAGACTAGCCGGGATTAATTACACACTACAAGTTCGCCAATCTTTCAGCCAGGCCAGTGTCGGTACTTTGAGGGAGGTCCCCCGTGCTTTCGCACGAACCTAATTAATGTAAACCTCGTTTTCCCAGAGGCGTAACCCCGTTGACACCTTTCTAGACACCTACTTGATCGGCTAATTGTAATGTATAAAACTCTCCCAGGAGTAACTCTTACTCGCAGCGGGTATCTGGATCCAACTATCTCATAGAAGGTATGCAATCTCATTGCAAATTTCAACACTTGAAATTCCTGATAATGTTTTGCCCCTAGCAGCTATATGACCTTAACATAGTCAACAAATCATAAGTGCTAGTCAAGTTCAACCCGTCATTTCCCGATTGAATTAAACCCACCCGCACGACCCTTAACATAGTCAACAAAGTCGCACGACTACCCTAATCCAATCACATCATATGCTTATGCAGATAAGCACTAATTAGCTACCGCACACTACGCCTTAACATAGTCAACAAACGTAGCACGAATACTAACTAGTATTTATCTGAAATGACGGAGGGCTACGACAGGTTTTTCTGAAAACCTATTGCGTAATGAACTTGATATCGTTGTAGAATCAAATGATTTTAAAATGGAGTGTTTTTGAGGCTTTTCTAGTTTTGCTAAAGGAGTCACTCCCGATGAAGGGATCGTCGGTCCTTTCCTCGTCGAATGAGGTGCGGGATATATCATATATATCACTGTGCAAAGCAAAAACACTTAAAAGCAATCAAAAGACAAACCGAGTGTGTAGCATCTGCCAGTTATTGCTAAAGGAATCACTCCCGGTGAAGGGATCTCGGTCCTTTCCTCATCGAATAAGGTGCAGGATATATCACATATACCGCTGTGCAAAGCAAGAACTGTAGCTACCTATTTTATTTTGAAATTCGATTCTACAACATCTTAGGTTTCTTTTATTTCATTAATCACATTAATGAAGTCCCATCATTTAAGTACCTAAACATCACAGATAAATACGACGTACACTTATGCCATCCGCATTCGTCTCGATGTCCCCTCGTGCACTGTTAGGTTAGGTAACTAACGACAGAGCGGGGCAGGGCTAGCGCGGGTGTAAAACATAAGTAACGCCTATATAATATATCATATATACTATATACTGTATCTATCACAGAACATCACATGATCACATCACAGATATCGCAGCAGAAGAAACATATGAAACATTGTATATACTAGGACGTCCGTGTTTTCAATACGAGCCAGTATAAAACACGGATTCCACGGTCGTGATGAATAGCCAAGCCCACACCCCTAGACCCCTACGAGAGCGGCAAGCAACCCTACCAATTCTAGGGTTAGGAGACCCGGACTCGACTCCTCGAGATGGTCTCCCACTGGACCCTAGAACCCGGTTACTTGTGCTCCCCTCCTTGGGTCTATCCTAGTGCGGAAAAGTAAATAATATACAAACGGTGACATCTTCCGCAACCTGGAAGTGCCCCAATAAAAGAATATTACATACAAGTTTTTACATGAATTAAAATGAAAAACACTCATCTCACATAAAAACCCCCGGCTATTCAAACACGACGATCCAATATAACATATCCAGCAACACATAACATCTCATGTCATCAACGTAAGTAAATATGTCCATCCCAATTGTCGTTGACATATAGCAACGAAACCGGCGATATCACATATTACACTTACGGTCACAGAAAAGAAAGTGTAAAACTACAACAGTTGGAATCCGCAACCTCCATAGACATCGCATGCCTAACCAAATGAATTTCTTAGACATCGCATGCCTAACAATCATAAACCCCGCATTTTAGTCTCAAAATCAAAAACACTTTTCAATATAAAGTCGGGCAATTCAACAAGATTCCCGACATCCTGATCGAATGCTCATCGCAAACTTCAGTAGACGGCCGCACCCCCGATACCGTCGACGAAGTGCACCAAGGCGGAACACCGCTACCGCGAGCACCCGGACGGATGCTTTCGGCGACGGGGTTCTCCTACAGTCACTTGGTCGGGGCTATGGAGCGAGGCTGTCTATTAAGTTTACCCGGCGAGTATCCGCGTACACTACGTGATTGCGACGGACTTTTGATCACATCAAAATTCCGTGGCAACCGATCAAGTGAGACTAAACTGCTATGTTTATAACATTCATACAGTTATCTCATAACTCCTTATGAATTCCAATTATTGTATCCCATTCCAGAAAAATAGAAAATGTTAAACTTTTCGATCGAACAGTCAAGCACCCAAGTTTTCCCGATACTGATCAACACATGAAACAAGTCTAAAAACATTCAGTTCGTGCCTCAGTACCAACGGTCCATCCGTAGAAGGGTCAAGCCAACGCCTCACATGTGGTACGCCGTACTGCCCCAAACCCGAAGGTTCAAAGGGCAGTTCAAGACGGTCACATAATCGAGTTAAGGTTTGTTGTCTTCTAGAGGGTCCATTGCATTACTTGCACTACTTAGAACGTTATTAAACTACGGAAAGATCCAACACTTGGAAATTTCCCGATAGGGGAAAAGTTGGGTATTTATATCCAGTCGAACTTTTTAACATATTCTAAAATTATCCGGAAATCTACATAGACAAAATTTGATACTCCAATCGAAACACCGAATCCCCAAAACAACCCAGAAAATAAAACTCTGGAATAAATATTAAAATATTCCCAGGAAAACCAGCACTGACTATTATTGATTATGGTACAAATTTCGATGAGCAATACGACAAAACGGCCGCGGATCCGCCGCACAAGCCATGCTCGTGCCGCGGATCCGCGGCGTAATGATGGAATTAGGTCATCAAAATTCACCGTAACTCTTAGATATCCCTGCTGATTTTTCTGCATATTTTTAATGTTGAAAAATCCCAGATTTTATAAAAAGGACAGAGAGCATGTTTGGAATTGGGTTTCGGGTTCGTTCGGACTTCAAATTGCGTCTAGACTTCGCCTAAGGCTCTAGCTAGGCTCTGATACCACTGTAGGGTTCCTAGGCACACTAATGAGGTCTCACATGGCATCAACCATGCCAATTTCAAAATTTACGGTGCCGAGAAACCCTAAACTACGGATCGTTGGCTAGATGTCTAGGAGAAAAGCAAACTAGTTAACACTTAACTACAAGAATACGGAAATACAACCTTTGTAGATCCGGTGCTCCACCTCCATAGCTCCGCAACGAAGTCCCCTAGCTGTCCTAGTGAATTCCCGGGCTCTAGCGTCGGCTTCATCGGAGAATAGGCGAGCTAGGTCGTCGATGTCCATACCGAAGATGATCTACGTCGAGGCATCGCTAGATCAAGCTCCACCTTCACCAAGCCATGAAAACTTGTGAAGGAAACACCCTATACTACTTGGCAAGAGGTAGAGGATGAAGAAATAGGAGTTGGGTTCACTTTAGAATTGGATTTCTCACTCAAATACATCAATCACCATTGATGAAGAAAGCTTTCTTCTTGTGAGGAAGAAGAAGAAGATGAAAAGTGTTATGATAAGTTATTGTCAAAAGAATAATAAAAAGGGAAACTTATCATAATCTTAACCTTAGTTAGTTGTAGAGAATAGACCATGGTAATTTATGATGGTTAGGGTTAAGCAAGAGACAAGAATGGTTAACTAAGTTAAAGCTTCATGAAAGTTCATGAACAAACAAAGAAAGCCACCATTATCCTCTTATGCCAATTATTTTATTTCCAAAAAGAATAAATGAAAAAGATAAATAAATGAATAAGGAAAACCAAAACCCTAACCATTTAAATAACCATGGTTTAATTCTTTACACAAACCAAGTATGCATCATCAAACATGATACAATCATGTGCACAAAACTATATCAAATATACAATGTGCACATCCGAGCGAGAAAATCCATTTAAAGTGAACCGATACTAGTTAATGCAAAGTAATATATCAAATATATAATTATGCATTAAATCATTAAATCAACACTTGATTTAACGATCCGGTCATATCGCATATAGCCGACTAGTATCCTATGCATCGGCTTATCGAATCAATACTTGATTCGATAACTAGGTTATATCGCATATAACCAATCGATACATTTATCGCGAGAATGAAATACGGTATCACATACACGCATGATTCTCGGTCCCGCACATATCTCATATGCGCTCCTATTTCGTTTCGCTTGAGCCAGGAAACCTCTGTGTAGGACTCTAAAGACTCGTCAATACGCCGGCAGTAGGTGATGATCATATCAAACACCCACAAGCCGCAAGCGGTCTGCTAAACGTAACGGCCACCCGGGTATTGAGCGATCAGAAGATCGACGAGCAAGCCCGCTCACACTCCTGTGAATCCAACCAGTAACACTACCGTACAGTCCGGTCTGATCGTCTGATATGTCGCATATCTCGCCTAGGGGTGGTAAACGTCAGACCCCAATAGCTCGATAAGTCGTGTCGATATGAGGTCTATAATAATTCGAGAAACTACTGGTAAAACTTACCAGTAAATCTCAGCAACCCTGGCCAGGGATTTCCGGTTATAGCCAATCGAACACAGCGCAACATCAACTCCCTATACCGGGAGAGACGAATCCCCTCCTATCGCTCATTGCCTCCATGTGACTCGGGACTGTACCCAAAAACCACCATTTTGCACGCCCTCTTGGACGTGGTAAGATGGAAATCAAAGCACAGTGGGAACCATACAAGACTCTATGACGATCTCGGGTCAACAGACTACTCTGTACCAGTGTCACCAGAGAACTGCCATCTGACGTGAGGTATAATACCATCTGGGAGTTCTCGGCGAGTCCGTCCAGTGTACCCAGTCTCTACTGAGCACCCGTATATCATCTCTGATGTCAAACACCAATGGATATGGGATCATCCATCGCCCATCTGTATGGGTCGAGAAGGTATACGCTAGTCTACTCTGGTATATCGATGCCCCGTCTCGATGCATCCACGACTAGGGACTTTGAAGGATGTACTTATGGACTACCATGTCCCCACTAGTATGATCCACATCATAGTCCAGGTAGTCAAGTACACATCCTAAGGGCTTTACCAACATGTAACAGAGAGACAAACAGTATACACGTTAAAGTAAAGATCAACCAGATAGTATACTATCATGTCGAGCAAGAAAGTCCTCCCTATATATGTCCAAGCATCCACTACAATATACATCCTATGTATAGTAATGGCCTCTAGGGCATACATATAACTAACAATTTTGACCATCTTCTGTAATTTCCTGCACAGACTTCAAAACACAAGTTGCGCTACACAAGAATGATGCGATGTTATGAAATACAGTCAATTTCCCTTGAAATGCCGGTTTTAGAGTATAACACATGAAATCTGGTATTTTACAACTATTTTTCTAATATGTGCTATATGAATGCCGAACACTTCTAAATGAGTGCAAATGATAGTGAAATTGCCGGTTTAAAGATGCAGTATTTTCGACTGATCAATGAGCGCAAAAGAGCCGCCGTCGACTGTCAGATAGCCGACTCCAAAGGATCGCAAATTATCACCTTTGGAAGCGACTCTGACGAAGAAGCTGCCCTCAACCCTCTCCTCAAGAAATCCATTTCAAAAATGAAAGAATTAAGGAATTACGAGAACATTCAGTTGTGCAATCGCACGCTACTCAAAAAAAATCTCGGCCCTGCAAACAAAGGATCGAGCAAAAAGGATAAAGGGAAGGAAAAAATAGCCCTCGTAGCTGACACTCAACAGCAATCGAGTGGCCCTAGACCGATTGTTCGCCAAACCAATGTGCGACCGCGCCTATCCTTCGAAGAGAGGTTGAAACGTCCTTACTCATTCCCCCAGGATGAAATAAGGAGGCTGTTCGAAGTGGCAGTGCATAACAGGCTTATCACTCTACCGGAGTCGAAACACTAACTACAACTGGATGATGTCAACAGTTCTAATTATTGCCCTTACCACCAAGTATGGGGCCATCCGATCGAAAACTGTCACGTCTTCAAAAACTGGGTTAAAGACCATTACCAACAGGGCAAATTCGCGTTGTCCGAAAACTGGATGGTGAGCCCGCCACAACCGCATGCTCCGAGAAAGATGGATATGCTGGGGGCATCATGCTCATTCATAGGGAAAGCCCCATAGACCGAAAAGTCAGTAAACTAGAGATTCTCCTCGAATACGGCGACGGCGGACCGAAACGTCTTTAAACTAACGATGGACCGCAATGTCTTAAAACCTGCAAATGACCGAAACGTCGTTAAACTATTACCAACCCACGGCATTCTCAGGCTGACGTGGTAAAAAAAACGGTATGTCTATAAGCAAAATGGGCACGGATGAAAACCCGAAAGGGCTCCGTGAGTAAAAACAGCAGGGCTACCAGCGAGTCTTGTGAAAATCCGAAAGGGCGCAGACTCGTTAAAAAAAACAAAAAGAAAAAACGGTATGTCCATAAGCAAAATGGGCACGGATGAAAACCCGAAAGGGCTCCGTGAGTAAAAACAGCAGGGCTACCGGCGAGTGTTTGTGAAAACCCGAAAGGGCGCAACCTCGTTAAAAGACACTTGCAGGGTCCTCTCTGTTAGTGTATATGCCCTAGAGGCCATTACTGTATCATACTAGTTTGTATATTACTTAACGGAAGCTTGGGATATTCACCTTGTATAGACAATCTTACTCAATATAGTAGTATGCTACTTGGTTTGTTTCTACTTCAATGTGTACATGTGTTTATTTTAGTATATCACCTATACACATTAGTGGAGCCCTTAGGATCTTTGCTTGATTACCAGCGTTGTGATGGCAGTCACACTAGTGGGGGCTGGGTAATCTATAAGCACATCCTTATGCAGGTCCCTAGTCGCAGGACTATCGAGACAGGGCATCGATACTCCGGAGTAGACTAGTGTATGCGCTTCTCATCCCAGTATGGGAGATGGTCTGTCCCACAGCCATCAATACGTCGTACTGGAGATAGTATGCGGGTGCTCGTTGGTTTACGAGTACACTGGATAGGACTCGTCGGGAACTGTTGGTTGGTACTATACCTATCGTCAGTTATCAGTTCCCAGGTGACATGAGTACAGCTTAGTCCGCTGACTTGACACTGTCACTTCGCCTCGAGTGTGTTCCCACTGTACTTAGATTACTACCCTACCACGGCTCAAAGGAGTCATGCAAACAGGTAGTAGTTGGGTGCAGTCCCGAAGCACTTGGAGGCAGTGACGGTTTGACAGGATTCGTCTCTCCCGGTATTGGGGGTTGACATCGCGCTGTGTCTAGGAGAGCCATTACACGAGTAGTCCCTGGCCAGGGCAAGCGAGATATACTGGTAGGTTTCCAGTGTTATCTCAGGGTGTTCTGGGCTTCACTCCGACACGACTTGTACCGCTATTAGGGGACTGACGTTTACCGCCCCCTAGGCCCGCCATGCGATGTATCAGACGAACAGACCGGACTGTACGGAGACTGTCACATTCAGGCTCAGAAGGAGTTCAGATGGGTTTCACCTCTTCCGTCTTCTTATCGGCATCTACCTGGGGGCCGTTACGCACAGCTAGTGCCGCTTGCAGTCTGTGGTTAAACCAACTGCCAGCGTAGTGTCGAGTCTTTAGAGTCCCACACAGAAAGCTATTCGCCTTTAGGCAAAAGAGTAGAGGTCGCATGGTTTTGCGACAGGATTCGGTCGTATCCGCGCACTTGTGCACGTTTAGTGACCGGGCAGTTTTTACTAGCGGGCTTTGGTTTAAGCCAGTTCCTAGTGTACATTTTGGGATTGGTTTTATCTCGTTTGTATTCGTGTTCCTCAGAACGCGGATGCGGGTGTGTATGCACAGTTGACAGAGAGACAGAGGCAGAGGATTTTCATTGGGGTTGTTGACTGTTGACTGTTGACCATTGACTTTTTTCTAAACCCTAATGAGAATAAGAAATATGATTAGCAATAATATTAATTAAGTATTATAGTGACATGGTTGTTGAGGGGTTGACTTTGTTGACTTGTTGACTTTGTTGAGCGGTTGACTAGGTTGGACTAGTTGACCATCATCATTACAATGGTTGTCATTTTCATGCAAAGACTTTTGCTTGCTTGTTATGGTTTGCAAAATGAGTGCATGAAATGATCTTGCCTTTTGTGATATGATAACCATCACATAATACTTGATTATCATTATGGCTTATGATGCTTTTGGATTATGAGAGAGAGGTTAAGAAAAGTCTTGCTCATTTTTTCATTTGCTTTCTCTCTCTTGAGCTCTCTAATTCTCAAGCTCTCCCTCTTCCTCTTGCTCTCTCTAGCTAAAGGCAAACCATTCTCATGTGTTGAGACTCATTGCCTCAGAGATAAAAAGACACCAAAACATTCCTCTACTCATTCTAGTTCACAAGGCCTAGCAAGCCAAGTGATCTAGTTTCTTCAAAGTTCGAAGAAGAAGCCAAATGTAGAAGCTTTTGGGTGGATCCATCTTCGGCGCAAGGAGACGACGAGGTGAGGCCGATCCGTACACTGGGAGGAGTCGAAGATGAAGGAGTTCAAGAAAGGTATAGCCCCCTAACTGAGTAGGTAAACTCTTGTTAGGTTGTTAGTTAGTAATTTAACAAAGATCCGTATTGGTAGTCCATGTTACCACGCTCTTGAAAATCATTTTTCACCACTTCCACAACCCCATAAGAACCGGGGAAGGATAGCATGGACTTACAGTGGTATCAGAGCCCAGTTAAACACTATCTAATATGTTAGCAAAATAAGTAGAAGTTCGATCGAAGAAAAAGTCGCGAAACGAACCCGTAAAATCAAGTTTCTGCCGAATTTTTTTCTGTCCAAAAAATGATAAATCTTATCTTAAAATTCGGCTCAGGCTTTTGTTTAAACACCCAAGAAATTTTGTCCATCGAAACGGTCAAAACGCCGCAGAAACGCGGCGGGAGCATGCTCCCGCAACGGTTCCGCGGCCGAGTTGACTCGGTCGAGGAAACTGTTTCTTGCAGAGTGTTTCTGGGGTTGTTTTGGGATTTTTGGGATATGTGTTTTCTGCCCAGATTTTACAGAAAGAAAAATTAGTTTTTGGGGCTTGAAAATTCGTATTTTTATCGAACTTCTAAAGACTTAAGCTGACGGGTAAATATCTGTGATGTGTTATATGTATTGAACGTCCGCTAATCGCTATACGTCGATTAGTGGGGGTTATATATATCTGTGATCTGTAATGATTGATGGTATGTGTATATGAATTCTTTAGATTGTCGCGGATGAATAGCCGGGGGTTGTGAGATGAGAGTTTTCTTTTCTTTCAATTCATGTAATATGTAAATTGATGTAATATTATTTTTGGCCGCACAACCAGGTCGGGGTTGTAGCCGTCATTGTATAATTTCTTTTTACTGTTTTTGCTCCTAGGATAGACCAAAGGTGGGGTGCACAAACTACCGGGTATCTCGAAGTGCCGAGTGGCCTACTCACGTCGTTGAGGGAGGTTTCTCCACTTCGGATATTTGGCGGGTAGTTTGCCGCACCCATAGGGGTCTAGGGTGGGGTATTGGCTATTCATCGCGACCGTGTGATCAGCTTTTCGTTACAGGCTCGTACGAATTGCGGATTCCTAGTATATCCAATGTATTCATCTGTGATCTGAAATGGCTATCATTGCAATATATCTATGTATGATATTATTTAGGCGTTGCTTATGTTTTGCAGCCGCGCTAGCCCAGCCCCCGCTCTGTCGTTAGTTAAGTAACCTAACGGGTAATGACGGGGCCCCGTGGCGAATGCGAATGGCATAAGCGTACGTCATATTTTGGTTGTTTTCTGCAATGGTAGGATTAAATGATGGGACGCATTAAAAGAACTAATGCAAGAAAGATACGCATTAAAAGAACTAATGCAAAGAAAATAAACCAAGTAAAAGTCGTTGGAACACTTTCAAAAACCACTCGGTTTCTTTTCAAAATAACTTTTAAACGCGGAGCTTAAGCCACTCCTTTTAAAAGCTATCTCGTTCCATCGATTATATCAAGTTCACTACGTTCACGATTTCGCCAAAACCATTCGTAGCCCTCCGTCGTTTCACATGGATGGTCAATAGTATTCAAGCTATGTTTGTTGGCCAAAGTCAAGGCATAGTGATTGGTAGCTATTGGGTATTCATGTGCAGCATAGATAGATGTGTTGGTTTGGGGCATTCGTTCTACCATGTTGGCCAAAGTCAAGGGTATATGTGGGCGGGCTCAAATTAACCTGGAGAATGACGGGTAGAACTTGACATGTGACTTATGATTTGTTGGCCAAAGTCAAGGTCATAAGAGCATGGGGAAAAAATCCACATCGGGAGTCTCAAAAGAACTGAAACTTACTAGCACTGCATACCATTTGGAGTGTGATGATTCTGGTAGGATTCCTTCAGTTTTGTCACGCGATGATATTTGGATCCCGATCCTACTGTGAGTATATGCTACTCCTCGGGAAATTTCTCACTTAACGATCAATGCTATAAACCAAGTTAGTGTCTAGAAAGGTGTAGCGGGGCTACGCCCACAGGGAAAAGAGGTTATTTAATTAAGGAACTTCGCGAAAGCGTTGGAAAACCTCCCTCGAAGTACCGACACCAGCCTGGCCGAACGGTTAAGCAAGTATTGTAGGGTTCCTAGGCACTCTAATGAGGTCTCACAAGGCATCAACCATGCCAATTTCAAATTTTACGGGTGCCGAGAAACCCTAATACGGATCGTTAACTAGATTTTAGGCGATAAATGAAACTAGTTAACAACTTAACTAAAAGAACGGAAATACAACCTTTGTAGATCCGGTCCTCCACCTCCATAGCTCCGCAATGAAGTCTCCTCGCTGTCCAAATCGGATCCCGGACTCTAGCATCGACTTCATCGAAGAAATGGGCGGGCTTGATCGTCGGCTTCGATGCCGAAGATGATCTACGTCGAGGCATCACAAGATCAAACTCCCACTTCACCAAGTCATGAAACTTGTGAAGAAAACACCCTATACTACTTGGCAAGAGGTAGAGGATGAAGAAATAGGAAGTAGGTTCACTTTAGAATTGGATTTCTCACTTGATTTCATCACTTGCCATTGATGAGGCAAGATTTTCTTTCTTGTGAAGAAGAAGAAGAAGAAGAAAGAATATGATAAGTGTTCTTAAAAAATATGATATAATAAGAAAATAATTGTAATACTTATCATATACTAACCTTAGTTGAGTGTAGAGAATAGACCATGGTTAACTTGAATGGTTAGGGTTAAGTATAAGACAAGAATGATGACTTAGTCAAAGCTTCATGAAGCTTCAACTAACAAACAAATCAATCCACCATTCATTTATCCTTTCCACAATGAAAAAGAAAATAAATAAATGAATAAATAAGTAATGGATAAACAAAACCCTAATCATTAGTTTAACCATGGTTTAATTCTTTACACTTAACCAAGTAAGCATGTATCATCAAACATGATACAATCATTTGCACAAAAAGTATATCACATATACAACTTGTACATCCAAGTGAGAAAATCCATTTAAAGTGAACCAACACTAGTTAATGCAAAGTAATATATCAAATATATAATTATACATTAAATCATTAAATCAACACTTGACTTAATAATCCGGTCATATCGCATATAACCGACTAGTATCCTATGTATCGGCTTATCGAATCAATACTTGATTCGATAACTAGGTTATATCGCATACAACCAATTGATACATTCATCGCGAGAATGGAATACGGTATCACATACACGCATTATTCTCGGTCCCGCACATATCTCATATGCGCTCCTATTTCGTTTCGCTTGAGCCAGGAAACCTCTGTGTAGGACTCTAAAGACTCGTCAATACGCCGGCAGCAGGTGATGATCATATCAAACACCCACAAGCCGCAAGCGGTCTGCTAAATGTAACGGCCACCCGGGTATTGAGCGATGAGAAGATCGACGAGCAAGCCTGCTCACACTCCTGTGAATCCAACCAGTAACACTTACCGTACAGTCCGGTCTCGTCGTCTGATATGTCGCATATCTCGCCTAGGGGTGGTAAACGTCAGACCCCAATAGCTCGATAAGTCATGTCGATATGAGGTTTATAACAATTCGAGAAACTACTGGTAACACTTACCAGTAAATCTCAGCAACCCTGGCCAGGGATTTCCGGTTATAGCCAATCGAACACAGCGCAACATCAACTCCCTATACCGGGAGAGACGAATCCCCTCCTATCGCTCATTGCCTCCATGTGACTCGGGACTGTACCCAAAAACCACCGTTTTGCACGCCCTCTTGGACGTGGTATGGTGGAAATCAAAGCACAGTGGGAACCACACAAGACTCTATGACGATCTCGGGTCAACAGACTACTCTGTACCAGTGTCACCAGAGAACTGCCATCTGACGTAAGGTATAATACCATCTGGGAGTTCTCGACGAGTCCGTCCAGTGTACCCAGTCTCCACTGAGCACCCGTATATCATCTCTGATGTCAAACACCAATGGATATGGGATCATCCATCGCCCATCTGTATGGGTTGAGAAGGTATACGCTAGTCTACACTGGTATATCGATGCCCCGTCTCGATACACCCATGACTAGGGACCTTGAAGGATGTACTTATGGAGTACCATGTCCCCACTAGTATGATCTGCATCATAGTCCAGGTAGTCAAGTACACATCCTAAGGGCTTTACCAACATGTAACAGAGAGACAATCAATGTACACGTTAAGGTAAAGAGTAACCAGATAGCATACTATCATGTCGAGCAAGAAAGTCCTCCATATATATGTCCCAGCATCCACTACAATATACATCCTATGTATAGCAATGGCCTCTAGGGCATACATATAACTAACAATCTCCCACTTGCACTAGGGTCATCTGATAGCAGTGGTTGTAGTATCTCATACTCAACCATCCCATAATGGTCTCTCTCTGGGAATAGGCCTTCGTGAGTGGATCCGCCGTGTTATCCTCTGAGTCTGCTCTCCTAACCTCGATCTCCTTGGAGATCAACCATCTCCATGATCAGGTGATACTGCCTTAGAATATGCCTGGATCACTGATGGGACGGACGTTCCTTGGCATAAGCCACAACTCCATTGTCACACAATGGGAGGAACTAAGTTCATCTCATGAACTAATATACACCCAGACAGCCTCTTTGGTAGCATCTTAAGTAGCGATGTATCCTGCCTTTATCGTCTAGTATGCCACGGTATCTAGCTTGGAACTCTTCCAACATACCGTCCCTTTACTGAGGGTAAAGACAATGCCTGTGACTGACACTCAGTCGTCTTTATCACCCTGGAACACATCCAGTGATTTTCCCCAGATTGATACTATCTCACTACAAATAGTGAGTATCCTAATATCCAGTTAGATCTATCTCATAGATCCAAAACCCAGGATTTAGTAGGTATCAGTTTGATCCTATGTAGAGAATCATTGTGATAAGCGAAGATTGATCGAGCGTAGCATAGGAAACTCCTTCCCTATCAAGAGTATGTCATCCACGTACTCTTCGAGGATCGTCACCATACTCCCTACTACCTTTTTGTTTATACAAGGTTCATCTACCATTTTGATGATGTCAAACTCTTTGACTACTTCATCAAAACAGACGTTCCAACTCCGCGATGCCTGCTTTATCCTATAAAACATCTTGCACACGTTTCCGCTGCTCCCACTGTTTACGAAGCTCTCTGGCTGTGTACTTATAGACTCCCTCTTTTAAAACATCATTTAGAAAAGCTGTCATGACACCCAACCACCAGATATCGTAGTCATGGTATGTAGCCGTGGTAAGTAGGATCTGGATGGACTTAAGCATAGCCACTGGAAAAGGTTTCATCATTATCCACGCCTGGTCGATGACGAAAACCTTTAACAAGTCCAGCTTTGAAAGTCTCAACTTTTCCATCTACACCAAGTAATCTTCTCAAGATATACTTGCTCCTGATGGGGATTTAACCCTTCAGATATAGCAACCAAAGTCCATACTTTGTTGGTGTATATGGATTCCATCTCAGATCACTAAGCATCCAGCCATTCTTACAGAGTCCCACTCCTGATGGCCAGCTCGAAACTAGTTGGGTCATCATCTCATGATGCAATTCTCGCTCCCACTGTCATAGAGAAACCAAAGTATCTCTCAGGTGGGTGAGGAACCCTACTAGATCGGCAGAGAGGCTGAGGTTCGTTGGTTACTATTGAATCCTTTGGTTCTACCAAATCAGCTTCTGTAGTTTGTATAGCTGGAACCTTTCCAGTTCTACATTGCAGACCTTGCCTCGAGCTTGTCCGGATTTTGATTTTAGACATAGGCCGGACAACCCTAAATCTTAACTAATTTAAGACATGGGCTCTTTCCATACCATATCTTATATGGAGTGGTAGGCTGTGATCTGATTCGAACCTAATTCAATAGGTATGCAGCTTCTCAAGTGCATAACCCCCAAAAGGAAATAGGCAACTCAGTAGTACTCATCATAGAGCACATCATATCAAATAGGGTGTATCTGCTCCGTCCCGATATACCATCGTGCTATGGTGTATACAGAGGAGTAATGCTGAGAGAGAATCTCATTCTCCTTTAGAATAGTCCAGGATTTCCGTGCTCAAGTATTCTCCTCCTTGATCACATCAAAGGACATAATACTTATACCCATATTGGTTCTCTACTTCTAACTTATATTCTGTGAATATCTCAAAAGGTTCAGACTTGTGTCTCAACAGGAACATATGTCTGAATCTTAAGAGATTATCAGAGAATGTAATGAAGTATAAAGAACCGGTCTAGGCATGCGTAGACAGGGGACCTTCATACATCAGCATGTATCAATCCCAAGAGTTCACTAACTCTTTCTCTGTTTCCAATAAACAGAGCTGTGGTCATCTTATCTCTGTGACATGACTGGCAAGTTTCATAAGATGCAAATTCAAACTGATTTAAATATGCATCTAAATGTAACTTCAGCCAGTCGGGTCGCATTGATATGACCTAGTCTACAATGCCTCAAGAAGAAATCGTTCATTTCTGAACTCTTCCTTTTATGTGTGTTCCATATACTAAGAACTGTAGTTTGATTTAGAACATCAATGCTTTTAGATAACGTGCCTGAACCGATCAACTTTTGATATAGGAAATGTTCAAAACATTATCCATCAATACAAAATTTTATTGTTTCTTTACTAATAAAGAGACGGATATGATTTTGTATATCAGGTTCGGTATCTAATAGCATTTGTTCAGAATCAATGTATTGGTAATACAGGATGACAGTGACCAACAGACTTGGCTGCAACACTTGCCCCGTTTTCTGCCTCATGAAACTTATCACCCGTTCTCAGTTCTCTACCTTTCTGTAGCCCATGTAATAGATTACATTTGCGGGATCCTGATTCGGTATCTAATACCCAGGATGTAGAGGATACTGAGAAACAGTTCTGTGTAACGAACACACCCGAAGATGATGCATCATATGCACTTTCCTCGTTTGGGCGGCACGGGAAATCTGGTATTCCCCAATTTCCTGCTCTGTCTTATAACAATTATAAGTTGGAGCGGGACCAACGTTCCCCAGCTCAGTATAACAAGCGGGTTCGGTCAATAATCCATACTATTATCTTGATTAAGGCGTGATATGGTCGCTACCTGGAGAGAGAGAGAGAAGAAAACACTCAGCGTGCGCTCTTGCAAGAATAGATTGGTTATTATTTTATCTAATCAGGATGGCTCCCACTGTTTTTATCAAATCTTCCTTCAAACCCTAAAAGGAAAGACTAGCCGGGATTAATTACACGCTACAAGTTCGCCAATCTTTCAGCCAGGCCAGTGTCGGTACTTTGAGGGAGGTCCCCCGTGCTTTCGCACGAACCTAATTAATGTAAACCTCGTTTTCCCAGAGGCGTAACCTCGTTGACACCTTTCTAGACACCTACTTGATCGGCTAATTGTAATGTGTAAAACTCTCCCAGGAGTAACTCTTACTCGCAGCGGGTATCGGGATCCAACTATCTCATAGAAGGTATGCAATCTCATTGCAAATTTTAACACTTGAAATTCCTGATAATATTTTGCCCCGAACGATCTATGACCTTGAAAAGGTCAACAAACCATAGACCGCAAGTCAAGTTCAACCCGTCATTTCTGGATTGAATCAAGCCCACCCGCACGACCCTTGACAAGGTCAACAAGGCCGCACGACTACCCTAACCCAATCTGCATTATATGCATAAGCAGATAAATACTGGTTAGCTACCGCACACTGCGCCTTGACAAGGTCAACAAACGCAGCACGAATACTAAACAGGACTTATCTGAAATGACGGAGGGCTACGACAGGTTTTTCTGAAAACCTATTGCGTAATGAACTTGATATCGTTGTAGAATCAAATGATTTTGAAATGGAGTGTTTTTTAGGCTTTTCTAGTTTTGCTAAAGGGGTCACTCCCGGTGAAGGGATTGTCGGTCCTTTCCTCATCGAATAAGGTGCGGGATATATCATATATATCACTGTGCAAAGAAAAAACTCTTAAAAGCAATCAAAAGACAAACCGAGGGTTGTAGCATCTTCCAGTTATTGCTAAAGGAGTCACTCCCGGTGAAGGGATCTCGGTCCTTTCCTCATCGAATAAGGTGCAGGATATATCATATATACCGCTGTGCAAAGCAAGAACTGTAGCTACCTGTTTTATTTTTGAAATTCGATTCTACAACATCTTAGGTTTCTTTTATTTCATTAATCTCATTAATGAAGTCCCATCATTTAAGTACCTAAACATCACAGATAAATACGACGTACATTTATGCCATCCGCATTCGCCTCGATGTCCCCTCATGCACCGTTAGGTTAGGTAACTAATGACAGAGCGGGGCAGGGCTAGCGCGGATGTAAAACATAAGTAACGTCTATATAATATATCATATATACTATATAGTATCTATCACAGAATATCAAATGATCACATCATAGATATCGCAGCAGAAGAATCATATGAAATATTGGATATACTAGGACGTCCGTGTTTTCAATACGAGCCAGTATAAAACACGGATTCCACGGTCGTGATGAATAGCCAAACCCACACCCCTAGACCCCTACGAGAGCGGCAAGCAACCCTACCAATTCTAGAGTTAGGAGACCCGGACTCGACTCCTCGAGTTGGTCTCCCACTGGACTCAAGAACCCGGTTACTTGTGCCCTCCTCCTTGGGTCTATCCTAGTGCGGAAAAGTAAATAATATACAAAAGGGTAACAACTTCCGCAACCTGGAAGTGCCCCAATAAAAGAATATTACATACAAGTTTTTACATGAATGAAAATGAAAAACACTCATCTCACATAAAAAAAACCCCGGCTATTCAAATACGACGATCCAATATAACATATCCAGCAACACATAACATCACATGTCATCAATGTAAGTAAACATGCGCATCCCAATTGTCGTTGACATATAGCAACGAAACTGGCGATATCACATATTACACTTACGGTCACAGAAAAGAAAGTGTAAAACTACAACAGTTGGAATCCGCAACTTGCATAGACATCACATGCCTAATCAAATGAATTACTTAAACATCACATGCCTAACAATTATAAACTCCGCATTTTAGTCTCAAAATCGAAAACACTTTTCAATACCAAGTCGGGCAATTCAACAGGATTCCCGACATTTTGATCGAATGCTCGTCGCAAACTTTAGTAGGCGGCCGCACCCCCGACGCCGTCGACAAAGTGCACCAAGGCGGAACACCGCTGCCGCGAGCACCCGAACGGATGCTTTCGGCGACGGGGTTCTCCTACAGTCACTTGGTCGGGGCTATGGAGTGAGGCTGTCTATTAAGTTTATCCGACGAGTATCCGCATACGCTACGTGATTGCGACGGACTTTTGATCGCATCAAAATTCCGTGGCAACCGATCAAGTGAGACTAAACTGCTATGTTTATAACATTCATTCAGTTATCTCATAACTATTTGTGAATTCCAATTATTGTATCCCATTCCAGATAATTAGAAACTGTTAAACTTTCCGATCGAACATTCAAACACCCAAGTTTTCCCGATACAGATCAACACATGAAACAAGTCTAAAAACATTCAGTTCGTGCCTCAGTACCAACGGTCCAGCCGTAGAAGGGTCAAGCCAACGCCTCACATGTGGCACACCGTACTGCCTCAAACCCTAAGGTTCAAAGGGCAGTTCAAGACGGTCACATAATCGAGTTAAGGTTTGTTGTCTTCTAGAGGGTCCATCGCGTTACTTGCACTACTTAGAACGTATTTAAACCACGGAAAAATCCAACACTTGGAAATTTCCCGACAGGGGAAAAGGTGGGCATTTATATCCGGTCGAACTTTTTAACATATTCAATAATTATCCGGAAAACACACAGACAAAATTAGACAATCCGATCGAAGCACCGAGTCCCCAATACAACCCAGAAATTTCAACTCTTTAATAAATATTAAAAATTCCCAGGAAAACCAGCACTATCAATTAGGAGTTACTGTGTAAAATTTATTGAATAAGGAGGCCGTACGGCCGCGGAACCGCCGCACGAGCCATGCTAGTGCC
The DNA here is from genome assembly GCA_030015575.1 of Agapanthus africanus. Classification (NCBI taxonomy): domain Eukaryota; kingdom Viridiplantae; phylum Streptophyta; class Magnoliopsida; order Asparagales; family Amaryllidaceae; genus Agapanthus; species Agapanthus africanus. The sequence goes on from CM057343.1 coordinate 83,221,779, forward strand.
GCGGAACCACGGCAGTTTGATGGAGTTAGGCACACGAATTTCACAGTAACTCTTAAAATCACATGCTGATTTTTCTGCATATTTTTAATCTGGAAAAAACCCAGTTTTTGAAAAAAGTACAGAGAAGGCTATTGTATTAGGGTTTCGGGTTCGTACGGACTTCAAACTTCGTCTACACATCGCCTAAGGCTCTAGCTAGGCTCTGATACCATTGTAGGGTTCCTAGGCACTCTAATGAGGTCTCACAAGGTATCGACCATGCCAATTTCAAATTTTACGGGTGCCGAGAAACCCTAATACGGATCGTTAACTAGATTTTAGGCGATAAATGAAACTAGTTAACAACTTAACTAAAAGAACGGAAATACAACCTTTGTAGATCCGGTCCTCCACCTCCATAGCTCCGCAATGAAGTCTCCTCGCTGTCCAAATCGGATCCCGGACTCTAGCATCGACTTCATCGAAGAAATGGGCGGGCTTGATCATCGGCTTCGATGCCGAAGATGATCTACGTCGAGGCATCACAAGATCAAACTCCCACTTCACCAAGTCATGAAACATTGAAAGAAAACACCCTATACTACTTGGCAAGAGGTATAGGATGAAGAAATAGGAAGTGGGTTCACTTTAGAATTGGATTTCTCACTTGATTTCATCACTTGCCATTGATGAGGCAAGCTTTTCTTTCTTGTGAAGAAGAAGAAGAAGAAGAAGAAAGAATATGATAAGTGTTCTTAAAAAATATGATATAATAAGAAAATAATTGTAATACTTATCATATACTAACCTTAGTTGAGTGTAGAGAATAGACCATGGTTAACTTGAATGGTTAGGGTTAAGTATAAGACAAGAATGATGACTTAGTCAAAGCTTCATGAAGCTTCAACTAACAAACAAACCAATCCACCATTCATTTATCCTTTCCACAATGAAAAAGAAAATAAATAAATGAATAAATAAGTAATGGATAAACAAAACCCTAATCATTAGTTTAACCATGATTTAATTCTTTACACTTAACCAAGTAAGCATGTATCATCAAACATGATACAATCATTTGCATAAAAAGTATATCACATATACAACTTGTACATCCAAGTGAGAAAATCCATTTAAAGTGAACCAATACTAGTTAATGCAAAGTAATATATCAAATATATAATTATACATTAAATCATTAAATCAACACTTGATTTAACGATCCGGTCATATCGCATATAACCGACTAGTATCCTATGTATCGGCTTATCGAATCAATACTTGATTCGATAACTAGGTTATATCGCATACAACCAATCGATACATTCATCGCGAGAATGGAATACGGTATCACATACACGCATTATTCTCGTTCCCGCACATATCTCATATGCGCTCCTATTTCGTTTCGCTTGAGCCAGGAAACCTCTGTGTAGGACTCTAAAGACTCGTCAATACGCCGGCAGCAGGTGATGATCATATCAAACACCCACAAGCCGCAAGCGGTCTGCTAAACGTAACGGCCACCCGGGTATTGAGCGATGAGAAGATCGACGAGCAAGCCCGCTCACACTCCTGTGAATCCAACCAGTAACACTTACCGTACAGTCTGGTCTCGTCGTCTGATATGTCGCATATCTCGCCTAGGGGTGGTAAACGTCAGACCCCAATAGCTCGATAAGTCGTGTCAATATGAGGTCTATAACAATTCGAGAAACTACTGGTAACACTTACCAGTAAATCTCAGCAACCCTGGCCATGGATTTCCGGTTATAGCCAATCGAACACAGCGCAACATCAACTCCCTATATCGGGAGAGACGAATCCCCTCCTATCGCTCATTGCCTCCATGTAACTCGGGACTGTACCTAAAAACCACCGTTTTGCACGCCCTCTTGGACGTGGTAAGGTGGAAATCAAAGCACAGTGGGAACCATGCAATACTCTATGACGATCTCGGGTCAACAGACTACTCTGTACCAGTGTCACCAGAGAACTGCCATCTGACGTAAGGTATAATACCATCTGGGAGTTCTCGGCGAGTCCGTCCAGTATACCCAGTCTCCACTGAGCACCTGAGCACCCGTATATCATCTCTGATGTCAAACACCAATGGATATGGGATCATCCATCGCCCATCTGTATGGGTTGAGAAGGTATACGCTAGTCTACACTGGTATATCGATGCCCCGTCTCGATACACCCACGACTAGGGACCTTGAATGATGTACTTATGGACTACCATGTCCCCACTAGTATGATCTGCATCATAGTCCAGGTAGTCAAGTACACATCCTAAGGGCTTTACCAACATGTAACAGAGAGACAATCAATGTACACGTTAAGGTAAAGAGTAACCAGATAGCATACTATCATGTCGAGCAAGAAAGTCCTCCCTATATATGTCCCAGCATCCACTACAATATACATCCTATGTATAGCAATGGCCTCTAGGGCATACATATAACTAACAAGTATTGTACGGTAAGATTGATCCTGACTAATTCTTCCTTTTTGGTTTGAGGAGGGATTCGAGAGACAGTGGGAGCCATCCTGTTTAGACAAATTAAAAATCACTCTAAACTTGCAAGAGCATCATGCTAAAGTGTTTCTTCTCTCTCTCCTAATCGCAGCGACCAATCATCATGATCGGACTTAAGTTATTACTAGATAAAAACATACTGACAGGGCCAAACTACAAAGATTGGCTCAGGAATGTCAAAATGGAAATCACTTATGACAAGTTGGGGTATCTCATTACCACCAAAGCTCCCCCTGTCCTAGGTCCCAAAACCAGCGTCGCGGATAGAGAAATCCGTAAGACCTGGGAAATCGATTGCGCGAAGGCCAAGTGCCTCGTGCTTGCCTCTATGGACAACGAACATCAGAGGAGGCACGAGAATATGGACCTCGAATCCATATTTCTCCATACAAAAGAACTGTATGGAGAGCAATCTCGTATCGCTAGATACGAAGTGTCGAAGAAGCTGTTTTCAGCAAGGTTGGCCGTCAGATCATCGGTAGCGGAACACGTGCTTAAGATGATTGGCTTCATTGAGGAGCTCGCGGACCTTGGGACCACGTTAGAGAGCGAGCATTATACAGACTTGATTCTCCAGTCCCTTCCTTCCACTTACGCCCAGTTTATCCTGAACTTCAACTTGCAAGAAAAGGAAGTTGAACTTTCAGAACTCCTCAACATGCTGAGGAGTGCAGAGGGCACCCTACAGAAAGGTAGGAAAACATCCACTTTGTTTGTAGGAGGATCTTCCTCTTCTAGGTCCAAGGCGAAAGCCAAGGGAAAGAAGAAGAAAGCCCCCGCCAAACCAAGGGGCGGTGTTAGTAAAGTGGATACGAAGGGAAAGACAAAAGCAACAAAGAAAGCGGGGAAGCTTATAGGGAAGGAAGAGTGAGTTTTCTGTCATAAGAGTGGGCACTGGAAGAAAGATTGCAGGGCTTGGAAAGCCAGAACACAGGATCTGAAGCAAGTTGCAGCTTCAGCTTCAGGTGTGTATGTTATTGAAAACTGTCTATCAATAACTCTACTTCCTGTGTATTGGATACCGGATAAGGATCTCATATCTGTAATTCTTTGCAGGCGTTGAGAAACCGTAGGGTTTTGAAGGCAGGTGACATGACCCTCAAGATTGCAAACGGAGCTAGCATGGATGCTAAGGCCGTGGGGGACTATCACCTGGGAATGTCAGATGGACATGTTTTGGTTTTACGTAATTGCTTTTTTGTACCCAACGCAACTTGTAATATCATTTCTGTATCTTTGATTTCTAAAGAAGGTTATGAATTTGCGTTTGTAAGTAATGTTGTAAACATTCACCTTAATCAAGTTCTGATTGGGTCAGGTACATTAAGCAATGGTATATACGTACTAAACCAACCACAGATTTTCAATGTCCAGAATACACACAAAAGAAAGTCTCCAGAAATAAATCATACTTTCTTATGGCATTGTAGACTGGGTCACATCAATGAGAGAAGGTTGACGAAGCTACATGCAGAAGGATATTTGAATCCGTTAGAATATCAATCGTATGCCACTTGTCAATCCTGTCTCAAAGGAAAGATGACAAAGACTCCGTTCACTGGACACGGAGTAAGGGCGAGCGAGCTCATGGGACTCGTACACAGCGACGTGTGCGGTCCAATGTCTACACATGCGCGAAGCGGTTATTCTTACTTCATTACTTTTACGGATGAATTTTCAAGGTACGGTTATGTCTTCTTAATGAAACATAAGTCCGAAGCCTTTGGAAAATTCCAGGAATATAAGAATAAAGTAGAAAAACAAATCGGCAAAAGTATCAAGACACTAAGATCGGATCGAGGTGGTGAATACTTGAGTGCCGAGTTCCTGGACTATTTAAAAGAGAATGGAATTCTCTCTCAGCTTACTCCTCCATACACTCCGCAACATAACGGTGTATCGGAAAGACGGAACCGAACCCTATTGGATATGGTACGGTCCATGATGAGTAACGCTGAGTTACTGCGATCATTCTGGGGATATGCACTAGAATCAGCTGCATACCTTTTGAACCGAGTTCCAACTAAGACTGTGCCTACTACACCATATGAGATGTGGTGTGGGAAGAGACCCTATCTTAATCACATTAAGACATGGGGATGTCCAGCTTTTGTCAAAAGCAGCATGCGGACAAGCTCGAGGCACGCTCAGTAAAGTGCAAGTTTGTGGGATATCCAAAGAACTCCAAGGGATATTTCTTCTATTGCGAAGAGGAACAAAAGATTTATGTTTCTCGTCATGCCCACTTCTTGGAAACTGAATTTTTGGAAAATCAGATAAGTGGGAGCGCAATAGAACTAGAAGAAATTCCAGAACCACGAGCTATTACTGAAAGTTTAGTAGAACCAGAGGGTTCAAAAGAACATGACATTCCTACGCCGCTCCGAAGGAGAAGTAGGCAGTCTCATCCGCCCGAGAGATACTACGGTTTTCTCATAGACGGGGATAGAGAGGATTGCATCATAGATTATGATGAGCCGACTAGCTTCCAGCAGGCCATTCAGAGCGTTGACTCAGTAAAATGGCTGGATGCAATGCGGACCGAAATGGAGTCCATGTACACCAACAAAGTATGGACGTTGGACGTTGCTCCAGATGGGGTAAAACCAGTAGGATGCAAGTGGATCTTCAAAAGGAAGATTGGTGTAGATGGACAGGTTGAGACCTATAAAGCTAGACTGGTTGCAAAGGGTTTTTGTCAAAGACCTGGTTTGGACTATGACAAGACCTTTTCTCTAGTAGCTATGCTGAAATCCATTCGGATCCTTCTTGCCATTGCTGCCTTCCACGATTATGAGATTTGGCAGATGGACGTAAAGACCGCTTTTTTAAATGGAAATTTAGAGGAGTGTGTTTATATGGACCAGCCAGAGGGTTTCATTCAGAGTGGGAGCTGCGGGAAGGTGTGAAAGTTGCTTAAGTCCATCTACGGACTAAAGCAGGCATCGCGGAGTTGGAACATCTGTTTTGATAAGACGGACAAGGAATTTGGCTTTATCAAAAATCCAGATGAACCATGCATCTATAGTAGATTTGTAGCGAGAACTGTAGTATTCCTCGTTTTATACGTGGATGGCATTCTCTTAATAGGAAATGACATTCCTATGCTACAGTCTGTCAAGGGGTTCTTGTCACACAGGTTCTCCATAAAAGACCTGGGTGATGCCTCATACATTCTGGGGATCCGGATCTATCGTGACAGATCCAAGAGGATACTGGGACTCTCACAGTCCAGGTACATCGACACCATACTGAAAAGATTCAGTATGGAAGATTCCAAGCGCGGTAATCTACCGGCTTGTCACGGGATCACCCTCTCCAAAGAGATGTCTCCCAAGGCTGATTTGGAAAGGGATCACATGTCTATTATACCCTACGCTTCTGCGGTAGGCTCTATAATGTATGCGATGTTGTGTACCAGACCAGATGTAGCTTATGCACTGAGTGTGGTAAGCCGGTATCAGTCAAACCCTGGGGAGAAACACTGGATAGCGGTAAAGAACATTTTCAAGTACCTAAGAAGGACTAAGGAGATGTTCTTAGTGTATGGCGGAAAAGACCTCCAGATCGAGGCCTTTGCTGACTCCAGCTTTCAGAGTGACAAGGATGATTCCAAGTCCATGTCGGGTTATGTCTTTACTCTCAATGGAGGGGCGGTGTGTTGGAAGAGTTCCAAACAGGAAACCGTTGCTGACTCGATGATGGAAGCGGAATATATCGCTGCTGCAGATGCCGCAAAAGAAGCTGTCTGGGTAAGGAAGTTCTTAACTGAACATCAGGTGACTCCGTCCATTGTTGATCCAATACCTCTGTATTGTGACAACAACGGGGCTATAGCTTTAGCGAAGGAACCCAGGTCCCATCAGAAGTCCAGACACATCTTGAGGCGGTATCACCTGATCAGGGAGATCGTGGGTCGCCAGGAGATCGAGGTTCGGAGAGTTTCTACGGAAGATAACACTGCTGATCCACTCACAAAGGCCTTACCCCAGACTCAGTTCGAGCGGCTGATCGAGATGATAGGTCTTCGATACGCCAGTACATGGCCTTAGTGAAAGTGGGAGATTGTTAGTGTATATGCCCTAGAGGCCATTACTGTATCATACTAGTTTGTATATTACTTAACGGAAGCTTGGGATATTCACCTTGTATAGACAATCTTCTCAATATAGTAGTATACTACTTGGTTTGTTTCTACTTCAATGTGTACATGTGTTTATTTTAGTATATCACCTATACACATTAGTGGAACCCTTAGGGTCTTTGTTTGATTACCAGCATTGTGATGGCAGTCACACTAGTGGGGGCTGGGTAATCTATAAGCACATCCTTATGCAGGTCCCTAGTCGCAGGACTATCGAGACAGGGCATCGATACTCCGGAGTAGACTAGCGTATGCGCTTCTCATCCCAGTGTGGGAGATGGTCTGTCCCACAGCCATCAGTACGTCGTACTGGAGATAGTATGCGGGTGCTCGTTGGGTTACGAATATACTGGACATGACTCGTCGGGAACTGTTGGTTGGTACTATACCTATCGTCAGTTATCAGTTCCCAGGTGACATGAGTACAGCTTAGTCCGCTGACTTGACACTGTCTCTTCGCCTCGAGTGTGTTCCCACTGTACTTAGATTACTATCCTACCACGGCTCAAAGGAGTCGTGCAAACAGGTAGTAGATGGGTGCAGTCCCGAAGCACTTGGAGGCAGTGACGGTTAGACAGGATTCGTCTCTCCTGGTATTGGGGGTTGACATCGCGCTGTGTCTAGGAGAGCCATTACACAAGTAGTCCCTGGCCAGGGCAAGCGAGATATACTGGTAGGTTTCCAGTGTTATCTCAGGGTGTTCTGGGCTTCACTCCGACACGACTTGTACCGCTATTAGGGGACTGACGTTTACCGCCCCCTAGGCCCGCCATGCGATGTATCAGACGAACAGACCGGACTGTACGGAGACTGTCACATTCAGGCTCAGTAGGAGTTCAGATGGGTTTCACCTCGTCCGTCTTCTTATCGGCATCTACCTGGGGGCCGTTACGCACAGCTAGTACCGCTTGCGGTCTGTGGTTAAACCCACTGCCAGCGTAGTGTCGAGTCTTTAGAGTCCCACACAGAAAGTTATTCGCCTTTAGGCAAAAGAGTAGAGGTCGCATGGTTTTGCGACAGGTCGCATGGTTTTGCGACAGGGTTCGGTCGTATCCGCGCACTTGTGCACGTTTAGTGACCGGGCAGTTTTTACTAGCGGGCTTTGGTTTAAGCCAGATCCTAGTATACATTTTGGGATAGGTTTTATCTCGTTTGTATTCGTGTTCCTCAGAATGCGGATGCGGGTGTGTATGCACAGTTGACAGAGAGACAGAGGCAAAGGATTCTCATTGGGGTTGTTGACTGTTGACTGTTGACCATTGACTTTTTGCTAAACCCTAATGAGAATAAGAAATATGATTAGCAATAATATTAATTAAGTATTATAGTGACATGGTTGTTGAGGGGTTGACTTTGTTGACTTGTTGACTTTGTTGACCGGTTGACTAGGTTGGACTAGTTGACCATCATCATTACAATGGTTGTCATTTTCATGCAAAGACTTTTGCTTGCTTGTTGTGGTTTGCAAAATGAGTGCATGAAATGATCTTGCCTTTTGTGAGATGATAACCATCACATAATACTTGATTATCATTATGGCTCATGATGCTTTTGGATTATAAGAGAGAGGTTGAGAAAAGTCTTGCTCATTCTTTCATTTGCTTTCTCTCTCTTGAGCTCTCTCATTCTCAAGCTCTCCCTCTTTCTCTTGCTCTCTCTAGCTAAAGGCAAACCATTCTCATGTGTTGAGACTCATTGCCTTAGAGATAAAAAGACACCAAAACATTCCTCTACTCATTCTAGTTCATAAGGCCTAGCAAGCCAAGTGATCTAGTTTCTTCAAAGTTTGAAGAAGAAGCCAAAGGTAGAAGCTTTCGGGTGGATCCATCTTCGGCGCAAGGAGACGACGAGGTGAGGCCGATCCGTACACCGGGAGGAGTCGAAGACGAAGGAGTTCAAGAAAGGTATAGCCCCCTAACCAAGTAGGTAAACTCTTGTTAGGTTGTTAGTTAGTAGTTTAACAAAGATCCGTATTGGTAGTCCATGTTACCACCCTCTTGAAAATCATTTTTCACCACTTCCGCAACCCCGTAAGAACCGGGGAAGGGTAGCATGGACTTACACTCTCGACCTTGTAAGGAGAAACCACGCGCGTGAGATCCTTACGACTCACAAGGGAGCAACACACTTAGGGATCCTCACGATTCCTAAGGAGAAATTACACTTGCGAGATCCTCACGACTCGTAAGGAGAACTCTCTTATGGGACCCTCACGGCTCATAAGATTTGAAAGTCTTAAGTTACAGAGACCTAAACCTGTTCTTAAGAAACACCCACAATCTTCGATATTGCCCTACGAGCGGCTCAATACTGACCCTTGTATACAATCCACGGGCACGATAAACATTTCCCTAACCAAGTCCCCATCCGCGACTAGGGATATGTCTACATGGTGAACAACCCTTGTGAGTCCTCTCAACTCATAAGGAGAAAACACTCTTGTAAGATCCTTACGACTTATAAGAGAACATACACTTAGGAGTCCTCACGATTCCTAAGGAGAAAACTCACCTGCGAGATCCTCACGACTCGTAGGGAGAAACACGTTTATGAGACCCTTACGACTCATGAAGTCAAAAGCCTTAGTTGACGGGATCCTAACCCTGTTTGCTAAGCCACCTTTGTTTGATATCGACAGTGGCAAATGATGATTCGCTCCTGGCAATATCCCAGTTGTAATAATGCTGATGCCTAAACCGGTATCAAATTCCAAGTCCTTTCATGGCAAATGATGATTCGCTCCTGGCAATATTCCAGTTGTAACGATGCTGATGCTGAGATTGGCACCAGATTCCAAGTTCTATACTCGCGATAAAACTCAGCGAGCTAAAAATGCACATGAAATAGCCGAAATGATGGGGCAACTTGCAACGAAATCAGCAAGTAAAAATGCATGCATACAAAAACAGCCGAAATGATTGGGCAACTCGCAATGAAAAGCAGCAAGTAAAATAAAAAAAAACAGCCGAAATGATTGGGCAACTCGCAATTAAAAGCAGCGAGTAAAATAAAAAAAATAGCCGAAATGATGGGGCAACTCGCAATAAAAAGCAGCGAGTAAAAAATAAATAAATAGCCGAAATGATTGGGCACCGCGAAAAATAGCCGAAATGATTAGGAAATCACGACCTTCATGATATAAAAGCTGAAATGATAGAGCATCGCGGAAAGGAATAAAATGAAAAATATATATAACGAAATTCATGCCCTACAGGCGATATCATGGCAATCCCTGTATACAATCCAGGGGCACAAACAGAGAAGGAAACACATCTTCCCTCCCCATGCTCCATCAGAAAACGGAGCCAAGTCTTGACGGCAACTCATATAAAACCTGAAAGACCATCGAAGATCATCCCACAAGGGGTGATCACCTCCTCAACATTCGTCTCGATACAGCAGACGAGATGTCAACAACGGCGTTCCTTCGCAGTCCAGCAGGATGTGAATGCAACGTCAACAAAAGACCCCATGGTCAGTAAAGCGGAGTGATGGCAAAATCCCAACTCCACCTCAGCATTCGTCTCGTTACAGCAGACGCAATGTCAAAAATGGCGTTTCTTCGCAATCCAGCAGGATGTAGATGCAACGCCTACAAAAGACCTCGCGGTCGAAACAAACGGAGCCATGGCAAAATCCTAGCTCCACCTCGGCATTCGTCTCGATACAGCAAACGAGATGTCACCCCAGCGTTCTTCCTCCAGCAGGGATCAGACGCGACAATCAAACAAACGGATCCATGGAAAAATCCCAGCTCCACCTCGACGTTCGTCTCGATACAGCAGACGAGATGTCACCCCAGCGTTCTTCCTCCAGCAGGGATCAGACGCGACAATCAAACAAACGGAGCCATGGCAAAATCCCAGCTCCACCTCGGCATTCGTCTCGATACAGCAGACGAGATGTTGCCCCAGCATTCTTCCTCCAGCAGGGATCAGACGTGACAATCAAACAAACGGAGCCATGGCAAAATCCCAGCTCCACCTCGACGTTCGTCTCGATACAGCAGATGAGATGTCACCCCAGCGTTCTTCCTCCAGCAGGGTTCAGACGCGACAATCAAACAAACGGAGCCACGGCAAAATCCCTAGCTCCCACCGCGACATTCGTCTCGATACAGTAGACGTGATGCCAGAAAACGAAGCAAAGACCAAATTCCTAGCTTCAAGGTCTTGACGACAACTCATATAAAACCTAAAAGACTATCGGAGATCATCCCACACCAGTGCGGAGTGGATATGACTCATCGGGGCTCCCCAAAATGAGCCTAACCTCAAGTAAAAAGCGGCATGGCAAATTCCTAACGCTTGATCTTCCAACGGTCAAACTGCCAAGGAGGATTGCTTGAAGACGTCTTGTCCAGCCCCCGAAGGGATCAGAGACACGGCAGTCGCAGGGCTACTCGAACAACACGATTGTTAGTTATATGTATGCCCTAGAGGCCATTGCTATACATAGGATGTATATGTAGTAGATGCTGGGACATATATAGGGAGGACTTTCTTGCTCGACATGATAGTATGCTATCTGGTTACTCTTTACCTTAACGTGTATACTGATTGTCTCTCTGTTACATGTTGGTAAAGCCCTTAGGATGTGTACTTGACTACCTGGACTATGATGCGGATCATACTAGTGGGGACATGGTAGTCCATAAGTACATCCTTCAAGGTCCCTAGTCGTAGGTGTATCGAGACGGGGCATCGATATACCAGAGTAGACTAGCGTATACCTTCTCGACCCATACAGATGGGCGATGGATGATCCCATATCCATTGGTGTTTTGACATCAGAGATGATATACGGATGCTCAGTGGAGACTGGGTACACTGGACGGACTCGCCGAGAACTCCCAGATGGTATTATACCTTACGTCAGATGGCAGTTCTCAGGTGACACTGGTACAGAGTAGTCTGTTGACCCGAGATCGTCATAGAGTCTTGTATGGTTCCCACTGTGCTTTGATTTCCACCTTACCACGTCCAAGAGGGCGTGCAAAACGGTAGTTTTTGGGTACAGTCCCGAATCACATGGAGGCAATGAGCGATAGGAAGGGATTCGTCTCTCCCGGTATAGGGGGTTGATGTTGCGCTGTGTTCGATTGGCTATAACCGGAAATCCCTGGCCAGGGTTGCTGAGATTTACTGGTAAGTGTTACCAGTAGTTTCTCGAAATGTTATAGACCTCATATCGACACGACTTATCGAGCTATTGGGGTCTGATGTTTACCATCCCTAGGCGAGATATGCGACATATCAGACGACGAGACCGGACTGTACGGTAAGTGTTACTGGTTGGATTCACAGGAGTGTGAGCGGGCTTGCTCGTCGATCTTCTGATCGCTCAATACCCGGGTGGCCGTTACGTTTAGCAGACCGCTTGCGGTTTGTGGGTGATTGATATGATCATCATCTGCTGCCGGCGTATTGACGAGTCTTTAGAGTCCTACACAGAGGTTTCCTGGCTCAAGCGAAACGAAATAGGAGCGCATATGAGATATGTGCGGGACCGAGAATAATGCGTGTATGTGATACCGTATTTCATTCTCGCGATGAATGTGTCGAATGGTTGTATGCGATATAACCTAGTTATCGAATCAAGGATTGATTCGATAAATCGATACATTGTATACTAGTCGGTTGTGTGCGACATGACCGGATCATTGAATCAAGTGTTGATTTAATGATTTAATGTATAATTATATATTTGATATATTAATTTGCATTAACTAGTATTGGTTCATTTAAATTGGATTTTTTCACTTGTTTGTGCACATTGTATATGTGATATATTTTTGTGCACAAGTTTGTATCATGTTTGATGATGCATGCTCACTTGGGTTTGTGTAAAGAATTATACCATGGTTAAGTTAATGATTAGGGTTTTGTTTATTTGATTTACTTATTTATTTATTTATTTATTTTCATTTATATTTGGAAAAGAAATGAAATGGTGGCTCATTTTGGACTTTCTTTTGAAGCTTCATGAAGCTTTGAATGGTTTGACCATTTTGTCTCTTTTCTTAACCCTAACCATTCACTTGAACCATAGTTGATTCTCTACACAAGTTATCTTGACCATGGTTGATATTATAATAAGTATTGATTTTTTCTTTTCTATTTTTTGAATTAACTTATCATAATATTCATCTTCTTCTTCTTCTTCAAGAAGAAAACCTTGCTTTCATCAATGGTGATTTGATGAAAAGAGTGAGAAATCCAATTCTAGAGTGAACCCACCTCCTATTTCTTCATCCTCTACCTCTTGCCAAGTAGTATAGGGTGTTTTCTTCACAAGTTTCATGACTTGGTGAAGTGGGAGCTTGATCTTGTGATGCCTCGACGTAGATCATCTTCGGCATCGAAGTCAACGACCTAGCCTGCCCATTTTTCCGATGAAGCCGACGCTAGAGCCCGGGATTCCATTTAGACAGCGAGGAGACTTCATTGCGGAGCTATGGAGGTGGAGGACCGGATCTACAAAGGTTGTATTTCCGTTCTTTTAGTTAAGTTGTTAACTATTCGCCTTTGTTTCGCCTAAAATTCTAGTTAACGATCCGTATTAGGGTTTCTCGGCACTTGTAAAGTTAGAAATTGGCATAGTTGATGCCTTGTGAGACCTCATTAGTGTGCCTAGGAACTCTACAGTGGTATCAGAGACTAACTAGTGCCTTAGGCGATGCGTAGACGGAGTTTGAAGTCCGATCGAACCAAACCCTAACCCGAAACATGCACTCTGGACTTTTTTCAAAAACTGGGTTTTTTCCAGATTAAAAATGCTTAAAAAATTCAGCAGGGAATTATAAGAATTACGGTGCAAAATTTGACAAATGATACTTCAAGATTGCGGCGGAACCGCGGCAGAAGCCTAGCTTCTGCGGCGGTTCCACGGCCATAGTGTGACGTCACCCTCCCTATTTTGCACAGTAACTTCCTTTATTCAGTGCTGAGTTCTCTGGGTATTTTTAAATATCACTCAAGAGTTGAGTTTTCTGGGGTGTTTTGGGAGTTCGCTAATTTGATCGGATTATCAAGCTTTGTCTATGTGTTTTTTCGGATATTTAGAATATGTTAAAAGGTTCGATCGGATATAAATGCCTGATTTTTCCCCTGCCGGGAAATTTCCAAGTGTTGGATCTTTCCGCAGTTTAATGACGTTCTAACTAGTGCAAGTAACGCCATGGTCCCTCTAGAAGACAACAAACCTTAACTCGATTATGTGACCGTCTTGAACTGCCCTTTGAACCTTCAGGTTTGGGGCAGTACGGTGTGCCACATGTGAGGCGTTGGCTTGACCCTTCTACGGCTGGACCGTTGGTACTGAGGCATGAAGTGAATGTCTTTGAACCTATTTCATGTGTTGAACGGTTTCGGGAAAACTTGGGTGTTCGAATGTTCGATCGGAAAGTTTAATATTTTCTATTTTATCTGGAATGTGATACAATAATTGGAATTCACAATAAGTTATGAGATAACTGAATGAATGTTATAAACATAGCAGTTTAGTCTCACTTGATCGGTTGCCACGGAATTTTAATGTGATCAAAAGTCCGTCGCAATCACGTAGCGTACGCGGATACTCGCCGGGTAAACTTAATAGACAGCCTCGCTCCATAGCCCCGACCAAGTGACTGTAGGAGAACCCCGTCGCCGAAAGCATCCGTTCGGGTGCTCGCGGCAGCGGTGTTCCACCTTAGTGCACTTCGTCGACGGCGTCGGGGGTGCAGCTGCCTACTAAAGTTTGCGACGAGCATTCGATCAGGATGTCGGGAATCTTGTTGAATTGCCCGACTTGATATTGAAAAGTGTTTTCGATAATGAGACTAAAATGCGGGGTTTATAATTGTTAGGCATGTGATGTCTAAGGAATTCATTGATTAGGCATGCGATGTCTATGCAGGTTGCGGATTCCAACTGTTGTAGTTTTACACTTTCTTTTCTGTGACCGTAAGTGTAATATGTGATATCGCCGGTTTTGTTGCTATATGTCAACGACAATTGGGATGCGCATATTTACTTACGTTGATGACATGTGATGTTATGTGTTGCTGGATATGTTATATTGGATCGTCGTGTTTGAATAGCCGGGTTTTTTTTTATGTGAGATGAGTGTTTTTCATTTTCATTCATGTAAAAACTTGTATATAATATTCCTTTTATTGGGGCACTTCCAGGTTGCGGAAGTTGTCACCGTTGATGTATATTATTTACTTTTCCGCACTAGGATAGACCCACGGAGGAGGGCACAAGTAACCGGGTTCTGGAGTCCAGAGGGAGACCAACTCGAGGAGTCGAGTCCGGGTCTCCTAACTCTAGAATTGGTAGGGTTGCTTGCCGCTCTCGTAGGGGTCTTGGGGTGTGGGTTTGGCTATTCATCGCGACCGTGGAATCCGTGTTTTATACTGGCTTGTATTGAAAACACGGACGTCCTAGTATATCCAATGTTTCATATGTTTCTTCTGCTGCGATATCTGTGATGTGATCATGTGATGTTCTGTGATAGATACAATATATAGTATATATGATATATTATATAGGTGTTACTTATGTTTTACACCCGTGCTAGCCCTGCCCCGCTCTGTCGTTAGTTACCTAACCTAACGGTGCACGAGGGGACATCGAGGCGAATGCGGATGGCATAAGTGTATGTCGTATTTATCTGTGATATTTAGGTAATTAAATGATGGGACTTCATTAATGTGATTAATGAAATAAAAGAAACCTAAAGATGTTGTAGAATCGAATTTCAAAATAAAAAACAGGTAGCTACAGTTCTTGCTTTGCACAGCGGTATATATGATATATCCTGCACCTTATTCGATAAAGAAAGGACCGAGATCCTTTCACCGGGAGTGACTCCTTTAGCAATAACTGGCTGATGCTACACACTCGGTTTGTCTTTTGATTGCTTTTAAGTGTTTTTGCTTTGCACAGAGATATATATGATATATCCCGCACCTCATTCGACGAGGAAAGGACCGACGATCCCTTCACCGGGAGTGACTCCTTTAGCAAAACTAGAAAAGCCTCAAAAACACTCCATTTTAAAATCATTTGATTCTACAACGATATCAAGTTCATTACGCAATAGGTTTTCAGAAAAATATGTCGTAGCCCTCCGTCATTTCAGATATGTACTAGTTAGTATTCGTGCTACGTTTGTTGACTATGTTAAGGCGTAGTGTGCGGTAGCTAATTAGTGCTTATCTGCATAAGCATATGATGTAATTGGATTAGGGTAGTCGTGCGACTTTGTTGACTATGTTAAGGGTCGTGCGTGTGGGTTTAATTCAATCGAGAAATGACAGGTTGATCTTGACTAGCACTTATGATTTGTTGACTATGTTAAGGTCATATAGCTGCTAGGGGCAAAATATTATCGGGAATTTCAAGTGTTGAAATTTGCAATGAGATTGCATACCTTCTATGAGATAGTTGGATCCCGATACCCGCTACGAGTAATTGTTACTCCTGGGAGAGTTTTACACATTACAATTAGCCGATCAAGTAGGTATCTAGAAAGGTGTTAACGAGGTTATGCCTCTGGGAAAACGAGGTTTACATTAATTAGGTTCGTGCGAAAGCACGGGGGACCTCCCTCAAAGTACCGACACTGGCCTGGCTGAAAGATTGGCGAACTTGTAGTGTGTAATTAATCCCGGCTAGTCTTTCCTTTTAGGGTTTGAAGGAAGATTTGATTAAAAGCAGTGGGAGCCATCCTGATTAGATAAAATAATAACCAATCTATTCTTGAAAGAGCGCACGCTGAGTGTTTTCTTCTCTCTCTCTCCTGGTAGCGACCATATCACGCCTTAATCAAGATAATAATACGGAATATTGAGCGAACCCGCTTGTTATACTGAGCTGGGGAACGTTGGTCCCGCTCTAACTTATAATTGTTATAAGACAGAGCAGGAAATTGGGGAATACCAGATTTCCCGTGCCGCCCAAACGAAGAGAGTGCATGCTGATGCATCATCTTCGGGTGTGTTCATTACAAAGAACTGTTTCTCAGTATCCTCCGCATCCTAGGTATATGATACCGGATCAGGATCCCAGATGTGTAATCTGTTACATAGGGCTGCAAAAAGGTAGAAAACTGAGAACGGGTGATAAGTTTCATGAGGCAGAAAACGGGGCAAGAGTTGCAGCCAAGTCTGTCGGTCACTGTCACCCTGTATTACCAAAACAATGATTCTGAACGAATGTTATTAGATACCGAACCTGATATACAAAATCATATCACTCTCTTTATTAGTAAAGAAATGATAAAATTTTGTATTGTTGGATAATGTTTTGAACATTTCCTATATCAAAAGTTGATCGGTTCAGGCACGTTATCTAAAAGCGTTGATGTTCTAAATCAAACTATAGTTCTTAGTATATGGAACACACACAAGAGGAAGAGTTCAGAAATGAACGAATTCTTCTTGAGGTATTGTAAACTAGGTCAGATCAATGTGACCCGACTAGTTAGAGTTACATAAAGATGCATATTTAAATTAGTTTGAATTTACATCTTGTGAAACTCGCCAGTCATGTCACAAAGATAAGATGACCATAGCTCCGTTTACTGGAAACAGAGAAAGAGTTAGTGAACTCTTGGGATGATACATGTTGATGTATAAAGGTCCCCTGTCTACACATGCCAGGACTGGTTTTTTATACTTCATTACGTTCTCTGATAATCTCTCAAGATTTAGTCATATGTTCCTGTTGAAACATGAGTCCGAACCTTCTGAGATATTCACAGAATATAAGCGAGAAGTAGAGAACCGAAATACGGGTATAAGTATTATGTCCTTTGATGTGATCGAGGAGGAGAATACTTGAGCACGGAATTCCTGGATTATTCTAAAGGAGAATGAGATTCTCTCTCAGCATTACTCCTCCTATACACCATTGCACGATGGTATATCGGGGTGGAGCAGATACACCCTATATGATAAGGTGTGCTCTATGATGAGTACTACTGAGTTACCTATTTCCTTTTGGGGGTTTTGCACTTATGAAGTTGCATACCTATTGAATAGGGTTCGAATCAAATCAGTAGCCTACCATTTCATATGTGATATGGAAAGGGAAGAGCCCATGTCTTAAGCTAGTTAAGATTTGGGGTTGTCCGGCCTATGTCTAAAAGCAAAATCCGGACAAGCTCGAGGCAAGGTCAGTTATGTAGAACTGGAAGTGTTTCAGCTATACAAACTACAGCAAATGATTTGGTAGAACCGAAGGATTCAATAGTAACCAACGAACCTCAGCCTCTCCGCCGATCTAGTAGGGTTCCTCACCTACCTGAGAGATACTTTGGTTTCTCTATGATAGTGGGAGCGAGGATTGCATCATGAGATGATGACCCAACTAGTTTCGAGCAGGCCATCGAGAGTAGGGACTCTGTAAGAATGGCTGGATGCTTAGCGATCTGAGATGGAATCCTTATACACCAACAAAGTATGGACTTTGGTTGCTTTATCTGAAGGGTTAAATCCCCATCAGGAGCAAGTATATCTTGAGAAGATTACCTGGTGTACTTGAAAAAGTTGAGACTTTCAAAGCTAGACTTGTAAAAGGTTTGCATCATTGACCAAAAATGGATTATGTTGAAACCATTTCTAAGGATCTATGCTTAAGTCCATCCAGATGCTACTTGCCACAGCTACATACCATGACTACGATATCTGGTGGTTGGGTGTCATGACTGCTTTTCTAAATGATGTTTTAGAAGAGAACGTCTGTAAGTACACAACCAGAGGGCTTCGTAAACAGTGGGAGCAGCGGAAACGTGTGCAAGATGTTTTATAGGATAAAGCAGGCATCGCGGAGTTGGAACGTCTATTTTGATGTGTTAGTCAAAGAGTTTGACATCATCAAAATGGTATATGAACCTTGTATAAACAAAAAGGTAGTAAGGAGTATGGTGACGATCTTCGTAGAGTACGTGGATGACATACTCTTGATAGGGAAGGAGTTTCCTATGCTACGTTCAATCAATCTCCGCTTATCATAATGATTCTCCATATAGGATCATAATGATACCTACTAAATCCTGGATTTTGGATCTATGAGATAGGTCTAAATGGATGTTAGAATACTCACTAGCTGTAGTGAGATGGTATCAATCGATCCTGGGGAGAATCACTGGAAGTGTTCCAGAGTGATGAGAACGATTGAATGTCAGTCACAGGCATTGTCTTTACCCTCGTAAAGGGACGGTATGTTGGAAGAGTTCCAAGCTATGTAAGGTTAGTATAGCACCCTATGAAGAGTTTTGAAGCATTACATAACCCAAAGTTTTAATTTTTAAGGTGCTAAACTAACATGCAAAGGATAGATCCTAGAAAATTAGGGTTTACTAAACTTAAAGCTAACAAAAGTTAGGGTTTGAAGGCTACAACCTTTGTAGCTCCCATTTTTGCTTCGCTCCTTAGGCTCTTTGGTGTTGAAACGAGGTCCTCTTGAACTCCCCTTGTGTCCACGATGATCCACCGCGGAGATCTCCGTCCAAGCTCGCTACTTTGTAAAATCGAAGTAAACACTCTAATCAAGTTGGCTAGACTTGAGTAGAATGGTGTTGTGGCTTTGGATCTCACTTCAAAGACCTTTCTTTTGTTATATTTCACTCACTAGAAAAGAACTAGAGAGGAGAAGATGAAGGAGGATGAAAATGGTGGCTTTTTCTTTCAAGAGATAAAATGATAACCATAAGGTTAACTTGCAAAAGAAAATAAATATCACTATATATATTTATTCCTTCTTGACTCCAACCATGATTAAATGATAGATGATTAATTTAACTTGGGTTTAGAATGATAAAGGAAAAGATAACCATGGTTTAGTGGTGGGTGAGAATGGTTAGGTTAAAAGAAGCATGTAGAAACTAGCATAATTATCCTTTCCTTTTCATTTTCTTTTAAAACCAAAATTAAATAATTATCCATTGTTTAATCTATGGTGTGAGGCTTATATTGCCACCATTTCCATATATAATCAACCATGATGGTTTGATGTATGTATGTGTACATGTATGCACATCTTCATGTGCATGAAACTAGAAAAGAAAAATAGAAACACATGCATGCATGCATACATCCATCAAACCCTAGAAAGGTTTTGAGTGAGAAAACTAATGGTTAAATGATAAATCAACACTTGATTTATTAATCCGGTCATATCTCATATGACCCCACCAAAAGCAGTTCACCCGATCAATGTTCGGTATCATATACGCACATTTCAATCGGGTGCATGCGCATATCGCATATGCGCACCACAACGTTTTGCCTGGACTGGGTAACTACTCTGTGGGACTCTAAGACTCGTCAATACGCCGGCAGAGGGTAATGATCATATCAAGTGCCCTCAAGCCGCAAGAGGTCAGCTAAACGTAACGGCCACCCGGGTATTGAACGATCAGAAGACAACAAGCGAACCTGCTACAACTCCCGTCGAGCCATCCGGCAACACTACCGTACAGTCGGGTCTCTTCGTCAGATATGCTGCATATCGAGCCTAGGGATGGTCACGTCGACCCCAATAATTCAATAAGTCGCGTCGGTGAATGGTCTATAACAGATCGAGAAACTACTGATAACACTTATCAGCAAATCTCAGCAGCCCTGGCCAGGGACTTGCTGTTATAACCAGTCGAGCACAGCACAGCATCAACTCCCAATACCGGGAGAGACGAAACCCCTCCTATCGCTCATTGCCTTCATGTGTCTCGGGACTGTACCCAACGGCCACCTGTTTGCACGACTCAGTAGAGCCGTGGTAGGGTGGCAATCAAAGTACAGTGGGAGAACACACAAGGCTCTATGACGATCTCGGGTCTACAGACTAACCTGTACCAGTGTCACCTGAGAACTGCTATCTGACGATAGATATAATTCCATATAGGAGTTCTCGGCGAGTCCGTCCAGTGTACCCAGTCACCACTGAGCACCCGTGTATGATCTTGATGTCAAACATCGATGAATGTGGGAACATCCATCGCCCATCGTATGGGTCTAGTATCATATACGCTAGTCTACTCTGGTATATCGATGCCCCATCTCGATATACCTACGACTAGGGACGTTCCAGGATATGCTTATAGACTACAGATGTCCCACTAGTATGATATCCATCATAATCAGAGTAGTCAAGCCGATATCCTCAAGGCTTTATCAGCATGTATGAATGAATAAAAGCATGATCAAATAAACATGTCAGATAAAGAAGAACCAGATAGCATACTATCATGTCGAGCAAGAATGCAAACTGAATATATATATACATGTATAGATACATCCACTATCACATAATGGCCTCTAGGGCATACATATATCCAACAATCTCCTACTTGCACTAAGGCCAGTTATTGGCGTATCTCATACCCAACATCTCAAAAAGTCGCTCATGCTGCGGCTGAGGGAGAGCCTTGGTGAATGGATCCGCGGCGTTGTTCTTTGTGTCTACTCTCTTAATCTCGATCTCGCGGCGATCTACAATCTCCCGGATCAAATGAAAGCGCCTCAGGATATGTCTGGACCGCTGATGGGATCTGGGCTCCTTGGCTAACGCCATTGCCCCATTATTGTCACAATACAAAGGTATTGGATCAATAATGGTTGGAACTACTCCTAGCTCCGAGACGAACTTTTTCATCCAGACAGCTTCCTTGGCGGCATCATTTGCAGCAATGTACTCAGCTTCCATCGTAGAGTCTGCAACGGTATCTTGTTTGGAACTCTTCCAACTTACCGCCCCTCCATTGAGGGTAAATACAAACCCTGAGATAGATTTGCTGTCATCCTTATCGCTCTGGAAGCTCGAATCGGTAAAGGCCTCCATTTGGAGATCTTTATTACCATACACCAAGAACAATTCTTTAGTCCTTCGTAAGTACTTAAGAATGTTCTTCACAGCTGTCCAGTGGTTCTCCCCTGGGTTGGATTGATACCTGCTTACAACACTGAGTGCATAAGCTACATCTGGGCGTGTACATAACATTGCATACATTATAGATCCTACTGCCGAAGCATAAGGTATAATGCTCATGCGGGCTCTCTCTTCATCGGTCTTTGGACAAGAATCCTTGGAGAGAGTGACTCCATGGCAAGCGGGTAAGGCACCCCGCTTGGAGTCTTCCATACTAAACCTCTTTAGGATGGTGTTGATGTACCTGGTTTGGGACAGTCCCAATAACTTTTTGGATCTATCCCTATAGATCCTTATGCCCAGGATGTATGTGGCATCACCCAGGTCCTTCATGGAGAACCTTAGTGATAAGAATGATTTGACCGACTGTAGCATAGGAATATCATTTCCTATCAGAAGAATGTCATCCACGTACAATACGAGGAATGTGACAGCTCTTCCTACAGCCTTCCTATAAACACAAGGTTCATCTGGATTTTTGATGAAATCAAACTCTTTGATAACATCATCGAAACAGATGTTCCAACTCCGAGATGCCTGCTTTAACTCATATATGGATTTAAGCAATCTACATGCTTTCTCGCTGCTCCCACTGTCAATGAAGCCCTCCGGCTGATCCATATAAACACATTCTTCTAAATCTCCATTTAGGAATGCTGTTTTAACGTCCATCTGCCAGATTTCATAGTCGTAGTGAGCAGCAATAGCAAGTAGGATCCGAATAGATTTAAGCATGGCTATGGGCGAAAAAGTTTCGTCATAGTCCAAACCTGGTCTTTGACGAAAACCTTTCGCCACAAGTCTTGCCTTATAGGTCTCTACCTGCCCATCCACACCAATCTTTCTTTTAAAGATCCATTTGCACCCTACAGGTTTTATCCCAGGGGGTACAACGTCCAAAGTCCATACTTTGTTGGTGTACATAGACTCCATTTCGGATCTCATGGCATCCAGCCACTTCACAGAGTCACCACTCGTGATAGCTTGCTGAAAACTGGTAGGATCATCATCTTCCATGATACAGTCTTCTCTGTCACCATCAATGAGGAAACCGTAGTACCTCTCCGGTGGGCGAGAAGTCCTACCAGACCTACGGAGTGGCCGAGGTTCTTCAGTTTCTGTTGCAACAGCCGGTTCAACCAAATCGTCATTTGTAGTTTGTGTCTCCAGAACCTCTTCCAGATCTACTACCTTGCCATCATCTTTATCTGTGAAAAACTCTTTTTCCAAGAATGTGGCATACTGAGAAACAAACACCTTTTGTTCCTCTTTGTGGTAGAACAGATATCCATAAGAATTCTTTGGATATCCCACAAAGTTACACATGACTGACCGTGTCTCGAGTTTGTCCGGATTCTGCTTTTTAACATAGGCCGGGCAACCCCAAATCTTAATTCTCTTAAGAGATGGTCTCTTCCCATTCCATATCTCATATGGCGTGGTAGACACGGCTTTGGTCGGAACCCTGTTTAGCAGAAACGCTGCAGTCTCCAACGCATGCCCCCAAAACGAGACTGGTAACTCAGCATCACTCATCATGGACCGGACCATATCTAATAGGGTCCTATTCCGTCGTTCTGACACACCGTTGTGCTGTGGTGTGTAAGGAGGAGTGAGCTGAGAGAGAATCCCATTCTCTTTTAGGAAGTTTGCAAATTCTGTACTGAGATACTCACCACCTCGATCTGATCGAAGCATCTTAATACTCAAGCCGGTTTGTTTTTCTACTTCTTGTTTA
Source organism: Agapanthus africanus (assembly GCA_030015575.1). Lineage (NCBI taxonomy): Eukaryota > Viridiplantae > Streptophyta > Magnoliopsida > Asparagales > Amaryllidaceae > Agapanthus > Agapanthus africanus. The sequence continues at coordinate 83,245,100 of CM057343.1, forward strand.
TATTCAATGAATTTCTCGAAAGCTTCGGACTTGTGCTTTAATAAAAATACATGACCGAATCTTGAGAAATCGTCGGTGAATGTAATGAAGTATGAAAAACCGCCTCTAGCTTGTGTAGACATTGGCCCACATACATCACTATGTATGAGGCCCAGGAGCTGAGTAGCTCTTTCTCCGTGTCCAGTAAACGGAGTTTTGGTCATTTTACCCTTGATACAAGACTGGCAAGTCGCATAAGATTTATATTCAAAAGAGTTTAAATATCCATCTTTATGTAACTTGTTTAGTCTTGTTTCGTTAATATGACCAAGTCTACAGTGCCAAAGAAAAGCTTCATTTAATTCTGAAAATTTTCTTTTATTAGTGTGTTGTATACTGAAAACTGTGTGTTGATTTAGGACATATATTCCGTTATTAAGTGTACCATACCCAACCAACATTTGATTTAGGTGAATGTTCATAACATTGTTCTGCAACACAAAATTATATCCTTCATTGTCTAACAAAGATACGGATATTATATTACATAGCATATCAGGTACAAAATAACATGGATTCAAAATCAAAATACATCCAGACGGCAACCCCAAGTGATACTCTCCCACTGCGACTGTATGTACATTGGAACCATTTCCAACGCGGAGAGTATGGTCACCTGTCTTCAAAACCTTGCTATTTCTCAGCCCCTGCATAGAATTGCAAATGTGAGAACCTGAACCGGTATCCAATACCCAGGAAGCAGAGTTTATAGAAAAACAGTTTTCAGTCACAAACGCACCTGAAGCAGAAGCATCACCATGCTTCTTCTTAAGACTTAGGTACTCCGTGCAGTTGCACTTCCAATGTCCTGTCTTGTGGCAATGAAAACACTCGCCTTTCCCTGGGTCTCCAGCCGGGGACTTTCCCTTTCCCTTCACCTTTTTGACTCCGCCCTTAGGATTAGTGGGTTTCTTCTTTTTCTTTCCCTTGGCCTTAGCTTTCGGGCGAGAAGAAGAAGACTGTCCAATCGTCATAACGGGAGTCTTTGCTGACTTCATAGTGCTCTCTGCACTCCTTAACATATTAAGGAGTTCAGGGAGGTCCTTCTCCATGCCATGCATGTTGAAGTTCACTATGAACTGAGCAAAGGTGGAGGGGAGGGACTGCAGAATAATATCTATATATTGTTCATTGTCCATAGTCCATCCGAGGTCCTCAAGCTCTTCTATAAGAGCTATCATCTTCAAAACATGGTCTGCTACTGGTGTGCCAGGGGCCATCCGCATGTGAAACAGTTTCTTTGATGCCTCGTATCGTAATATTCGGGACTGCTCCCCATACAACTCTTTTGTATGGAGCAGTATCCCGTGAATGTCCATGTCCTCGTGCTGCTTTTGATGTGTGTTATTCATCGATGCAAGCGCGAGGCATGTGGCCGTGGCACAGTCAGCGTCCCATGTCTTGCGGACTTCTATGTCCGCAACTGAGGATTTTGGGCCTGGGACGGGCGGGGCTGAAGCCGTGAGGACATATGATACTTTATCATAAGTCAAGGCGATCTTCAGATTCCTTAGCCAGTCTTTATAGTTGGTCCCGTTCAGTTTTTTTTTATCTAGTAGAAGCTTAAGTCCAGTCATTGGTATCTGCCATTAAGAGAGAGAAAAGAATACACTCAGTGAAAGCTCTTGCATAGATTAGATTGGTTTATTATCTTGTCTAATCGATGTTTCCCACTGCTTTTTATCAAGTTTTTCTTTCAAACCTTAAAAAGAAAAACTAGCCAGGATTAATTACAGTCTACAACTTCGCTAACCGTTCAGCCAGGCCAGTGTCGGTACTTTGAGGGAGGTTCCCCGTGCTTTCGCATGGACCTAATTAGAGTAAACCTCGTTTTCCCAGAGGCGGAGCCCCGTTAACACCTTTCTAGACACCTAATGAGTTAGCTAATTGTAAACTGCAAAACTCTCCTAGGAGCAACTATTGCCCACAGTGGGATCGGGATCCAACCATCATATGGAAGGTATGCAATCTCATTGCAAATTTCAACACTTGAAATTCCCGATGTAATTTTTACCCCTAGCACTTATGACCTTAACTATGGTCAACAAATCATAAGTACCAGTCAAGTTCTACCCGTCATTTCTTGATTAATTAGACCCACCCATATGACCCTTAACTATGGTCAACAAAGTCGCATGAATGTCCTAATTAATCTGCATCATATGCAGTGTAGGAAGACATCACTTAGCTACCGTTCACTACGCCTTAACTAAAGTCAACAAACGTAGCACGAATACTAAGTACTCTACTTCCTAAAATGACGGAGGGTTGCGAATGATTTTTAAGAAAATCTTTAACGCTTTGAACTTGATATCGTTGTAGAATCAAACAGTTTTTTCAAAAGGAGTGGCTTAAGCTCCGCAGTTTTGACATATAGCTTTTTCATAAATAGCCGAGTAGTTTTCAAATCCGATTCTACAACATCTTTTTAGGTTTATTTTCTTTACATTAATCACATTAATGTAATCCCATCATTTAAGTCCTTAAGCCAATCACAGAAAAGAAACGAAAATAACACGTACGCTTATGCCATCCGCATTCGCCGCAATGTTCCGTTATGCACCGTTAGGTTACTTAACTAACGGCATACCGGGACGGGACTAGCGCGGGTGTAAAACATAAGCAACGTCTACTATATATCATATATATAATATGTCATTCGTCTCAGATATCACAGAACACATGCAGCAGAAATATAGATATAACGTGGGATATACTAGGACGTCCGTATTTAGTATTTAGCCAGAATAGAAAATACGGATTCCACAGTCGCGATGAATAGCCAAGCCCACACCCTGGACCCCTACGAGAGCGGCAAGTGACCCTACCAATCGTGGAGTTTAGGAGACCCGGTCTCGACTCCTCGAGATGGCCTCCCACTGAACCCCAGAACCCGGTCACCTGTGCTCTCCTCCTTGGGTCCATCCTAATGCGGAAAAGTAAATAATATACAACACTGGTGACACAACCGTAACCTGGAAGTGCCCCAAATAAAAGAATATTACATTACATTTGAATTTACATGAATGAAAATACAAAACTCTCATCTCACAAAAACCCCCCGGCTATTCGATCGCGACAATCCTGCACATCATATCTCAGCAACACATAATATCACATATCATCAACGTAAGTAAGTATGCGTACCCCGATTGTCGTTGATGTATAGCAACGAAACCGGCGATATCTAACATACTACACTTACGGTCACAGAAAAGAAAGTGTAAAACTACAATATTTGGAATCCAGATTCTCTTTAGACATCATAAATGCGAAATATCACATATTCCGTATTTCATACCTAAACCATATGAATTCCATATATTGTATCACATTCCAGACAAACAGACAGTATTAAAGTTTCCGAACGAATAATCAATCACCCAAGATTCACTAAAGCTCAACACTTGAGCAGGGTTCAAAAAATTTGGAGTGTGACACAGTAGCGGCGGTCCAGCCGTAGAAGGGTCAAGCCAACGCCTCACATGTGGCACGCCGTACTGCCCCAAACCCGAGGGTTCAAAGGGTAGTTCGAGACGGTCACATAATCGAGTTAAGGTTTGTTGTCTTCTAGAGGGACCACCGCAAAAAGACTTGCACGTATCTCCAAACTATTTAAACCCCGTGAATATTGAGTAAATGATATTCGTTCAAACACTTCAATACTTTCTAGTTTACCCGGAAAAGCTACGAAATGAAAGTACCGATCGAATCGATGAATCCAAAAATATCTCTAGAATTTTTCTAAACTGAATACAGATCAAAAATATCCAGAATAATATACAAGCAGTTTAACGAATTACAGAAGAAAAATTAACAAATAATATATATAAATGGCCGCGGAAACGCGGCCTAAGCAAGCTCAGGCCGCGTTTCCGCGGCAGTTCTTACTGTTCATTTGATAATTTTTTCGTCGTAATCCTTATATTTTCCTGCTGTGATTTTTAGATATTTTTAATTGTGCAAAATGTCAATTTTTAGAAAATTTCCAGAGAGCACCAAAAAATACGGTATTTTTGTCCGATCGGGGTTTTCACTTCGTCAAAACGTCGCCTAATGTTCTAGGTCGGCTCTGATACCAATGTAAGGTTAGTATAGCACCCTATGAAGAGTTTTGAAGCATCACATGACCCAAAGTTTTAATTTTTAAGGTGCTAAACTAACATGCAAAGGATAGATCCTAGAAAATTAGGGTTTACTAAACTTAAAGCTAACAAAAGTTAGGGTTTGAAGGCTACAACCTTTGTAGCTCCCGTTTTTGCTTCGCTCCTTAGGCTCTTTGGTGTTGAAACGAGGTCCTCTTGAACTCCCCTTGTGTCCACGATGATCCACCGCGGAGATCTCCGTCCAAGCTCGCTACTTTGTAAAATCGAAGTAAACACTCTAATCAAGTTGGCTAGACTTGAGTAGAATGGTGTTGTGGCTTTGGATCTCACTTCAAAGACCTTTCTTTTGTTATATTTCACTCACTAGAAAAGAACTAGAGAGGAGAAGATGAAGGAGGATGAAAATGGTGGCTTTTTCTTTCAAGAGATAAAATGATAACCATAAGGTTAACTTGCAAAAGAAAATAAATATCACTATATATATTTATTCCTTCTTGACTCCAACCATGATTAAATGATAGATGATTAATTTAACTTGGGTTTAGAATGATAAAGGAAAAGATAACCATGGTTTAGTGGTGGGTGAGAATGGTTAGGTTAAAAGAAGCATGTAGAAACTAGCATAATTATCCTTTCCTTTTCATTTTCTTTTAAAACCAAAATTAAATAATTATCCATTGTTTAATCTATGGTGTGAGGCTTATATTGCCACCATTTCCATATATAATCAACCATGATGGTTTGATGTATGTATGTGTACATGTATGCACATCTTCATGTGCATGAAACTAGAAAAGAAAAATAGAAACACATGCATGCATGCATACATCCATCAAACCCTAGAAAGGTTTTGAGTGAGAAAACTAATGGTTAAATGATAAATCAACACTTGATTTATCAATCCGGTCATATCTCATATGACCCCACCAAAAGCAGTTCACCCGATCAATGTTCGGTATCATATACGCACATTTCAATCGGGTGCATGCGCATATCGCATATGCGCACCACAACGTTTTGCCTGGACTGGGTAACTCCTCTGTGGGACTCTAAGACTCGTCAATACGCCGGCAGAGGGTAATGATCATATCAAGTGCCCTCAAGCCGCAAGAGGTCAGCTAAACGTAACGGCCACCCGGGTATTGAACGATCAGAAAACAACAAGCGAACCTGCTACAACTCCCGTCGAGCCATCCGGCAACACTACCGTACAGTCCGGTCTCTTCATCAGATATGCTGCATATCGAGCCTAGGGATGGTCACGTCGACCCCAATAACTCAATAAGTCGCGTCGGTGAATGGTCTATAACAGATCGAGAAACTACTGATAACACTTATCAGCAAATCTCAGCAGCCCTGGCCAGGGACTTGCTGTTATAACCAGTCGAGCACAGCACAGCATCAACTCCCAATACCGGGAGAGACGAAACCCCTCCTATCGCTCATTGCCTTCATGTGTCTCGGGACTGTACCCAACGGCCACCTGTTTGCACGACTAGTAGAGCCGTGGTAGGGTGGCAATCAAAGTACAGTGGGAGAACACACAAGGCTCTATGACGATCTCGGGTCTACAGACTAACCTGTACCAGTGTCACCTGAGAACTGCTATCCGACGATAGATATAATTCCATATAGGAGTTCTCGGCGAGTCCGTCCAGTGTACCCAGTCACCACTGAGCACCCGTGTATGATCTTGATGTCAAACATCGATGAATGTGGGAACATCCATCGCCCATCGTATGGGTCTAGTATCATATACGCTAGTCTACTCTGGTATATCGATGCCCCATCTCGATATACCTACGACTAGGGACGTTCCAGGATATGCTTATAGACTACAGATGTCCCACTAGTATGATCTCCATCATAATCAGAGTAGTCAAGCCGATATCCTCAGGGCTTTATCAGCATGTATGAATGAATAAAAGCATGATCAAATAAACATGTCAGATAAAGAAGAACCAGATAGCATACTATCATGTCGAGCAAGAATGCAAACTGAATATATATATACATGTATAGATACATCCACTATCACATAATGGCCTCTAGGGCATACATATATCCAACAAGCTACATACCGTGGCATACTAGACGATAAAGGCTGGATACATCGCTACTTAAGATGCTACCAAAGAGGCAGTTTGGGTATATATTGGTTCATGAGAAGAACTAGGTTCCTACCATTGTGTGACAATGGAAGTGTGGCTTTGGCCCGGGAACCCCGGTCACATCAGTGACTCAGACATAATCTAAGGCAGTATCACCTGATCATGGAGATGGTTGATTTCCAGGGTGATCGAGGTTAGGAGAACAGACTCAGAGGACAACACGGCGGATCCACTCACAAAGGCCTTTTCCCAGAGAGAGACTTTTATGGGATGGTTGAGTATGAGATACTTCAACCACTGCTATCAGATGGCCCTAGTGCAAGTGGGAGATTGTTAGTTATATGTATGCCCTAGAGGCCATTGCTATACATAGGATGTATATTGTAGTGGATGCTGGAACATATATAGGGAGGACTTTCTTGCTCGACATGATAGTATGCTATCTGGTTACTCTTTACCTTAACGTGTATACTGATTGTCTCTCTGTTACATGTTGGTAAAGCCCTTAGGATGTGTACTTGACTACCTGGACTATGATGCGGATCATACTAGTGGGGACATGGTAGTCCATAAGTACATCCTTCAAGGTCCCTAGTCGTGGGTGTATCGAGACGGGGCATCGATATACCAGAGTAGACTAGCGTATACCTTCTCGACCCATACAGATGGGCGATGGATGATCCCATATCCATTGGTGTTTTGACATCAGAGATGATATACGGGTGCTCAGTGGAGACTGGGTACACTGGACGGACTCGCCGAGAACTCCCAGATGGTATTATACCTTACGTCAGATGGCAGTTCTCAGGTGACACTGGTACAGAGTAGTCTGTTGACCCGAGATCATCATAGAGTCTTGTGTGGTTCCCACTGTGCTTTGATTTCCACCTTACCACGTCCAAGAGGGCGTGCAAAACGGTGGTTTTTGGGTACAGTCCCGAATCACATGGAGGCAATGAGCGATAGGAGGGGATTCGTCTCTCCCGGTATAGGGGGTTGATGTTGCGCTGTGTTCGATTGGCTATAACCGGAAATCCCTGGCCAGGGTTGCTGAGATTTACTGGTAAGTGTTACCAGTAGTTTCTCGAAATGTTATAGACCTCATATTGACACGACTTATCGAGCTATTGGGGTCTGACGTTTACCACCCCTAGGCGAGATATGCGACATATCAGACGACGAGACCGGACTGTACGGTAAGTGTTACTGGTTGGATTCACAGGAGTGTGAGCGGGCTTGCTCGTCGATCTTCTGATCGCTCAATACCCGGGTGGCCGTTACGTTTAGCAGACCGCTTGCGGCTTGTGGGTGATTGATATGATCATCATCTGCTGCCGGCGTATTGACGAGTCTTTAGAGTCCTACACAGAGGTTTCCTGGCTCAAGCGAAACGAAATAGGAGCGCATATGAGATATGTGCGGGACCGAGAATAATGCGTGTATGTGATACCGTATTTCATTCTCGCGATGAATGTGTCGAATGGTTGTATGCGATATAACCTAGTTATCGAATCAAGGATTGATTCGATAAATCGATACATTGTATACTAGTCGGTTGTGTGCGACATGACCGGATCATTGAATCAAGTGTTGATTTAATGATTTAATGTATAATTATATATTTGATATATTACTTTGCATTAACTAGTATTGGTTCATTTAAATTGGATTTTCTCACTTGTTTGTGCACATTGTATATGCGATATATTTTTGTGCACAAGTTTGTATCATGTTTGATGATGCATGCTCACTTGGGTTTGTGTAAAGAATTATACCATGGTTAAGTTAATGATTAGGGTTTTGTTTATTTGATTTACTTATTTATTTATTTATTTATTTTCATTTATATTTGGAAAAGAAATGAAATGGTGGCTCATTTTGGACTTTCTTTTGAAGCTTCATGAAGCTTTGAATGGTTTGACCATTTTGTCTCTTTTCTTAACCCTAACCATTCACTTGAACCATAGTTGATTCTCTACACAAGTTATCTTGACCATGGTTGATATTATGATAAGTATTGATTTTTTCTTTTCTATTTTTTGAATTAACTTATCATAATATTCATCTTCTTCTTCTTCTTCAAGAAGAAAACCTAGCTTTCATCAATGGTGATTTGATGAAAAGAGTGAGAAATCCAATTCTAAAGTGAACCCACCTCCTATTTCTTCATCCTCTACCTCTTGCCAAGTAGTATAGGGTGTTTTCTTCACAAGTTTCATGACTTGGTGAAGTGGGAGCTTGATCTTGTGATGCCTCGACGTAGATCATCTTCGGCATCGAAGTCGACGACCTAGCCCGCCCATTTTTCCGATGAAGCCGACGCTAGAGCCCGGGATTCCATTTGGACAGCGAGGAGACTTCATTGCGGAGCTATGGAGGTGGAGGACCGGATCTATAAAGGTTGTATTTCCGTTCTTTTAGTTAAGTTGTTAACTATTCGCCTTTGTTTCGCCTAAAATTCTAGTTAACGATCCGTATTAGGGTTTCTCGGCACTTGTAAAGTTAGAAATTGGCATAGTTGATGCCTTGTGAGACCTCATTAGTGTGCCTAGGAACCCTACAACGATTACCTATCGAGGAATATATCAGCTGATGCGACGGTACGACGGCCAAAACCCTAAGTACCACAGACCCTAACGGACTTCTGTCGTAAAGAGCGGAGGTTAACTGTCACGCCCCGCTTCCAAAATATGGAAAACGAGGGATGACTAAGCCAGCCATGCTCCTACGGTCAAGGAATCATCCCGCCGTAGTCACACTTCGGCTTCTAGCATTACATGGTAATCAGTAAATAAAGCACAGTATTAAAGGAATCACATCACTAATTTATTACATTAAAATTCCATTGTTCACAAATTACAGATAATAAAAAGAATAACTAACCAAGATCAATCTCACGATCACTTTTATATAAAGCAGTAAATGAAGAAGGTACACCAAACTATATCTCCGTGAACTCAAAGGGTAGATCCGTCTCCTGTGCTGGTCCTCCCGCAGAATCTGAGCATGCATACTCAGGTCGTCAGAGTGACACAATAACAATATTATTATAATAAGGTGAAACAGGTATATGTTTCCTGATTTAAAATCAGAAAAGCTTATGGGAAAAGCTTCAGAAAAGGGTCACGTGCTTACACGTGACCAGCAGTCACGTGTGGGCACGCGACACCTAAAAGTATCGACAAGGCGAATTCAGTTTCCCAAATACGTCAAAGAAAGGGGCTTCAGAAAGGGTCACGTGCTCCCACGTGACCTGGGTCATGTGTCGGCACGTGACATTTAAAAGCAGCGGCAAAGACACAACGGTTCCCTGATCGAATCAAGAAAAAGGCTTCAGAAGAGGTCACGTGCTCCCACATGACCAGGGTCACGTGTTGGCACGTGACACTCAAAACATCAGGCTCATTCTCCGGTTAAATCGAGAAGAAGGCTCCATGCCAGGGTCACGTGCTCACATGTGACCAGTTGTCACGTGGAGGCACGTGACAGCTAAACAGAGAACAGAAAGCAAAGCGCAGAAAGAAAGAAGAAAGCTCATTCCAAAAGGGGGCACGTGCCCACACGTGACCATGGGTCACGTGGTCACACGTGACCGGCTTTCAAAGCCCATTTTGTTAACAGAATTAAATTCTGAAGGATATTCAAATCCTTCCAAAAGAAAGCGACTATCTAGAAACAATTAAATTAAAGGTTCAGAGGTGATTAAATATCACCTATTTATGGGAAAATCTCGGGTTTGGAAAGATTTCCCCTTTAAATCTAACCGAGATAACAAAAGAGAATCCCTGGATTTGAAATCCAATGGTGAATAAAATTCACCTAATAATCCAAAGGTCCAAAACAAATGATGGATACAAATCAAATCTCTCAATGAAGATTCGTCAAAAACTAATTGACTCGGCTGCTTCTCCTATAAATAGGAGCCAAGAGACACAAAAAAAAGATATATACGCAGAGGGGAGAAAGGGAGAGAGAGCCTTGATACTTCGAGGAACTTGGATCTTCTGCAAAAGAAAACCCTAGGTAAGAAAGGGAAGGCTCCTTGAAAGAAAGGAGAATTTAATTCTCAACAGAGTTTAACTCTGATATATAAAACGGAAGAATATATTTCTTCTCTCTTTGATAGAGGATCTGCAAAGTGCACATCTCCCTTTGAATCTGAGAATTTAATTCTCAATGGGTTGAGATCCTGCCATGCAGATCCAAAACATAGAGAGGGAATGGAAGCACGAGAATTTAATTCTCACAGAACTATAGGAATTTAATTCCTTTAAAGTAAAACTAGGGCTTGACCCTGTGTTATGGGAATTTAATTCCTTCAGAACAAAAAGAAACAGGGTTTAACCCTAATTAAGAACCTAGTTCTGTTGGAACAGCGGGGATTTAATTCCCTTGATCATAATTTAACAGAGAGTGGGAATTTAATTCCTTAAAAGATTTTATTAGGGTTTAACCCTATTTAGTTCTTCACATGTATGAGGAATTTAATTCCTACAGAAAATTCAGAGTCCAACTCTATTCAGAATATAAATCTTCAAAAGGAAGTAGGAATTTAATTCCTCTGAAATTACTGTCAGGGTTTAACCCTACGAGGAATTTAATTCCTGGAAAAGATTAACAGATCCTCTAACAAACATACATAGAGGCAGGGTCACGTGTCACCACGTGACCCCCCCAAGAGATCTACTGAAAGCCCCTTTGAGGCAGCACCCCACGTGACCCACGTGACCGTTGACAGAAGCTTTAACACACAAGCATTTGAATGCCCGTCACGTGATGGCACGTGATGCTATGAAAGATGCGATAATCTCAGCAGAATAAATGAAGGGAAGGCGCTCTCACGTGTCGCCACGTGACCCCTCTTGACTTAGTGTTTAACACTAAATTGAAACTCCCGAACCCAGTGTTAAAACACTGTTGGGCCTTAGTGTTCAACACTAATCAAAAAACTTTATTTGCAGTGTTCAACACCGACTACCTTAGTGTTTAACACTAATTTGAGATCTCTGTTGCCAGTGTTTGATACTGATCTGTTTTAGTGTTTAACACTAATTTGAAAAGCCCTGTTGCTGGTGTTTAACACCAATTATCTTTTAGTGTTAAACACTAACTTGTCAATCTCATTCTCAGTGTTCAACACTGGTTGGTCTTTAGTGTTTAACACTAGACATTGGTCCAATTGGCCAAATGGATAGAGGCAAAGCCTCTCCTGATTGGACTTAGCCCAAGCTAGCCATAAGTCCTCAATTCATAATCAACTGGGCTAATAGGCTTATAACATAATTAATTGGTCTTGATCCCAAATTGGGCCAAGGACTATTTAATCCACTCCGGTTCTAGGGTACATCTCTTCACTCCTTTGATACTTGGCATTGTAATCCCTCAATGTCTTCAAAGAGGTGACGGGTCCCGATGACCACACATTGGTATGGACTGCGGGGTCCTTAAACCCATGGACTATGAGGTCCTTAACCTTGACCGAGATGTCTTAAAACTAACAATGGACTGTGGGGTCCTTAAACCCATGGACTATGAGGTCCTTAACCTTGACCGAGATGTCTTAAAACTAACAATGGACTGTGGGGTCCTTAAACCCATGGACTATGAGGTCCTTAACCTTGACCGAGATGTCTTAAAACTAACAATGGACCGTGGGGTCCTTAAACCCATGGACTATGAGGTCCTTAACCTTGACCGAGACGTCTTAAAACTAACAATGGACTGTGGGGTCCTTAAACCCATGGACTACGACGTCCTTAACCTTGACCGAGATGTCTTAAAACTAACAATGGACTGTGGGGTCCTTAAACCCATGGACTACGACGTCCTTAACCTTGACCGAGATGTCTTAAAATTAACAATGGACCGCAACGTCCTTAAACTACCCGTGGACCGCAATGTCCTTAAACTACCCATGGACCGCAACGTCCTTAAACTACCCATGGACCGCAATGTCCTTAAACTAGAACAATAGAGCCCCGCATGCTCTTTTGTCTGATCTAAACGGTCCCGTTTAAGTTGATCTTAGCCTTAAAGATGGCTAACGTATCCTTAAACCTTCAAACAGACTGGACTATGAATCCCCCCAATTAACTCTGGCTCGAGGGTACATCTCTGAACTCCTCTGACATCCGTCGTTGTAATCCCTCAACGTCGTCAGAGAGGTGACGGGTCCCGACGGCCATACATACGATGGACCACTATGTCCCTAAACTGGAACAATGGAGCCAAACGCTCCTTTGTCGGATCTAAACGATCCCGTTAAGTTGATCTTAGTCTCAAAGTTAGACTAACGTATCCTTAACAAACGTTTGAGTTGATCTTAGCCTCAAGTATGGCTGACGTATTCTCAAACCAAACCCCCAAACCCAAATCTAAGATAATACGGATTTGGACTAGCCCACGCCCTACGGACGACGACATAACTCAGTCTCCGTAAACAATCCACGGGAAACAAAACACAAAACAAACACCCACGACACGAAGTGACCATCTGGAGAAGGAGAAAGTTGTTACCACAATGCGGTAGCGTAATTAACTGCAGGGGCTTGCGCCTGCAGGGAAGAGCGTCCCCACAATCAAAAACCCCTCAAACGAGGGGGAATCTGACGAAGTCTGCTACATCGGACGCATCCGTCTAAACCTTCGATACATGGTGCCAAAAATCAACTTGGCATCTTCGGAGAGGTGGACGGATAGCACCAATTAGCATCTGTCCCGAGTCTCAGTGCCAAGACATCGCAGTCTTGTGTGCCGCCATTCGGAGGGGAACAGATTTTGGCACGCCCGGTGGGACCTTTTCCTCTTTCCACTCCACACTTCGTGTGTCGTGACTCGCGAACCAATCGCGGTTCGCTAATGGTTGCCCTTGGGTTTCAAGATACTAAGACTTGGCGTCTTGCTTATTGCAGAAAGCAAAGGATTGATGGCTTCTACTTCTGCGAAATTCTCCAACTGCTTGGACTGCAATTGCAACCAACGCTCTGCCTCGCCAGGAGGTATAGCCTACGGACCCTAAGCTGCTTCGCTATTCACAATGCCCGTGGAACAGATCACTCGCGCCACCACAGGATTGTTCTTTGGGACCATGCTCCCGCCGACAAGCTTCACCGCTCCAGTGCTAACAACGGAAGCTCTCAAGAAGTCGGTCTTTGATCGTCTTACCCCTGCCGCGGCTCCTCTCAACGAGTCGCCCAACGTCAACGCCTCGGTCTTCTCTAGATTGGGCCAGAAATCCTGCGAACTCATCATGAGGCCTACAATCTCAGAGAAGGCTGCTTCTAAGAAAGTGGCCGCTCCTGCCCCCGAAATCGCCAAGGCGGCTTCTTCGGCCAAAAAGTCGATCTTTACAAGATTGACGGCTTCAGCTCCCGCTCCTGCTACCCAAAGGACGTCGGTCTTTGACAGACTAACACCAGCAACGACCCCCCACCTACACAGGGGGCAAGACGAAACCATTCTTGCCGCTGAACCAACGCCGTCCGCTCGACATGCTCGACGTCGCCATTGGCGCCGAGTAAGGAAGGCTGGGGGCAGCTCCCCCTCCGGGTTGACTCCATCAGCCCCGGTGGCAGAAGTTAATGCTGCTGTTCCGACTGGGAACAGCTTCGAAATGCTAAATAAGGTGCGAAGGAATTCTCCTACTGCAGTGCTGAAGAGGTCTCCTCCCCCATTAAAAAAGGTTGTGGAAATAAAACCAGAACGGCCCCGATCTCCTCAACGGCTGTCTTCCAAAATTTATAAGGTTTGGCGGCAGGCCCAAGACTCGATCATCGATCCAAACTTCTCCCGCCAGCACAAGAAGCTGAAAATCCAACCGGAAGCTGGTCACCAGGCTAAACCCCAAAAGGCTGTCTGGACGCCCACCTCAACGGCCCCCTCAACCTCCATGGCTCATAAAAGGAGGAGGCCAGAGAAGACCCCCCAGCATGCAACGACGACTAAAAGCACTGAGCCCAGACGCCCTAAGTCTGGGGGCATGGTGGTGCACACTGTTTACATGGCCTCTGGAAAGGAGGAAAGCCGCACTTTTACGGGCCACCGACCGCTAACCCGATCCGTGACGAAAGCCCAGGAGCAGCAGCAAAAGCTTCAGGAAATGATGAATGCTATGGCCGCACTTACCGGGCCAAAAGAAAACCCAGAAACGTCCTCAGACGCACGCCAGGAGGAAGAAACCGACGCTGAATTCCTTCGCCGGATACTGGAGAAAAAGGACAAAGAGGCTGCTGAACAAGCGGCCAACATACAACGTATGGGCCTTCTCTTCCAAGATATGATAGGAATGATGATCCAGCAGTACTTACCCGCCGAGGATCCCCCAATCGTTCTTGAAGACGACCGAGGAGAAACGTTAAATCCACCACCAGCCCTCTCAACGGCCAAGGAGGAGGCAATCTCTAAGGCTGACTTGGTTGACTACATAGCCCAGCAAATCCGGGTTCATCACGCGACTGAGGCAGCTGGTCAAGTCGTGAAAACGGGGCGGCCGTATCCAAGCTGGTACGACCAAATCAAATACCCGCAAGGCTATACGATACCAAAATTCCACGTGTACAAGGGGACTGGCAACCCCCATCAACATGTCGCCCAGTTCCGGGCCCTCTGCGGTAACACCGTCGGTGATGATAAACTGTTGCTCCGCCAGTTCGTGGGCAGCTTATCAGAAACTGCGTTCGAATGGTATTCGGAACTCCCGAACGATTCTATCAAAACGTTCGCTGAAATGGAGTTGTTATTTACTCAGCGATTCGCAAGTGCCAGCGAACGCACTCCAATAACTGCACTGATTAACGCCAGGGTAAAACCAGGCGAAACCTGGGTCCAGTATGCTATATGCTGGCGGAACTTGTGGTCGAGATGTGAACAACGCATTGAGGAGGCACCCGCAGTGGGCATGTTCGTGGGAACCCTAGACCCCCACGCAACTATCTCCCAGTTTATGATGTTCTTTAAGCCAACCACATTCCAGGATTTAATCGACAAGTTGGCTCAGATAGACCAGATGGGTCATAGACCACCTCCCCCGAAGTCGGAACCTCGGAATGACAAGGGTAAAGGAAGGGCAACCTTTGTTGCGAATGCCCAATAGCAACCTAACGCCCCAAAACCGGCAGATCAACTGGAGGAAAGATGCCGGTATTATAATGAGAAGATGAAGCGTCCCTACTCGTTCCCACGAGACAAGACGAAACGGTTATTCGAGCTGGCAATACGCAACAGACTTATAAGCCTACCAAATCCAAGGCGACCGCCGCAACCCACCGAGGTGAATAACCCTAACTATTGCCCTTACCATCAAACGGTAAGCCATCCGATTGAAGATTGCTTCGTCTTCAAAGGATGGATTGAAGATCAATACCTCCAGGGGAAGTTTGTACTGTCCGAAAAGTGGAAGGTGAACCCACCACAACCGCATACTCCTAAGAAAGCAGATACACCGGGGGCAACCTGCTCCTTTATTGAAGAAGCTCCATGGGAGGTCATGCTATCAACTAAAACCAAAAGAATGCTGAGAGACCTTCATGCGTGCCCTGCGATTGAATGGAAGGACTCTCTTGAACCTCAAATTATCGAAGGAATGTTGAAGCCTTGCCCAACTACAAAGACTCGCGATAAGAGCCCAAATACTCACGCCCAATCGTCAAAATCTTCGAAGAAAAAGAAGAAGAAATCCAAGAAGTCCGTGAAGCTTGGAAACGAGCACACGAACTTGCAGAAGCAAATCGACGCGCTGGAAGAATACAATCAAAAGGCGCGAACTCCTGTCACACTGCAAGAGTTCCTCAACCACATCTTTCAAGAGGAAGATGATGGAGAGAGCTCGTCGGATGAATCCGAAGGATATGTGGCGAGTTGTAACGTAATCTCCCACTCGTTTACCGATGATGGGAAAACTCCTGGCACTAAGAAGCTGGAGGCAGAGCCTGTACCAGAGCGTGCATGGCCAACAGACGAAATGATCGACGCTTTTCTAGACGAGATTCGTCTAAAAAGTAAAGCGGATCAGGAGCGTGAGATGGCAGCGTCAGAAGGAACCAAATGCAGGCGACTGAACGGAAGAGTTGAACTACCTCCGCCAGAGCGAAAGGCATCCGAAGTAGACAAGAGCACATTCAAGACGAGGAAAAGGTTTGCCAAAGCCATGTCAAGGGGGATGAAGCTACCACCCTCGGAAGGAAACACACATGATGGGGTGGAGAGGCACCCTGATTATTGCGCATATCACCGGAAAATATCACACCCCACGGAGGAGTGCGACGCCTTTAAGATATGGTGGCAAGGATATGTTGCTCATCGGCAACATTTTTAGCGCATGAAACGCAAGAGCCGTCGGGAGCGAAGAAGTACTATCGATGGGCAGAACAGAACTACTGGCAACTGTTACATGGTTAACGCCAGGGGGTCACAAGTTCTCACCTTTGGGAGCGACTCTGATGAAGAAATGGCTCTGGGCCCTCTCTTTAAAGAATCCGCTTTAGGGAAAGAGGAGAAATCGGAGGCCTGCGAGAACATTCAGCTGCGCAATCGCACACTCCCAGAAAAGAATCTTGGGCCCGTGAGTAGAAAAGATAAGGGAAAGGAAAAGGTCACTGAAGATATCACTTTAGATGACCAAGTCATGAGAGAGCTGGCTGCCAAAGACCCTCCTAGGAAGGGTAAGGTGGACTATAATATCCTCGCGCACCTAAGGAAGCTACCTTCTCAGCTTAGCATTCTCGATGCCCTCCTATTATCAAAAGAAGCGCGAGACTCACTAATTAAGGCGTTACAAGAACCTGAGCAATTCCAAGCCTTCCTCGCCACTGAAAAGATGAAGGATGAACTAGAGGAAGTGCATACGGCCGACATCACTTTCGGTGATGAAGACCTCCTTCTCGGGACGTGCGACCACAACCGTCCCCTATATTTCTCCGGATACTGCCATGACATCAAGATAGGCAAGATCCTGGTGGATAATGGATCCTCCGTCAACCTCCTTAATGTTCGAGTGTTGAAGGAAATTTGCATGAGTGTGCAACACCTCGCTCGTGACAAAATTACTATCTCCGGTTTCGATTCACAATCGTCACGGACTCTCGGATCTGTGATACTAACATTACGCTTTGGACTTCTCGTCACAGACATCAAATTCCATGTCATTGACGCCAAGACCTGCTACAACGCCTTGCTCGGTCGTCCTTGGTTACACGAATACAACATCATCCCTTCTACACAACATCAGTGTATGAAATACTTTAAGGATGGTTTCGAGTATACTGTAACAGGAGAGCTAAACCCATTTTCCGTGAACGAAGTCCGCAAATACGAAGATGCGAAGTACTTTTTGCCAGATTTTGAGGATACAGAAAGCTGTCGCAACCCAGAGAACAAAACCGCCGCCATCATCCCTGTTTTCGGGAGCGATACCGAAGAAGAGGAAGAGATAGTTTATGCAGGGCCATCTCAACGCAACAACCTGGGGACGCCCGCCCCCATGTTAGTCTTCGGAAGTGATTCAGAAGATGAAGTTAATGCTGTGTTCTCCAATCGGCTGTCAATACAAGCACCCCCTGGCGATGACCATAGTTTGCAAATCACCATGGTACCGCGAGAACACTACAAGGATCTCGACACGCTTCAGGCTCACAATGTGCAGGACCTGCAAACATTTTACGTCCCTCCCAGGCAAAGGGGTGAGAAGGTGATCCTATTCTACCGATCCTCAGAGTCGAAAATAGAGAAAGAGATCTGGCATGGCATGGATGCTACACTTGACAGGCTCCAACCCATCCGTCTGCCCAGATACTATACAAATGGATTAAAGAAGCTATTGAAGCGCCAAGGATTACCCTTAAAACAGACTATTCGGCAGGCTCGGTTCTACAACAGGATTTGGGATGTCCCCGGGACTCAACGCAAATTGCCCAACGGGAAAATGGAAACACTCGGGCTTGGATACGCAAGAGCCGGAAAACGGGAACGGACCCACAGTAGCTACGCCATATATACCTTTGATGAAGAAGAGGATGCCTCGTCGGGAGATGCCAACCCCTCATCAAAACTAGACCCCGCGATTGAAGCGCCGAGTCCGTCGTTTGAAGAACGAATGGGCAAGCCTATCAGGAAAGTGGGTCAGAAAGCTCGGGAAGACCACAACCGCGAAATGGCCATCTACGAGAAGGCCAGGACGCAACGTCTATTTCAACAGACTGCAAAAGACAAAGACGCTCATCCTCGTCAATCCGTTGTACGAAAAGCCCGACGCAGAGACGGAAATAAATCAAGAAGAGGAAAGAGGAGCCGACAACAACGACGCAGGATTAGAGGGTTACGTGGTCGGGTGTTGCACGGCTCGGATTTGTCCCTCATGAAGAAGATGAGTCGAGCGTACTCCTCCCCCGAGACAAGACGGAGAAGTTACTCAAGCTCGCTATAAAACATCAAATGATCGCGCTTCCAGAGTCTAGACATCCTGAGCAAGCTAACATGGCTTCTCATCTGAGCTATTGCTCTTATCACCGAGCCATAGGACATCCTACCGAAGACTGCTTCACCTTCAAGAACTGGGTCGAGGACCCGTACCAACAGGGCAGATTCTCTTTATCCGACAGCTGGAGGGTAACGCCGCCACAAAAGCATGAACCCAAGGCCGCAAGAGCAGAACCGGGTCCACCTCAGTCCGGGGAGCGGGTTCGCACCTGTTACACGATTACGATATTAAGAGAAGAGCCCGAGAACGTAGATGACCTTCCCCAGTGCTTTGAGAACAGCGATGATGAGGTGATCTCAGAATTTCTGCCCGCTCCGAAAGAACTGGAAGATGGTATACATACTACTGCAGATAACCTCAAGAAGATTGAGTTGGGATCGGCAGACAACCCGCGACCGACATTTGTCAACGAGCTGCTATCCGAAGAAAGGGTGGCTGCGTTAAAGAACGTGCTTCTACGGCATAAAGACTGCTTCGCGTGGAACTACTCCGAGATGCCAGGATTAGATCCGGAGATTGCTGTGCATAAATTAGCAATATCCCCAGATATCAAGCCAGTCAAGCAGGCGCCAAGGAGGATGCGACTCGAGCTTGAGATGAGCATCAACGCCGAAGTCAAGAAGCTGATCGATTCTGGATTTATCCAAGAAGTCCAATATCCCGACTGGATCGCCAATATCGTCCAGGTAATGAAGAAGAATGGGACGGTACGCATATGCGTGGATTTCAGGGATCTCAATAAAGCTTGTCCAAAGGACGATTTTCCGGTGCCGGTAACCGAGCTAATGATAGATAACACGTCCACTCACGAGATTTTCTCCTTTATGGACGGTTCATCAGGATACAATCAAATAAAAATGCATCCCGAAGACCAGAAGCACACCGCTTTCCGGACCCCTTTGGGTATATTCTGCTACAGGGTTATGCCCTTTGGACTAAAGAACGTTGGCGCTACCTATCAAAGGGCCATGACAAAGATCTTTGACGACCTCATACATGACATCGTCGAGTGCTATATCGATGACCTCGTAGTAAAGAGCATGTCATACGAAGAGCATTTAAAGCATCTGAAGACTGTATTTCAACGCCTTCGGCAATATAATTTGAAAATGAATCCCCTCAAATGCGCGTTTGGAGTCTCCTCGGGCAAATTTCTAGGATTCATCGTTCGACACCGAGGTATTGAAATAGATCCGTCAAAGATTAAAGCGATCATGGAAATGCCTCCGCCAAGAACCCTCAAGCAGTTGCGGTCTCTCCAAGGGAAGCTCGCATACATCCGGCGGTTTATCGCTAATCTTTCGGGCAAATGCCGTCCTTACAGCCACCTGATGAAAAAGGGAACTCCATCCGCTTGGGATCACAAATGTCAAGGCGCACTAGACGAGATCAAGCAGTACCTGCAGAACCCTCCGGTGTTGGCTGCGCCGGTCAAGGGAAAACCCCTCATTCTTTATACGACCGCCCTCGAAGGTTCCTTGGGCGCATTATGGGCACAAGAGAACGATCAGGGGAAAGAGAGGGCACTCTACTACTTAAGTCGAGTTCTATTGGGGGCAGAAAGCGACTACTCTCCCATTGAAAAACATTGCTTGGCGTTAATCTTCGCGATAACAAAGCTCAGGCACTATGCGTTGGCGCATGAAGTCCGTCTCATTTCAAAGGTGGATCCCCTTAAATACTTGATGTCGAAAGCCATATTGATGGGACGACTCGCTAAGTGGGCCCTGCTCTTGATGGAGTTCTCGATAACGTATCAACCTCTCAAGGCAATGAAAAGCCAGGCCATTGCCGATTTCCTCGCTGAGTACCCGATACCGGCCGATTCTCCTCTGAACTGTGATTTGCCGGACGAGCATGCATTTGATGCGATTGGCGGCGGAAGCACCCGATGGGAACTCTATTTCGATGGAGCGTCCTCCGTAAAGAAACAGAAACAAGGTATCCCAATGATTAGATCGGGGATATGCCTCGTCTTTGCAACTCCACAAGGAGGGATAATGCGCTTTGCCTTCTCTTTAACAGAGCCGAGGACAAACAATGAAGCTGAATACGAAGCTCTGATAGCAGGCCTCGAAATCGCCATCGACCTGGGAATTGAAGACCTCCTTATATACGGGGATTCTCAACTGGTCGTTAGTCAAGTAAAAGGTAACTACCAAACGTGCAAACCGGAGTTGGTGAAGTACGGCGAAAAGGTGCAACAACTATTGACCCAAATTCCCTCCTATACTTTGGAGAACATACCGCGCGCGGAAAACAGCAAAGCAAACGCGTTGGCTAAACTTGCTAAAGAACTGGCTGACGAGAACCTCGATGACGTCAGAATCGTGGTACAAAGCCGTCGAGTGCTCGCCCCGGCGGAAATACCTCCGGAATTATATAAGGAGAAGGGAGCGACTGAGCAGACGACCCTACAAATAAAAGACCATGAGAAGGCCGAAGACTGGAGGGAAGTCTTCATAGACTACTTTAAGTCCCACCGAATGCCTAAAGAAGCGTCCTTAAGACATCAGCTCATGAAACGAGCTCTATCTTTCGCTTTCGTCAACGATATTCTATACAAGAGATTGTTTGATTCTCTATGGCTGAGATGCTTAGGACCTGACGAAGCAGAAAGAGTCATTCAAGAAGTTCATGACGGACTTTGCGGTTCTCACCAAGCAGGCCCAAAGATGAAGTCAAAAATTAAACGGATGGGTTACTACTGGCCCACGATGATCCAGGACTGCCTCGAGTATGCGAAGCAATGCCACTCATGCCAGATTCATGGAGACTTCATCCACCAACATCCGAATCCACTGCACCCAACGGTAGCTAGCTGGCCGTTCGAAATGTGGGGGACTGACATAGTCGGCCCCATTGAGCCAGCATCATCCCGGGGACACCGTTTTATCCTGGCGACAACTGATTACTTCTCCAAATGGGCAGAAGCAGTACCACTGAGGGAAGTGAAGACGGAGAATATCCTCCATTTCTTCAAGACGCACGTCATCTATCGGTTTGGAACCCCACGGCAGATTATCTCCGATAATGGGCCAGCCTACAGAAGCCATAAGATTAGCCGCTTCGCACAGCAGCACAATATAGACTGGAGATATTCTTCGGTTTACAATCCACGAGCTAACGGTCTGGCCGAGGCCTTCAATAAGACCTTGACGAAGATCATAAAAAAGACCGTTTCCAGGAATAAGAGAGACTGGCACGAAAGGCTGCAAGAAGCCCTTTGGGCTTATCGAACTACATTCAAGACGGCCACGAACACAACGCCGTACGCGTTGGTATTTGGGACGGAAGCAGTGCTCCCCCTCGAGATAGAGTTACCCTCTCTACGAGTAGCAGTCCACCACGAGCTGACGAACGAAGAAAATGCTCACCTTCGGCTTGAGGAGCTTGATGCCCTCGACGAAACCCGGCTCATAGCGCAACAACATCTAGAGGCCTACAAAGCAAAGATGACGCGCTCGTACGAAAGATTGACCAGGCCGAGGACATTCCGCCAAGGCGAACTCGTACTAGTGGTCAAAAGACCTATGATCCCCAATCGTGCCAAGCGAGGAAAATTTGAGCCAAACTATGAAGGCCCGTACATCATAGACAAGGTCTACCAGGGTGGAGCCTACCTACTCATGGACATGCACGGTGAAAGGCCTTTCAGGCCAATAAACGGCCGCTTCTTAAAGAAATACTACGCTTAATAAGCCACAGCCTGGGTCAATGATAGATGACGACGACTATGTCCGCTCACTATCTTCCTAGGCTCAGACTTTACAAGCAGCAGCCGGCCTTCCCATAGCGACGGACCGAAACGTCCTTAAACTAACGACGTACCGAAACGTCCTTAAACTAATGATGGACCGAAACGTCCTTAAACTAACGACGGAACGAAACGTTCTTAAACTATCGACGGACCGAAACGTCCTTAAACTAACGACGGACCGAAACGTCCTTAAACTATCGACGGACCGAAACGTCCTTAAACTAACGACGGACCGAAACGTCCCTAAAACTACTACCGCAGTATCTTTAGGCTGACGAGATAAAAAAAAAGGAGAGAGAAAGAAAAAATAAAAAAAAAATATATGAAAAAGAATAAAAAAAACGGTATGTCCATAAGCAAAATGGGCACGGATGAAAACCCGAAAGGGCTCCGTGAGTAAAAACAGCAGGGCTGCCGGCAAGTGTTCGTGAAAACCCGAAAGGGCGCGACCTTGTAAAAAAAAAGTGAAAAAGAATATAAAAAAAAACGGTATGTCCATAAGCAAAATGGGCACGGATGAAAACCCGAAAGGGCTCCGTGAGTAAAAACAGCAGGACTACCGGCGAGTGTTTGTGAAAACCCGAAAGGGCGCAACCTCGTTAAAAGACACTTGTAGGGTCCTCTCGACCTTGTAAGGAGAAACCACCTGCGTGAGATCCTTACGACTTACAAAGGAGCAACACACTTAGGGATCCTCACGATTCCTAAGGAGAAAATACACTTACGAGATCCTCACGACTCGTAAGGAGAATTCTCTTATGGGACCCTCACGGCTCATGAGATTTGAAAGTCTTAAGTTACAGAAACCTAAACCTGTTCTTAAGCAAATCCTCCACAACCTTCGATATTGCCCTACAAGAGGCTCAATACCGACCCTTGTATACAATCCACGGGCGCGAAAAAACTTTTCCCTAGCAAAGTCCCATCCGAGACTAGGGATATGTTTGCATGGTAAACAACCCTTGTAAATTCTCTCGACTTACAAGGAGAAAACCCTCCCGTAGGATCCTTACGACTT
Source organism: Agapanthus africanus (assembly GCA_030015575.1). Taxonomy (NCBI): domain Eukaryota; kingdom Viridiplantae; phylum Streptophyta; class Magnoliopsida; order Asparagales; family Amaryllidaceae; genus Agapanthus; species Agapanthus africanus. The sequence continues at coordinate 83,268,606 of CM057343.1, forward strand.
GCAGAGGAACATACACTTAGGAATCCTCACGATCCCTAAGGAAAAAATACACCTGCAAGATCCTCACGACTTGTAGGGAGAAATACCTTTGTGAGACCCTTACGGCTCATGAAGTCAAAAGCCTTGGCCGACAGGACCCTTAACCCTGTTTACTAAGCCACCTTTGTTCAATATCGACAGAGGCAAATGATGATTCGCTCCTGGCAACATCCCAGTCGCAGCGGTGCTGATGCCGAAATCGGTGTCTAAAATCCAAGCTTGCGACGAAAAAGCTAGCAAGCCACACTGCCTACGAAATAGCCGAAATAATGGGGCAACTTGCAATAAAAAGCAGCAAGTAAAAATGTATGCATGAAAAATAGCCGAAACGATGGGGCAACTCGCAATAAAAAGCAGCGAGTAGAAAATAAATAAATAGCCGAAATGATTGGGCACCGCGAAAAATAGCCGAAATGATGGGGCAATCGCGACCTTCGCGATATAAAAGCTGAAACGATAGAGCATCGCGGAAAAAGAAATAAAATAAAAATAAAATGTATGCTTACAGGTGATGTTCCATCACACCCTGTATACAATCCAATGGTATAAACAAAAAGGGAACATACCTCCCTCCCCCAGGTTTCACCAAAGAAAGAAGCTAAATCTCGACGGGCCACAAGCGACCTAGAGATCATCCCAACACTCGTCTCGTAACAACGGACACAACTTCAAGCTAAGCGGAACAGCGGCAACTCCCAGTTCCATGGCTCGGTGGTATACATATCGCCAACAGTCAAACCTCCATCCCGTGAAATGCGGATACAATCAGCAAAATTCCTGGTTACGTGGAACGCGGATAATGTCACTCTTTGACCCCGTGGAAAACGTCCAGAGCGGATCCTGGTCCTCACAGAGCACGGCAGTGAACCCATGTGAAGCATCCAGAGCGGAGCCTAGTCCTCGCCGAGCGCGGCAGTGAACCCGTGTGAAGCATCTAGTGCAAAATTCCTGGTCACGTGGAACGCGGATAATGTCACTCTTTGACCCCGTGGAAAACGTCCAGAGCGGAACCTAGTCCTCTCCGAGCTCGGCAGTGAACCCGTGTGAAGCATCTAGTGCAAAATTCCTGGTCACGTGGAACGCGGATAATGTCACTCTTTGACCCCGTGGAAAACGTCCAGAGCGGAGCCTAGTCCTCGCCGAGCACGGCAGTGAACCCGTGTGAAGCATCTAGTGCAAAATTCCTGGTTACGTGGAACGCGGATAATGTCACTCTTTGACCCCGTGGAAAACGTCCAGAGCGTATCCTGGTCCTCGCAGAGTACGGCAGTGAACCCGTGTGAAGCATCCAGAGCGGAGCCTAGTCCTCGCCGAGCGCGGCAGTGAACCCGTGTGAAGCATCTAGTGCAAAATTCCTGGTTACGTGGAACGCGGATAATGTCACTCTTTGACCCCGTGGAAAACGTCCAGAGCGAAGCCTAGTCCTCGCCGAGCACGGCAGTGAACCCGTGTGAAGCATCTAGTGCAAAATTCCTGGTTACGTGGAACGCGGATAATGTCACTCTTTGACCCCGTGGAAAACATCCAAAGCGGATCCTGGTCCTCGCAGAGCACGGCAGTGAACCCGTGTGAAGCATCCAGAGCGGAGCCTAGTCCTCGCCGAGCACGGCAGTGAACCCGTGTAAAGCATCTAGTGCAAAATTCCTGGTTACGTGGAACGCGGATAATGTCACTCTTTGACCCCGTGGAAAACGTCCAGAGCGGAGCCTAGTCCTCGCCGAGCACGGTAGTGAACCCGTGTGAAGCATCTAGTGCAAAATTCCTGGTTACGTGGAATGCAGATAATGTCACTCTTTGACCCCGTGGAAAACGTCCAGAGCGGATCCTGGTCCTCGCTGAGCACGGCAGTGAACCCATGTGTAGCATCCAGAGCGGAGCCTAGTCCTCGCCGAGCGCGGCAGTGAACCCGTGTGAAGCATCTAGTGCAAAATTCCAGGTCACGTGGAACGCGGATAATGTCACTCTTTGACCCCGTGGAAAACGTCCAGAGCGGAGCCTGGTCCTCGCCAAGCACGGCAGTGAACCCGTGTGAAGCATCCAGAGCAAATACCGGACTGTGGAGTCCTTAAAATCCACGGACTATGACGTCCTTAACCTCGACCGTGATGTCTTAAAACTAACGATCAACCACCCCGATTCCCTACGGATTCTGCCTTGGTTTAAGGGCACATCTCTTCACTCCTTTGATACCTGGCGTTGTAATTCCTCAACGTCTTCAAAGAGGTGACGGGTCCCTGCAACCAAACATCGGACTGTGGAGTCCCTAAATCCACGGACTATGAGGTCCTTAACCTTGACCGTGATGTCTTAAAACTAACATCGGACTGTGGAGTCCCTAAATCCACGGACTATGAGGTCCTTAACCTTGACCGTGATGTCTTAAAACTAACATCGGACTGTGGAGTCCTTAAATCCACGGACTATGAGGTCCTTAACCTTGACCGCGACGTCTTTAAACTACAATACCTGGAGAAACCCCTAACTCCGTAAAACACGGACAAGGGTGACCGCATCCAACACTTACAAGTCCTCACGACCTGTAAGGAAGAAAAACTCTCTTGTGGGATCCTTACGACTCTCAAGAGAAAACCCTTTTAAGAATCCTCACGATTCTTAAGAAGAACTCACACCTATGGGATCCTCTCGACCTGTAGGGAGAAAAACTCTTTATGAGACCCTCGTGGCTCTTAAAATGCAAAAGTCTTAGGAAGCAGATCTTAACCCTGAATCCTAAGCCATCACTGTCCTGCAAGGAGATCGAGGTAGAACATCCGCAGAATACATTCAATAAAAAGGGGGACACACCATTGAGAAGAAAAATGTATCTTTTATTCATAAACCAAAATGGATACAAAGTACAATTCATGAAAGAAACAAAAAAGAAAGATACTCTCATCCATGAGTATGTACAAAAAAGGGAAAAAAGATACAAGTCCTCAAGCCGGCGGGCGGTGCAATAATTTTACCAGCTCGTCATTCTGTTGCTGAGCCACGGCTTCATGACGCAAGATCTCCAGAAGACGAGCCTCCGCTTGAGCTTGCTGAGCCTGATACGAAGCGAGCCGAGCTTCGAGCTCTTTCTCGGTGGCTTTATGAGCCTCGACCCTCTCACGAGTGAACATGGCAGCTTTATCGAGAGCAGCCACCTCTTTTATGGACTCCTGAAGCACCCGCCAGAGTTCGTATGCTTTGTTGGCCTTGGCTGTGAGGCTGGCCTGAAGCTCGCTCAGCGCCTTATAAGCCAATTCCCTCTCCGAAAATTTACGGCCGAGCCCTTTTCTCGCACAACAATATCTTCGCTACGTGTCGCTCTTGTAGGGTTCCTAGGCACTCTAGTGAGGTCTCCCAAGCCATCAACCATGGCAATTTCAAAAATTATGGTGCCTACAAACCCTAAAGTACGGATCGTTTGCTAGATGTCTAGGCGAACAAAGAACTAGTTAACACTTAACTAATGAGAAAACGGAAATACAACCTTTGTAGATCCGGTGCTCCACCTCCATAGCTCCGCAACGAGGTCCTCTCCGCTGTCCAAGTCAAATCCGGGCTCTAGGATCGGCTTCGTCGGAGAATGGGCAAGCTAGGTCGTCGATGTCCATGCCGAAGATGATCTACGTCGAGGCATCGCTAGATCAAGCTCACAACTTCACCAAGTCATGAAACTTGTGAAGTAAACACACTCTACTACTTGGCAAGAGGTAGAGGATGAAGAAATAGGAGTTGGGTTAACTTTAGAATTGGATTTCTCACTTGTTTGCTCAATTCACCATTGATGGAGGTGAAGCTTTTCTTCTTGAAGTCAAGGAAAAGAAGAAGAAGCTTATGATAAGTTAATTAGAAAAAGAAAAGAATAATCAAAACTTATCATAACTAAACCATGGTAAAGTGTAGAGATTGAACTAGGGTTAAAACAAATGGTTAGGTTAAGCATGAGATAAGAATGGTGGACAAAGTCAAAGGTTCATGAATCTTCAACTACAAAACAAAGAAAGCCACCATTCTTCTCATTTCATTTTCCAAAAATAAATAAATAAATAGATATGAAAAACAAAACCCTAACCATTTGAATAACCATGGTTTAATCTTTACACAAACTCAAGTTAGCATGCATCATCAAACATGATACATACAAGTGCACAAAAACATATCGCATATGCAATGCGCAAGAACCAAGTGAGAAAATCCGTCTAAAGTGAACCGATACTAGTTAATGCAAAGTAATATATCAAATATATAATTATACATTAAATCATTAAATCAACACTTGATTCAATGATCCGGTCATGCGCACAAAACCGACTGGTATCATTAGTAACATCTTATCGAATCAACACTTGATCCGATAACCCGGCTATATCGCATATAACCGATCAATGTCACATCGCGAGAATCGAATACAGTATCACATACTCGTATTATTCTCGGTCCCGCACATATCTCATATGCGCTCCTATTTCGTTTCGCTTGAGCCAGGAAACCTCTGTGTAGGACTCTAAAGACTCGTCAATACGCCGGCAGCAGATGATGATCATATCAAGCATCCACAAGCCGCAAGCGGTCTGCTAAACGTAACGGCCACCCGGGTATTGAGCGATCTGAAGATCGACGAGCAAGCCCGCTCACACTCCAGTGAATCCGACCAGTAACACTACCGTACAGTCCGGTCTGATCGTCTGATCTGTCGCATATCTCGCCTAGGGGTGGTATACGTCAGACCCCAATAGCTCAATAAGTCGTGTCGATATGAGGTCTATAACTATTCGAGAAACTACTGGTAACACTTACCAGTAAATCTCAGCAACCCTGGCCAGGGATTTCCTGTTATAGCCAATCGAACACAGCGCAACATCAACCCCCATATACCGGGAGAGACGAATCCCCTCCTATCGCTCATTGCCTCCATGTGACTCGGAACTGTACCCAAAAACCACCGTTTTGCACGCCCTCTTGGACGTGGTAAGATGGAAATCAAAGCACAGTGGGAACCACACAAGACTCTATGACGATCTCGGGTCAACAGACTACTCTGTACCGGTGTCACCAGAGAACTGCCATCTGACATGAGGTATAATACCATCTGGGAGTTCTCGGCGAGTCCGTCCAGTGTACCCAGTCTCTACTGAGCACCCGTATATCTCCTCTGATGTCAAACACCGATGGATATGGGATCATCCATCGCCCATCTGTATGGATCGAGAAGGTATACGCTAGTCTACTCTGGTATATCGATGCCCCGTCTCGATACACCCACGACTAGGGACTTTGAAGGATGTACTTATGGACTACCATGTCCCCACTAGTATGATCCGCATCATAGTCCAGGTAGTCAAGTACAGATCCTAAGGGCTTTACCAACATGTAACAGAGAGACAATCAGCATACACGTTAAGGTAAATGGTAACCAGATAGCATACTATCATGTCGAGCAAGAAAGTCCTCCCTATATATGTCCCGGCATCCACTACAATATACATCCTATGTATAGTAATGGCCTCTAGGGCATACATATAACTAACAATCTCCCACTTGCACTAGGGCCATCTGTAGCAGTGGTTGCAGTATCTCATACTCAACCATCCCATAAAAGTCTCTCTCTGGGAACAGGCCTTTGTGAGTGGATCCGCTGTGTTGTCCTCTGAGCCTACTCTCCTAACCTCGATCATCCTGGAGATCAACCATCTCCATGATCAGGTGACACTGCCTTAGAAATATGTCTGGATCGCTGATGGGACTGGCGTTCCTTGGCATAAGCCATAACTCCATTGTCTCACAATGGTAGGAACTAAGTTCATCACATGAACTAATATATACCCAGACTTCCTCTTTAGTAGCATCTTAAGTAGCGATGTATCCTGCCTTTATCGTCTAGTATGTCACGGTGTCTAGTTTGGAACTCTTCCAACATACCGTCCCTTTACTGAGGGTAAAGACAATGCCTGTGACTGACATTCAGTCGTCTTTATCACCCTGGAACACTTCCAGTGATTCTCCCCAGGATCGATTGATACCGTCTCACTACATCTAGTGAGTATCCTAACATCCATTTAGATCTATCTCATAGATCCAAAACCCAGGATTTAGTAGGTATCATTTTGATCCTATATGGAGAATCATAGTGATAAGCGGAGATTGATCGAGCGTAGCATAGGAAACTCCTTTCTTATCAAGAGTATGTCATCCACGTACTCTACGAGGATCGTCACCATACTCCCTACTACCTTTTTGTATATACAAGGTTCATCTACCATTTTGATGATGTCAAACTCTTTAACTGCTTCATCAAAACAGACGTTCCAACTCCGCGATGCCTGCTTTATCCTATAAAGCATCTTGCACACGTTTTCGCTGCTCCCACTGTCTACGAAGCCCTCTGGCTGTGTACTTATAGACACACTCTTCCAAATCATCATCTAGAAAAGCAGTCAAGACACCCAACCGCCAGATATCGTAGTCATGGTATGTAGCCGTGGCAAGTAGGATCTGGATGGACTTAAGCATAGTCACTTGAAAAGGTTTCATCATGATCCACGCCTGGTCGATGACGAAAAGCTTTAACAAGTCTAGCTTTGAAAGTCTCATCTTTTCCATCTACACCAAGTAATCTTCTCAAGATATACTTGCTCCTGATAGGGATTTAACCCTTCAGATATTGCAACCAAAGTCCATACTTTGTTGGTGTATAAGGATTCCATCTCAGATCGCTAAACATCCAGCCATTCTTACAGAGTCTTACTCCTGATGGCCAGCTCGAAACTAGTTGGGTCATCATCTCATGATGTAATCCTCGCTCCCACTGTCATAGAGAAACTGAAGTATCTCTCAGGTGGGTGAGGAACCCTACTAGATCGGCGGAGAGGCTGAGGTTCGTTGGAATCTACTGAATCCTTTGGTTCTATCAAATCATCTTCTGTAGTTTGCATAGCTGGAACCTTTCCTGGTCTACATAACTTACATTGCCTCGAGCTTGTCCGGATTTTGCTTTCAGACATAGGCCGGACAACCCCAAATCTTAAGATATGGGCTCTTCCCTTTCCATATCATATATGAAGTGGTAGGCAACTGATTTGATTCGAACCCTATTCAATAGGTATGCAGCTTCATAAGTGCATAACTCTCTAAGAGGAAATAGGTAACTCAGTAGTACTCATCATAGAGCACACCTTATCACATAGGGTGTGATTGCTCCGCCCCGATATACCATCGTGCTATGGTGTATGCAGAGGAGTAATACTGAGAGAGAATCTCATTCTCCTTTAGAATAATACAGGAACTCCGTGCTCAAGTATTCTTCTCCTTGATCTCATCAAAGGACATAATACTTATACCCGTATTTTGGTTCTCTACTTCTCGCTTATATTCTGTGAATATCTCAAAAGGTTCGGACTTGTGTTTCAACAAGAACATATGTCTGAATCTTGAGAGATTATCAGAGAATGTAATGAAGTACAAAGAACCGGTCTTGGCATGTGTAGACAGGGGACCCACATACATCAACATGTATCATCCCAAGAGTTTACTAACTCTTTCTCTGTTTCCAATAAACGGAGCTATGGTCATCTTATCTTTGTGACATGACTGGCGAGTTTCACAAGATGTAAATTCAAACTGATTTAAATATGCATCTTTATGTAACTCTAGCCAGTCGGGTCACATTGATCTGACCTAGTCTACAATACCTTAAGAAGGATTCGTTCATTTCTGAACTCTTCCTCTTGTGTGTGTTCCGTATACTAAGAACTGTAGTTTGATTTAGAACATTAATGCTTTTAGATATCGTGCCTGAACCGATCAACTTTTGATATAGGAAATGTTCAAAACATTATCCAACAATACAAAATTTTATCATTTCTTTACTGATAAAGAGACTGATATGATTTTGTATATCAGGTTCGGTATCTAATAACATTCGTTCAGAATCAATGTATTGGTAATACAGGGTGACAGTGACCAACAGACTTGGATGCAACACTTGCCCCGTTTTCTGCCTCATGAAACTTATCACCCGTTCTCAGTTCTCTACCTTTCTGTAGCCCTATGTAACAGATTACATATCTGGGATCCTGATCTGGTATCACATACCCAGGACGCGGAGGATACTGAGAAACAGTTCTGTATAATGAACACACCCGAAGATGATGCATCAGCATGCACTCTCTTCGTTTGGGCGGCACGGGAAATCTGGTATTCCCCAATTTCCTGCTCTGTCTTATAACAATTATAAGTTGGAGCGGGACCAACGTTCCCCAGCTCAGTATAACAAGCGGGTTCGGTCAATAATCCGTATTATTATCTTGATTAAGGCGTGATATGGTCGCTACCTGGAGAGAGAGAGAAGAAAACACTCAGCGTGCGCTCTGTCAAGAATAGATTGGTTATTATTTTATCTAATCAGGATGGCTCCCACTGCTTTTTATCAAATCTTCCTTCAAACCCTAAAAGGAAAGACTAGCCGGGATTAATTACACACTACAAGTTCGCCAATCTTTCAGCCAGGCCAGTGTCGGTACTTTGAGGGAGGTCCCCCGTGCTTTCGCACGAACCTAATTAATGTAAACCTCGTTTTCCCAGAGGCGTAACCTCGTTAACACCTTTCTAGACACCTACTTGATCGGCTAATTGTAATGTATAAAACTCTCCCAGGAGTAACACTTACTCGCAGCGGGTATCGGGATCCAACTATCTCATAGAAGGTATGCAATCTCATTGCAAATTTCAACACTTGAAATTCCCGATAATATTTTGCCCCGAGCGATCTATGACCTTGACAAGGTCAACAAACCATAGACCGCAAGTCAAGTTCAACCCGTCATTTCTTGATTGAATCAAACCCACCCGCACGACCCTTGACAAGGTCAACAAGGCCGCACGACTACCCTAACCCAATCTGCATCATATGCATAAGCAGATAAATACTGGTTAGCTACCGCACACTGCGCCTTGACAAGGTCAACAAACGCAGCACGAATACTAAACAGGATTTATCTGAAATGACGGAGGGCTACGACAGGTTTTTCTGAAAACCTATTGCGTAATGAACTTGATATCGTTGTAGGATCGAATGAATTTTGAAATGGAGCGTTTTTTAGGCTTTTCTGGTTTTGCTAAAGGAGTCACTCCCGGTGAAGGGATCGTCGGTCCTTTCCTCGTCGAATGAGGTGCGGGATATATCATATATATCGCTGTGCAAAGCAAGAACTGTAGCTACCTATTTTATTTTGAAATTCGATTCTACAACATCTTAGGTTTCTTTTATTTCATTAATCACATTAATGAAGTCCCATCAATTATGTACCTAAACATCACAGATAAATACGACGTACACTTATGCCATCCGCATTCGCCTCGATGTCCCCTCGTGCACCGTTAGGTTAGGTAACTAACGGCAGAGCAGGGCAGGGCTAGCGCGGGTGTAAAACATAAGTAACGTCTATATAATATATCATATATACTATATACTATATCCATCACAGAACATCACATGATCACATCACAGATATCGCAGCAGAAGAAACATATGAAATATTGGATATACTAGGACGTCCGTGTTTTCAATACGAGCCAGTATAAAACACGGATTCCACGGTCGTGATGAATAGCCAAACCCACACCCCTAGACCCCTACGAGAGCGGCAAGCAACCCTACCAATTCTGGAGTTAGGAGACCCGGACTCGACTCCTCGAGTTGGTCTCCCACTGGACTCCAGAACCCGGTTACTTGTGCTCTCCTCCTTGGGTCTATCCTAGTGCGGAAAAGTAAATAATATACAAACGGTGACAACTTCCGCAACCTGGAAGCGCCCCAATAAAAGAATATTACATACAAGTTTTTACATGAATGAAAATGAAAAACACTCATCTCACATAAAAACCCCCGGCTATTCAAACACGACGATCCAATATAACATATCCAGCAACACATAACATCACATGTCATCAACGTAAGTAAATATGCGCATCCCAATTGTCGTTGACATATAGCAACGAAACCGGCGATATCACATATTACACTTACGGTCAAAGAAAAGAAAGTGTAAAACTACAACAGTTGGAATCCGCAACCATCTCAGACATCGCATGCCTGACCAAATGAATTCCTTAGACATCGCATGCCTAACAATTATAAACCCCGCATTTTAGTCTCATTATCGAAAACACTTTTCAATATCAAGTCGGGCAATTCAACAAGATTGCCGACAATTTGATCGAATGCTCGTCGCAAACTTCAGTAGACGGCTGCACCCCCGATACCGTCGACGAAGTGCACCAAGGCGGAACACTGCCACCGCGAGCACCCGGACGGATGCTTTCGGCGATGGGGTTCTCCTACAGTCACTTGGTCAGGGCTATGGAGTGAAGCTGTCTATTAAGTTTACCCGGCGAGTATCCGCGTACGCTACGTGATTGCGACGGACTTTTGATCACATCAAAATTCCGTAGCAACCGATCAAGTGAGACTAAACTGCTAGATTTATAACATTCATTCAGTTATCATATAACTTATTGTGAATTCCAATTATTGTATCCCATTCCAGATAAATAGAAAATGTTAAACTTTCCGATCGAACATTCTAACACCCAAGTTTTCCCGATACAGATCAACACATGAAACAAGTCTAACAACATTCCGTTCGTGCCTCAGTACCAACGGTCCAGCCGTAGAAGGGTCAAGCCAACGCCTCACATGTGGCACGCCGTACTGCCCCAAACCCGAAGGTTCAAAGGGCAGTTCAAGACGGTCACATAATCGAATTAAGGTTTGTGTCTTCTAGAGGGACCATCGCGTTACTTGCACTACTTAGAACGTCGTCAAACTACGGAAAAATCCAACACTTGGAAATTTCCCGATAGGGGAAAATTGGGTATTTATATCCGGTCGAACTTTTTAACATATTCTAAAATTTATCCGAAAAACCAAATAGACAAAATTTGATACCCCGATCGAAACACCGAATCCCCAAATCAACTCAGAAAAATTCAACTCTTGAATAACATTTAAAAACATCCAGAGAACTCAGTACTGAAAACAGTGAATTACTATGCAATTATTAAAGGATGACGTCATTAATATGCCGCGGAACCGCCGCCTGAGGTAGGCTAATACCGCGGTTCCGCGCCATGTTTCACTGTTCATCACCTCAATTTTGCTCCGTAGTTCTTATATTTTCCTGCTGGGTTTTCTGAATATTTTTAATACTGAAAAATCCCTGTTTTTGGAAAAAGTACAGAGAGCTCTTTTGGTTCGGGGTTTCGGGTTCGTTCGGACTTCAATTTCCGTCTGGACTTCGCCTAAGGCTCTAGCTAGGCTCTGATACCACTGTAGGGTTCCTAGACACTCTAGTGAGGTCTCCCAAGCCATCAACCATGGCAATTTCAAAAATTATGGTGCCTACAAACCCTAAAGTACGGATCGTTTGCTAGATGTCTAGGCGAACAAAGAACTAGTTAACACTTAACTAATGAGAAAACGGAAATACAACCTTTGTAGATCCGGTGCTCCACCTCCATAGCTCCGCAACGAGGTCCTCTCCGCTGTCCAAGTCAAATCCGGGCTCTAGGATCGGCTTCGTCGGAGAATGGGCAAGCTAGGTCGTCGATGTCCATGCCGAAGATGATCTACGTCGAGGCATCGCTAGATCAAGCTCACAACTTCACCAAGTCATGAAACTTGTGAAGTAAACACACTCTACTACTTGGCAAGAGGTAGAGGATGAAGAAATAGGAGTTGGGTTAACTTTAGAATTGGATTTCTCACTTGTTTGCTCAATTCACCATTGATGGAGGTGAAGCTTTTCTTCTTGAAGTCAAGGAAGAAGAAGAAGAAGCTTATGATAAGTTAATTAGAAAAAGAAAAGAATAATCAAAACTTATCATAACTAAACCATGGTAAAGTGTAGAGATTGAACTAGGGTTAAAACAAATGGTTAGGTTAAGCATGAGATAAGAATGGTGGACAAAGTCAAAGGTTCATGAATCTTCAACTACAAAACAAAGAAAGCCACCATTCTTCTCATTTCATTTTCCAAAAATAAATAAATAAATAGATATGAAAAACAAAACCCTAACCATTTGAATAACCATGGTTTAATCTTTACACAAACTCAAGTTAGCATGCATCATCAAACATGATACATACAAGTGCACAAAAACATATCGCATATGCAATGCGCAAGAACCAAGTGAGAAAATCCGTCTAAAGTGAACCGATACTAGTTAATGCAAAGTAATATATCAAATATATAATTATACATTAAATCATTAAATCAACACTTGATTCAATGATCCGGTCATGCGTACACAACCGACTGGTATCATTAGTAACATCTTATCGAATCAACACTTGATCCGATAACCCGGCTATATCGCATATAACCGATCAATGTCACATCGCGAGAATCGAATACAGTATCACATACTCGTATTATTCTCGGTCCCGCACATATCTCATATGCGCTCCTATTTCGTTTCGCTTGAGCCAGGAAACCTCTGTGTAGGACTCTAAAGACTCGTCAATACGCCGGCAGCAGATGATGATCATATCAAGCATCCACAAGCCGCAAGCGGTCTGCTAAACGTAACGGCCACCCGGGTATTGAGCGATCTGAAGATCGACGAGCAAGCCCGCTCACACTCCAGTGAATCCGACCAGTAACACTACCGTACAGTCCGGTCTGATCGTCTGATCTGTCGCATATCTCGCCTAGGGGTGGTATACGTCAGACCCCAATAGCTCAATAAGTCGTGTCGATATGAGGTCTATAACTATTCGAGAAACTACTGGTAACACTTACCAGTAAATCTCAGCAACCCTGGCCAGGGATTTCCTGTTATAGCCAATCGAACACAGCGCAACATCAACCCCCATATACCGGGAGAGACGAATCCCCTCCTATCGCTCATTGCCTCTATGTGACTCGGGACTGTACCCAAAAACCACCGTTTTGCACGCCCTCTTGGACGTGGTAAGATGGAAATCAAAGCACAGTGGGAACCACACAAGACTCTATGACGATCTCGGGTCAACAGACTACTCTGTACCAGTGTCACCAGAGAACTGCCATCTGACGTGAGGTATAATACCATCTGGGAGTTCTCGGCGAGTCCGTCCAGTGTACCCAGTCTCTACTGAGCACCCGTATATCTCCTCTGATGTCAAACACCGATGGATATGGGATCATCCATCGCCCATCTGTATGGATCGAGAAGGTATACGCTAGTCTACTCTGGTATATCGATGCCCCGTCTCGATACACCCACGACTAGGGACTTTGAAGGATGTACTTATGGACTACCATGTCCCCACTAGTATGATCCGCATCATAGTCCAGGTAGTCAAGTACAGATCCTAAGGGCTTTACCAACATGTAACAGAGAGACAATCAGCATACACGTTAAGGTAAATGGTAACCAGATAGCATACTATCATGTCGAGCAAGAAAGTCCTCCCTATATATGTCCCGGCATCCACTACAATATACATCCTATGTATAGTAATGGCCTCTAGGGCATACATATAACTAACAGCTCTATCAGGCCACGTAAGCTCGCTTTCGTGACCGCGGCCTTGGAAACAAGACATTTACAAGACCGTATAAATGGGCTTCCAGTCGACGGGAATAATCGATCTAAAACGCGCTCACATCACCTGACGTGAAAGGAAACAAGAAAGGAAAGTGATGATAGCATTTGCAATTAAAGAAAGTTCTCATGAGAAAAATACAAAGTTTATTTATGCAAGCGGAAACATACATACTAGCACCAAGCCTACATGAAATTTCGGCATAAAGCGTAAAAAAAGGATGGACTAATTTAAAAATGTTCTATGCTAACGGAAAAGGTCACCAAACATGGGATCAACGGCACAAGGGTTAATGAAGCAGAGGACAAAATTCTCCATCTCTCTCTCTGCTTTCTCCAGCACGCCAAAGCGACGGTTCTCACGAGGAGTCGCTCCCCATCGATTGGCGCCGTGTTCGTCCGCGAAAGCAGACATAATAGCTTGCCGGGCCTTGATCTGGCTTAGCAGATGAATTGAGCAATCCTTCAAAGCCTGAGTAATCAGGTACGCTTCATGAAAACCCTCGAGCTTTTCTTCTGCCGCGTCGAGCATCGCCAGGGTCATCTCCGCCGGGTGAGGAGGGATGTCGGCAAGCACGGCCGTGAGAATCATCCGGAGCCAGAGAGAACCCATCGGGAGGGGGGACCCCCTACGGATCGAGAGTTCATGCATGGCTGAGTCGCATTCGTTGTCGGTAAGGAGGGGATCCATCAACCGAGCAGCAAAGCGGGGGACCATCTCCTCAATAGGAACTTCCCATGGCTGTCGACGAGCATGAGGGCGATTGCAGGCCATGGCGCTCGTTTGTTTCTCAAGACAAGTTACTCCAAGAAAAAAAAAATAATAATAATATAAATCTCTTTGTGAGGGGAAAAGGAAGCTATAGCCTCATATATAAGGAAATGCATTAAGTGCTGTGCGCGGAAAATCTTGCATGGTGAAGCTATTTCCAAGGCCCAAAAAAGGAAAGGCATCGAAAATCAAGGAGATGGAACTATTTCCAAGGCCCTTTTTTCTGCGTCTGATATTGTGCACTGAAAATAGGGCATAGGAAGATTTTGTGAACAGCCACATCAAGGGACCCTACGTGCAGACTACGTGAGGCCTAAACCTGAGGTACACTAAAAAAAAAATGGAGTAGCACCCTGCATATTGAAAGCACCAACAACAACAGTAGCAAAATGATAAAATCCCAGAGAAAAGCATGCAGACATACAAAGACATAATAGAACGTATCATTCATACTTCAAGAAGGTCATACAAAATAAAGAGAAAACTTTTACAATGGTAAGACTTCAGACGCGGGGCACGGATTGAGAAACTCAAGCTTAACCTTGTCCAAGATCCTCCAAGCATTTCGAACCTCCCGAGTATGTTTTCTCTCACGATCGCAAGCGTCGGGGTCCTTGCGGATGTCCTCCACCCTCCGGTAGGCGGTAAGTATGGCCGACTGCTGAAACGCCTGGTGCAAAAGATCGATGAGGTTGTCACGCCTTCTCTTCGAGATCAGACTCATCAGATACACCGAATGTATCTTATCCTCGGCAACGTCCAATGCCCTGAGTGGCATACCGGCGCAGAAGAGACGAAGCGCCTCCCAAATTGCCAGCACGATGAGCCTCAGAAGAGAAGAGCGACGGGGGAGTAGCCGATGGTTGTACTCGTCAAAGCGGCTCATAATCTCAGCACACTGAGCGTTGGTGAACTCCTGATTCTGACTACGGCCCAGGGCACGAATATTCCCATAGGAAATGATCTCGTCAAGACCATACAGATGGGCATCCATAATACCTGAAATAAAGGTCATGAGAATCATTAGAAAGTTCCTGTTTCATCAATTGCAGAAGGACAACCTCGGGCCAAGAGACCCCAGGAAGCCTCCGTGTGAAGAAACTGAGTTCTTCATTGGAATTAAAATTCCTTACTAAGAAAAGGGAATTAAATTTCCAGAAACATTTTTGGATGGAATTAAATTCCATGGAGTTGAAACGCCATCATCATCTCCCCAAAGATCATCTAAACCCTAAAAGATCTACAGTTTGAAGGTTAAGCGGTTTCATGTTCTTATGGAAAAACATGAAGAAAAAAGGGTAAAAACCCTTGTTTTGGATTTAAAATCCAGAGGAATGTGAAGGTCCATCGTTTGTCCAAGAACATTACCTGAGGAAAAGAATTCTTTTCGAACAGAGTTAAACTCTGAAGATTGTTTCAAGACAGAGAACTAAGCTCTGGAAGCGAGAATTAAATTCTTAAGGAAAAAGTTCTCAGAAGAAGAAGATGAGCAAAGTGAAGGCTCCTCGGAAGAGACGGTGGTATTTATAGAAGGCGATGGAAATGCTTCATCTCCCCAAATCCCTAAAGGAATCCAACGGTCACAAAAGGTGACAACGTTGCACTCACGTGCTGACACGTGAGAACAACGCTGTGGGGGCATTTGTTTCCTGATTTAAAATCAGAAAAGCTTATGGGAAAAGCTTCAGAAAAGGGTCACGTGCTTACACGTGACCAGCAGTCACGTGTGGGCACGCGACACCTAAAAGTATCGACAAGGCGAATTCAGTTTCCCAAATACGTCAAAGAAAGGGGCTTCAGAAAGGGTCACGTGCTCCCACGTGACATTTAAAAGCAGCGGCAAAGACACAACGGTTCCCTGATCGAATCAAGAAAAAGGCTTCAGAAGAGGTCACGTGCTCCCACGTGACCAGGGTCACGTGTTGGCACATGACCCTCAAAACATCAGGCTCATTCTCCGGTTAAATCGAGAAGAAGGCTCCATGCCAGGGTCACGTGCTCACACGTGACCAGTTGTCACGTGGTGGCACGTGACAGCTAAACAGAGAACAGAAAGCAAAGCGCAGAAAGAAAGAAGAAGGCTCATTCCAAAGGGGGTCACGTGCCCACACGTGACCATGGGTCACGTGGTCACACGTGACCGGCTTTCAAAGCCCATTTTGTTAACAGAATTAAATTCTGAAGGAGATTCAAATCCTTCCAAAGGAAAGCGACTATCTAGAAACAATTAAATTAAAGGTTCAGAGGTGATTAAATATCACCTATTTATGGGAAAATCTCGGGTTTGGAAAGATTTCCCCTTTAAATCTAACCGAGATAACAAAAGAGAATCCCTGGATTTGAAATCCAATGGTGAATAAAATTCACCTAATAATCCAAAGGTCCAAAACGAATGATGGATGCAAATCAAATCTCTCAATGAAGATTCGTCAAAAACTAATTGACTCGGCTGCTTCTCCTATAAATAGGAGCCAAGAGACACAAAAAAAAGATATATACGCAGAGGGGAGAAAGGGAGAGAGAGCCTTGATACTTCGAGGAACTTGGATCTTCTGCAAAAGAAAACCCTAGGTAAGAAAGGGAAGGCTCCTTGAAAGAAAGGAGAATTTAATTCTCAACAGAGTTTAACTCTGATATATAAAACGGAAGAATATATTTCTTCTCTCTTTGATAGAGGATCTGCAAAGTGCACATCTCCCCTTGAATCTGAGAATTTAATTCTCAATGGGTTGAGATCCTGCCATGCAGATCCAAAACATAGAGAGGGAATGGAAGCACGAGAATTTAATTCTCACAGAACTATAGGAATTTAATTCCTTTAAAATAAAACTAGGGCTTGACCCTGTGTTATGGGAATTTAATTCCTTCAGAACAAAGAGAAACAGGGTTTAACCCTAATTAAGAACCTAGTTCTGTTGGAACAGCGGGGATTTAATTCCCTTGATCATAATTTAACAGAGAGTGGGAATTTAATTCCTTAAAAGCTTTTATTAGGGTTTAACCCTATTTAGTTCTTCATATGTATGAGGAATTTAATTCCTACAGAAAATTCAGAGTCCAACTCTATTCAGAATATAAATCTTCAAAAGGAAGTAGGAATTTAATTCCTCTGAAATTACTGTCAGGGTTTAACCCTACGAGGAATTTAATTCCTGGAAAAGATTAACAGATCCTCTAAACAACATACATAGAGGCAGGGTCACGTGTCACCACGTGACCCCCCCAAGAGATCTACTGAAAGCCCCTTTGAGGCAGCACCCCACGTGACCCACATGACCCTTGACAGAAGCTTTAACACACAAGCATTTGAATGCCCGTCACGTGATGGCACGTGATGCTCTGAAAGATGCGATAATCTCAGCAGAATAAATGAAGGGAAGGCGCTCTCACGTGTCGCCACGTGACCCCTCTTGACTTAGTGTTTAACACTAAATTGAAACTCCCGAACCCAGTGTTAAAACACTGTTGGGCCTTAGTGTTCAACACTAATCAAAAAACTTTATTTGCAGTGTTCAACACCGACTACCTTAGTGTTTAACACTAATTTGAGATATCTGTTGCCAGTGTTTGATACTGATCTGTTTTAGTGTTTAACACTAATTTGAAAAGCCCTGTTGCTGGTGTTTAACACCAATTATCTTTTAGTGTTAAACACTAACTTGTCAATCTCATTCTCAGTGTTCAACACTGGTTGGTCTTTAGTGTTTAACACTAGACATTGGTCCAATTGGCCAAATGGATAGAGGCAAAGCCTCTCCTGATTGGACTTAGCCCAAGCTGGCCATAAGTCCTCAATTCGTAATCAACTGGGCTAATAGGCTTATAACATAATTAATTGGTCTTGATCCCAAATTGGGCCAAGGACAATTTAATCCACTCCGGTTCTAGGGTACATCTCTTCACTCCTTTGATACTTGGCATTGTAATCCTTCAATGTCTTCAAAGAGGTGACGGGTCCCGATGATCACACATTGATATGGACTGTGGGGTCCTTAAACCCATGGACTATGAGGTCCTTAACCTTGACCGAGATGTCTTAAAACTAACAATGGACTGTGGGGTCCTTAAACCCATGGACTATGAGGTCCTTAACCTTGACCGAGATGTCTTAAAACTAACAATGGACTGTGGGGTCCTTAAACCCATGGACTATGAGGTCCTTAACCTTGACCGAGACGTCTTAAAACTAACAATGGACTGTGGGGTCCTTAAACCCATGGACTATGAGGTCCTTAACCTTGACCGAGACGTCTTAAAACTAACAATGGACTGTGGGGTCCTTAAACCCATGGACTACGACGTCCTTAACCTTGACCGAGATGTCTTAAAACTAACAATGGACTGTGGGGTCCTTAAACCCATGGACTACGACGTCCTTAACCTTGACCAAGATGTCTTAAAACTAACAATGGACCGCAACGTCCTTAAACTACCCGTGGACCGCAATGTCCTTAAACTACCCATGGACCGCAACGTCCTTAAACTACCCATGGACCGCAATGTCCTTAAACTAGAACAATAGAGCCCCGCATGCTCTTTTGTCGGATCTAAACGGTCCCGTTTAAGTTGATCTTAGCCTTAAAGATGGCTAACGTATCCTTAAACCTTGAAACAGACTGGACTATGAATCCCCCCAATTAACTCTGGCTCGAGGGTACATCTCTGAACTCCTCTGACATCCGTCGTTGTAATCCCTCAACGTCGTCAGAGAGGTGACGAGTCCCGACGGCCATACATACGATGGACCACTATGTCCCTAAACTGGAACAATGGAGCCAAACGCTCCTTTGTCGGATCTAAACGATCCCGTTAAGTTGATCTTAGTCTCAAAGTTAGACTAACGTATCCTTAACAAACGTTTGAGTTGATCTTAGCCTCAAGTATGGCTGACGTATCCTCAAACCAAACCCCCAAACCCAAATCTAAGATAATACGGATTTGGACTAGTCCACGCCCTACGGGCGACGACATAACTCAGTCTCCGTAAACAATCCACGGGAAACAAAACACAAAACAAACACCCACGACACGAAGTGACCATCTGGAGAAGGAGAAAGTTGTTACCGCAATGCGGTAGCGTAATTAACTGCAGGGGCTTGCGCCTGCAGGGAAGAGCGTCCCCACAATCAAAAACCCCTCAAACGAGGGGGAATCTGACGAAGTCTGCTACATCGGACGCATCCGTCTAAACCTTCGATACATGGTGCCATAAATCAACTTGGCATCTTCGGAGAGGTGGACGGATAGCACCAATTAGCATCTGCCCCGAGTCTCAGTGCCAAGACATCGCAGTCTTGTGTGCCGCCATTCGGAGGGGAACAGTATATGAGGTAATACTGGTGTAGGAACAATGCAAGTAATCACTATGTCACTATATGATGCAGAATATGTTATGTGTCCCTATCGGTCTCTAGGTCATGTTTGAAATCACATAGTGGAAGGAGGATCATGTTTAACAGGAGTCTCGTACATACCCGAGACAACGGCCCACATGCCCGGGACATAACCCTGTCAGCCGGATCGCTAGATCCTACCCTACATGTATCAGTATCACGGTTCGAATGATCATCCTCTAAACACGGTCCCGCTAAATACGATACTCTTTCCACTTTGATTTCCCCTTTTTCCCCAGGTTTACACTAGTTATGATCTTGATTTAGTCGTGTGCAAGTATACCAATGGCACGGTTTTATCACTGTTCACTGTATCAATCACTGTCACGAATATTCACTTTCCATTGGTGTACTCGTCACTCCTAAACCAACATCTATCACACACGATAATGCAATGTCCACACGCACTAACACTGAGTATATGGCAAGGGTATGATATATGTATGTATGCTACCAATAAGCTCTGTATGTTATGAATCAACACGCATGTCATTAACTTACATAAATTGCATAAATTAATATGTTAAGAATTCAGCAAAATGATACAAGTAAGATAAATAGAACACTCAGTCAGCGATTCATCAAAATTTGTTTCAATTCAATGGGAATTCCGGTTTTCAAGATACAGCTGTTTCATTTTAAGTGCTCGCGGCTGGAAATTCAGTTTCAGAACTGAACGTCCGTTTCGTGACACGAATTGCACCCAGTTGGGCTCAGAATTTAGCGATGTTACAGTTAAATGGAATCTAGGGTTTTCAATGGAGTATTCAACGCAATAGACGGATCCTCAATCGCATCCGTACATTGAAAGTTATACACAGTTTAACCTCAGTGTGTCGTTTCAGAATCTGTTCTGGACAGATATACGTTCTGCCCTTTTATTTACAGTTTAAAATAGCAAATGGCAGTGAAACGGAATGGAACCACTTGTTTTGTTTAGCTAACAGAATTATATTTAATCTACGGTAGAGTTCCGTAACAAACGACTTCAGGAAACACAGTGACACAGGTCTTGGGACAGAACACAATAATCAGAAACGCTCTGGACTGCAGTCCAGAGTCGCATTCCGATCTAATTATCATCACGGTTACAGAACAGAAATCATTAGAATTTTACATAGGGTTAAAGTTCGTCGAGTCGGCTTCGATTTAACCCCTCGAAAGCATCTTTCCAGTATATATGTAATTTATGGTGATTTTATATGGTGATTTTATTCGCTTTCAGATACGAGAAAATTCTAGTTTTAACGGCATATTTGGGGGTATCAATTTTTATCACTAACAATCGTATTTTCCAGCGAGATTCATATACAATATTTATCACTATATGGGCCAACAGCAAATGTCGATTTCCGTCAAAATAAACAATTATTTCCATTGGGATCTAGTATCGAACACATAGATCACATTATGTATCGGAAATCGGTAAATTCGTAAACTAGATGATTTAGGTTTGTACCACTATTATTATAGCATGAAGCAAGTAAACACTTGCCTGGAAACGTCTCGGGGTCGCAAGGCAGCAACGGCGTCACGAACGCGTGATGTACGCCGTGGAACCGATTCGCGTGAGCTTGGATCGATATGCGGATCTTACGTCGGAGTTGTCCGGAGTCGTTGCACGGTCACTGGACATTGAGGGGTGCTTGATGATCCTCTGTGAGGGTACTGGGGTTAACGACGGTCGACGGCGTCGCTCCGGCGACGTGCACAGTGAAACTCGCAGTGATCACTTGGTGTGGGTTTTGGAGAGAGAGGGGGAGCAGTGGGGGGTCGGGTTTGGAGTGATGAGGATGGTGCTTAGGATGTAGAGGATCGCAGAGGTGGTTCAGGTGAAGTGGGGGGCTCGTCAGCGTCGGTTGCAGCGGTGACCGTGGTTGGGTGCAAGTGGGTTTGGGTGTGCAGGGGATATTTGGCAGGGCTCGGGTTGATGAAGGGTGAAGTCGTGGAGGGAGAAGGTTGGTGGAGGAGTGATCGAGGGTTGCCGAGGGGGTTGTCGTCGTCGGAGTCGAGGGGAGTTAAGAGGTGTAGTGGGTGCTCGAGTTTGGGGGCTCGGTGAATGTAAAGAGAGAGATGAGGAGTGAGTTGGAGAGGGAGAGTGATGAGAGGAGTTGGAGACGAGGAAGTGTGTGCATCGCGGTTGTAACGGCAGGAGCGGGACGGGAGCGTGGGCACGAGTCGCGGCGGGGAAATGGGATCGCGCGCTGTGAACAGGGGAGGTTACCATTGGAGGAAGGAGAGGAACAGTAGCGGTGGCTGGAGGAGTGGGCCGGGCTTGGGTAAGATTTTAAAATAAAAATTACCTTAAAAAAATCGTGGCTGAAGGAGGGAGTGGGCTGGAGGGGTGAAACGGGCTGGGAAAGTAAATTTTAAGTTTTAAATTTTAAATGAGGAAATTTCAATTGGGCTGGGGAAAATAAAGTTTGGGTTTGGGGTTTAAATATAAGCTTGGGCTGAATGTTTAAAAATAGGTTTAAGGTTTAAGTATTTTACTCATTTTGGTTTAATTCGGCTTTGGTTTTAAATCTTGGGTTTTGGCTTTTAGGGTTTGGACTATAATTCCAAAAGAGTTGGAAAAAAAGGGTTTAAATATCAAGCTTAACAACCAACTAAAAATACGAAGGGAAGAAAAGGAAATCACTTGAATTCAGAAAATAGGAAACTTCATTTAGAAAGGAAACGGGGATTTACATCAACTGTGACGTTAGGATATTCTTGCGAGAAATGCTCGATTCGTCTCGACTCGTGAGGAAATTGATGTCTTTGCGAGAACTACTCGATTCGTTTCGACTCGTGAGGAAAAGCCTTAGGCAGCGGGGATCAAAAAACATGTTTCCTAAGCACTGGGATCCTGCAAGTCGGCCCAAAACGGTCTCTTGCATACTATCCACGGGTCTCACTCTCCAAAGTCGAATCTCGATAAGGAGGGAAACAACTGCTTACGAGTCCTCTCGACTCGTAAGAGGGAAAATTCTCTTATAGGATCCTTATGACTTATAAGAGAAAACGCGCTTAGGAATCCTCACGATTCCTAAGGAGAAAATACACCTGCGAGATCCTCTCGATCCGTAGGGAGAAAAGTCTTTGTGAGACCCTCACGGCTCATAAAGTTGAAAAGACTTAGGGTACAAGGACTCTAAACTTGTCTCGTAAGCCCTCAATTCTATGACCATGCATAACTTTGCACTACTTCACCCACGTACATACTTACGTGAGCAAAGTAGTGGGGGGCATTTGTTCCCGCCAAAATTTTGGCTGAAAACCCGCTTCCGTAAAAAATATAATAATAATAATAATAATAATAAATAAATAATAATAATAATAAAGGAGAAAATCTCCCTATCAGAGCAAGGCTCTATTTCAAACAAAAATTAAAAGAAGCAACGTTTCAGCTGACTTGCGCTCTGCGCCGCGCGACACGTGTCAGCGCAGTTACGCAAGCGCAGTTGCGTTGCGCTCTGCGCTGCGCGACACGTGGCAGCGCAGTTGCGCAAGCACAGTTGCGCCAGCACAGTTGCGCAAGCGCTGCGCTGTGCGCTGAGCGACACGTGTCAGAGCAGTTGCGCTGCGCTGTGCGCTGCGTGACACGTGTCACGTGTTGGGGCGTTTGTGCCAAACAGAATTAAAATTCTAGTAAGATCCTTCTGTTTTTGTTAAAACAAGAAGATTGTCTTTTGTAAAACAGAAGCCCTTGGATCAAAGATCCAACGGTGGGGAAAATTCCCCAAATCACTCAGAGAATTATCTCTTTAACAAATTTAACAAACCTATGGGCACTATATAAAGACCCCTAGACCCCAACTCAAAGGAGGATCAATAGTATGAGAGATCAAGAACTTCAAAACAGAGAGAACTCTGAAGAAAATTCAAGAAAAAGGTAAAAAACCTTTATAAAAGAGAAGAATTTCTTCTAATAGATCATTGATCTAAGAACAAGATCAATGATCTTCAATAAAATATAAATAACAGTGCCTTGCACTTTTTTATGAACCACTGGTTCTTTGAAAACAAGAAATACTTGTTTTCTCTGATCTAAAATTGATCAAAATATAAAACAGTGCCCTGCACTTGCGAAAACTGCACTGTTGCGCTCCTGGGTTGGCGCAAGCCACCAGAGAGCGCCACGTGTCAGCTCCAGAACCACTTGCGCTATGCGCTTTTAAAATAGAGTATTGCTCTCTGAAATTGGTGCAACTCACCAGAGCGCGCCACATGTCAGCAGCGCAGCGCACTGGCGCAGCGCACTGCGCTAACTGCGCTTGCGCTCACCAGAGCGTGACACGTGTCACCTCCACATGCACTTGCGCTCATTAATTAGCGCAAAGCGCCTGACAGGCCACATGACCACTGTCAGACAATTAGTGCGCTGCATTATTTACAGAAGGGCCAAGCCCAATTAAAAAAGGCCTAACAGGCCAAATAAAATGCAATGCATTATTTTAAAAAGGGGCAGGGCCCAAACCAAAACAGATGCTCTGCATCATTTACAAAGGGACTAAGCCCAAATCAAAAAGGCCTAGCAGGCCAGAATAAAATGCAGTGCATTATTAAACAAGGGCAAAGCCGTAGCACAGGCCTAATAGGCCAAAGATAAAAAAACGTTGAATATTCTCAACTGGACTTAGCCAATCATGGCCGTAAGTCCTCAAATTAAATTGACTGAGCACGGCTGCTCCCTTAAATCAATTTACATACGGTTCAAGGGCACATCTCTGAACTCCTATGATAGCTATCGTTGTAATCCTTCAACGATGTCAGAGGGGTGACGGGTCCCGACAACTACACATCGATACAGACTGTGGGGTCCTTAAACCCACGGACTTATGCGTTCTTAAACCAAGATACGGACTGTGGGGTCCTTAAACCCATGGACTTATGCGTCCTTAAACTAATGGACTTATGCGTTCTTAAACACATCCATATGGACTATGGGGTCATTAAACCCATGGACTAATGCGTCCTTAAACTAATATCCATCCCCAAAACTGGCGATGGACCGCAATGTCCTTAAACTACCAATGGACCGCAATGTCCCTAAACTACCTATGGACCACTATGTCCGTAAACTGGAACATTAGAGCCCCCAAACGCTCTTTTGTTGGATCTAAACGATCCCGTTTAAGTTGATCTTAGCCTCAAATATAGCTAACGTATCCTTAAACATTCAAACAGACTTTAGTCCCAAATTGGACTATAAGACCCCCAATCAACTTTGGTTCAAGGGTACATCTCCGAACTCCTCTGACACATGTCGTTGTAATCCTTCAACGTCGTCTGAGAGGTGACGGGTCCCGACGGCCATATATTAAATGGACCACCATGTCCCTAAACTGGAAATGGATCTAGACGATCCCGTTAAGTAGATCTTAGTCTGGAAATTAGACTAACGTATCCTTAACAAACGTTTAAGTTGATCTTAACCTCAAATATGGCTAACGTATCCTTAAACCAAAACCCAAAACCCAAATCTAAGAAAGTACGGATTTGGACTAATCCACGTCCTACGGGCGACGATATAAATTAGTCTCCGTATACAATCCATAGGCAACCACAAACAAAACAAACACCCACGACATGAAGTGAAATTCTGGAGAAGGAGAAAGTTGTTACCGCGATGCGGTAACGTAATTAACTGCAGGGGCTTGCGCCTGCAGGGAAGAACGTCCCCACAATCAAAACCCCCTCAAGCGAGGGAGAATCTGACGAAGTCTGCAACATCGGCCGCATCCGTCTAAACCTCCGATACACGGTGCCATAAATCAACTTGGCATCTTCGGAGAGGTGGACGGATAAAACCAAATAGCATCTGCCCTGAATCTCAGTGCTAGGACCTTCGCAGTCTTGTGGCCGCCATTCGGAGGGGAACAAGCCACACTTGCCAAAGTTACATGCCACTAAAATGAAGAAGCTACTTACGGGTCCTCACGATTCGTAAGGAAAAAATACCTGAGTGGGGTCTTTGCGACTTACGGAGGCAATGAACACTTAGAAATCCTTACGATTTCTAGGGAGAATATGCTTTCCTGACAGTAATATGACCTGGGAGATCATTTGAAAATGTCTTGTCCAGCCCCGAAGGGATCACAGACACGACAGTCGCGCGGCTACTCGAACAGCAAGACTGCATATCGAGGAATGTATCAACCAACGCGACGGTACGACGGAAAAAAAACCCCTAGTACCACAGACTCTAACGGACCTCTATCGTAAAGAGCAGGGGTTAACTGTAACGTTAGGACAAGTTTGTCTACAAGCCCAAGTGAGGTAAACTACAAGCTCCGAAATGAGTTCATAAACTAGAGACTCCGGGATGAGTGAATAAACTACAAGCTCCGAAATGAGTACATAAACTACTTTGCGCCGGATAAAGACATAAAGAAACAGAAGGGTGCAGCTCATGGGCCTCAGGGTTTGGAACTATATATCTTAAGAGTTGATATTTGATTCAATAATAGATGACGACGCTTGTGTCCGCTCGCTATCTTCTCAGACCAAGATTCTAAAGGTTATATATACCAGCCCGAAACCGGTCATACCTATGTATTACTCTGCACTGCTTAACCCACGTACATACCTACGTGGGAAAAGTAGTGGGGGGCATTTGTTCCCGCCAAAAATTTCTGCGCAAAAGAGCCCAAGGTATCAAATAGCAGCAATACACTTAAGAAAATGCAAACCAGTATTTTCCGGGCTGTATTTTAATAAACTCCCGAATGAGAAACATCCAAATTCTGATGGATTGAAAGCTTCTCTAAAAAACCATCAATTTGATATGTTATGGGCCTCATAATTCATCCGGGATCAAAAGTTATGAGCAAATGTGCTATGCACATGTGATCTAAGAAAGAAAATGCGAACCCGTATTTTCCAAGCTGTATTTTGACAAACTCCGAACAGCTATATTCTGATGGTATCGCAAGTGTCTCGAAAAATCCTTCAATTTGATATATTATGGGCCTCATAATTCATCCGGGATCAAAAGTTATGAGCAAATGTGCTATGCACGTGTAATCTAAAGTAATGCTCTACCACTCCCATATAAATAAAAGGAGAGATCTCTTCTCTACCACTCCCATATAAATAAGAGGAGATACCTCGTAGAGTTCAATTCACAAAGGATTCGATTCTCAATGGAGCTTAGTTCTCCATAAGAGCTTAGTTCTCTAAGTTAGGAGCCTCCTCCTCCCCATAATGCGCAAGCGCCATGTGCGTTACGTGCAACGCACGTGTGTCCGCCATGCGCGCACCACGTGCAACGCACGTGCGCACCACATGAGAATATTCAATAATATTAAAAGGAGATTCGTTCTCCATAGGAGCCTTCTCCTCCCCATAATGCGCATATGCGCAAGCGCCATGTGCACTACGTGCAACGCACGTGTGCCCGCCATGCGCGTACCACGTGCAACGCACATGCGCACCACATGAGAATATTCAATAATATTAAAAGGAGATTCGTTCTCCATAGGAGCCTGCTCCTCCCCATAATGCGCAAGCGCCATGTGCACTACGTGCAACGCACGTGTGCCCGC
The DNA here is from genome assembly GCA_030015575.1 of Agapanthus africanus. Lineage (NCBI taxonomy): Eukaryota > Viridiplantae > Streptophyta > Magnoliopsida > Asparagales > Amaryllidaceae > Agapanthus > Agapanthus africanus. Next base: position 83,295,917 of record CM057343.1, read on the forward strand.
CATGCGCGCACCACGTGCAACGCACGTACGCACCACATGAGAATATTCAATAATATTAAAAGGAGATTCGTTCTCCATAGGAGCCTGCTCCTCCCCATTATGTGCAAGCTCCATGTACGCTATGTGCAAATATGTGCGCCCAACACGTACAACGCACGTGCGGCCAACACGTGCGACACACGTGCGCGGACGCAAAGAAGCCTTTTTCAGCAGTAAGAAGCTTAAGCTCCAGCATGTTCTTCCCCCTGAAGTGTGGGACCTGGTTCAAAGGGTACATCCCTCCACACCTTCGATATATGGGCACTGTAATCTCTCAGTGTCGTCGGAGCGGTGATGGGTCCCAACGACCAATGATCCTTCTTTTCAAAATAAAAAGAAGAAGAAGAAGAAAGAAGAAACAAATAGAGAGACCCCCCTACAAATTTTGAGAAAACTCAAAAGAAAGAGAGCAAGCTCTTGGAAGAAGATCATTTCTTCAAGGTAAAAAGAATGATTCTTGAAAAAAGAGATGAAATCATCTCATTAAAACAGAAGAATTATCTTCTTAAAAGATCATAGATCTATAAAAGACCAAGGTCTTTTATAATAAGAGATCAAAGGATCTCATCATAAAAAAACATAAGAAGTATTTACTTCATTCACAGATCATCGATCTACAAAGGCAAAGCCCTTTCAAAAGTAAGAACTGTTGTTCTTGAATCTTGAGGCAAAGCCTCCTTTAAAAAGAACATAAATTTGTTCACAGATCATAAATTTGATCAAATGTGCTTTGCGCTATTAAATTTGATCAAATGTGCTTTGCGCTATTGAAAAGTGCATTGCACTTTTGAAGCAGCGCTTATGCGCTCTCTGGATCAGCGCTTAGCGCCAAAATGCACCACGTGTCAATCACGTATGCGCCAATTAACAAACTGCGCTTTGCGCTTCTGAAATAGCGCACTGCGCTCATGGGCTGGCGGAAAGCGCCAAGCGCACCACGTGTCATTCATGTGTGCGCCACTGAATTAATAGCGCAATGCGCTCGTATATTAGCGCAATGCGCTCATCATCTGGCGCTCAGCGCCAAGCGTGCCACGTGTCACTCATGTGTGCGCTACTCAGCAGAAGCGCAATGCGCTCTCTAACTGGCGCAAAGCGCCAAGTGCGCCGTGTGTCACTCATGTGAGCGCTGACAGAACATAAATTATTCTTTAATAAGCCCAGAGCTTTGGTGAATGCTTAGCATTCAATAAAAGACAAAAAACATTGTCAAAAGGGCCAAGCCTAAATAAAGGCTCAACAGCCCAGAATAAAAATGTTAAACATTTGTTGGACTTAGCCCAATATTGGCTATGAGTCCTCAAGCCATATTGAACTGAGCCCATCTGCTCATGAATATTTAACAGATCTTAGTCCCAAACTGGACTACAGATCCTTCAACCAACTTACACCGGTTCGAGGGTACATCTCTTTACTCCTCTGATATCTGTCGCTGTAATCCTTCAACGTCTTCAGAGAGGTGACGGGTCCCGACAACCACACATTTCATAGACTACGATGTCCTTAAACTTCACGGACTATGACGTCCTTAACCTTGACTGTGAGGTCTTTAAACTCACGGACTATGACGTCCTTAACCTTGACTGTGAGGTCTTTAAACTCATGGACTATGACATCCTTAACCTTGATTGTTAGGTCTTTAAACTCACGGACTATGACGTCCTTAACCTTGACTGTGAGGTCTTTAAACTCACGGACTATGATATGTCCTTAACCTTGACTGTGAGGTCTTTAAACTCACGGACTATGATGTCCTTAACCTTGGACCGAGATGTCCTTAAACTAACAATGGACCACCATGTCCTTAAACTTGTATTAGACCACCATGTCCTTAAACTGGTAGTCGACCGTAATGTCTCTAAACTAAACAATAGAGCCCAAATGCTCTTTTGTTGGATCTAAACGATCCCGTCAAGTTGATCTTAATCTAAAATTAGACTAACGTATCCTTAACAAATGTTTAAGTTGATCTTAGTCTCAAATGAGACTAACGTATCCTTAAACCCAACCCCCAAACCCAAGTCTAAGAAAATACGGATTTGGACTAATCCATGCCCTACGGCCGACGACATAAATTAGTCTCCGTATACAATCCACGGGCAACCAAAAACAAAACAAACACCCACGACACGAAGTGACCATCTGGAGAAAGAGAAAGTTGTTACCGCGATGCGGTAGCGTAATTAACTGCAGGGGCTTGCGCCTGCAGGGAAGAGCGTCCCCACAATCAAAAGCCACTCACAATGAGGGGGAATCTGACGAAGTCTGCTACATCGGTCGCATCCGTTTAAACCTTCGATACGCGGTGCCATAAATCAACTTGGCATCTTCGGAAAGGTGGACAGATAGCACCAATTAGCATCTGCCCTCGGAATTCAGGCCCTAACGTCCCAACGTCCCGGTCGCGTCTTCCTGCGGGGAACAGATATATTTTTTTAATGATATTTATCGGATTTTTGGTCAACACCATGTTTTTACCTTTTTCCGTGACTCATGCACCGTGTCATGTGTATGTTGGGTTTGTGACTTGTGAGTTTAGGAGTTAGAGAAATAAAGAGAATAGAAAGGAACAAAAAGAGAATAGAAAAGAAAAGAAAAGAAATGAAAAAGTGTAGTGTGAATGGAATAAAATAGATGCCATGGAAAAAATTGATATTTGTGAGAGGTGGGTGTAGGGGAAAGATATTTGTGAAGAGAGTGAGTCTAAGGCTTTAACTTGGCTGCCCCTTTCCTTCATCTCCTCCATTGTTTCCTCCACTAAATTGCTTCAAGCTCATTCCCCTCACTACATCCATGCATCATCTTCATTTCCTTGCCAAAACCCTATTCAACCTTCACATAAAATATGCACAACCCCATTCTAAGACCTTTGAACCATTCAAGTTTGAATTTTAAAGACTTTGGGCAACTCAAGAAATTTTCTAAATGGTCAATGAGGCAATCCCTTCACTTTAGTTATATATTTGTGTTATATATCATATTTTAATTTAGAATTTGAGTTAAACAGGTTTGTCATCTTGAAAAATTACAAGTTACTGTTAAGTGGCCAATTGAGGTGTAGTGAGTGTTTACAAGACCTTAAAGATTGATTTAGAGGCCTGGAAATGAGTTTAGAATCCGATACACGAAGTTAGAATTGTTTCGTGTCGGTTTTGTGAAACCTTAAGGCCTACAGGGAATCTGGGACAACCAGGGAAGTTTCTGAGAAAAACTAGCAACTCCAGAGACCTATTTAAGACACTGGGAGACCACCCTGAGAAGACGGACCCAAACGGAGCACACAGGGCCGAGCTCGCCGGTTTTTATGGTGATGTGGCCGGCCTTATTGGGGTATTTGGTGCCTAGGTTTGGTCTGGAGCTCAGTTACTTCATATATAACCCTACTGCATTGCTAGTTTAATCCCATTTTACCTGAAAGAGAATATCGGAGCTGTTGTGAGTGGTTTTGGTTAAGTTTTCCCGATGTTTGAATTCTTGGTTTTAATATTTGATATTGTATTGGGTCGTTGGATGTTTGTACGTCGACGGCGTGGGTTGTTTGGTTGTTTTTGCACGCGTAGGCTATAGGTTCTAACCTATAGGCAATCCTTGTGCCGTATCGGTTTTGGATATTGATTGTGTTTGCATTTCGATTGTGTATTAATTGTAGGTACTGTTCCCCTCCGAACGGCGGCCTGCGACGTTAGGACGTCACGTGCCTGAGGTTCGGGGCAGATGCTATTTGGTTTTATCCGTCCACCTCTCCGAAGATGCCAAGTTGATTTATGGCACCGTGTATCGAAGGTTTAGACGGATGCGGCCGATGTAGCAGACTTTGTCAGATTCCCCCTCGCTTGAGGGGTTTTTGATTGTGGGGACGCTCTTCCCTGCAGGCGCAAGCCCCTGCAGTTAATTACGCTACCGCTTTGCGGTAACAACTTTCTCCTTCTCCAGAATTTCACTTCATGTCGTGTGTGTTTGTTTTGTTTGTGGCTGCCCGTGGATTGTATACGGAGACTGAGTAATGCCGTCGCCCGTAGGGCGTGGATTAGTCCAAATCCGTATTTACTTAGATTTGGGTTTGGTGTTTTTAGTTTAAGGATGCATTAGTCGCGTTGCGACTAAGATCAACTTAAACATTCGTCAAGGATACGTTAGTCTTGCTTTGGACTAAGATCAACCTGACGTGGTGATTCATTTAATTTATGGCCATCGGGACTCATCACCTCTCTAACATCGGTGAAGGATTACAACGATAGGTGTCAGAGGAGCTCAGAGATGTATCCTTGAACCAAAGCTGATTGAGGGTTTTATCATTCATTTAAATGTCTAAGGATGCGCTAGCCGTGTTTGGGGCTAAGATCAACTTAAACGGGACAGTTTAGATCCGGCAAAAGAGCATTTGGAGGCTCTATTGTTCCAGTTTAGGGACGTAGTGGTCCACTTTCCAGTTTAGGGACGTGGTGGTCCATCGCCAGTTTAGGGACGTGGTGGTCCAATATTAGTTTAGGGACGTTTCGGTCCGATATTAGTTTATGGACGTTTCGGTCCGATGTTAGTTTAAGGACGTTTCGGTCCGATATTAGTTTAGGGACGTTCCGGTCCGATGTTAGTTTAGGGACGTTTCGGTCCATCATTAGTTTAGGGACGTTTCGGTCCGATGTTAGTTTAGGGACGTTTCGGTCCAATACCAGTTTAAGGACGTAGTGGTCCATTATTAGTTTAGGGACGTTTCGGTCCGATGCCAGTTTAGGGACGTAGTGGTCCATTATTAGTTTAAGGACATTTCGGTCCATCGCCAGTTTAGGGACGTGGTGGTCCGTCATTAGTTTAGGGACATTTCGGTCCGATGCCAGTTTAGGGACGTAGTGGTCCATCATTAGTTTAAGGACGTCTCGGTCCAATATTAGTTTAGGGACGTTTCGGTCCACGAGTTTAAGGACCCCGCAGTCCATATCGATGTGTGGTCGTTGGGACCCGTCACCTCTTTGACGTCGTTGAGGAATTACAACGATGGATGTCAAAGGAGTTCGGAGATGTACCCTCGAACCGGTCGTGACTTGGTTTATGAGAGCCATTTTGCTCAGTCAATTTAATTTAAGGACTTATGGCCGAAATTGGGCTAAGTCCAGTTGAAATGTCCAATATTTTATTTGCTTTTGCATTGCATTTCTTTTTTATATATTTTTTTTATTTGGGCCTTGCCCAGAAAGGATGCAGGGTATCAATTTGTTTTGGGCTCTGCCCCTTTAGGAATGATGCAAGGTATCAATTTTATTTGGGCTCTGCCCTTATATAAAGGATGCAAAGCATCAATTTATTTGGGCTCTGCCCATTTATTGCCTTGCAATTTATTTTGGCCTGTCAGGTCATTTTGATTTGGGCCTGGCCCTTCAAATAGTGCAAAGCACCAAGAATCTTTTGGATTCAAGAAAATGAGTGCAGAGCACTTTTTAATGATCTAAATTTAGATCAAAGAAGAGAAAAGAAAATCTTTTCTTTCTTTCTGTCTCAGAGAACCAGAGGTTCATAGCAAGTGCAAGGCACTATTTTTATTTATTTATTTATCTGAGAACCAGAGGTTCATAGCAAGTGCAAGGCACTATTTTTATTTATTTATTTATCTGAGAACCAGAGGTTCATAGCAAGTGCAAGGCACTATTTTTATTTATTTATTTATCTGAGAGCAAGTGCAAGGCACTATTTTTATTTATTTATTTATCTGAGAACCAGAGGTTCATAGCAAGTGCAAGGCACTATTTTTATTTATTTATTTATCTGAGAACCAGAGGTTCATAGCAAGTGCAAGGCACTATCTGTTGTGCGCACGTGCGTTGCACGTGGTGCCGCATGGCGGGCATACGTGCGTTGCACGTGGCGCACATGCGCATTATGAGGAGAAGCAAAGCTTCTATATATGGAGAACAAGCTCCTTTTAATATTATTAAATATTCCCATGTGGTGCGCACGTGCGTTGCACGTAGTGCCGCATGGCAAGCACACGTGCGTTGCACGTAGCGCACATGGCGCTTGCGCATATGCGCATTATGGAGGAGCATGCTCCTATCTTGGAGAACTAAGCTCCTTTGGAGAACTAAGCTCCTTTGAGTAGTGAATCCTTTGAGGATTTAACTCTGTCCTTTCTAAGAGGTATCCCCTCTTATTTATATGGGAGTGGTAGAGAAGCCAGCTCTCCTTTTCCCGATGTGGGACTAAAAAATGCATTCCCCATGTAGTAGAGCATTACTTTAGATTACACGTGTATAACACATTTGCTCATAACTTTTGATCTCGGATGAATTATGAGGCCCATAATATATCAAATCGAAGGTCTTTTCGAGATGCTTTCAATATCATCAGAATTTAGCTGTTTTTCGTTCCGGAGTTTGTCAAAATACAGCTCGGAAAATACTGGTTCGCATCTTCTTCCTTAAATCACATGTGCATAGACATTTGCTCATAACTTTTGATCCCGGATGAATTATGAGGCCCATAATATATCAAATCGAAGGTTTTATCGAGACGCTTTCGATACAAATAGAATTTATCCATTTCACATTCGGGAGTTTGTCAAAAAACAGCCCGGAAGATACTGGTTCGTATTTCCTTAAGCGTATCGCTGCCATTTGATACCTTGGACTCTTTTGCGCAGAAATTTTTGGTGGGAACAAATGCCCCCCACTACTTTGCCCACGTAAGTATGTACGTGGGTGAAGTAGTGCAGAGTTATGCAGAGTTATGCATGGCGTATGGCCAGTTTTGGGTTGATGTATCACTTTCAGAATCTTGATCTGAGAAGATAACGAGCGGACACAAGCGTCGTCATTTATCTTTGACTCAAATCTCAACTCTTAAGGGATATAGTTCCAACCCTTAACTCCATGAGCCGCATCCTTCTATTTCTTTTTTTGTCTCACTCTGGCGTGGAGTAGTTCATACGCTTATGAGTAAGTTCTCCATTTCAGTGGCATGTAGCTTTGGCAAGTGTGGCCCATAGATGGTCGGCCCATCTTGACTTCTTTGCAGGGCAGTGATGGCTTAGGAGACAGGGGTAGGATCTGCCACCTAAGGCTTTTCAACTTTACGAGCCGTGAGGGTCTCATAAAGACTTTTCTCCCTACGAGTCGTGAGGATCTCGTAGGTGTATTTTCTCCTTGGGAATCGTGAGGATTCCTAAGTGTGTTTTCTCTTATAAGTCGTAAGGATCCTATAAGAGAGTTTTCCCTCTTACGAGTCGAGAGGACCCGTAAGCGGTTGTTTCCCTCCTTATCGAGATTCGACTTTGGAGAGTGTGACCCGTGGATAGTATGCAAGAGACCGTTTAGGATTGACTTGCAGGGTCCCATTGTTTCAGGAAGCAAGTTTTTGAATCCTTACTGCCTGAGATGTGAGTCAAAGAAGCTCTCATCACGGATTGTTTGTATCCGTGAGTTGAGAAGTTTTGCGAGGGATTATTTGTTTCCCAAGCGCCAAGGATTATTTGTGTCCTTGGGATTTGAAACGAGTCGATGGTTCCCACGAAGGCGCTGGTGGCTCTGCGAGTCGACGCGGATCAGAAGGCTCTCGTCAAGGAGTGTTTGTATCCGTGAGTTGAGAAGTTTTGCGAGGGATTATTTGTTTCCCAAGCGCCAAGGATTATTTGTGTCCTTGGGGTTTGAAATGAGTCGATGGTTCCCACGGAGGCGCTGGTGGCTCTGCGAGTCGACGCGGATCAGAAGGCTCTCGTCAAGGAGTGTTTGTATCCGTGAGTTGAGAAGTTTTGCGAGGGATTATTTGTTTCCCAAGCGCCAAGGATTATTTGTGTCCTTGGGATTTGAAACGAGTCGATGGTTCCCACGAAGGCGCTGGTGGCTCTGTGAGTCGACGCGGATCAGAAGGCTCTCGTCAAGGAGTGTTTGTATCCGTGAGTTGAGAAGTTTTGCGAGGGATTATTTGTTTCCCAAGCGCCAAGGATTATTTGTGTCCTTGGGGTTTGAAACGAGTCGAGGATTCCTACGGAGGCACTGGTGGCTCTGCGGGTCGACGCGGATCAGAAGGCTCTCGTCAAGGAGTGTTTGTATCCGTGAGTCGAGGAGTTTGCCGGGATCATTTGTTTCCCAAGCGCCAAGGATTATTTGTGTCCTTGGGGTTTGAAATGAGTCGATGGTTCCCACGGAGGCGCTGGTGGCTCTGCGAGTCGACGCGGATCAGAAGGCTCTCGTCAAGGAGTGTTTGTATCCGTGAGTTGAGAAGTTTTGCGAGGGATTATTTGTCTCCCAAGCGCCAAGGATTATTTGTGTCCTTGGGGTTTGAAACGAGTCGATGGTTCCCACGGAGGCGCTGGTGGCTCTGCGAGTCGACGCGGATCAGAAGGCTCTCGTCAAGGAGTGTTTGTATCCGTGAGTCGAGGAGTTTTGCTGAAGTCACTGGCTTCTTCGGTTGAAATGAACCGTTGAGGTTTAGCTTCGTCGTTTGACGGAATCCGCTGGGGAAGTATGGTTCCTTCTTTGTTTACGCCCTTGGATTGTATACAGGGATCGATGTGATCCTAACTGTAGGGCCAAAGTTTTATCATTTCTTCTTTTTATTTTATTTTATTTCCGCGATGCTCTATCATTTCAGCTTTTATATCGCGAAGGTCGCGATTGCCCAATCATTTCGGCTATTTTTCGCGGTGCCCAATCATTTCGGCTATTTATTTTATTTTTACTCGTTGCTTTTTATTACGAGTTGCCCAATCATTTCGGCTATTTATTTTATTTTCACTTGCTGCTTTTTATTGCGAGTTGCCCAATCATTTCGGCTATTTTGCATGCATACATTTTACTTGCTGCTTTTTATTGCAAGTTGCCCTATCATTTCGGCTATTTCGTATGCATGAGCGGCCTGCTGGCTTTTGCCGTAAACCCGAAATTGGACACCGATTTCGGCATCAGCACCGCTACAACTGTGATATTACCAGGAGCGAATCATCATTTGCCTCTGTCGTTGTCGAACAAAGGAGGCTTAGCGACCAGGGTTAGGGTCCTGTCGGCTAAGGCTTTTGACTTCATGAGCCGTAAGGGTCTCGTGAAGGTATTTCTCCCTACAAGTCGTGGGGATCTTGTAGGTGTATTTTTTCCTTAGGAATCGTAAGGGTTCCAAAGTGTTTTGTTCCTCTGTAAGTCGTAAGGATCCTACAGGGGGGGTTTTCTTCTTGTAAATCGAGAGGACTTACAAGGGTTATGCGAACATATCCCCGATCACGGATGGACCTTGGTTAGGGAAATGTCTATTCGCGCCCGTGGATTGTATACAAGGGTCAATATTGAACCACTTGTAGGAAAACATTGGAAGTTTGTGGGGGTTTGCTTAAGCACAGGTTTAGGTCTCTGTGACTTAAGACTTTCAAATCCTATGAGCCGTGAGGGTCCCATAAGAGAGTTCTCCTTACGAGTCGTGAGGATCTCGCAAGCGTATTTTCTCCTTAGGAATCGTGGGGATTCCTAAGTGTGTTGTTCCCTTGTAAGTCGTAAGGATCTCACACGGGTGGTTTCTCCTTACAGGGTCGAGAGGACCCTGTAAGGGTTCTTTAACGAAGTTGCGCCCTTTTGGGTTTTCACAAACACTCGCCGGTAGTCCTGCTGTTTTTACTCACGGAGCCCTTTCGGGTTTTCATCCGTGCCCATCTTGCTTATGGACATACCGTTTTTTTTTTGTTTTTTTTTTTACGAGGTTGCGCCCTTTCGGGTTTTCACGAACACTCGCCGGTAGTCCTGCTGTTTTTACTCACGGAGCCCTTTCGGGTTTTCATCCGTGCCCTTTTTTGCTTATGGACATACCGTTTTTTTTTTATATGTTTTTTATATGTTTTTTTTTTATATCTCGTCAGCCTAAAGATGCTGCGGTAGTAGTTTAAAGACGTTTCGGTCTGCTACTAGTTTAAGGACATTTCGGTCCGTCGTTAGTTTAAGGACATCTCGGTCCGTTGTTAGTTTAAGGACGTTTCGGTCCGTTATCCAGTTTTAGGACGTAGTGGTCCGTTAGGCTTTCTCTATGAATGAGCATGATGCCCCCGGCGTGTCCATATTTTTCGGAGCATGCGGTTGTGGCGGGTTCACCTTCCAAATTTCGGACAACGCGAACTTGCCCTGTTGGTATTGGTCTTCAACCCAGTTCTTGAAGACGTAGCAATCCTCGATCAGATGACCTACCGTTTGGTGGTAAGGGCAATAATTAGGATTATTAATATCGCCTGGCCGCAATGGACGTTTTGGATTCGGCAGATTGATGAGTCTGTCGCACACTGCCAGCTCGAACAGTCCCCTTGTTTTATCTTGCGGAAACGAGTAAGGACGTTTCAACTTTTCCTGGAGGGATTGCCGCTTGTTGCTTTGGCAAGCAACCGGTCTAGGGTCACCTGATTGTTGGTGAGTGCTGGCGACGAGGGCCGTTTTTCTTTTTCCTTTATCCTTTTTGTTCGATCCTTTGTTTACGGGGCCGAGATTTTTTCCGAGTAGCATGCGATTGCACGGCTGAACGTTCTCGCAGATTCTCAATTCCTTTATTTTTGAAATAGATTCCCCGATGGAAGAGTTGGGGGTAGCTTCTTCGTCAGAGTCGCTTCCAAAGGTGATAATTTTTGATCCCTTGAAGTCGGCTATATGACAGTCGGCGGTGGCTCTTTTGCGCTCATATATCGTATTTTTCCGATGTCCACAAGCTTCACACTTTGTCCTGTCGAAGTGTTGCTTTTGAGCGACATACCCTTGCCATCAACAGTTAAAGGACTCGCAGTCTTCGGTAGGATGTATGATCTTCTGATGATATAAACAGAAGTTAGGGTGCGTCTCTACCTCAGAGAAAAGATTTTCTTCGGAGGGCGGTAGCTTCATTCCTACTGATAGAGCTTTGGCGAACCGTTTCCTCGTCTTGAATTTACTTTTACCCGCAGTGTATGGCTTTTGATTTGACGGGAATACCTTGGTTCTTTCCAGTATGGCCATTTCATGCTCTTGATTGGCTTTTGCTTTCAAACGAATTTCATTTAGGAAGGCATCGATCAACTTGTCTGACGGCCGCGAAATTTCTGTTTCAGGGTCCGCCGTTGATTTCTCAGCGCAAGGATCCTCCTCCTCATCCGTCAATGAATGAGAAATCACATGACAAGTCGCTACGTAGTCTTCGGATTCATCCGATAAGTTTTCTCCATTGTTTTCATCCTCGACGAAAGAACAAGTTGCCCCCGGCGTGTCCGTCTTCTTTGGAGAGTGCGGCTGTGGGGGGTTTACCTTCCAGCTTTCAGACAGCGTGAACTTGCCTTGCAGGTATTGATCCTCAATCCATCCCTTAAAGACGAAACAATCCTCAATCGGCTGACTTACCGTTTGGTGGTAAGGGCAATAATTGGGATTATTAAGATCGCCTGGCTGCGACAGACGCTTTGGACTTGGTAGATTGATGAGTCTGTTACGCACTGCCAGCTCAAACAGTCTTCTCGTTTTATTCTGAGGAAACGAGTAAGGACGTCCTAGCCTCTCTTCGAGGGATGGGCGTGGATGCACGTTGTTTTGGCGAGCGACCGGCTTTGAGTTGCTCGGCTGTTGCTGAGCGTTGGCGACGATGATCGCTTTTCCTTTCTCATTTCGGGGATTGGGTCTTGGAGGAGACGGTCTATGGCCCATCTGGTCCATTTGGGCTAATTTGTCGATCAAGGCCTGGAAGGTGGTCGGCCTGAAGAACATCATGAATTGCGAGATGGTCGCCTGCGGATCGAGAGTGCCCACAAACATGCCTACCGCAGGAGCCTCTTCTATGCGTTGTTCACATTTCGACCATAGGTTCCGCCATCGTGTTGCGTATTGGACACATGTTTCGCCTGACCTTATCCTGGCATTTATCAGTGCTGTAATCGGGGTGAGTTCACTAGCACTTGCGAATCTTTGTGTAAACAGCAGTTCCATCTCTGCAAATGTTTTGACAGAGTCGTTAGGTAGCTCCGAATACCATTCAAAGGCTGTTTCTGCTAAGCTGCCGACGAATTGACGTAGCAACAATTTGTCATCGCCTCCAGTATTGCCGCATAAGGCCCTGAATTGAGCGACATGCTGATGCGGATTCCCTGTCCCTTTATATACGTGGAATTTAGGGATCGTATATCCTGGCGGGTAATTGATATGGTCATACCAGCTCGGATACGGTCGTCCGGTTCTAACAATTTGCCCAGCCGCTTCATTCGCCTGATGAACCCGGATCTGCTGAGCTATATATTCGTCTAGGTCAACTTTGGAGATTGCCTCCTCCTTGGCTGTTGATAGAGCCGGCGGAGGATTTGACGTTTCTCCCCTGTCGTCTTCAAGGACGATCGGAGGATCTTCGGCAGGAGGGTCCGGCTGTAACATCATCCCTACCATATCTTGGAAGAGGAACGCCATCTGTTTTATGTTAGCCGCTTGCTCTGCAGCTTCTTTGTCCCTCTTTTCGAGGACTCTGCGTAAAAAGTCAGCGTCGGTTTCTTGTTCTTGACGCTCATCCGAAGACGTTTCAGAGCTTTCTTTTGGCTCAGTGAGTGCAGCCATTGTAGTCATCATTTCCTGAAGCTTTTGTTGTTGCTCTTGGGCTTTCGTCACGGATCGGGTGAGCGGTCGGTGGCCCATAGAAGTGCGGCTTTCCTCCTTTCCAGAAGCCATATAAACAGTGTGCACCACCATGCCCCCAGACTTGGGGCGTTTGTGTTCACCATTGTTAACTCTTGCTGCTGTTGCGGGAGCTTTCTCTGGCCTCCTTCTTTTGTAGACCTTTGAGGTTGAAGGAGCCGTTGAAGCGGGCATTCTAGCATTTGTTGCCCCCTGCTGTTTAATAGGGCAGTTTTTATTACTCTCCACCTTCGCCTTCTTCTGGTGACGCAAGTGGTCCGGATCGATCACAGAGTTTTGAACCCTGCGCCATACTTTATAAACTTTTGATGACAGCCGTTGAGGGGGCTGTTCCTGTTTCGTCTCCGGAGCTTTTTCCATGGGTGGAGGAGACCTTTTCAATGTAGCAACTGGGGAGTTCTTTCTTACCTTCCTTAGCAATTCAAAGCTGTTCCCAGTTGGAATAGCAGCGTTGATCTCCGCCACTGGGGCAGGCGGGGTTAGCCCTGAAGGGGAGTTGCCTCCTGCTTTCCTTATTCGCTGCCAATGGCGACGTCGCGCACGACGAGTCATTGGGACTGGCTTAGGTATCGGGACAGTTTCTTGTTGCCCCTTGTTTGGGAGTGGGGCAACTGCCGGTGTCAGTCTATCAAAGACTGATGCTTTTTGATCAGCTGAAGGAGGAGTAGGAACCGTCAATCTTGTGAAGACTGACTTTCTGATAGGAGAAGCCGCTTCAACGACTTCCGAAGCTATGGCCGTTGCCCTCTTTGGGACAGCCACTTTATGATCCTGACCTAGCCTGGTGAAAACAGAGGCTGTCAGCTTAGTAGCGGGCGACCCGTTGACAGGGGTCGTAGTAGCGGTAAGTCGGTCGAATACCGACTTCTTGTTCGCTTCCGGTGCGGATATCGGCATAGAGAAGCTTGCAGGTGGGACCATGGTCCCGAAAAATAAGCCGGTGGTGGCCTGGGTCACCTGCTCTACCGGCAGAGTAAGGAAAGAGGCCGCTTGGGGCCCATATGTTACACCTCTCGGTGAGGTGGAGCGTCCGTTGCAGTGGTGCTTCGCGCATTTGGTGCAGTGGGAATCCATGGATGCTTGAATTCTGCGCCAGATAAAAGACCAAATCTTAGCAACTTGAAATCCGAAGACAACCATTTAACAAACCGCGATTGGTTCGCGAAGACGACACACGAAGTGTGGAGTGGAAAGAGGAAAAGGTCCCACCGGGCGTGCCAGAATCTGTTCCCCTCCGAACGGCGGCCTGCGACGTTAGGACGTCACGTGCCTGAGGTTCGGGGCAGATGCTATTTGGTTTTATCCGTCCACCTCTCCGAAGATGCCAAGTTGATTTATGGCACCGTGTATCGAAGGTTTAGACGGATGCGGCCGATGTAGCAGACTTTGTCAGATTCCCCCTCGCTTGAGGGGTTTTTGATTGTGGGGACGCTCTTCCCTGCAGGCGCAAGCCCCTGCAGTTAATTACGCTACCGCTTTGCGGTAACAACTTTCTCCTTCTCCAGAATTTCACTTCATGTCGTGTGTGTTTGTTTTGTTTGTGGCTGCCCGTGGATTGTATACGGAGACTGAGTAATGCCGTCGCCCGTAGGGCGTGGATTAGTCCAAATCCGTATTTACTTAGATTTGGGTTTGGTGTTTTTAGTTTAAGGATGCATTAGTCGCGTTGCGACTAAGATCAACTTAAACATTCGTCAAGGATACGTTAGTCTTGCTTTGGACTAAGATCAACCTGACGTGGTGATTCATTTAATTTATGGCCATCGGGACTCATCACCTCTCTAACATCGGTGAAGGATTACAACGATAGGTGTCAGAGGAGCTCAGAGATGTATCCTTGAACCAAAGCTGATTGAGGGTTTTATCATTCATTTAAATGTCTAAGGATGCGCTAGCCGTGTTTGGGGCTAAGATCAACTTAAACGGGACAGTTTAGATCCGGCAAAAGAGCATTTGGAGGCTCTATTGTTCCAGTTTAGGGACGTAGTGGTCCACTTTCCAGTTTAGGGACGTGGTGGTCCATCGCCAGTTTAGGGACGTGGTGGTCCAATATTAGTTTAGGGACGTTTCGGTCCGATATTAGTTTATGGACGTTCCGGTCCGATGTTAGTTTAGGGACGTTTCGGTCCATCATTAGTTTAGGGACGTTTCGGTCCGATGTTAGTTTAGGGACGTTTCGGTCCAATACCAGTTTAAGGACGTAGTGGTCCATTATTAGTTTAGGGACGTTTCGGTCCGATGCCAGTTTAGGGACGTAGTGGTCCATTATTAGTTTAAGGACATTTCGGTCCATCGCCAGTTTAGGGACGTGGTGGTCCGTCATTAGTTTAGGGCCATTTCGGTCCGATGCCAGTTTAGGGACGTAGTGGTCCATCATTAGTTTAAGGACGTCTCGGTCCAATATTAGTTTAGGGACGTTTCGGTCCACGAGTTTAAGGACCCCGCAGTCCATATCGATGTGTGGTCGTTGGGACCCGTCACCTCTTTGACGTCGTTGAGGAATTACAACGATGGATGTCAAAGGAGTTCGGAGATGTACCCTCGAACCGGTCGTGACTTGGTTTATGAGAGCCATTTTGCTCAGTCAATTTAATTTAAGGACTTATGGCCGAAATTGGGCTAAGTCCAGTTGAAATGTCCAATATTTTATTTGCTTTTGCATTGCATTTCTTTTTTATATATTTTTTTTATTTGGGCCTTGCCCAGAAAGGATGCAGGGTATCAATTTGTTTTGGGCTCTGCCCCTTTAGGAATGATGCAAGGTATCAATTTTATTTGGGCTATGCCCTTATATAAAGGATGCAAAGCATCAATTTATTTGGGCTCTGCCCATTTATTGCCTTGCAATTTATTTTGGCCTGTCAGGTCATTTTGATTTGGGCCTGGCCCTTCAAATAGTGCAAAGCACCAAGAATCTTTTGGATTCAAGAAAATGAGTGCAGAGCACTTTTTAATGATCTAAATTTAGATCAAAGAAGAGAAAAGAAAATCTTTTCTTTCTTTCTGTCTCAGAGAACCAGAGGTTCATAGCAAGTGCAAGGCACTATTTTTATTTATTTATTTATCTGAGAACCAGAGGTTCATAGCAAGTGCAAGGCACTATTTTTATTTATTTATTTATCTGAGAACCAGAGGTTCATAGTAAGTGCAAGGCACTATTTTTATTTATTTATTTATCTGAGAGCAAGTGCAAGGCACTATTTTTATTTATTTATTTATCTGAGAACCAGAGGTTCATAGCAAGTGCAAGGCACTATTTTTATTTATTTATTTATCTGAGAACCAGAGGTTCATAGCAAGTGCAAGGCACTATCTGTTGTGCGCACGTGCGTTGCACGTGGTGCCGCATGGCGGGCATACGTGCGTTGCACGTGGCACACATGCGCATTATGAGGAGAAGCAAAGCTTCTATATATGGAGAACAAGCTCCTTTTAATATTATTAAATATTCCCATGTGGTGCGCACGTGCGTTGCACGTAGTGCCGCATGGCAAGCACACGTGCGTTGCACGTAGCGCACATGGCGCTTGCGCATATGCGCATTATGGAGGAGCATGCTCCTATTTTGGAGAACTAAGCTCCTTTGGAGAACTAAGCTCCTTTGAGTATTGAATCCTTTGAGGATTTAACTCTGCCCTTTCTAAGAGGTATCCCCTCTTATTTATATGGGAGTGGTAGAGAAGCCAGCTCTCCTTTTCCCGATGTGGGACTAAAAAATGCATTCCCCATGTAGTAGAGCATTACTTTAGATTACACGTGTATAACACATTTGCTCATAACTTTTGATCTCGGATGAATTATGAGGCCCATAATATATCAAATCGAAGGTCTTTTCGAGATGCTTTCAATATCATCAGAATTTAGCTGTTTTTCGTTCCGGAGTTTGTCAAAATACAGCTCGGAAAATACTGGTTCGCATCTTCTTCCTTAAATCACATGTGCATAGACATTTGCTCATAACTTTTGATCCCGGATGAATTATGAGGCCCATAATATATCAAATCGAAGGTTTTATCGAGACGCTTTCGATACAAATAGAATTTATCCATTTCTCATTCGGGAGTTTGTCAGAAAACAGCCCGGAAGATACTGGTTCGTATTTCCTTAAGCGTATCGCTGCCATTTGATACCTTGGACTCTTTTGCGCAGAAATTTTTGGTGGGAACAGGTACTTCGCGTGGACTTCCGAGACAACGAAGCACATTGACTTCGGCTAAGCGAGGAGTTTAGCAGCTGAGTAGATTTATATCTACGGGAGAAGTCGGGTGGATGGCGTATAGCACCCCTGTAAATTATTATGGAAAGCGATATATATAGAATATGGTTAAGGAAACCATGTTAGAAACTTATTGATATGGTTTAAGGATTAGTAGGAGACAAGATATACCACGGCTTAAGATTTGTGTATTGTTTAGTGTGACATGGTATAATAGAATTGATATGTATGAGATTTAGAGTAGCACGACATGAGATTTATAAGATAGAATGTATACGTAAGATGACTTGATGTGAGATATTAATGTGATGAATGAGTATACGATGTGATATGATGACTTGGTGTGATATGTCGTTATATGGATGCGGGTCGATATGAGATAGTTGATACCTTTGTCGGTCCCACGATATGAGATTGATACGGATGTGACCTGGGATATAGGTATATAGATATATATATATAATGTTGTGAATCATGAGTGGTATGCTATACGATGGATTATACCGTACGTGGTGTTGTAAGGCTAGAGGCCGATTGATAGATTCACCGACTCGGATATATTGTAGACACGTATACCTTGTAGCGTTTTGCTTACGATGTACTTTATGCTACGTTCATGATATTCGCATTGCATTGCATATACCTGGGCTAGTACACCTACACCATTATCGATGATGCGTATGTTACACTTACATAGATTGGCTGGCTCACACACCTTCATCATCGATAATTGCTATGTCATTACACAGTAGAATTGCTGCATCATGATATGACTCCTTGCATGATTTACTTGTTATGTTCACATCACTGTTCATGTTGCATGATATACGGATATGCTTACATTTCTGTTATATGTCGCATACATCATGCTTTACGATTATACGTATTGAGATGTTGTTCTCATGAGATTCTGGATTTGAGAACCGCAGTTATGTTTCAAAAGAAAATATGTATTGTTTTAAAAACCCGGTTTTTCTTGATATGATATTTCAGTGCGTCCACCATGCGTTTTCTCGGTTCTGAGACGTGTGATATGTGAAACCCGATTCGAGGAGTTGGATGATCCGTTTGCGGGTTCATGGTGGACCCGGTATGGTACTCTGGGGCAAGAGAGAGATTTCGTGGGGATGACGATGAGCCTGGCAGAGAGAGCACTACCTACCGGTGATTGGTTGGATCTGGCGGTTATCCGGAGGATACCAACCGAAGTCGAGAGATGGATATGGGCCGACCGTACTGCCGGAGCCCGAGGGCCGATCCCGACAGACGGAGCCCATGGGCCGATCCGGACAGACGGTGCCCAAGATATGAGGATTTATGTATCGATGTTGGACACGGGTTTCATGATATTTCGAGTGTCGATGTTGGACACTCAGGTTCCACAATTTTGATGTGTCATTGATGGACACACGTTGATTTATATCCTCATATTTACATGCATATGCTTTCATGATATTTACATGCATGATATTGTTGTGTCATTGGTTGACACGTGGATGAGATCCACATGCGTACATGCATTGATTATATGGGTGGATGATATCCACATGCATACAGGCATTGATTATATTGTTGGCATACATGCAGCCACGGTCACCCTAGATATCATAGTATTACCTTTATGATATAGTTGACCTAGGAATCGTTGTTTATTTCAATTTTTACCTGATGATGTTTTCTACTCACGAGTTAGCAACTCACTCCCATTGTGCCACAGTTCTTGCAGGTTTGACCGCTTGGGATCAGTTGCGGTATCGTTGGCATACAGCTTCATCCAGGGTGTTTTGCTTTGGTAGGTGGGACACATGTTGGATCGTGTCCACTCTCGTACTGTTATATTCTATTGTATCTAGACATCAGATCAGAAACTAGTATTTGTATAAGTATTAAGACTTAGTTAGACTTGGGTATTGTGCGAGACTTATAGCGATGGGTTTATGATCGCTTTCTTGAGTTTTCATGTCTTGCTTCCTTTTTGTTCTTTCTGGGTTGATTCTTCGTCGTTGGGCGTCGTATATATGTTATTGCGTGGTTGTGATTCCGCTTGTTGGCGAAGAGCTAGCTCCCGCTTGGGGATGCCTATATATTGTTGTGTATATGTTTTGGATCTAAATATACAAGGGAGGTGCTGCCCAAATTTTTAAAAGACGAAACATGGTTTCAACTGTAATATAACCCACTTGCATCTTCATGCTTCATTAGCTATGCATTCAGAGAAAAACATAATTCATTATACCTTTATTTCAAAACTGCACCCCCACTATTTTCCGCAAAAAGGTTTAGATTTTCTGGGCTTCGGCTTACTTGATTTACGTCACGCCTTTAGACGTTGCGTAATATAAATGCCGGTCCTGTGCTAAATTACGGGTCGTGACACCGGAGGCGTACAAAATTGATAACTAAAGCAGAGATAGCTCAGGTCGCTTGCTCGGCCGATCCTTCCCCTGGCTCCGCACTTCCATCAGGGTCTATAATGGCGACCTCTGGCTAGGTGCCTCCGACCACCGTCATGTGCCCTCCGGCCGGCTCGACACCTTTACCCTGTGGTGCTTCCTTGGCTAGAGGATACCTGGCGCGAAGCTCCAGATCGTCGAACCCGGGCATGGCTTCCTTAACGGCGTCGGGGGCGTTATGCCACCCGACGGCCGTAGAATCGGCGAGGTCAAGGTAGAACTGGTCGGAAGTCTTATACTCCTCCACGACCATTTTCGCTCTGCCCTCCGCAAGCTTCGCCGCCTCACAAACTTCCCGAGCATCCCGCTTGAGCGAGTCCCTCTGCCTCTTCATGGCATCGAAGAGCCCGTTGATCTCCCCTATCTGGGCCTAGATAGCCCGGTTGGATTCGGTCAGGAGCCGATGGAACTCCTTCAATTTGGCGACCGTCAGACCTTCTGCGACTAACCTAGAGTCGAGGAGGGCTGCCTTCTCTTCCGCCTGTTGCAGCCAGGAAAGGAGCTCCTCCTCTCGCGAGGAAGATTCGCCCGCCTTCTTCACTACCGGGGCCACCTCCTCGGACTCCATTGCAGCGAGGAGGGCGCAGTGCTGGAGAACCTGAGGAAAACAGAAACTATGTTAAAAAGATAAAAACCGAGTAAAAACACTTAAGAAATTCTTAGAAAAAGTTACCGACATAAAGAACCTCCTGAGCTATCGCGGCCACCTGGGCCTTCATCGTGCCTCAGAGAATCTTGACCCGCACCGCCTTCTCCATGTCCGCCAGTAAACTGTCGGCCACAGAGAGCCCCGAGAGCAACTCGATGCAGAACCCTCCTTCCTGCACCTAAATCCTGGTCGAAGGCTGCCGAGAAACTACCTTCTTCTTCCTGTTGAGGGGGGATTCGGCAGAGGACGGTCCCTCCGTCCTAGCTCGGGGCACCGCACCCCGCACGTGCTTTTGACCTCCCCCACGGCGTTCCTCCGGAACTGGGGGTGCTGCGGAAGCCTTGGCAGGAGGAGCATGCTGGGGAGCCATACTTTGAGCTGGCCGAGCCAAGCTGGCACCACCGCCCTTCCTTCCCTGGGCCTTGGCGGCCATGGCGGCCATAATTTTCTGACGATCCATAGGCTCTACGAGGTACACATAAGGAAAAAATCAGCAACGAAATTTTAACAAAGTCTAGATAGATCGACGAAGGCCCTGACTTACCCACAAAGCATGCGGGACTGAGCCCAGCCCGGCTCAGAGCCTACTCGGAAAGCAGGACATCAGCCCGCTGGATCGGTTCCTACTGCGACACCACGCTTGCCTTGAGGGTGTTCGACTGCCTAACCCTAGGACAATCAGCCCTGTGGCACTGGATGGGCACCGGCTAATCCTCACCTTCCTGTGGCCCGACGAAGACGAACATCTCCTTCAATTTGTGGATGGAAGAAGGGACAACCATCACCCCTGACCCGGACGCCCTACCCTTATGTTTTTTAAACGAAAAATACACCCAGCTCGGTTCTTCCTTACTGGTACCGGGATGATTATTATAACAAAGGAAGGAAAGGAAGATGCTCAAATGAAAGGGGATCCGATCAATCTTCAGTCGGACCAGAAATCCGAGAAGGATTCTCTACGAATTCGGCGCTAGCTGACCCGGGGCGAGGTGGAAACAATGGAGCACGGCACAAACATCAGGCGGGAAGGGCAGACGCATCCCTGCCCGGAATGCTTCCATGTACAGAGCAATCTCTTTGCCCTGTACCTGGTCCGCCCGCTCACCCTCCCTGGCCAAATGGAGTGAATAGCCGGAGGGGATGTGAAATCGAACCCGGATGTCGGAAAGCTCATCCAGACGGTTCAAAACCGAAGGTGCATCAAGGGTGTTCCCGATGCGCGCCTTGGAGGCCCTTGTCGTTCCCCGACGATGTGAGACAAGGGCGACACTCCTCCCAGAAGATGAAGAAGAAGAGGAACTCTCTCGGCTATCGGAAGCCGAGGAGGAAGAATACCCACTGGACTCGGCTTCAGAAACTGAAGCCTCATCGCCCGACTCGATCCTTACTACATCAACAGATACTTCGGAGGAAGACATCTAACCTGATTCAAGAAAGGACTTGCCGAAGAAAATTTTAGCTGAAGTTCCGACCTAAGTAGAGGGGCACCGGGCAATCTTCAGGCAGTGAGAGTCGACTAGGGAAAAGTGTAGACCGTAGGAGAACCCCTCCTGTTTATGCACTCCACGAGAAGGCATCCAACGGCCCAAATCAGTTCCCGCCAAAACAAAGTGTCGCGCCTAGCAGATATCAGGGCTCCATGTGGCGACCGTCCATTGGACACGGTCCCTGACGACAGGATTCGGTGACAGCCCCTCACGCCTCCGCCACTCAACGGCGGACACGTGACATGTAATCCAACCGGTGGGTGAACGAAACGGCGCCCCTTCCTTAAAAGCGCAATCATTTTACTGATCCGCTGACATCACCAAAGATACACGCGAGAACTGAGGCGCTTTGTAAGCTGCCACGTGGATCTAGCGACCCAAGAGGAGCTGCCGCCAAATGTCGCGGCGTCGTCGGGAAACCCATCACAGGGAAATCTTCAGCTGAATCATTAAAATCCGGGCTTACCACTCTCGACCCTAACCCAAAACTAGATCAGGGCGAGAGTGGGGGACTAATGATGAGGCTCATGAATGGGAATACCCTAGATTGCGACACGTGGGAAATGATGTGTTGTCAGCGCATACCCTCTGGACCCCTGGGGGCTATGACGTGGAATCAGTGTGATACATTATTAGTCTTCCTCGGGACTCCGTGACGAGGTGGTACCCGACCTTTCAGAAAAGCTTCCCCGGAATACCCCCCATATGCACTTAGGCAGCCGGGCATCCTTGGTCTTCTCGCTCGACTCCAAGCTATCTACCGAGCTGAGACTCCTCGGCCTCCTCGCTCGACTCTGAGCTATCTACTGAGTTTAGACTCTTCAGCCTCCCTGTCCAACTAGGAGCACGGAGCCCAAGTGTCCCCGTAACGGCTCTGCGTATCTCTCCAGAACGAGATTTCCGCCACTCCACGTCCCACATCCCACACTGGCACGTTTCTCGGTTAACGAGCGTATCTCGCTATTAATGGGCGTATCTTTCTAATAATAGGCATATCCCGCCATCAACTCGAACGTATCGTAAGGGCGTAATGGACGGCGGGAATCTCACGCCGGATCTCCCCACGCGACCGCTATATAAACCCCCTCTTCCAGACGATTCGAGTAAGTAAAATCAACTTCAATACGCCGCTACGCTGCATCTATACCTCGGTATTTACTTGATCGTCGGAGGGTCCTACGGTGGTTCCCATCCTGGGACTTTCTTTGCAGGTAGCCCGGTGTCAGCGGCATCTGTTCAGTTGATAAAACTGCACATTTGTTATTACATTTTTTCTACTATTTCTATACTAGAAAAGATGTTTATTATAATATATGATACATATGAGGGTTTATCTGTAAAAATACTATTTTTCATGTGTTGATATATTATAATTAACATTTGGTAGGAAAATGTATGCAAAAATATTATTGACCAAATCTTAATGTTGAAATTAATATCTCAATAAAGCAAACTCTACTAATATTATTTGTGGAGTTATTGTGCAGAATTTTCAGGGCTAAAATCAAGGGAATCAAAGTTGTTAAAGCAAACCTGCCTAATTAAGAAAGCAAACTAAGAAATCAAGTCTGGCAATAACTACGAGAAGATTTTCAGTTTTTTGAGATTTAAAAGATCGCCATGTGTCACACAGATGAAGGCCCAGAAAAATCAACAAGAGATCACACCCATTGGCTGCGGATCCGCGGCCAAACCCCCCTCTTGGCCACGGATCCGCCGCGTGCCAGATGAGTCAAGGGCTGGAATTTCTTCTGTTGGATCGTAACTGATGGTTTCTAATTTTGGAAGCTAGAATTCTGGCTTTGGGACTATAAATAAAGACCGAGAGCCTCTTGGAAAAATAATCAAGTCGACGCGATCACGAAGTCAAAGACAGCTCACGCATCCAGGCTGATCATCAACGGTTCATCTACCTCCTTAGAAGAGATCGAGAAGCAAACTAGTATTTGTAATCATTTTCTAAGGGAATAAAGTGTAAATGAGTTTTGTTGATTAATAAAGGTAGTTCTTTCTCTTATTCTATTTCTTTGTAGTTTTAATATGACTTCTCTCTCCATCTCTTCTTCTCCCAACATGCGCGAGTAATTCTCCGCTTGTTAGGGTTTGTAGGATTAGGGTAGGTTAATGGATGATGAAGATCCTTAAACTCTTTTTAAGTCCTATAAAGTTTATAAACTCTATCAAAAGAATAGTTAACATCCTAATTAGGCGCCCTATCAATTCATTGATAATCGCGACCAGTATTAGAGATTAGATTAACTATTGTTTTGGTAAAGGCTAGATATGAACGGAGTTCCATGTCGAGATAGGGGTTAAGAGTGGGAACCCTTTTCCCTCCAGAAACCCTAATCTACATGCATCACTGTCGTTCTAGTTTTAAATCTATTAAAGGATAAAAAGGGTAATCTTTAATTAATCATCCATGACTACTAAATCCTAATGAACCCTACAAGCCCCCTTTTTATATAAACTTATCTCCGTAGTTAATCTAGATCTATATTTTGCTTCAGTGTTTAACGTAGATCTAGATCTTACACCCATTCTTCAATATTCTTTATCCCTCCTCTCTTTCTCAACACATCTAAAGTAAGGCTAAAATATTCAACGTTTTCCTGAGGACGATCCGTACTCACCTCGGTCTAGCTACGCGCGACACCGTTCTGATTGCGGTTACACTACAAACACATAATACAGATCAATCAAATGGCGCCGTTGCCGGGGATCAATCAAATGGCGCCGTTGCCGGGGATACGTGCGTAATTTTTTATTCTTATTATTTGTGTTGAATTCTTATCTGATCTATATCATAATTAAAATAAAACTGCAAATCGTATATTTAACAAAGTGTGTGAATTTTCGCAAGGAGATCTGGAGTCACGGACTTGAGGAAACAGAGAGACAGAGACATTCATTGAGATTCAGAGGAGTACAGAAGGCCACAGAAAAAAATTCATCACCTGAACCCTCTTCCTCGCAGCGGAACTGCGGCAAAGGAGGTACATTCGCAGCGGAAGCGCGGCGGGTTAGAGGATCTAGGGCTCCAAACTTTTCTGGTAAGATTCTAACTTCTTTCTCTCTCCTCTGAAATCCAATAAAATCTCTTTTCTGCAGGATTCTTTGCAAAATATCGCCGCTCAAAAATCTTTTTGCAAAGTTTTATAATTGGTTTGTTTTGCATATTTTAATACGGACTTTAAGGGGCAAAGACCAAATCCAGATTAGGTGGGGATTTTATCACCTTTCCTAAGCCCCACAAATCACAAACCGAGCATCTGCATCAATCCTACATTAATTTAAAAAATATATAGACCAGACTCTAAGGACTGTCGCGCTCAATAAGGACAGAGAAAGGTCGTGGGTAATCTATCGCTTATCCGCATTACTTTTGTGGTGCCTAGACAAGTATGTCTAAGGCAAGTGGTTACTTAATTAGGCCCGCTATTTTCGGTGATTCGTATAGCGGATACCTCCCACTTACCTGGCACTTACCTGGCCACAAGAATAGTAAAGAGGTGGTAGAGGATTGATCCCGCGGCTTGTCCTTTGGAAGTCTAGGAGCGGTCTAGAGACTGGACCTAGGTAACCTTAGTTCTAGGGTTGTTTGTGCATTTTTGTGTGATTTGTCTTAAGTCCCACTTTTTTCAAAACAGACCAATTTTAAAGCACACACACGCTGCCACTTGCGCTAGACCCGCTTAGTGCATGCTTGGCTGGACACGGGATTCTAGTGCCCGTCTTGTCCGCGTTCCTGCTATCGACTTCGAAGTCGGTGCTTCTTCATCTTCTTTTCCCCCACCACACACAACGACCGAGATGGACGGTACTCCATCAGATTATAACACCACGCTGCCGCTGCCCGTAGGTGTGCAGAATCCACCTCGCATCTCTCTCCAAGAGAGATGCTATCCTATCCGTGGTCCCCTTCCTACTTGTCTATCCATTCCACCAGCCAACGGGGATAATTTTGAAATTAAACCCCACTACATCAATCTGTTGCCCAAATTTCACGGGCTTGAATCTGAAGACGCGTATGTTTTCATCACTAAATTCGAAAACGTATGCGCAATGATGGGTACTTCACAATTAACCGTGGATGCTATGCGCTTGCGTCTTCTCCCATTCACTCTGTGCGACTTGGCAGAAAAATGGCTTTATAATACTGTCGCACACTCTATCACTAATTGGGATGAATTCGTAATAGCATTTCTTAAGAGGTTTTACCCAAAGCATAAGATTGCCCATATTAGGAGCGAGATCAACCAGTTCACCCAGCTTCCCAATGAACCATTTTGGAAGTGCTTTGAACGTTTCAAGGATCTGCTTGTCCAATGTCCTCATCATGGAATACAAAGATGGGATTTATGTTGAATAATATATGAGGGCAATAATCCAGCGACAAATCAGATGCTTGAAACAATGCGTCAATGCAATTTCATGTCCAAAGACAACGGTGAAGCTTGGAAGTATCTGGAAGATTTCGCTGAAAATACTTTGCAGTGGGAAAGCGTAAGACCACCTTCATCTAGGGGAGGTATTCATCAGCTCGATGTTTCCATCGCAGTAAAAGCCGAAATGGCAGCGATGCAGAAGAAACTCGACGCTATTGAGAACAGATTCTCATCAGTCTCCCTAAATCAGGTCATGCTACCCAAGACCGTGTGTGGTTGCTGTTCAGATCCTTCACACTTAACGGAAGAATGTCCTATGAATGCATCGTTTCAAACTAATGCTGCTTTTCAGCAGCGACCTAGAAACGATCCTTATTCTTCCACATACAATCAAGGATGGAGGAATCATCCTAACTTTGCTTGGAACCAAAACCAACCCTAAAATCAAAATCAGTTCCAAAGCAATTATCAAAGACCTCCTCCACAGCAACCACAACCACAAAGTCAGCTCCCCTTTCAGTCACAAAATTTTCAAAATCCGGCCAACACTTCCGCACCGCAATTGGCCGGTACTGATAACTCTTCTCTCGCACAAACTTTAGATATGTTTATGAAACATACCATTCAAATGTCGGCTGATATGAAGTCTTCTATTGATACCATAAAGAAAGACTCCGCCTCCCAAGGTGAGAGTATTAAATCAATAGAAAATCAAATTGCACAATTGAACGCCGCAATGAGTGCGAGAGAGAAAGGGAAACTCCCATCTCAACCCCTACCGAATCCTGCCCACTCACAAAATCATAATGTGAATGCCGTTACTACGTTGAGATCGGGGAGAGTGCTGAATAACCGAGTGGGTGAGCAATTTGATGATGTTAGTGACACCAATGATACCCCGGCTTCTTCTTCTTCCCCTAATTCGTCTAGTCTCCCACCTTCATCCGAGCCTATTATCCGTTTTCCCCAAGGCTCGAACACTCCGCCCGATCTATCTAAGTCGATTCCCACTCCAATTTTGGGATCGAATCTGTCCCCATAATCTTCTCTACAAATGTTGGACCCAAAACTTATTGATCAAGCTCCATTTCCAAACAGATTAAGGGCCAACAGACCTAACCCACAAATGGAGAAGATTGTGGAAATGTTTAAGCAAGTTAACGTGAATATTCCT
Organism: Agapanthus africanus; assembly: GCA_030015575.1. Lineage (NCBI taxonomy): Eukaryota > Viridiplantae > Streptophyta > Magnoliopsida > Asparagales > Amaryllidaceae > Agapanthus > Agapanthus africanus. The sequence continues at coordinate 83,322,916 of CM057343.1, forward strand.
CTCCTATATGCTATTCAACAAGTCCCATCTTATGCAAGAATCCTTAAAGACTTGTGCACTAGGAAGAGAAAAACTCAAGTGCCTAAGAAGGTTTTCATGACGAGTAATGTTAGCACAGCTTTTACCCAGCAAATACCAAAGAAACGTAAAGACCCTGGCTGTCCTACAATCTCTATTTCTATTAGGGGTAAAAATATTAATCGTGCTTTACTCGATCTTGGCGCTAGCGTTAACTTGCTTCCTTATTCGGTATACAAGCAGTTAGGCATTGGAGAGTTAAAACCCACCCATTGTACTCTCCAGATGACAGACCGATCAATCACCAAACCTCGGGACGAACTAGAGGATGTGATAATTAAAGTAGGGGAATTTATATTTCCCGTGGACTTTATTGTTTTAGATACACAACATGTGGCAAACCCACGCAATCAAATCCCGGTGATACTTGGTCGACCGTTCGTAGCAACTTCTAACGCTGTAATTAATTGTCGTAACGGTTCTATGAACTTATCTTTCGGGAAAATGACAATTGAGCTTAATATTTATAAGGTAGGAAGTCAGTCATCAGAACCTTCTGCTCATTTGCTGGATGTTTGTTCCATCCACGAGATAGCTCCCGAAAGCTGCATAGATGAGGAACTTTGCTTTGATGATCTCGACAACACTAATGAGACATCGTTTGATCTTGCACCACGTAATAGTGAGGATATGTTCAATGAGTCCGTCCTTGAGTTTGAACCCGTTGACTCATTGCAAAAGTCAGCAGCATTTTCCGAGCCAATATCTTATGCAAGTTTTGAACCTCTTAGGGAGTTCGAATATCATTCCCTTACCCCACCTTCTATTGTCTATCCGCCAATTCTTGATCTCAAACCGCTACCTTCTCATCTTAAATATGCATATTTAGGGGAGAATGAGACTTTGCCAGTGATTATATCCGCTTCTCTAGCCTTAGAACAAGAGAACGCACTTTTGGCAGTGTTGAGATCGAATCGGCAAGCATTTGGTTGGACAATGGTTGATATCAAAGGGATTAGTCCCTTAATTGTTGAACATTACATACATCTGATGGATGAAGCCAAACCAACCCGAGACCCACAAAGACGGTTAAATCCTGTTATGAAGGAGGCGGTAAAGAAAGAAATCGTCAAGTGTCTTGATAGTGGAATAATTTACCCTATATCTGATAGCTAATGGGTAAGTCCAATTCATGTGGTCCCTAAAAAGTCTGGCATCACGGTCATAACTAATGAGGCTTATGAGTTAATCCAAACACACACCTAAACTGGATGGCGTGTATGTATTGATTACAGGAAACTCAATGCCGCAACAAGGAAAGATTACTTCCCTCTACCCTTCATTGACCAGATGTTAGAACGATTAGCTGGACAGGAATACTATTGTTTCTTGGACGGATACTCTGGCTATAACCAGGTCCCTATCGCCGAAAAGGATCAAGATAAAACCACATTTACTTGTCCTTTCGGTACTTTTGCTTATAAACGCATGCCCTTTGGGTTATGCAACGATCCCGCTACATTTCAGCGGTGTATGATGGGAATATTCTCAGATATGGTGGAGAATTTTCTGGAAATTTTTATGGACGATTTCTCCATTTTTGGGGACTCCTTTGAGGACTGCCTTCGTAATCTTAACGCGGTTCTTACCCGCTGTAAGGATAAGAACTTGACTTTGAATTGGGAAAAATGTCATTTTATGGTCCAAGAAGGTATTGTCCTTGGACATATAATTTCACGAAAAGGCATTGAGGTTGACAGAGCTAAAATAGATGTCATTCATAACCTCTCTCGTTCCAAATGCGTCAAAGATATACGATCCTTCCTTGCTCATGCAGGATTTTATAGAAGATTTATTAAGGACTTTAGCAAAATTGCTAGACCCTTACCCCTTCTATTGGCCAAGGATACTACATTTCACTTCGATTCGGATTGTGAGGCTGTTTTTGAATCGCTTGAAGGATCGCTCACTACAGCCCCCGTTCTATCATCTCCGGATTGGAACCACCCGTTCGAGCTTATGTGTGATGCATCAGATTTTGCTATTTGTGCTGTCTTAGGACAGCACATTGATAAGATGCCACATGTAATTTACTATGCAAGTAGGACCTTGAATGATGCACAAATAAATTACACAACTACCGAGAAAGAACTCTTGGTGGTTGTATTTGCATTAGAGAAATTCAGGCCCTACTTGATTGGCTCGCCAATTGTGGTTTACACTGATCACTCCGCCCTACGACATCTTTTATCGAAGAAGGATGCTAAGGCCAGGCTAATACATTGGATCCTATTGTTACAAGAATTTGATCTTGTCATCCGAGACAAGAGTGGATGTGAAAACGTTGTTGCCGACCATCTTTCACGCATCACTTCTTCACCAACTTTGACCGTGCCGATAAACGACTCATTTCTTGACGAACAGCTCTTGACTGTATCCTACGAACCTTGGTTCGTGGATATCATGAACTATCTTGCGACGGGACTTATTCCTAACGATTGGTCGAAACAAGACAAACTTCGATTTCTATCCCAAGTAAAATATCTTTACTGGGATGAACCTTATCTGTTTAAGTATTGTTCCGATCAACTCATTCGCAGGTGTGTCCCTGACGATGAATTCAAGAGTGTGTTATCATTTTGTCATGATCAGGCATGCGGCGGTCATTTTTTCCCTCGAAAAACGGCAGAGAAAGTTTTGCAGTGTGGATTTTATTGGCCAACACTATTTAAAGATGCATATGAACATTGCAAAACTTATCCGCGATGTCAGCATTTGGGTCGGATTTCACGAAGGAACGAGATGCCGCTCCAACCTATATTGGTTGTGGAAATATTCGATATTTGGGATATTGATTTTATGGGCCCTTTTCCCAACTCCTTTGGGAATTTATATATCTTGTTAGCGGTTGATTATGTCTCGAAATGGGTGGAAGCAATACCGTGTCGCACTAACGACAACAAAGTTGTCATTAAGTTCCTTAAAGAAAATATCTTTTCGCGATTCGGACACTCTTGCGCTATAATTAGCGACAACGGGACACATTTCTGTAATCGGTATTTCGAGACTTTGATGCAGAAATATTCAATCACTCACAAGCTTTCTACGCCCTATCATCCCCAAACAAGCGGGTAGGCTGAGATCTCAAATAGGCAAATCAAACAAATTTTGGAGAAGACGGTTTCTAAAAACCGTAAAGATTGGTCAACCAAATTGACGGATGCTCTTTGGGCATTATGCACCGCTTATAAGACCGATCTTGGTATGTCTCCATACCGTCTTATGTTTGGGAAGGCATGCCACCTTCCTGTCGAGATCGAACATAAAGCAATGTGGGCTATTAAAGAGCTTAACTTCGATTTTGATCATGTAGGCAGCTATCAGAAGCTGCAATTGAATGAGCTAAGCGAACTCCGCGATGAAGCTTACGATAATGCGGTGATAGTAAAGAACAGGACTAAAGTGTTCCACGATAAAAACCTTTTTAGAAAAACCTTCACATCGGGGCAACAAGTCCTTCTTTACGATTCCCGTCTCCATCTTCATCCGGGTAAGCTTAAATCTCGTTGGAAAGGACCTTTTGTGGTGCGGTATGTACACCCGCACGGAGCAGTAGAAGTTGAAAATTTGAAAAACGGTTCAATTTTTAAAGTAAATGGGTATAGATTAAAACCGTATTTCTCTGCTGACCCCGTGGAGGAGCTCCTGTTTTTACAGGAGCCGCTTTATCAGAACTGAATTTCCTCCGCCCCACCTCCATATTTTGGTAACATTTTCTCATTTTAAGAATGGAGGTGAGTAAAAATGGACTTAACTGAATATCTGTGCGTGCCAAAGAACAAGTTTGGGAGTAGTTTTCATTTAACTATTATTTTACCCCTTGTGTCTCTCCCCTAGCATACAGGTCCAGGCTCTCAAAAGACAACATCAGTGAGGACACTGCTGAAAACAGGTTTGGGGAGGAGGTTTGTATTCACTGAATTATCTTTGACACTGGGCATTCAAATTTTTTTGTATAACAAAAATGTAGAAAGTGAAAAATTATATTTAAAAGATAGGAATAGTTTAAGAAAACCAAGAAAATTAGAAGTATCTTAAACAAACTAGTAATAAGTAGTTATGAGCCGTTGTCCCAAGGGTTAGTAAGATGAAGGAAGTCACTAATCTGAGAATAAAAATAAGTCTGAAAAATAGTTTCTATTCTGTAAGCCAAACATTTGAATGTTGACACCCTACTATATGCACTTGCATACGTCTTGAAACTCGGGATAGTAGAGCATACCTTGAAATGCTTTTGTCTAAAAGCCAAAGTATTAAGGAAATAATAAATAAAGAAAATATAAAAATGGTGAAAAGAAAAATGAACACTGGTTTTTTTATCGCCAAGGCAGCAATAAAAAAATATAGCAAGGGTGCTTCATCACCTAATGCCTTAGACCAACTGGTTTGGGAGTCACTGCTAAGTCTTAGGTGGTGCAAGGCAAGCAAAATACTATCACCTAATCAGCAAGCATATAAGTAATCGGTCGGTTAGTACCTCAAGAAGTATTAACGGTCGCATGAAAATTGTGTAAGCAAATTCATATAAATATTCATCAAATTAAAAAGTACTGAGGTAGATGGACAAGAGTATGATACCTTGAATTGAATTCTCCGAGTGTAGGGGTGTTCTATTCACACACGTAGGGGTATATGATCGATATTTGGATGAAAGATAGGAATGAAGAATAAAGACGATGTTTTATTGAGGGATGATGTTATTTCTAACATTTTTTCATGACTATTAAGATGGGGCTCATGACAACTGAAAAGCTAGTGTAGTTGGAAACTCTAAATTTTCAAAGTATTTCTTTTATGGTTCTTTTCTTTATATGTAAATTTCACCCTCTCCCTTTTATTATAGCATTTTGTGGGTGTAATCCGCTGAAAACCCTCAGGAGACAACACTCCTCCTACTAGGGACAGCTAGAGGTTTAACGGCTTGTTGCACGTGCTCAGTACAATCGTGTTTGCCTACGAAAGTGTGCTTAGTTTTCTCCTTTCTTTTTCTCCTTCTCTTGAATAAACTAGTTTGCTCGAGACGATCAAAGATAAGTTTGGGGGTATTTTTTCAGTTGATAAAACTGCACATTTGTTATTACATTTTTTCTACTATTTCTATACTAGAAAAGGTGTTTATTATAATATATGATACATATGAGGGTTTATCTGTAAAAATACTATTTTTTATGTGTTGATATATTATAATTAACATTTGGTAGGAAAATATATGCAAAAATATCATTGACCAAATCTTAATGTTGAAATTAATATTTCAATAAAACAAACTCTACTAATATTATTTGTGGAGTTGTTGTGCAGAATTTTCAGGGCTAAAATCAAGGGAATCAAAGTTGTTAAAGCAAATCTGCCTAATTAAGAAAGCAAACTGAAAAATCAAGTCTGGCAGTAACTACGAGAAGATTTTCAGTTTCCTGAGATTTAAAAGATCGCCATGTGTCACACAGATGAAGGCCCAGAAAAATCAACAAGAGATTACACCCATTGGCCGCGGATCCGCGGCCAAACCCCCCTCTTGGCCGCGGATCCGCCGCGTGCCAGATGAGTCAAGGGCTGGAATTTCTTCTGTTGGATCGTAACTGATGGTTTCCAATTTTGGAAGCAAGAATTCTGGCTTTGGGACTATAAATAAAGACCGAGAACCTCTTGGAAAAATAATCAAGTCGATGCGATCACGAAGTCCAAGACGGCTCACGCATCCAGTCTGATCATCAACGGTTCATCTACCTCCTTAGAAGAGATCGAGAAGCAAACTAGTATTTGTAATTATTTTCTAAGGGAACAAAGTGTAAATGAGTTTTGTTGATTAATAAAGCTAGTTCTTTCTCTTATTCTATTTCTTTATAGTTTTAATATGATTTCTCTCTCCATCTCTTCTTCTTCCAACATGCGTGAGTAATTCTCCGCTTGTTAGGGTTCGTAAGATTATGGTAGGTTAATGGATGATGAAGATTCTTAAACTCTTTTTAAGTCCTATAAAGTTTATAAACTCTATCAAAAAAATAATTAACATCCTAATTAGGCGTCCTATCAATTCATTGATAATCACGACCACTATTAGAGATTAGATTAACTATTGTTTTGGTATAAACTAGATATGAACGGGGTTCCATGTCGAGATAGGGGTTAAGAGTGAGAACCCTTTTTCCCTCCAGAAACTCTAATCTACATGCATCACCGTCGTTCTAGTTTTAAATATATTAAAGGATAAAAAGGGTAATCTTTAATTAATCATCCATGACTACTAAATCCTAATAAACCTTACAAGCCCCCCTTTTATATAAACTTATCTCCGTAGTTAATCTAGATCTATATTTTGCTTCAGTGTTTAACGTAGATTTAGATCCTATACCCATTCTTCAATATTCTTTATCTCTCCTCTCTTTCTTAACACATCTAAAGTAAGACTAAAATATTCAACGTTTCCCTGAGGACGACCCGTACTCACCTCGGTCTAGCTACGCGCGACATCGTTCTGATTGCGGCTACACTACAAACACATAATATTAGATCAATCAGCATCCAACAATCTATTGAGATCCACACGTCCAATTTCCACTCTCAATCCCAACCGTTTAAGGCCGCTTGCTGTAAGATCGACGGAAGACAAAATCTGAGGGAGATTTCCACCTCCATCAAGGAGGGTCAGGGGTGATTAATATTGATGATTTCAATAAGTCGCTTCTTACTAAATGGATATGGCGTGTGTGTTTGTTTCCGTCGGAGAATTCTGCTCTCATGGCCTGTTTGAGATCAATTTATCTCAAAACAGAGCGTTTAAAGCCTCCAAATGCTTAATTTTTCCTTTCTTTTGGAAAGGTCTTTCCGATTGCTTTGATATCTTTTCGAAAGTGATTATGTGGAAATCGGGGAATGGCTCTGTCGTCCACTTTAGCTCAAAAAAATGGATAGGTGACAACTCTCTTGCTTCTCTTTTTCCCTTCTTGTTTTATTTAGCTTCTGATCCTGACTCGACGGTGGCAACTCAGGAGTTATATTACAAGGTAAATGGATTTGGGCGCCTAGATGCAAAATATTGAGATCGATACATTTTCAAGATGAATTGCACTCACTTCTTCTCATGTTAGAAAATCGGTTGCCCAATAATGGCTCGATCCACCATCGTGGATTTTATCTGAAGTCATTTTCAAAGTTCGTACACTTTATTAAATTTCTAAATTCAGATGGGGTTGGATTCTCCCATAATTCGCTTATTTGCTCTTCGATCGCGCCTCTAAAGATAAAAATATTTATTTGGCTTGTCTCATGCGTGGAATAAATTTTTTTCCGAAGGCAAATCTAATCGCGAGAGGTTGAATGGGAAACGGTTCTTGTGTTTCATGCGATTACTCACCTGAAGACACTCTGCATATCTTATTCAAGTGTCATTTTGCTCAATCTGTGTGATTTCTTGTTACCCATTTTGGAGTTACATGCATGCCTATGTCTTTGGGTGGTAATATGTTTGCTAAAGCAAAATTTCCAAGCATTGTTTAGCTTTTGATCAGAGAACCATATGCAGCTATATGCTCTTGCGGGATTGGTGCAATGTCCGTTGAAGCATTGGTGGTCATGTTTCTACTTTTTTGAGCTTTTGGTAAATTTTTGAGACATTAAGATTGGTTGTTTTTGTGTTGCTCTGGTTGTTTTTTCCGTGAACTGATTTTGTTGGCGATTTCTTATTTTATGTCTACTGGTAATGGATGACGACAAAAGCGATTTCTTATTTTATGTCTACTGGTAATGGATGACGACAAAAGCTTCGCTCACCATTCAAGTATATGTTAGTTGAGAAGGGGCCAAACATGGTTTCACTTGGTTGTCCAACCAAGAGTTTCTGATTGATGTGCATATTCTTTTAATTATTCTTAATATATTGAGTATGGCTTCAAATAATTCAAAAAACAAACATAAGATCTTTGAGAAAAAAGAAATAAAATAAAAGACACAATCAAACGCAAGACATAGTTCCTACTTCTTTTCTCAAATTTTAATATAAATTACAAAATATCTCTTCCTACGAAAACTTCTCGTCAACTCTACTTCTTCTCTACTTGAAATACCATAATCAATTTATATTTACCGGCTTAAAACCCCTAAACCTAATCCTACTAGAATATCTAATGTAGATCTCATCAAATCTCCAAAATAGTCTTTTCAAATTTTCAAATAAATTTTCAAATTATTCTCCAACTGACTTTCCTTAATACACCAGCATTCGGCCCAATACTCAAGCAGACATTTGAAGAAAGCAATGCAGACGTCTGCCGAACGACTGCCCAAAACACAGAGCGTCGGCAGACTTCTGAAGAACAACTCTCGGACGTCTGATCGCTCTCTGTGGTTCTTCGAATTTATACTACGGAGCAATATGGCACAGACATCTGACGCATATACCTGTTGAATACAAGTCAATTCCGTAACAAAAAAGAGAGAAATTTTGAAAATAAAAGATGATTTTGACAAGGAGAATTAACTGAATGGTTGGCCTCTGTCCAGTCATTGAAATGAATCAAGTTTTGAGAATGAATGTGATATTTTCATAGCAATTATAAAAATTCAGTATAAATCATGAGAATTTTTCGAAAATTGTTCTACTATATATAGTTTCTTAGAGCTATCAGATAGCAATTTAGAAAGACTTTAAGAAACTTATAAAATTTCCGATATAATCGAAACTGATTTCTAAAGACTTTTCGAGAAGACGACGGCCAACCATTTTCCAAACTTTCCGCTAAAAATAGAAATTCGGCATGTAAAATTGATTTCAAGAGATCCAATAGCTCATTGAAGGGCCCCTCGAGTCTACCCTCGACCATCCAGTAAACTATTTTCTGCAAACTGTGAACAAAACTAGCGATTCGTCGAGATTTCATTCCAAATTCTATAAACACAATTCATCTCAAACATTACTCTTCATCCTGAAAATCAAAAAAAGCTCTAGTGAAAAAATAAGAGATGTTCTTCAACTCCTTCATCAATTTTTTATGAGAGAGAGTCGTTCAGGATCGCAATGGGGTTTTTGAACATGGCAACCACGTTTGCTTCATCTTAATAATTGAAAAAAACAATCTTTGATCAACTTTTACCCAAACTCATTGTCTGCGGCCATTGCCCCCTAAGGCTTTTTTTTTATTTCTTTTCGATAATCATCATAAGTTTTTTATTACTCATTTTGTATTGTATGATTTGTAAATCAAGTTTAAGGTGCTCTATTGCAAATTTTCCCACATTTTTTTCTTCTGTTTTTTGCAAGGATTACACGAACAAAAAAGTAACCACTCGGCTCTTTAAGGTGAAAACATTACTAGAAGGTTTTCTCTTAGGCAACATTCGCATTGGTTTTCTCCAATACTTCATAACAAGTATATTCCGTCATTCAAAAATTTAAAAATACAAATACAAAAATGTTGATGGATTCTTAAATTTAAATGTCTCATATTTAGAGTGTATTGAGAAATCAGTTAAGATGTAATGTTAAGTAGATAAATCATAACATGGCTCGGTGAATCTTAATAAATCTACCTAAATGATAAATATTTCTTAAAATAATATCATGATTTACAAAACCATAACATATATTGATGAACCTTAGCATGTCCCACAAAAAAATAAATTAGCGCTTCTTATATATTATTTTAAAACTTTATCTTTAAAAAAAAAAATTTACCGACCATCAAAACATAAATCGTGGAAACCTCAACATTTCATCCAAAATCATAACTTTTTTTGTTCACATTTTCTATTTTTAAATCTTAAATTTTGACAAAAGAAATTGTCCATGTATGAAGAAAAATTATCTTATTTTTTGCCATTTATGTGCAACAATAATAATACAGCTCAGCCCATAAAAAACCTATATATGAAATGCTTTCATGACTCTGCTACAAACAATCTCAAACTTGGTGTGGCATCACACCTCAGAACAGTGAGTCACAAATGCCAATACCACTTAATTAAATGCTAGCAAAGACAAACCATGAGATTATCTATGACCACAGATAAATCCTCACTTAGTTATGTGATGGTAAAATTGAAGCTTGAATAATTCAACCAAACCAAAAGTTCATGATCCAACCGAAAGGAATATAGGTATAAGATATAAAATGGGACAAATCTTGAGTCTTATTGGATTGAACATGCTTATGTAGAAAGCCCATGTCCTCATATAAATAAATATATAACGCCCTCTCATCCGTGCATAATTAAATTTATCATGGTATGAGCTGTCCAAAATTTATCTCCGTTTATATTTTTAGTTTATTATTTCAAAATAAATAAAGTAGTAGCATCAATAATATGTAATTCATAAATGAGTTCTCTCAGTTTGATCTCTTTTTTTAAGTCCGCCATGCTCGATACTTTAGGTCTGTTGTTCTTCTCCGTCGTTCTGCAAGTTGCATATGTTGGTTCACCGTGAGTTTGAAGGAGTCTGATTATGAGATATTTACAGGCTTTCCACATAAGCGGATTCTATCCAATAATAAGACTCAAGTCATAAGGTTTGTCCCATCTTATATTTTATACCAATGTTTTTCTCGTAGTTTTTTCTCTATGGGAGTATATTATCCACGTATCTTTAAGAGAGGAAATATATCCCTTGTTACCGTGCGAAAAATTATTTGTAACATATCCTATAGTGATCAATTAAGTTTAGGGCCTGATATCCTACCAAATAAAAAGAAGAAGGTAAACTTGGTATCGCTTTTTAAAATAAAACAAAGAAATAACTAGATTTGTAATTTAAGTTTAGACATAAGACCTTCTTAATTAGTTTCTATAATAGGTTTTTTTTTTTGATAATTTTGAAAATACGTGCCTGGGTTGTGGGTTTAAAAGTAAATCAGTTTTTAACATGGGGCATGTAAACAATTTTTTAATAAATAGATAAATGAATCAATGAAATTCTCATCATATAGTAGGGTTATTAAAAAAACTCAAAGCTCCGAGCTCGACTTTGATAAAAGCTCGGCTCGAACTCGTTTGATAACTAATTAAACAGGCCGAGCTTGATTAAAAATTTAAGCTCGGTGAAATAAACGAACAAACACAAACATGGCAGGTTGGAGCTCAGCTGTTCATGCCCGGCTTGTTTAATGCTCGTGTAAAATTAGATAATTTGTATGTTATTTGGTATTTACTATGAATACGAATAAATATACGATTAATTATTTTTAAATTTAGATTTTAATTATTACCTTGTTGATTGTAACTGAAAATTACATCACGATGAATATTGAATCAATTACTGTTATGCTAAAATATTGAAGAACTTAAATAATTAGTGGTTTTAAATTTTGTTGACAAAGTTCCAAACAAGCTTTAAACTCGTTCATGTAATTATTATAACCGCATTCCTCGCTAGTCACTTTGACAGATATAATATTGAACATTGATATTATGTTTTTATATATTGATATAATTATTTATAGATTTTCTCTTGATTTTAGATAGGCTCTCTAGGGCAAAACGAAGGCTCGGCACGGGCTGGTTTGATAAATAAACGAGCCAAGTTTGATCAAATTTTTTAGCTTGTTTAAATAACCGAGTCAAACCGAACAACCTAAAACATGACTCGTTTGGCTCGTAACCGTCCTATCTTATAGCACAAATAATATGATCTCCTTTTGCCAAATATAAACAGCTCTCCCAACCCTTGTAAGTTTTTCATTTTACCATTCTAATTATTTTTTACTACAACAGTAACTATATATCTGCTATGACAAACCACAAAGTACTGCGAGCACGATAAATAGAAGAATCACAAATTAGAACGAACAGAAGGTACATATTTAACGAGGTTCGGCCAATTTGACCTACATCCTCAGACAAAGATGAAGAAGTTTACTAATTTCAGAAATTTGTAAGCTTACAATGATGGCGGAATAAACTCTCAAATTTAAATCCCAAATAAAAATCAAATTTCACACACAAAAGATGGTTGTCTTATTCTCTCTCTAGGAGATGTCGCAAAAGTTCACATCGAAACCCTAAATAATACAAATATATGATGTCTTCAATTACTTGAGTCTCAAATTAAGTTCCATCCGATATTTGTGCTTCAAACAAAATCTGAACCGCGGGGGCTACACCCCACACACCCTAGGTTTATGAGCTTCGAGCACGGCCCATAGATCTATAGGGGCCAAGCTCTCATTCCACGGCATCAACTCGTCTTTTGAGCTCGACAGCAAACATTGCTCGAATAACTTCATGCGCTCGATCACGGAGCTCGGAAAGCTCAACAGGTTTACAATAGGGCTCGATCATAAGTAATACTGATATGAGTTGCATAATTGAAGACATACATAACAATATCCATATCGTCGGGACCATTCTCTCGAGTATACTTATAAGCATCTGCATAGTTTAGAAAGCCGTAAACGTGGCAGATTGAGTGTGGATCTATCGTACACATGGCAGATTGGGTGTGCATTCACACCCAATCTGCCACGTGTACGGTATCTGCCACGTGTACGGTAGATCCACACCCAATCTGCCACGTGTACGGTTTCACCTACTCACTATAAAAAGTTTTATAGATAGGTCCCATATGATTTTTTTTTCCCACGGCCTCTCGCACAAGAATCTCCACAAGATTCCCCTAAAAGCAAACCTCGCAAAGTAAAATTAAGTTATCCAAATCACAAAGCAACAAACAATTAACAATTAAGAGGGAGTAATTAATCTCTGGTCATGGAATCTGATGTGTCCACCACTGACGCAATTTTCAATTACACGCTTATGTGCCCATCTCTCCCCCTGTATATAAATTCAAAAATATACCCGAATCGAATAAAACCATAAATGGAAGAAGAAGAGTTTCAGGAGTCGGAGATCTTGTGGCCCGAGCCGGACTCCTGCCACGCAAAGCCGCAGCGGAAGCAGCACCACAGGCGATGGAACAAGAAGCGGAGAGAGACGGCGGGCCGTTGATATTCCGGTGACTGGGCTTATTGAGAGAGAGCATCAAACTACACGTATTGGCAGAAATTATGATAGATGTGTTGAGAGAATGAATCCATTCAATAATAATAGTTATATTTCTATATATGTAAAACCAGGGTTAAACTTTGCGCCATGCCCGGGATTTTTGAAATAATTCATAAAACCTTTATACATGGGAAAAATTGATCATATAAAGCAATATTTATATATGGTTCAAGATTTACCGATGTCAAATTATATGATATTTTTTTAGTAGCAAGAAACTAAGTTTATGGAGTTTATTTTCAAAAAACAAAGGCCATGGTATTTATCTGAAAAATGGTCAAAACCCGTAGTGTTTATTTTCAAAAAACAAAGACCATAGCATTTATTTGAAACTCGTTATATTTTTCTGTAATAAATAAAATTCATGATATTTATTTGTAATAAAAAAAGCTCATGGTATTTATCTGGAAAATATTGAAAGTCTGTGGGTTTTAATTTATAAGAAAATATTCCATGGTATTTATCTGAAAAATATTAAAAGTTCTTTTATTTATTTGTATTAAGCACAGAACATGTTAGTTATATGAAAAATATCGAAAATTCATGACATCTATTTAATACAAAAATGTCCATGGTGTCGATTTAAAAAAAACATTGGGAAGTTCATGGTATTTATTTGGAAAAAGTACCTTGTAACTATTTCTAAAATGTTGGGAAGTTCATGGTTTTTTTATAATAAAAAAATCCATGGTAATGGTCTAAAAAAAACTTTAAGAATGCATAGTATTGATAATCTATATGTGAGATTATTGACTGATGGCAAAACTTGAGTACATGGCAAAAATGTAGTTAGTATGAAGTTGTGGTTGACGGCAAAAATGTAACTAAAATGAAGTTTTTCCATTCCAATGATTTTCCCTAATCACTCACACAATTTCATCAAAACCTCAAATTTGGCTTAAAAAATCTTAGTTTCATTAAAAGAATGTGGAGTTAAGAGCGGAGGAAAGAGTGGAATTATTAAAATTTCTTCTTACCAAATTAGTGTATTATAAAGATTGTTTATTGTTGCAGCTGAAGATACTTGATAATCATTTGGAATGTTTAGCATAATTGAATCATATCCAATGATCTTGAAGATATGAAAGTAATTAAAAAAGGGAAATTTGTTTTCCGGCTCAGCTTGAAGAAGAGATGGTTTATTTTTAAACCCATAAAATTCCAAAATAATTAGAAAGCCTAAAATATACTTTAAGCACGGTATGCTGAACACAAACCCTAATTTGTATACATATTTATTTTTCCATGTCGCAATGCATGCCTTGTGTACTACGTCGGTAAATCTCACGTCTAAATAACATATATAAAATGAAGTGGTAGTCTAATACATAGTTGGTTTGTAATTCTATTTACCTTCATGAATTGAATACGAATTAATTTGTCTTTGATTTTCCTTGTTCCGTGTTTACAAATGAATGTTTAGTACTAGCAGCGACGACACATGAATCGTATCATAATATATTGCATAAAAGAAAACAAAGTTACAAATAAATAGCATGGTTTTCTCATTCTCAAATATGACATATCAATACCTTTACCTTCAAAATATATTTTTAGAAATTAATTTCAACTTCTGAAAATTTCAAGAAAATTATTTATGATAGAATATATTTTTCTAAACGGGCTATAAAAATTTCAAAACACATAAATATATAATTTAAGTTTTACGGCTCTCACGGTCGCTATTTTTCGATGGTTCTGAAAATAGATTTCAACTGCTATTTTAAAAAATTCAGAACTCAGTCTTTCGAGAACCGCACTAATTAAGTGAACTCAAATGTTTTTGACAACTACATCGAAAAATCTATATTTTCTTTATTTTATTCGACCTCTGAAAACCGACGGAATTAACCTAATTTTGTCTTTTTAAATCACGTGTCGAATTTGTACAGAATCCGTCATGATTTGCGCATTGTTTTTTTCAAAATGGCATAACCCGAACTACCGAAATCTGTTTTTGACAATACTTAGATGTATGCATGCCAAATTGGCATACCTACAACTTTTCTATATATTCTGAGACTCAGAAATGTGTATATCGATCCGATATATGCTTTGCAAGTCACCCATTCGTTGCTATCCAGAAAATAAAAATCTGTTTTCAACCCTTAGACTAAAATAAATATAACTAGAGTTTCATAGATCTAAATCTCGCAAACTCAAGTGGTTTAGATAACTAGACTAAAAAGCCTACATTTTCTTAGTTCGACCCGAGACCTGAAAACCGACATAAAATATGCAAACTGCGTTTTAAAAACATATGTCGGAGCCGATCTGTTTTGCACAGCGATACCTAAACACGTCTAACTCCCAAATCAATAGTCAGAACTAGACGAGGTTTAAACCTGAGTCTACATAACATCTAGGACTACGTTTCTTGATATTTTCTAAATTCATATACGTTAAAAAATCGAAAGTTTCCAGTATTTCTTTACGACACCGTTTCTAGTCATTATTTGAATATTTCTCTTGCATCATTTCATTCTATGTGACTCCTTTCATTTTATTAAGAACTTACATGAATCATGTGATTAACCTACTACATGCTTAACACGAACTTGACTCGAGCTATGAATACGTAATGATGCGATCTTGACATGAACTCGACTTGAACTTGACATGAAACTTGACTTAAACTTGCAACACACTAACGTATTCATGGATTCGTATAAGCCTTGTGTCAACCTTATAACTTAGCATACGTGGGAGAAAGGAATAGTTTGGTAGTGAGCATATACCATGGCACGAGAGTCCACTAAAAATCACTTAACCTGAATCCCGTGTGTCGTCGTTCCGTGGGTTTATTGGAGCTTAACTCTATGTGTTGTTGGTCCGTAGGTTTGAGGGACTACTCTCGTATACACGCATACCTTCATTGTTGCACTACAACAAACGTGTAACCATAGAACTACTGTAACGACTCTGTTTTTAATGTACAGAAATTTGTTTAAAATTAAAGTACTAAATGGAGTATTTGCAAGCCTGAGTATGCTATAAATATTTAATTTGTTTTAGAACAATAAGAAAGCACTTGTAGCTCACTGGTAAAGACTTGCACTATTGTGACGTAGCCCTTGTGTTTGAATCCCATCAGCCACATATTATTTTTAATGATTTTTCTTTTAAACTTTTTGGAAGCCCAAAAGTTTACACGTACAATACACATAAAAATGAAAAGTCACTAAAATCAAATATGTAGAAAATATTATATGTATAGACTAAGACACATGGCAAGCATCCAGAGACCCAACTCACCAATGTGGCCGGGGAGATGGGGCTCTGGGCCGGCGCTGCCAGCCCCCCATACCAAATACCCCTAAACTTTGCCCAAGTGACTCTTCCCCTACCTCCACTACTCCTTTTCTGTTTGTTTTTTTCCTGAAATTAAACAGAGAATTAAAATGATGCATTAATCCAAAATTTTAATGCATTTTAATTCCATTCTTCAATTCTCAAAATCCTAATTTCTCCTATAAATATAACATCACACCCTAGCCCTCTCCATTCTGAAATCTATCATCAAAACTCTCAAATTTTTTCAAGTCAAATTAGTTATACAAGTGAAGTTAGCCCAAGGTCATCTTCCGGCGACGACCCGGGACAAATCCGGCGACACCGCGACTCCACGAAACTTCCATCTTGTTCCCATACCACTCCTCTCTCTTTTCATCCAGTAAGTTCCCTCTCCTCTTCTCTTTTCCTAATCTAAAAAGATCTCTTTTCAAAACTCGTCGGAAGTGGAGTTATTCCGACTTCCGATTTTAATTTTTGTTAAAAACATAACTTTTCATAATAACCAAACACCCATATTGTTACATCTTGTTTAGCAACCATAAACTAACATTGAGAACAAGTTTCAATTTAAAATACCATACTATGCAATTTTTATTTCACTTTTACGGTTAAATACCATAAACTTTTTATTCGTCATCTTTCATCATATTTGCTCATATAAGTTTTAGAAAACTCACGAGATAATGACCTATCTCATCACAACACTCATCATGACATAGCACGATGGATTTTGGAACAATATTTTGTGGGATAAATACAATTTTACAATAAAATACCTTAAACTAATAAAACCGTATTCTTTAAAATTGTTTTAATTAAATTCCTTGCAATTAAATCTCTACAACCCATTTTGGGGAACCCGATTTGGATGGTGTGGGTTATCGCACATCCTCGGTACTACTAGAGCGAGATGCAAACCTCCTCACGAAGCATCCGATCTCGATGGAATTTTTAATACAATTTTTAAGAATAATGTAATTTTCTATTTAATAAATAAATTCTAGTTTTAATAATTATATATATATATATATTATCAAAATATCTATTTTAAATATATATAATAAATTCCATGTTTTCTAAACAAAGGAATCACAAATTTCATGAATATACCATCACAAATCCATACAATTCCAATTTACACTAAAATACCATATACTATTCAATCTAGATTTATAATCATTAGAATACTTCACTTTTAAAAATTACATCGATGAAAATCCTAAATACGATAAATAAATGCTAGAGGTTTATTTTGAAATTATATCAAAACTATTTTTCATAAAATCCCCTCAAGTTTATTAATTTACAATAAGGACCCTACTAAATATAGGTTTAAGCAGGACCAATTCTCTTGAGCTTTAGGGAGCCAGAGAAAGTGGGTGCTTACCTATTTAAGGTAGGAAACTAAAACGGGGTTATTAATAATAATTGGCTTGGAACAAGTCACAAATCCTGCCGTCCATGTGCAGCAGTTACTAATAACTCCAAAACCTAATTCAGAAATCAAATTTTGTTTAAGTGTCTAACATAGACAGGGTCTCAGTCTAATCTGAATACAATTCCAATCTATATATACTTCAAATATAATTCCAATACAACATGAATCCATATATACTGAATACCATCTATATTAACATGACTTGAACTTACCGAACCATCGATATACATTGACTTGATCACATGATTATCATTTTACATCCTTGTCTGTTTACATGAGCAATTGATATCATGGTTTCGGCAAATCTTACATCTATAAACAATACAATAAACATTACGGGGTTTTCTAAGGGGTAGATTGGTACGGAATGTGTTAAAAGTGGCATGATGATGGTCACTTTAATACACCTAACCTGAATATCTGTTGTTGCTGTTCCATGGCCTAACGGTTCCTTGTGCTCCATATACCTTAGTCCATGGAATAGTTAGACTCCTTTCGTATACACTGACATATTCTGTACCAAGCTACAAACAACTACGTTAGTATAACAAGCATACATTATACAGTTATATTCTCTCTTATCTGTTTATTCTATTTCTATCTCTTTGGGACTTACCGAGCGATTGTTCGCTGACGACATTCTTTTTCTATTCTTTCTTTAGAATGTTGTCAGGAGGACCCGACTCTCTGGAGATCGAGCCCATCTCAGAAGATTTGGAGCAGTTCATTGAGGACCCCAAGCTCTAGTCACTTGTATATACTTTTACTTTCAGTTCATACCATTGTTTAGGCATTGCTTTCCACATTGTATTTACTTTTTAGTTGTATTGTAAAGAATGTTTAATAAATAAAAAGCTGATATTCATTTACATCTCATATCTTTCTTGTGTACATTTATATTATATTGCTTATTTACGCTTAACGTGTTTACTTCTGATTAAAGACGTCGCGGGCCTAGTCACGTCTCCTTATCCATATACCGGGAAGCGGGTCCTGACAGGTTTTGTCGGCGGCCCATGCAGATCAGTTCTGCATGAAAACCTAAGCAATATAACACAAGAATTATAAGATTCGGCAACTAAATATTCTTTATATTTTATATTCTTTGAATCTATCCTAACCCTATTTTTCTTTCAAGGTTATGGATTCCCCGAACAATACTAGCACCAACGTGAACGGCAACACAACACCACCACCTCTTCCACTTACGCCTACCGTTATAGCTCGGATCAACGACCAAACGGTACTGCTCGAGGCAATAAAGAGCCTCTTGGAGGGACAACGGCAACAGACTGCTATTCTAATGAACCGCCCAGAAACTGAGGCACCTGGAGTGAAACAATTCCAGGCACTGCATCCTAAGCAATTTTCTGGGAAAGAGAGCTCTCTGGAAGCTGAAGAATGGGCTCAATCCATTGAGGACGATATGGCAGCAGCACAAGTGCCAGACATTGCTTGGGTAAGGGTTGCGAAGCTGTAACTCACGGATAACGCCCGAATATGGTGGAAGGCGGAAGAAAGTTGTCTTATCCAGCCGATCGAATGGAAGCCTTTTTGCGACATGTTCAACGTGAAATATTTCCCCGAGACTGTCCGATTTGACATGGAGCAGCAATTCATCCACCTACAACAAGGATCTATATGGAGCAAATCCGTAGATGGGTATGATGCTGAGTTCACTATATTGAGCAGGTAAAATATGTCTCAAATATTCGAATTTTCTGATATCACATACTACACAACTAACACAAGACTGTAATAGGTTCGCGGCACATCTTATACCGACTGCTGAGATCAGGGCCAGAAGATTTCAGTAAGGGTTGGACCAGGAAATCCAACCAGCTTTAGCTACAGGGGATTTCCCAACCTACGATTTAGCTCTGAAGGATGCCCTTCGATATGAGGCAGTGGTGAAGAAGAAGGGCAGACCTCAATGTGCCGGTATGAAGCTCCCTGCTGCTCAAATAGCAGGAGGAGCCTCTTCCAGGCCACCTTTTGTACCCAGGAGACCGGGAGTACCTTTCGATTGGCCCAGTCCAGACTTTTGCACCTACTGCAGGAGGAATGGACACCTGGCGAAGGACTGCAGGCGTGCTAATCGTCTTTGCTTAGTCTGTGGCTTATCCACTCATGATATTGGATCTTGTCCTCATAGACTCAATCCAAATCCTGCAACCAAACCAGCAATCACCTATCCGCAGTGGCCAGTTATCCAGACACTTGAACCACATCTTGCTCTCCCAGCTCCACCTCCTCGTGGACCTACTGCACCTCCTCCTCGTCAGTTCCATCAAGCACAAAAGAACCTACAGAGGTACGGACAGATGAATACTCCTCCAGCAAAGAAGAATGTACCGAGGTGACAAGCTTTCACAATGACTGTGGAAAAAGCTGAAGCCACTGGTCTAGTCATCACTGGTAACTCTTTTCTTTCAAACTTTCTTTCAATCCTTATACATATCAAATATCTTATTCTATACCTAAACATATACTACACAACTTAGGTACAATTTTAGTAGTCTCACTTCCTGCACTAGCACTTTTCGACACTGGAGCATCTCATTGTTTTATTTCGCAATGGTTCATCCGAACTCATGCGATTCCAGTCAAACCACTCGTATCCAGCTGGAATGTCAGTTCAGGAAACGGCGTTCTAAAGGCAACAATGGGATACGACCTGTTTCCAGTGGTAGTCTGCGGCAGAGAATTTCATGCTGACTTTAAGGTGCCGGACATACCAAACTTCGATGTAGTTTTGGGTATGGATTGGCTAGGAAATTTTTATGCTGCCATCGACTGTCGTCAAAGGAGATTAGTGTTTGAGATTCCAGAGCATCCGGTCTTTTATTTCATGAGTGGAGACCGTACCCTGGAGCCTAGTACATACAAAGCAAAACCAAAGAAGGCACTGATTGCAACTCTAAAGGCGGGAGAAGATAAGCCAGAAGTAGTTCGAGAGTTCAATGATGTATTTCCTGAAGACATATCAGGTTTGCTTCCTGATCGAGCTCTTGAATTTGTAATTGATTTAGTACCTGGAGCACAACCGGTGATCAAAGAACCATACCGATTAAGTCCTGAAGGTTTGAAGGAGATCCGTACTCAGCTGGACAAACTTCTGCAGAAAGGATGGATTCGTCCCAGTACTTAAAGTTGGGAATCTCCAGTATTGCTTGTGAAGAAGAAGGAAGGTTCATACAGAATGTGCATTGATTATAGAGTTTTGAACGAAGTCACGATAAAGAACAAGTATCCACTACCGCGAATCGACAATCTGTTCGATCAACTAAGTGGGTCTTGCGTTTTCTCAAAGTTAGATCTTCGTTCGGGTTATCATCAGGTGAAGGTCAAAGAGTCTGATATTCCGAAGAAGGCATTTAGGACTCGCTATAGACATTACGAGTTTCTCGTGATACCATTTGGAGTGACCAATGCACCAGCCATATTCATGAATCTGATGAACCAAGTTTTCCGAGAGTACCTAGACAGGTTCGTTGTCATATTCATCGACGACATTCTGGTGTATTTTAAGAATCAGAAAGAGAATGCTGAACATTTGAGGATTGTTCTGGAGACTTTGCGACATCATCAACTCTATGCCAAGTACAGCAAGTGCGAGTTTTGGCTAGAACAAGTTGGATTTCTTGGACATTGTTTCAGGTGAAGGAATCTCTGTGGATCCAGCTAAATTATTCGCAGTAAGCGAATGGCCGATACTAAAGACAGTGAAGGACATTCGAAGTTTCTTGGGATTAGCGGAATACTACCGAAGATTTATTGAAGGATTTTCGAAAATTGCAACACCCCTGACCAAGCTCACATGTAAAGATGAATTCGTGTGGTCAAAAGCATGCGAACAACCTTTGGTAGAACTCAAGTCAAGATTGACAACAATTCCTATTCTCGTAATACCGGACCAATCTGGAGGTTTCGTAGTGCATTGTGATGCATCCGGTAAAGGATTATGATGTGTTTTACACCAGCACGGTAAAGTTGTAGCTTATGCATCATGACAGTTGAAGATTCATGAGCGCAATTATCCAACGCATGACTTAAAGTTGACAGCTGTTATATTTGCACTGAACATTAGGCGTCATTATCTTCTTGGAGAACATATAGATATATACACAGACCATAAAAGTCTGAAATATGTGTTTACTCAGAAAGAGCTGAATATGCGGCAGAGAAGCTAGCTAGAACTTATGGCGGACTTCGACATCAACCTATAATATCATCCAGAGAAGGTAAATATAGTACCTGATGCACTTAGTCGCCAACCACTATTAATGAATCTTACCGCATAGCGGAAGATATAGCAAGATTTGCATCAGATGGAGATAGAAGTGATCATGCCAGGTAACGCTTCAAGTTTGATGAATTTACAAGTTCAGTCTACAATTGCCAATCAGATCATAGCAGCTCAAGCAAGCGATGCCAAGTTGCAAAAGATCAGAGAACAAATAGAAAGTGGATTTAGAACAGATTTCACCATCCATGAAGATGAATTTTTGAGATACGGAAGCAGATTGTGTGTTCCACAAGATCCTTGTTCAGTCGAAAATATTGCACATTTGATATAACATATTCCTTACTTTTCTTAAATATTTTAGGTATTTATTATAAACATGAAACATATAAGGGTTTATCTGCAAAATACTATTTACCATATATTTATATATTATAATTAACATTATGAAGGAAAATATATGCATATAATATTTTTATTATGCATATCATATCAAATATTCTAACCAAGATTCTTTAAAAGATATAATATTATACAAATGGTTAGAATAATATCTCTATATTACTAACATTATTCATGGAAATATTGTGCAAGATTTAGCGCAGGTCAGAAGATTGGGATATCGAGATATCGGGAATCAAAAATCTGCCAATGAAGTTTAATTAAATCATAAAATTAATACTAGCAGAGATTCAGAGAAGATATGAAGATTCCAGATATCACAACAATCTCCATGTGTTAATATGAGGCTACAGAAGAATTTTCGTCAAATGATCCCATTATACCATCGTGCTTCCGCGGCTAAACCCCCCAAAACGCGGTGGATCCGCGGCCGATATGTAGAGTTAGGGTTTGGGATTTTTTGGGTAGGATCTTCTCAACAAACCCTCACATATGACATCTAGGATTTGTATCTTCTGTAACTATAAATAAGACCGAGGGCTAAAGGTAGAAATCATCACCTTTTTACATGAAGAAAATCACCATCAAAGAACAAGTGATACACGACAGGTCCGCGATTCAATGTGATAAGGCGACGTGAACATCGACAGAACATCTAATTTCTACGAGGCAGAGATCAAAAGCAACTTCTTCTTCTTCTTGTAATCTAAACTCATAAGATTTGTACTTGTAAAGTTGAGTAATAAAGGTAGACTATAAGATTAATTATTTCGTATTTAATTTCTGCATTATGATTTTCTTCTCTATCTTTTCTTCTCCTATCTCCATCATGCGCGAGTAATTCTCCGCTTGATAGGGTTCGCAGGATTAGAGTAGAATAATGGATGTGAAAATATTTTAACTTCTTTTACGTCTTATGAAGTTTATAAACTTTAGCAAAAGAATCGTTAACATCCTAATCGGGCGCACTATCAAGTTATTGATAGTCTTGACCACGATTTGAGATCAGATTAACAATTATTTTGTTAAGGGCTAGATATGAATAGAGATCAATGAAGGGTCAAGGTTCAATAGTGGGGAAACCCTAGTTTCATTTAATAACTCTAATAATCATTCATTACTATCAATCTAGTTTTAAATCTATCAAAAAATAAAATGAGTCATCTTTATTAGTCATCCATGGCTACTAAATCCTAACGAACCCTACAAGCCTTTTTCCTATAAAATCTATATCCGTATTTAAACTAGATCTTAAAACTATAAATTCTACATTCGTACTTAACATAGATCTAGAATCTACAACTATTCTCCATATTCTTTTATTCTTTAATCAACTCGTCTGAAGCAAGATTAGAAGTTCCACGCATCCCTGCGGACGACCCGTGCTCATTTCGGCTAGCTACACGCGACACCGTTGTTGATTACGGTTATTTACTACTACACACTCTTTCACACGACCAATCAAATGGCGTCGTTGCCAGGGATCCGTGCGTAATTTTTTTTTTGCTATTCGTGTTGAATTCTTATTCGATCCATATCATAAAAGTTAAAAAACAGCAAATTGTGTATTTAACGATTATTGTGTGACTTTTTGCGAGGGAATCTGGAGTCACTGGATTGAGGAGATAAAGATTCAGAGACATTCAGCAAAGCCCAGAGGAGTAAATTAGACCACAGAAGAAAATTCAGCAAACGAACACATCAAAGCGCGGCTGAACCGCGGCAGAAGCAAGTAATTAGACGCGGAACCGCGGCGGTCTTATTGAGTTGGGGCTCTAAAATCTTCTGGTATACTTCTTCATACCTTTATCTCTCCTCTGAGATCCAATAATTTTATTTTCTGCAGAATTCTTTGCAAAATATCGCCGCTCAAAAATCTTTTTGCGTGTTTTGAAATTGGTTTGTTTGTGCATAATTTAATACGGACTTTAAGGGGTAAGACCAAAATTCAGATTAGATGGGGATTTCATCACCCTTCCTAGGCCCCACAAATCACAAAACGAGCATCCACACAACCCTATTTTAATTAAAAAATATCTAGACCAAGACTCTAAGGACCGTCGCGCTCAATTAGGACACAGGATGGCCGTGGGTAATTTATCGCTTATCCGTATTTCTTTTGTGGTGTCTAGGGAAGTGTGTCTAGGAAAGTGGTTACTTAATTAGATCCGCTATTTTCGGTGATTCGTATAGCGGATACCTCCCACTTACCTGGCACTTACCTGGCCACAAGAGTGATAAAGAGGTGGTAGAGGATTGATTCCGCGGCTTGTCCTTTGGAAGTCTAGGAGCGGTCTAGTGCTTGACCTAGGTGACCTTAGTTTTAGGGTTTGTTTGAGCATTTTGTGATTTGTTGAGTCAACCCTCAAGTCCCACTTTCAAAGCAAAACAATCCAAATAGAGCTTAAATATTTCCCTTTTCACCCTCTTTTCTTTTCACCTTCTTATATTGGGTAACCCAAACAGACGAACTCTTGCCGAGTTTTTCTATCCAGAACTAGATATTTCTTATTTTCGTAATCACTTCGGTATACTATCCGACTCTACCATATCTTTGAGAGTGGAAAGAAACAGTTGGACTCCTCACCAAAATTCAACATCGTCTTATTTTGATAATTCATGTAAAGCAAGTGAGGAACCACCTGAACGCATGTCCATTGCTGAGTATATTGCAAAGACTGAATCCCAAAGTTTCAATCCGGTCAAATCGTTAGGACAACAAACATGATTGATGTGGAAATAGTGTTTGTAGTAGTTAACCGCAATCAATAACAGTGTCGCGTGTAGCTAGCCGAGATGAGTACGGGTCGTCCTCAAGGATTCGTGGAACCTTTAATCTTGCTTTAGACGAGTTGATTAGAATAAAACAATAGAGAGAATAGATTCTAGATTTATGATAAACACGGATTTAGAATATATATAAAGAAGAGGGCTTGTAGGGTTCGTTAGGATTTAGTAGTCATGGATGACTAATAAAGAATACTCCTTTTATCCTTTGATAGATTTAAAACTAGATAGATAGTGATGAATAAGGATTAGGGTTCTTGGAAGAAACTAGGATTTCTCCACTATTGACCCTTGTCCCTTCATTGATCTCTATTCATGTCTAGCCCTTAACAAAACAATTGTTAATCTGATCTCAAATCGCGGTCAAGACTATCAATAAATTGATAGAGCGCCCAATTATGATATTAACGATTTTTTTGCTAAAGTTTATAAACTTCATAAGACTTAAAAGAAGTTAAAATATTTTCTCATCTATTGCTCTACCATAATCCTACGAACTCTATCAAGCGGAGAATTACTCGCGCATGATGAAGATAGAAGAAGAAATGATAGAGAATGAAATTATAATGTAAATACAAAAATTAAATACTAAATAATTAAACGAATGATCTAGCCTTATCAATCAACTTCACAAGTACAAATCCTATGAGTTTAGATTACAAGAGAAAGAAGAAGTTGCTCTCGATCTCTGCCTCGTAGGAAATAGATGTTCCGTCGAATCTCACGTCTCTTTATCACGTCGAATCGCAGACCTGTCGTGGAACACTTGTTCTTTGACGGTGATTTGCTTCGTATAAAAGATGATGATTTCTAGCGTTAGCTCTCAGTCCTATTTATAGTCACAGAAGATACAAACCCAAGATGTCATATGTGAGGGTTTTTTGAGAAGATCCTACCCAAAAAATCCCAAACCCTAACTCCTCATATCGGCCGCGGATCTGCCGCATTTATGGCCTATTGGCCGCGGAAGGGCCATGGGTTAGTGGGATCGCTTGATGAAAACTCTTCTGTAGCCTTATAATGACACATGGAGATTGCTGTGATATCTGAAATCTTCATATCTTCTCTGAGTCTCTGCCAGTATTGATTTTATGATTTAATTAAACTTCATCAGTAGATTTTTGATTCCGGATATCTCGATATCCCAATCTCCTGACCTAAGCTAGATCTTGCATAATATCACCTTGAATAATGTTAGTAATATTTGTTATAGAGATATTATTCTAACCATTTGTATGATATTATATATTTTAAAGAATCTTGATTAGAATATTTGATATGATATGCATAATAAAAATATTATATAAATATTATATGCATATATTTTCCTTCACAATGTTAATTATAATATATAAACATATGGTAAAAAGTATTTGTTAGATAAACCCAAATATGTTTCATATTTATAATAAACACCTTTAAATATTTAAGAAAACTAAGGAAAATGTTATATCAAACCTGCAACATTTTCGACTGAACAAATACCCCCAAACTTAACTTTGATCGTCCCGAGCAAACTATTTATTCAAGAGAGGGAGGAAAAAAAACCTAAGTAGCACACTTTCGTAGGCAACACGATTGCACTGAGCACGTGCAACCAGCCGTTAAACCTCTAAGTGTCCCTAGTAGGAGGAGTGTTGTCTTCTGAGGGTTTTCAGCGGATTACACCCACAAAATCCCATAATAAAAGAAAGAAAATGAAAGATAAGTACAAAGATAAAAACTATAAAAGAAAGAACTTAAAAATAAGAGTTTCCAACTACACCAGTTTTTCAGTTACCATGAGCCCTATCTTAATGGTCGTGAAAAGATGTTAGAAATCATATCATCCCTCAATAAAATATCGCCTTTAGTCTTCCTCCCTACCTTTCTTCCAAATATCGATCATATACCTCTACGTGTGTGTAAAATACATCCCTACACTTAGAGAATTCAATTCAAGCTATCACACTCTTTTCTATTTTCTTTAGTACTTTATAGTCGGTGAATAATTTCGATGAAATTGCTCACACATCTTTCATGCGACCGTTAATACTTTTTGAGGTACTAACCGACCGATTACTAAATGTTTTCGCGCATTTAGACGTAATTCCTTGTCTTGCAACACCTAAGGCTTAGCAGTGGCTCCCAAACTAGTTAGTCTAAGACACTAGATGATAAAGCACCCTCACTATATTTTTTTATGCTGCCTTAAGTAATTACAAAACCAGTGTTCATTTTCTTCTTCACCATTTTTTCTTTATATTT
Source organism: Agapanthus africanus (assembly GCA_030015575.1). NCBI lineage: Eukaryota > Viridiplantae > Streptophyta > Magnoliopsida > Asparagales > Amaryllidaceae > Agapanthus > Agapanthus africanus. The sequence goes on from CM057343.1 coordinate 83,350,401, forward strand.
TTATTTTTCTTCATACTAAGGCTTTTAAACAAGAGCATTTCAAGGTATCCTCTACTATCCCAAGTTTCAAGATGTGTGCAAATGCATATAGTAGGGTATCAACGTTCAAATGTTTGGCCTCAAGAATAGAGACTATTTTTCAGACTTATTTTTATCCTCAGATTAGAAATTTTCTTCATCTTCCTAACCCTTGGGACAACGGCTCATAACTACTTATTACTAGTTTCGTTTAAGAAAATATCTAATTTTCTTGCTTTTCTTAAACCATTCCTATTTTTCATATGTAAATTTTTACTTTCAAACTTTCATTATCAACAAAAAAAATTGTGCTTATATATAGTATAATGCAAAATACTGTCTAAATAAGTACAAACCTCCCCCAAACCTGTTTGCAGCAGTGTCCTCACTGATGTCATCTATTAAGCTTAAAAAAACTGTAGATTTGGAAGGAAAAGTTAGTAACGGGGACATGAATAAATGACAGTGAAATCCTCCCCCAAACTTATTTTTGGCTTATAATTATGTAAAAATTTATTTTCTTTCAAGAGCCAAAAGATTCCCCCCCCCCAAACTTGAGTAAAATAGTATTAAGCATTCAAAATTATGAGGGGGGTTAAAGTTATTGGTCAATATAACGATTTACGAAGACAAAAAGTCAGCACCAACCATTCAAAAATTTTATCGATGTAACACACTGGTTGGTAGACGATCATGTCACCTATCGACGTGAAGAAGTAGGAAGGGGATAAGAGGTGGAATAGAACGGGTTTACATATCGGTTTATAGAGACGAAACAATGATGATGAAAGAAAATGAGAATGTGAATGAGTTGATATGGGAAGAATAGTCACATTCTCGTATGGGATAAGAAAAAATGGTGGTGGTTCAATTTTTTCGGGTGGAGGTTGATTAATCACAAAATCCGTTTCGTTTAGGAATGCGATTTCGTTGGCGAAAATATTATCGAAACTTTCATCGATGGTCCGATTGAACATTTCAATGTCAATAAGTGTCGCGTCAGAATTCAACACACTTGATTTGTCAAAAATTATGGAGGTAGGACCCTTGAAAAACTCATCTATCTCATTCTCAAAGAGGTCTAAATCAAGTGGTCTCTCTAGAATTATCGAACTCGAAATAGCGGAGTGTGATTCATCAACACTCATTAAAATTAAAGAAAGATTAGGAGAAGAACCAAAGAAAGTGGGTGATAAAATGGGTAAACAAATTTAGGTGTCGAGTATTGCTGAACTAGATATGGGAAATGAAGGCTGAATATCGTTCTGCTTTTCGGTCATGCATTTATCATCAATTTCCAGACGTATATGGGGTTTGGGAAAAACAGTTAATGGTTCGAGATGATGTTCACAAGGAAATGAAAGGACCTGATGAATTGGAGAAAAATTCATCCAAAACTGTGGGTTCATCATCCAATATATCCCTAGCGTCAATATCTTCAATCAAGTGAAGGTTAAAATTCTCAGACACCTAATCAAAAGCATGGTTTTTAATCAATTTTGGTTCTAGAGTGGAGGTGTAGAGATCACAAGGTTTGGGTGTGGTTTCACTTGAAATGGATCCTTCACAATCAGGTAAATCAAACACTACAAAGTCGCACAACTCATCAAACATTTTATCTTCAATTGGTGAATCATTTGGTGTACTCGATAGATTTATGAAACTGGAGTTGTGGATTTCAATTTGGGATGGAGAGGTTTGATTTGGAAGGGTGTACTGCTCTCTCTCACTACCCAAATTCTTAATTTGTCCTATTGCCATATCATAGATTGAAAAATTTTGAGCTAGTTGGAAACAAGTTGCTCGTTCGTTGGGTTGTATGAGGGCGGCCAAGGACACATTCAATTCCTCTATGTGGCGGCATGACGCTACCCGAAATTCTTCCACTGTCCGTTCAAGAATAGACATGGGTTGGTAACGGGTTTCAGCTGAAGTTTGAAATTCTTGTGGATAGGTAAAACTCCCAAATGACTGTTCAGAAGAAATGTCTACAGAAGGTGTAAAAGTCGGGTAGGATTGATAGGAATCGAATGGTTGTGAAAATTGGACAGGAGTGTTAGTTATATGTATGCCCTAGAGTCCATTACTGTACATACGATGTATATTGTAGTGGATGCTTGGACATATATAGGGAGGACTTTCTTACTCGACATGATAGTATGCTATCTGATTGCTCTTTATCTTAACATGTACACTGATTGTCTCTATGTTACATGTTGATAAAGCCCTTAGGATGAGTACTTGACTACCAGGACTATGATGCAGATCATACTAGTGGGGACAGAGTAGTCGCTAAGTATATCCTTCAAATTTTCCTAGTCGTGGGTGTATCGAGACAGGGCATCGATATACCAGAGTAGACTAGTGTATAGCTTCTCGACCCATGTAGATGGGCGATGGATGATCCCATATCCATTGGTGTTTGACATCAGAGATAGTATACGGGTGCTCAGTAGAGACTGGGTACACTGAACGAACTCACCGAGAACTCCCAGATGGTATTATATCTAACGTCAGATGGCAGTTCTCTGGTGACACTGGTACAGATTAATCTGTAGACCCGAGATCGTCATAGAGACTTGTGTGATTCCCACTGTGCTTTGATTTCCACCTTACCACGTTCAAGAGAACGTGCAAAACGGTGGCTTTTGGGTACAGTCCCGAGTCACATGGAGGCAATGAGCGATAGGAGGGGTTTCGTCTCTCCCGGTATTGGGAGTTGATGTTGCGCTATGCTCGATTGGCTATAACAGGAAGTCCTTGACCAAGGATGCTTCAGAGATATACTGGTAAGTGTTATCAGTACTTTCTCGACCCATTATGAGCCTCATATCGACATGACTTATCGAGTTACTGGGGTCTGACGTTTACCGCCCCTAGACGAGATATGCGACATATCAGACGAAGAGACCGGACTGTACGGTAGTGTTACTAATTGGATCCTCAGGAGTGTGAGCAGGCTTGCTTGTTGATCTTCTGATCGCTCAATACCCGGGTGGCCGTTACGTTTAGCAGACCGCTTGCGGCTTGTGGGTGTTTGATATGATCATCACCTGCTGCCGGCGTATTGACGAGTCTTTAGAGTCCTACACAGGGGTTTCCTGGCTCAAGCGAAACGGAGTAGAGCACATATGTGATATGTGCGGGACCGAGATTGATACGATATGAGATACCGTATTTTATTCTCGCGAAATGTGACATTGATCGGGTATATGCGATATAGCCGGGTTATCGGATCAAGTGTTGATTCGATAAGTTGTTACACAAGATATTAGTCGGTTATAGCCGGATTATTAAATCAAGAGTTGATTTAATAATTTAATTTATAATTATATATCAGATATATTACATTACATTAACTAGTATTAGCTCACTTAAGATTTCTTTTCTCACTAGATTGTACACATTATATATATGTGATATATGCAAGTGTACATATTTGTGTCATGCTTGATAATACATACAAGATGGGTGTATGAGACTTAAACCATATTAAGGTTAAATTAGGGTTTATTTATTTCTTAAAGAATAACAAAAGAGAGAGACTTGGTCAATGTTGTCAAGCTTTCATGAAGCTTGTAGAAACATTGACAAAGTCCACTCTTTTGTCATTCCTTAAGATATTATTTAACCCAACCTTTAACCTTATAGCTCGGTTAATTCTCTATATGAGTTAAGCATGAGGACTTAACTCATCCATGGTTACATAATTCATTGGGGATAAGTTATTCTCAGATGATGAGTTTATCTTCTTCTTCTTCTTCCTCAAAGCTTACTAGCTTCAATGGAGGTATGAGATAAAATGTGAGAAAATCAATTCTAAAGTGAGCCCACTTCCTAATTCAGCATCCTCTACTACTTGCCATTTAGTATAGGGTGTTCTCTTCACAAAGTTCTTGACCTAGTGAAGAAATAGCTTGGGTTAGTGTCTCCTTGACGTAGATCATCTTCGGTCTCGAAGACATTGAAGTAAGCATGTTCGTTTCTTCATCGGAGCCTTTCTTGAGTCCGGAGTTCATGATCGCAGCGAAAGGACTACTACACGGAGCTATTGAAGTGAAGGACCGGTCTACAAAAGTTGTATTTCTTGCTCACTTCTTATTGCAAAGTGTTTGCATTTGATTCCGTAGATTTCTAGTATACGATTCAATGTTTAGGGTTAGCTAGAACGAGAAATTTTTGAATTTGGCTTGGACGATACCTCCCGAAACCTTGCTGCTGTCTTAAGTAACCCTGCAGTGGTATCAGAGCCATGCTGGAAATTAATACAGCTTTTGTTAAGATTACGAAACCGAAATACTCCGAAACTTGAAATACTAAAATCATGTTTCTGTCGATTTTAAAATGAGCTCAAAAATTTTTCAAACAAGTGCAGAATCATATTTGGGCATAGAGATGAACATGGGAGAAAATTGGGACCATGTGCTCGGATTTTGGCCGAGCACATGGCCACAATTTCCAAGGAGGCTGGCCCTATAGGAGTGTTTTGGTCCCAATTTTTTTCCATGCACTGGTCTCTGGGTTTTGGTGTTTCAGGTGTTGTTTGTTTTTGCTAATTTTGCATGTGATATAATCTTACACTATAAACAATTCGGAGTATTTCATATTCGTAGTTTTAATATTGTTTTGGGTTATTCACATAGTGTCTAGGCGAAGTTAAAAAGTTTGATCGAATGTCAAAAACCCATTTTTCCAAGTTTAACGTATTCGGAAAAATATGCAAGTGATCCTATGAACCTTCTAGAAGAATGAAATCCTAACTCGACTTTTTTGGATCGAGGAACCGCGGTCAAACCTTAGGGTTTTCCGTAGTTCCGTGGCGACATGAGTGAGGCTTGGGTTAGCCCTTCTACGGTTGGTGCATAGGTACTGTGGTATATTCTGGGTATTATTAAAACTGTGCTCAAGTGTTGAGCTGTCGGGAAATTGCGGGACTTTGATAAATCGATCGAAAAGTTTAACATCGTCCGGATATTATGTGATGGGATACAATATTTGGAATCCACAAGTAGTTATGAGATAACTAATTTGAATGTTATAAATCTAGCAGTTTAGTCTCATTTGATCGGTTGCCACGGGATTTTGATGTGATCAAAAGTCCATCGTAATCACGTAGTGTACGCGGATACTCGCCGGGTAAACTTAATAGATAGCCATACCCCATAGCCCCGACCAAGTGACTGTAGGAGAACCTCGTCGCCAAAAGTATCCGTTCAGGTGCTCGCGGCAGCGGTGTTCCGCCTTACTACACTTCGTCGACGGCATCGGGGGATGCGGCCGTCTACTAAAGTTTCCGACGAGCATTCGATCAGGATGTCGGGAATCTTGTTGAATTGCCCGACTAAATATTGAAAAGTGTTTTCGAGATCGAGACTAAAATGCGGGGTTTATAATTGTTAGGCATGCAATGTCTAAGGAATTCATTTGGTTAGGCATGAAATCAAAAGTATGAGATATTTCGGGTTTATAATGTCTAAGGTGGTTGCGGATTCCAACTGTTGTAGTTTTTCACTTTCTTTTCTGCGACCGTAAGTGTAATATGTGGTGTATCGCCGGTTTCGGTGCTATATGTCAACGACAATTGGGATACACATATTTACTTACGTTGATGACATGTGATGTTATGTGTTGCTGTGATATGCTATATTGGATCGTCGTGTTTGAATAGCCGGGGGTTTTATATGAGATGAGAGTTTTTCATTTTCATTCATGTAAAATTCATTGCATGTAATATTCTTTTATTGGGGCACTTCCGGATTGAGGATGATGTCACCATTGTATATTATTTACTTTTCCGTATTAGGATAGACCCAAGGCGGGGAGCACAAGCAACCGGGTTCTAGGGTCCAGTAGGAGACCATCTCAAGGAGTTGAGACCAGGTCTCCTAACTCTAGAATTAGTAGGGTTGCTTGCTGCTCCGTAGGGGTCTAGGGGTGTGGGATTGGTTATTCATCACGACCGTGGAATGCGTGTTTTATACAGGTTTAAAATAAAACCGGAAATCCTAGTATATCCAATATTTCATATGTTTTTATTCTGCTGCGATGTTCTGTGATGAGATCATATAACTGTTCTGAGTCGAATGCCTATATTATATATATGAGATATAATTAATATTGCTGCTTTCGTTTCATATGTGTTGCTTGTGAAGCATAATAATTGGGACTTCATTAATGAGATTAATGAAATAAAAGAAACCTAAAGATATTGTAGTAACTTGTCTCGAAAACTGGTAGCTCTAGTTTTTGCTTTGCATAGCGGTATTCCTTGTAGAATATCCAGCACCTTATTCGATAAGGAAAGAGCCGCTTCACCGGGAGTGACCTCTTTAGCGAAACTAGCAGATGCTACACACTCGGTTTGTCTTTTGATTGCTTCTATAGTTTTTTCTTTGCATAATGGTATTTGTGAAATATCCTGCAACTTATTCGATAAGGAAAGAGCCGAGATCCCTTCACCGGGAGTGAGCTCTTTAGCAAAACTAGTAAAAGCCTAAAAAACACTCATTTTCAAAATCACTCAATTCTACGACGATATAAAGTTCATTACACAAAAGGTTTTCTTAAAAACCTGTCGTAGCCCCCCGTCATTTCAGATAAGTACTACTTAGTATTCGTGCTGCGTTTGTTGACCTTAGCCAAGGCGTAGTGTGCGCTAGCTGATTAATGCTTATCTGCATAAGTATATGATGCGATTGAGTTAGGGTAGACGTGCGACTTTGTTGACCTTAGCCAAGAGTCGTGCGGGTGGGTTTAATTCAATCGGGAAATGACGGGTTGAACTTGGCTAGCACTTATGATTTGTTGACCTTAGCCAAGATCATAAGTTGCTAGGGGCAAAATATTATTGGGAATTTCAAGTGTTGAAATTTGCAATGAGATTGTATACTTCCTATGAGATAGTTGGATCCCGATACCCACTGCGAGTAAGAGTTACTCCTGAGAGAGTTTTACACATTACAATTAGCCGATCAAGTAGGTGTCTAGAAAGGTGTTAACGGGGTTATGCCTCTGAAAAATGAGATTTATTTTAATTAGGTCCGTGCGAAAGCACGGGGAACCTCCCTTAAAGTACCGACACTGGCCTGGCCGAAAGATTGGCGAAATTGTAGGGTGTAATTAATCCCGGCTAGTCTTTCCTTTTAGGGTTTGAAGGAAGATTTGACTAAAACAGTGGGAGTCATCCTGATTAGATAAATTAATAACCAATCTAATCTTGCAAGAGCATACGCTGAGTGTTTTCTTCTCTCTCTCTCCAGGTAGCAACCATGTTACGCCTTAATCAAGATAATAATACGGACGTATTGACCGAACCCGCTTGTTATACTGAGCTAGGGGAACGTTGGTCCCGCTCCAACTTATAATTGTTATAAGACCGAGCAGGAAATAGGGGATTACCAGAATTCCTGTGCCGCCCAACTGAAGAAAGTGCATGCTGATGTATCATCTTTGGGTGTGTTTATTACAGAGAACTGTTTCTCAGTATTCTTTACATCCTGGGTATATGATACCGGATCAAGATCCCATATATGTAATCTGTTACATGGGCTAAAGATATGTAAAGAACTGAGAAAGGGTGATAAGTTTCAAAAGTTGGAAAGGTGCAAGTGTTGTAGACAAATCTGTTGGCAGTTATCACTCTGTATTACCAAATACATTGATTCTGAACGAATGTTATTAGATTTCGAACCTGATATACAACATCATATCAGTCTTTTTATTTAGTAAAGAAGGATATAATTTTGTATTGTTGGATAATGTTTTGAACATTTCCTATATTAAGAGTTGATCGGTTCAGGCATGTTATCTAAAAGCATATACGTTCTAAATCAAACTACAGTTCTTAACGTACAAAACACACACAAGGGGAAGAGTTCAGAAATGAACGAGTCCTTCTTGAGGCATTGTAGACTAGGTCATATCAATGCGACCCGACTAACTAAGTTATATTTAGATGCATATTTAAATCTGTTTGAATTTACATCTTATGAAACTTGCCAGTCATGTCACACAGATAAGATGACCATAGCTCCGTTTATTGGAAACAGAGAAAGAGTTAGTGAACTCTTGAGATTGATACATGATGATGTATGTAGGTGTCATGACTAGAAATATTAGCTCGTGACCAGCACTTGAATCACGCCACGTCTAAAAGCGTAACGGAATTCAAGTAAGCTGAAACCCAGAAATCTAAACCCTTTTTTGAAAAATAAAGGAGGTGAAGTTTTGAAATAAGGGTATAATGAAAAATGCCAGTTTATTTTACTAACTAAAAAACATGTTTCGTCTTTTAAAAATTTGGGCATTGCCTCCTTTGTATATTTTATACAAGATAATGATAAAGGCATCCCTAAGCGGGAGCTAGCTCTTCGCCAAACGGCGGATCACAACCACACAAGACAATATATATAAGTATACGACGCCCAACGGCGAAGATCACCACCAAAGATAAAGAAAAGCAAGACATAAAAACCACAAGTAGCGGAAAACCCCTCGCTCTAAGTCTCGCAACCACAATCCCACTAAGACTCATTACTTATACAATTTACTAATTTTGATTGATGGAGTTGACTAGATACAATATGAAATATAGATACAAGAGTGGGTACGATACGGATGTTTCTCCTACCAATACAAAACACCCGAATGCAACTGTGTGCCAGCGAAGCCGCTACTGATTCCTGCGGTCTACCTGCAAGAACTGTGGCACAATGGGGGTGAGTTGCCAACTCGTGAATAGAAATATATCAACAAGTAGAAATCGAATAAATAACGACTCCTAGGTCAACTGTATCATGAAGGTAATACTATGATATTTAGGGTGACCGGGTCTGTATATGCGCTAATAAGGTAGTCAATGCCTATAAGCATGTGGATAACATCCAACAGTATAATCAACGCATGTATGCAAGTGGATATCGTCCATCCATATGATCAATGTCTATATGCACGTAAATATCATAAAGGAGTGTACATGAAAGTATGAGGATATAAATCAATGGTGTCCCTCGCGACACATCAAAAATTTGGAACCTGGATGTCCAACATCGACACCCGAAAACATCATGAAACCTGTGCCCAGTATCGGCACGTAAATCCTCATATATCTCAGGCTCCGTATCATCTGCGGGATCGGTCCGCGGGCTCCGGCAGTATGGATCGGCATATATCCATCTCATGACTCCGGTCGGTATCCTCCGGATAACCGCCAGGTCCAAATGCTATCACCGGCAGGCAGTCTGCCCCTGCCAGGCTCATCGTCTACACCTTGAGCTTCTTGCCCCAGGGTACCTTACCGGGTCCACCATGTAACCGCAATCGACCTCATCCAGCTACTCGATCGGGTTTCACATGTCACACGTCTCAGAACCGAGAAAACGCATGGTGGACGCACTGAAATATCATATCAAGAGAAACCGGGTTTTTAAAACAGTACTTACTTTCTTTTGAAATAGCTACAGTTCTTAAATCCAGAAATCTCATGAAAACAGCATATCTCAATATCATGCAACATGGGACAATGATATGACATATTAAAGGAAAACCGCTCTTTTAAATGATTCCCGTTTTTAAAATACATCCTGCGGTTCCCAATTTCTCCAAGTCAAATACAATATCGTATAAAGGTGCATATGCAACAATAGCAAGTAAATTATGCAAGGAGTCATATCATAATGTAGCAATCCTACTGTGTAGTGACATGGCAATTATCGATGATGAAGTGTGTGAGCCGGCAAATCTGTGTATGTGTAACATACGCATCATCGATAATGGTGCAGGCGTACTAGCACAGGTACAAATAATGAAATGCGAAAAACATGAATGCAGCATAAGGTAAATCATATACAAATGCTGACAGGTATACGTATCTAATATGACCGAGTTGGTGAATCTATCAATCGGCATCTAGCCACACAACATCATGTACGGTATAATCCATCGTACGGCATATCACACATGTTTCAAAACATATATAAATGTAACTATATACCTATGTCCCAGGTCACATCCATAACGATCTTATATCAGGGGACAGACAAGGTATCAACCATCTCAATCGACTCGCATCCGTATACCAAAATATCATCATATCATCATATCCGTCTTATATTCTTTCATCTTATTTATACCTCACATAAAGTCGAGTTTACATAAACATTCTATCTTCACTAAAAGTATAAGTATCTAATCTAACATACACACCCGAACCATACAATCGGATTTTTAAAGAGCGAGTCGTAGTTTTTGAAAATAGGGGTTACGGTGTTTTTAAGGAAAAGATATCATTTGAAATTCCGTAACGTCCCTCAAGGTATCCGTTTAAAAGATGCATATGACTCTTCAGTTTAGAAATATGTATGGTTCGGATGACATATCTACGTCGACTATCTAGTCCTATAGTATCCTAAACGGCAATATCGTCAAACATCATCCTCAAATCCCGTCATCACATATTAGCCGTACTATTTCACTTCTAACTATCCTTTAGTTTCTAATATAGTTCTCTAGCTATCTTTTAACTCTATTTATAGTTTTCTATTAAAGGTTTTCTTAATCAAATACTATGAATCGGTTTCCATCAAAATGTGCGGGGGTGCTATACGCCATCCACCCGACTTCCGCCGTGGATATAGATCCACTCACCTTGCTTCTTGCTTGCCGAAGTCGATGATGCCATGCTCTGCCGCCTCGGAATCCACGTAAAGATACCTACAATAATAAACAATCGCAATGCGTGTTAAAATCAAGGCGGAAAACCAAAACAGCACACGTTTCGCTCATAGGTTAAAACCTATAGCTTCGTGTGCAAAACACGACTAAAAATCCTAGTCGTTGACGTTCAAACACCAAATGACCAAATACAAATCCCAATACCAAAACCAAGCATCCTAAAATACAGAAAACATAGCCAAAAACACCCCACTGTGCTCCCAGATTTTACCCTAGGCCAAATTGGTCAATTCTGCACATATGGAGGTAAATCTGCGGCCATTTGGTGGAGTTGGGGTCTCGGGTCTCTGTGGTAGCTTCCTGGGTGCCTGCATGTGTCACTGTGTTCGCTAAATTATTTTTAGTGTCTTCGAGTTACTCGAGATTCCCATATACCCTCACAATTCAACACAAAACCGACATAATCAATTCCTAAATCCGTATTTTGGTTTCTAGGCTATGGTCCAGGTCAAGAATCACCTCAAAAGTCTCATTGACAGCCACAAAACATCATCAATCCATAATTTCACTCAAACCCTCACTAGGATTTTCCAAGTTCACAAATCCACATCCTAAACCCATTTCTAACTAATTAGAATATAAAGAAACTTGAAACTAACTAAATGGTAGAAATTATACCTCATGGATGCAACTCAAGAAAAACCCTAGCTTCTCAAGGTTGTCAAAATCTAACTTTTCTTGGTCCAATGTATAGAGGAGAAGGAGGTGATCAATTTTTGTAAAAAGGGTTTAGGGTTTTGAGGAGTATTTTGAGATGATATCATGGGGTGAAGGTGGAGAGAAGTGAGGAAGAATAAGGAGAAGAAAATGATGGGGGGTGGGGGTGAAAATGAGGCAGCCCCTCTTTCTCTCCTCTCTTATTCTCACCCACCCTTTCATCTATTTACCCTTTTACCCCTTTTCTCTTTTCTTTTCTCATTTCATTTAAAACCAAACCATAAAATACCCAAAACAATACAAGAAAACAATATGTAACCAAAATGCAACATGACATGGTGCACTAGCCATGAAAAACTGTAGAAACAGGGATTTGGCTTAATCGCGATTAGCAGTGCACTAATCGTGTTTTTATCGAAACTGCATATAATAATTTAAAAAAATGCCAAATCCTTTAAATATACTATTAAATGAATAAATCATTTTAATTTCCATTTATTTCACAATTATTGGTATATATTTATACCCTTTTTCCAAAACCCTAGTTTCGCAAATCGGACAGTTTTCGGGAAATATGTTATTTTAATATTAAATTCCAAAAATAATATTTTATATTTTCTGAAATGTTACAATCTTCCCCCCTTAAATAAATTCGGTCCCCGAATTTAAATTTAAACCCCCAAAATCGAAAACATTTCAATAACCAGCTCAAATCAACGAGGCTCCGAAGTCACGGAAGATGCAGAAACACACTGCGCGTCAAGTGCACATGAAAACGAGTACAAAACTTAAAATCGAACTCCGTCAAGTGTCACGCAAATCATCAGATTCTTACACATATCCTCGGAGTCACAATAGAGATACAGATCTCAAAATCAACTACTGAAATCCAATATACACTAGTCAAATACTATAATACGTGTATAGTATGCATCTTTGGAAAACTTTCAAGAACTAAATAGATGCAAAAATATCTTCTAAATCATCGCGTGAATGCGTAACTCACGGCATAAGTGACGGACGCTCATTTTAAAATAATAATATATGTGCATATATGTTTTCCTAAATACACGTCCCGCCGTTTTCAAAATATCCCAAAAGGTTTTCCTTTATAAACGTTCGTGTCGCTCACGGACACGTAGGAAATCGCGAGACTATAGCTCCTTTTGAAAACCCTCTTGGTAATCTTTTAATGCATGCAAAGTACTCAGATACTGTCCTCAGATCAGTCCTGTTTGGCTATAGTGCCCAACATAAAAACAAAGTGCTCAAAAGCAAAATCAGCCTCAAAAGGCGTATCCAATAATCACGTGCGTCTGGTGCACACGGAAATCAAATCCAAATACAAATATCACAATATGCACAAAAGAAAAACTCAGTGCAACGGGTGTGCACGAAAACATTTGTCCAGTGCAACGGGTGTGCACGACAACGATGTCAAGTGCATCTAGAATGCATCCGGTGAAACTAACATGCATGAATGAAGATCCCAATTGAGTGCATCCGGTGCGCACAAAACTACATCTCATATCATGCTCCTAATATGCCTATTAATCTAACCAAAGCGCGTCGGTCCGTAAAAGCATATAGTGCAGTAGCATGCACGAAAACGAACGGCCAGTGCCAACGCACACGAAAACAAAAACCTGGCAACACAAATGCTCAAAGACATAAATCGGGTGCAACCAAGGCACGAAAATCATATGAATAACCCAAATGCGTATAAGAACGACACCGAGTGTACCAAGGCGTATAAATAAAAAACGTGTGCAACTATGAGCACAAATTCGTATCAATGCACTACAAGCACATGTGAGCTATACCGAGTGCAAAAATCACATCATCCGCATGAAATCCACGAAATCATAAACACATGCTACGAAGGTACAAAATCGACATCAAATGCAATAGGTATGCACAAATCGCAATTCGACACAACGGTGTATAAAATATATATCCAGTGCAATAACTATGCCCAAAAATGTAAATACCCAGTAGGTGCATCCATGGTGCACGAAAACAACATCATGAAACTCAATCATCAAAACTCAAATCCAAGCGATATAAGCATGATACTCGGATCACAAACGCAAATCGCAACAAATGACATTGAGGTACACCTCCCAATATCGAAGAATAAATCGGTGCACCTAAAATCGGCAGAACAAGAATATCCGCTTGCCTCCTGCTCACGGTTTGGCGTCTTCTGTCTCTGGGTCTTCATTCCTCTGTGGATTTACCAATCTCGCAATTCATCGGCTCATCGGCCCAGTCAGGTGTGCTAACGGGGACGATTCCGTTCTGGCACTTCTTTGGTCATCTCTTGGTCAATCATCACGACCACTCGTAAGGCAGCACATCACTGGCGTCGGCCTCTGGCCCTCTGAATACTCACGACACAACTGATCCTGGGTGCAAATCTCATTGCAGCAGTGTCCTGGAAGGAATCCTGCTCAAGGTCTCTTCCGATCTCGCCTATGCCGAACTGTACGGAGGCTGGTACTCTTACATAATCTTTTCTCGTTTTCTGGACATCTGCGTGGTCCGCACACATTCCTCTGGAACTGGCCGTATCCCAACGCCTTTATATGCATATCAGACCTCAAATCTCGATGGGGAGTAGCAACAGCTCGTCAGCATCTCGCACGAACCTCTGGCTCCACTCGTCTTTATCATCGTCCGCTTCGACGTCACGTCTTGCTGTCTGTGTACTGCTACTGTTCTCGGCCACGGTCAATCCGAAGTCTCTCACACGGGCTCGAAATCGCATACTCTGTAGAAGATATCTGTCCGAACACGTTCTCGGGAACTCGTCCCAACCATCGGAGGAATACTCAATACTTGTCCATTCTCGATTAACTTACAATGCATCGGAATGAGGTCCTCTATCCAAATCTGGTCGGCTTACTGGTCTCTTATCACATGATATCTGGACGACGGCAAACTTTTCGATCGAGTCATCGAGGTCCTAAAATTTTCCGAAGTCTCAACACCTGAGCACAGTCTAAAAATGTCTGGTACATACCACAGTACCTCTGGACCAGCCGTAGAAGGGCAAACCCAAGCCTCACTGATGGCACCGCTAAACTGCTGCAAACCCTAAGGTTCAAAAGCGGTTCCATGGTCATCATGTCAAGTTAGGGTTTCATTCTTCTAGAGGGTCCACAGAGTTACCTGCATGTTCCTCCGAACACTTTAAACTTGGGAAAAATGGGTTTCTGACACTCGCTCGAACTTTTTAGCTTCGCCTACCCGACATGTGAATACCCTTCGTCCGCATGCTAAATAATGCCTCAATCCTCCAGGAAAGGCGACACATCAACGGTTATCTCTGGATCGGTCTGCTCTAGATCTGAGTAAGACTCTCCACACATGAAAATCTTCAACTCAACTGGGCATGCGTCGGCGCATCAATCTGACGAATCACCTTCGTCTCTCAACTTGGGATAGACTAGCTATCACCTGTCGCATCTCTGCCTGGCAGCTCCAGCGATCTCAGCTCGTAAGCTCTCGAAGCGACATCCTATCAATCTCAGCAACAGCTGGGTCATCTTTCTACACGGTAGGCGACATCATAATCTCTGAGGTATGCTGTACATCAATAGTCCTCTCGCAACTGGCAGCTATAACAGTGGCCCAATCATCCGGCATAAAACTAAACACTCGCCTCAACAAGAGGCTACAACACAAACACTACATCGAGATGTTCCCAAGTCACCAGACAACACAATGGTCAGCCCTCGTACCAGACGAACTCGTCCTGACCGCAACACTAGCAGCAGCTCAAACTGTGCTCAAACCATGGTGATAGGAACCTCAATCGAGTATCTAAGAAAGCAGATCAACGGCAAGAAAGGAAACGACAAATCCAGAATGGATACATGATCATAAGAAGGAACAACATAATTGAGAGTATGATCATGGAAACAAATAGAATCGAGGATCTCAAATGGATGTATAATCAAGGGTACGAAGAGAATCATAGATCTCAAAAATATGTACATTCTAAGGTTTCTTAAGTGGAGTATCGTATCATAAATATGCCGCAGAACATACGTACGGTACGTCACTCTGCCCAAGCTACCTACTCCATCAATCAGGGTCAACCTATGAAACGAAAGTTCGGGTCTAATACCCCCCGTTCAAGTCTAAGTTCCGTAAGGTCAAGCCCAGGTTTCGAAATACATACCCGCCCTAGACACCGCATAGTCAAACATAGACTCGAACCAAGGTTAAACCTAGCGCTTTGATACCAACTTTGTCACGACCCGAAATATTAGCTTGTGACCAACACTTGAATCATGCCACGTCTAAAGGCATAACGGAATTCAAGTAAGCTGAAACCTAGAAATCTAAATCCTTTTTTGAAAAATAAAGGAGGTGAAGTTTTGAAATAAGGGTATAATGAAAAATGCCAGTTTAATTTACTAACTGAAAAACATGTTTCATCTTTTAAAAATTTGGGCAGCACCTCCTTTGTATATTTTGATCTAAAACCACATATACAAGATAATGATAAAGGCATCCCCAAGCGGGAACTAGCTCTTCGCCAAACGGCGGATCACAACCACGCAAAACAATATATATAAGTATACGACGCCCAACGGCGAAGATCACCACTAAAGATAAAGAAAAGCAAGACATAAGAATCACAAGTAGCGGAAAACCCCTCGCTCTAAGTCTCGCAACCACAATCCTACTAAGTCTCATTACTTATACAATTTACTAATTTTGATTGATGGAGTTGACTGGATACAATATAAAATGTAGATACAAGAGGGGGTACGATACAAATGTCCCACCTACCAATGCAAAACACCCGAATTCAACCGTGTACAAACGAAGCCGCTACTGATCCCTGCGGTCTACCTGCAAGAACTGTGGTACAATGGGGGTGAGTTACCAACTCGTGAATAGAAATATATCAACAAGTAGAAATCGAATAAACAACGACTCCTAGGTCAACTGTATCATGAAGATAATACTATGATATCTAGGGTGACCGGATCTGTATATGTGCCAACAAGGTAGTCAATGCCTATAAGCATGTAGATAACATCCAACGGTATAATCAACGCATGTATGCATGTGGATCTCGTCCACCCATATGATCAATGTCTGTATGCACGTAAATATCATAAAGGAGTGTACATGAAAGTATGCGGACATAAATCAATGGTGTCCCTCGCGACACATCAAAATATTGGAACCTGGGTGTCCAACATCGACACCCGAAAACATCATGAAACCTGTGCCCAGCATCGGCACGTAAATCCTCATATATCTCAGGTTCCGTATCATCTGCGGGATCGGCCCGCGGGCTCCGGCAGTACGGATCGGCCTATATCCATCTCATGACTCCGGTCGGTATCCTCCGGATAACCGCCAGGTCCAAATGCTATCACCGGTAGGCAGTCTGCCCCTGCCAGGCTCATCGTCTACACCTCGAGCTTCTTGCCCCGGGGTACCTTACCGGGTCCACCATGTAACCGCAATCGGTCTCATCCAGCTCCTCGATTGGGTTTCACATGTCACACGTCTCAGAACCGAGAAAATGCATGGTGGATACACTGAAATATCATATTAAGAGAAACCGAGTTTTTAAAACAGTACTTACTTTCTTTTGAAATAGCCACGGTTCTCAAATCCAGAAATCTCATGAAAACAGCATATCTCAATATCATGCAACATGGGACAATAATATGACATATTAAAGGAAAACCGCTCTTTTAAATGATTCCCGTTTCTAAAATATATCCTGTGGTTCCCAATTTTTCCAAGTCAAATACAATATCGTATAAAGGTGCATATGCAACAATAGCAAGTAAATTATGCAAGGAGTCGTATCATAATATAGGAATCCTACTATGTAGTGACATGGCAATTATCGATGATGAAGTGTGTGAGCCGGCAAATCTATGTACGTGTAACATACGCATCATCGATAATGGTGCAGGCATACTAGCGCAGGTATAAATAATGAAATGCGAAAAACATGAATGCAGCATAAGGTAAATCATATGCAAATGCTGACAGGTATACGTATCTAATATGACCGAGTCGGTGAATCTATCAATTGGCATCTAGCCACACAACATCACGTACGGTATAATCTATCGTACGGCATATCACACATGTTTCACAACATATATAAATGTAACTATATACCTATGTCCCAGGTCACATCCATAACGATCTCATATCATGGGACAGACAAGGTATCAACCATCTCAATCGACTCGCATCCGTATACCAAAATATCATCATATCCGTCTTATATTCTTTCATCTTATTTATACCTCACATCAAGTCGAGTTTACATAAACATTCTATCTCCACTAAAAGTATAAGTATCTAATCTAGCATACACACCCGAACCATACAATCGGATTTTTAAAGAGCGAGTCGTAGTTTTTGAAAATAGGGGTTACGGTGTTTTTAAGGAAAGATATCATTTGAAATTCTGTAACGTCCCTCAAGGTATCCATTTAAAAGATGCATACGACTCTTCAGTTTAGAAATATGTATGGTTCGGATGACACATCTGCATCGACTATCTAGTCCTATAGTATCTTAAACGGCAATATCGTCAAATATCATCCTCAAATTCCGTCATCACATATTAGCCGTATTATTTCACTTCTAACTATCCTTTAGTTTCTAATATAGTTCTCTAACTATCTTTTAACTTTATTTATATTTTTCTATTAAAGGTTTTCTTAACCAAATACTATGAATCGGTTTCCATCAAAATGTGCGGGGGTGCTATACGCCATCCACCCGACTTCCCCCGTAGATATAGATCCACTCACCTTGCTTCTTGCCTGCCGAAGTCGATGACGCCACGCTCCATCGCCTCGGAATCCACGTAAAGGTACCTACAATAATAAACAATCGCAATGCGTGTTAAAATCAAGGCGGAAAACCAAAACGGCATACGTTTCGCTCATAGGTTAAAACCTATAACTTCGCGTGCAAAACACGACTAAAAATCCTAGTCGTTGATGTTCAAACGCCACACGACCAAATACAAATCCCAATACCAAAACCAAGCATCCCAAAATACGGAAAATATAGCCAAAAACACCCCAATGTGCTCCCAGATTTTACCCTAGGCTAAATTGGTCAATTCTGCACATACGGAGGGTCTAATTTACTGAAGATAAAACCCTGAAACAAACATGGATCAAATCCACCCTACTCTGGCCGTAAATTGCGTCCAGAATGATTAAATCTACGGCCATTTGGTGGAGTTGGGGTCTCGGGTCTCTGTGGTAGCTTCCTGGGTGCCTGCATGTGTCACTGTGTTCGCTAAATTATTTTTAATGTCTCCGGGTTACTCCAGATTCCCATATACCCTCACAATTCAACACAAAACCGACATAATCAATTCTTAAATCCGTATTTTAGTTTCTAGGCTATGGTCCAGGTCAAGAATCACCTCAAAAGTCTCATTGACAGCCACAAAACATCATTAATCCACAATTTCACTCAAACCCTCACTAGGATTTTCCAAGTTCACAAATCCACATCCTAAACCCATTTCTAACTAACTAGAATATAAAGAAACTTGAAACTAACTAAATGGTAGAAATTATACCTCATGGATGGAACTCAAGAAAAAACCTTAGCTCCTCAAGGTTGTCAAAATCTAACTTTTCTTGGTCCAATGTGTAGAGGAGAAGGAGGTGATCAATTTTTGTAAAAAGGGTTTAGGGTTTTGAGGAGTATTTTGAGATGATATCATGGGGTGAAGGTGGAGGGAAGTGAGGAAGAAGAAGGAGAAGAAAATGATGGGGGAGGTGAAAATGAGGCAGCCCCTCTCTCTCTCCTCTCTTATTCTCACCCATTCTTTCATCTATTTACCCTTTTACCCTTTTTTTCTTTTCTTTTCTCATTTCATTTAAAACCAAACCATAAAATACCCAAAACAACACAAGAAAACAACATGTAACCAAAATACAACATGACATGGTGCACTAGCCATGAAAAACTGTAGAAATACCGATTTGACTTAATCGCGATTAGCAGTTCACTAATCGGGTTTTTGTCGAAACTGCATATAATAATTTAAAAAATTGCTAAATCCTTTAAATATACTATTAAATGAATAAATCATTTTAATTTCCATTTATTTCACAATTATTGGTATATATTTATACCCTTTTTTGAAAACCCCAACTTCGCAAATCGGGCAGTTTTCGGGAAATATATTATTTTAATATTAAATTCCAAAAATAATATTTTATATTTTCTGAAATGTTACAGTAGGTCCCCTCTCTACACATGCTAGGACTGGTTCTTTGTATTTCATTACATTCACTGATGATCTCTCAAAATTCGTACATGTGTTCCTGTTGAAACACAAGTCTGAAACTTTTGATGTAACATTTCAGAAAATATAAAATATTATTTTTAGAATTTAATGTTAAAGTAATTTATTCTCCCGAAAACTGCCCGATTTACGAAATTGGGGTTTTCGAAAAGGGTATAAATATATACCGATAATTGTGAAATAAATGACAATTTAAAATGATTTATTCATTTAAAAATATATTTAAAAGATTTGGCATTTTTAAAATTTATTATATGTAGTTTTGATAAAAACCCGATTAATGCACTGCTAATCGCGATTAAGCCAAATCCGTGCTTCTACAGTTTTTCATGGTTAGTGCACCATAACATGTTTCATTTGGTTACATGTTCATTTGTGTTGTTTTATATTATGGTTTTATTGTGGTGAGAAAAGAAAAGAAAAGGAAAAGTTGTCATGATGACTTGAGGAGAGAGAGGGGGGACATCATGATGAGAGTGAGCATGCTTGGAGAGAGAGTGAGAATAATTGAGAGAGAGAGAGAAGGGGGCTGCCTCATTGTTCTCCTTCACCATTTTCTTCTCTTTCTTCTTTCTCATCTCCCTCCACCTTCTACCCTCATAACCTATCTCAAAATACTCCCCAAAACCCTATACCTCTTTCACAAAAAATGATCACCTCTTCACCCTCATCACAATGGACAAAGCAAAGTTGGATTTTGATGACATTGAGAAGCTAAGGTTTTCTTGAGTAGCGTTGATGAGGTATAACTTCTTCCCTTTAGATTATTTTTGTGAGATATCATATTGTTTAGTGTCGTTTTGTGATATCGATAACCTGCTGTGACCCCGAGTGTTCACTGTAAAAATAAACAGTGTGGTAGTATTGTCCTCGAGACCCTGAGTGTTCACCTAATACCCTAACCCTTTCCCACCGATTTTGGCCGGCGACTTGGGGGCCAAATTCGGCGACCTTGGCCCTGTAGGGGACTGGGGGGTTGTATTTTCTAGGGTAGCTGTTTGAAGGTTTTATGGTGTTTGGTCCTACTAGATTTTTCTGTAATGAATATAGGTGAAATCTGGGAACTGTTGTGAGTGTTTATATGACCATAGTGACACGTTTCCTGACATGAGCCATAGAATTTAACCCGATGCACGAACTTAGGATTTGTTCCGTAACGGTTTTGTGACTTTTGGTGTGCCTACTGTGAATCTGGAAAAACCCGAGGAGTTTCGGAGAGAAGCAAACAACTCTAGAGACCTAATTGGGACTATAGGATGCCATCCTGACCATACGAACCCAAACTGAAACCTGTTGGCTGAGGAGGCCGGATTTTATGGGGTTGTGGCCGGCCTCATGTGGGTATTTAGGGTCTAGGTTGGTCCAGTAGCTCATATACCCCATGTACAGCACCCTAGACTTGTTTATGCACCTTGTTTTGGCCTGAGTCAAAATCTGGAAGCACTTTGGTGTGATTTTGGCTATGTTTTCCGTATTTTGAGATGTTTAGTTTTGATATTTAGATTTGTATTTGGTTGTTGGTGTTCCCCACCGAACGGCGGCCAAGACATGGACGTCTTGCCTGAGATTCGGGGCAGATGCTATTTGGTTTTATCCGTCCACCTCTCCGAAGATGCCAAGTTGATTTATGGCACCGTGTATCGAAGGTTTGGACGGATGCGGCCAATGTAGCAGACTTCGTCAGATTCTCCCTCGCTTGAGGGGTTTTTGATTATGGGGACGCTCTTCCCTGCAGGCGCAAGCCCCTGCAGTTAATTACGCTACCGCATCGCGGTAACAACTTTCTCTTTCTCCAGAATTTCACTTCGTGTCGTGAATGTTTGTTTTGTTTGTGGTTGCCTGTGGATTGTATACAGAGACTAAGTTATGCCGTCGCCCGTAGGACGTGGATTAGTCCAAATCCGTATTTACTTAGATTTGGGTTTGGGGTTTTCGTTTAAAGATACGTTAACCGTGTTTGAGGCTAAGATCAACTTAAACGTTTGTTAAGGATACGTTAGTCTAGTTTTAAGACTAAGATCAACTTAACTGGATCGTTTAGATCCAACAAAAGAGCATTTTGAAGCTCCATTGTTCCAGTTTAGGGACATAGTGGTCCATTGCATGTATGGCCGTCGGGACCCGTCACCTCTCTGACGTCGTTGAAGGATTACAACGATAGGTGTCAGAGGAGTTCAGAGATGTACCCTTGAACCAAAGTTGATTAGGGGATCTATAGTCCGATTTGGGACTAAAGTCAGTTTGAAAGTTTACGGATACGTTAGCCATTTTTGAGGCTAAGATCAACTTAAACGGGATCGTTTAGATCCGACAAAAGAGCATTTGGGCTCTATTGTTCCAGTTTAGGGACGTAGTGGTCCATTGCCAGTTTAGGGACATGGGGGTCCATGTTCCAGTTTAGGGACATAGTGGTCCATGTTCCAGTTTAGGGACATAGTGGTCAATTGCCAGTTTAGGGACATGGTGGTCCATTTCCAGTTTAGGGACGTAGGGGTCCATTTCCAGTTTAGGGACATAGGGGTCCATTGTTCCCGTTTTAGGGGCGGATATTAGTTTAAGGACGCATTAGTCCATGAGTTTAAGGACGCTTAAGTCTATGGGTTTAAGGACCCCACAGTCCGTATCTTGGTTTAAGGACGCATAAGTCTATGAGTTTAAGGACCCCAGAGTCCGTATCTTGGTTTAAGGACGCATAAGTCCATGAGTTTAAGGACCCCACAGTCCGTATTGATGTATAGTTGTCGGGACCCATCACCTCTCTGACGTCGTTGAAGGATTACAACGATAGGTGTCAGAGGAGTTCGAAGATGTACCCTTGAACCGGATGTGAATTGATTTAAGGGAGCAGTCAGGCTCAGTCAATTTAATTTGAGGGCTTACGGCCATGATTGGGCTAAGTCCAGTTGAAGATGTTCAACACTTTCATTTGTCTTTGGCCTATTAGGCCTATGCTAGGGCTTTGCCCCAGTTTAATAATGCACTGCATTTTATTTTGGCCTGTAAGGCCTTTTAAATTGGGCTTTGTTCCCTTTTTAATGCAGAGCATTTGTTCTGGGTCCATTGGACCTCTTAATTGGGCTCTGCCCCTTTTTAAAATTAATGCATTGCATTTTATTAGGCCTGTTAGGCCTTTTTTGATTGGGCTCGGCCCTTCTTTTCAATAATGCAGTGCATTAATTATCTGACAGTGGCCATGTGGCCTGTCAGGCGCTTTGCGCCAATTAACGAGCGCAAGCGCATGTGGAGGTGACACGTGTTATGCTCTGGTGAGCGCGAGCGCTGTGCGCTGCGCTGTTGCGCTGCTGACACGTGGTGCGCTCTGGTGAGTTGCGCCAATTTAAGAGAGCAGTGTTCTATTTTTAAAAGCGCATAGCGCAAGTTATTCTGGAGCTGACACGTAGCGCTCTCCGGTGGCTTGCGCCAACCCAGGAGCGTAACAGTGCAGATTTACAAGTGCAAGGCACTGTTTTAATATCTTGATCCAATTTTTGGATTCAAGAAAAGAATCTTTTAAGATTCCAGAACCAGTGGTTCATAAAAAAGGCAATGCCTTTGTTCTTATTATATTTTTTATTGAAGATCTTTGATCTTGTTCTTAGATCAATGATCTTTTTAGAAGAAATTCTTCTTTTCAAAGGTTTACCTTTCCTTTTTCTTTCTGAATTCTTCTCAAACTTTTTAAGAGTTCTGTGAATTCTCTCTGCTTTCTGTGTTTTAGACTTGGGGTCTAGGGGCTTATATATAGTGCCAATTAGTTTGTTAAAATAGTTAAAGATATCTTTCTCTGAGTGATTTAGGGATTTTTCCCACCGTTGGATCTTTGATCCAAGAGCTTCTGTTTTACAGAAGACAATATTCTTATTTTAAAAAGAACAGAAAAATCTTACTGGAATTTTAATTCTGTTTGGCGCAAGTGCACCTACGCTTTACACGTGTCGCAGAGCGCAGAGCGCAGCGCAACTGCGCTGCCACGTGTAGCGCAGCGCAACTGCACTAGCGCAATTGCGCTGCCAGGTGTCACGCAGCGCAACTGCGCTAGCGCTGCCACGTGTCGCGCAGCGCAGAGCGCAGATCATCTGAAGCGTCGCTTCTTTTGTTTTTTTCTTTAAGTAGAGCATTGCTCTGATTGGGTGCGCTGCGCTGGCGTATCAACTTCTGACACGTGGCGCGTTGCGCGCAGCGCAAGGAATTTGAAGTGTTGCTTCAATTTTTTTTGAATTTTTGAAATTCAAACAGAGCTTTGCTCTGATTGGGGGAAACAAATGCCCCCCACCGTTGCGCTCACGTGGCGCACACGTGAGTGCAGCGGTGGCAAGATCCTGGCCGTTGGATCAACTGAGGAGTTGAAGGGGCGCAAGCGCCTATAAATAGAATCTTTGGTCCTCAGTAGATGATTACCATCTTCAAGAACTTTTATTTTCAGAGCCTTGCTCTTGCTTTTAAGAACTTCAGAGCCTTGCTCTTATTTTTCAAGAACTTCAGAGTTCAAACTCTAGAACATCTTAGGTAAAATTTAACTTAAATTAAATTAAATTAATTTTAATCAACAGAGCCTTGCTCTCATAGATCTTTGATCTAAGGAAAACCCCTTTGGGGTTTCACCAACAGAGCCTTGCTCTCAAGAATCCATAGATTTAAAGAGATCTTGTTTTTGGGTTTTTAACTCATGAACAGAGCTTTGCTCATGGATCAAATGTAGATCTTTTTGATCTAAAAAAAAATGAAGAACTCTTAAAAGTTTTCATGGATCTTTAAGATCCTAGAATTTTTAATTTTTTAAGAGTTAAATTTTTCTTTTGATGGATTTTTCCACCATTATTACAGAGCTAGGCTCTTTTAGGGAATTTTATTCCCTTGAGACCAGAGTTTGACAAAGGTCACTCCGTGACAGAGCTTTGCTCTGAAAGGGGAGATTTTCTCCTTGTCTCTAGGGATTTCTCACTAATGATAATATTCTTTTGGGGATCTCCTCATTAATTGACAGTCTCATCCAATGATGGGGCTGTCTTATTAACTGATGCACTGTCCAGATTTTGTGGGTCCCCCTTTGGTCCCCTACCCACTGCATTGCAGTGTGGTATAAATTTTAAAATGCCAAGCGTTGGAATTACAACACTGACGGCTGATTTTTGTACCTCCGCAGGAAACATGTCTGCTGATCTGTCATTCCCGTTTGTTCGCTCAGGGGAAGGATTCCCTGAAGCGCCAGTGGATCAGGAGGTGCTCGCCCTCATTAAGAATCATGACCCCGAGCACAAGAACCTTCACCTGTGGGGCGGGTGGTATATCGACATCATCAAGGGTCACAGAAGCTTCAGTTCCGCGACGCCGTCTGAGCCCATCTCTTCGATCCCCTATGTGGATGAACCCCCGGTGAAGTATGCCGTGGAGGTCAAGAATTAGAATTCGGAGGATCTTCTCCAGCCCGCGATTGGTGCCATTCCCGTGCAGCCGCTGCCGGCCATAGACATTTTGGGGAGGCAAATATGTCAGGGTGAAGCACGCCCTTGGGGACAGGCTTATAACATTGAATTGACCCCGCGACAACCGGCCGGATATTTGCAGTAGGCCAGGTACATCCTATCGGCGAAGAGAACTCATCTGATGAAGATTGGTTTGTACTCGGCAATCTACGCCTCGCTTTTTGAGTACCCCGCTCCTCCAACGTAGTGGATTAAGGCTTTCATCGAACAATGGAATATCCCCACACACACCTTTCTTATGACGGACCGGGAAGTCTCCATTTCCCTGGAAGAGTTCGCCGAGATCTCGGGCTTGCCAGTGAGAGGGGGCATTACGAGGAGCTGCTTCCTCCCGACGAGTACGTCTTCTCCACCAAGCCGCTAGTGTTTGATTTGACACCGGAGAATGCTATTCAGCACCAGTTTCCAGGCTTAGTGAGGGTGCTGACCATATACGAAGGGCTCTGTCTGGAATCAGGAGTTCGGGGCGTCAGTTTCACAGATTTTATTGCCCGCTTCCTTCGACCGGAGATTCTCTCGGAGCGGAATGAAAAGTTTGCCAAGCTCGATGACCCTTTCGGCTTCGGCTTAGATCATCGACCAACATCGGAAGACGATCAAAAGGATTTTTATCTCCCTGACGCCGCCATCATGCCCTTGTCAGACATCGCCGTCCCGGGCATGGATGAGGAGAATTTCTTTTTGGGGTTCCTGGGGTTATGGCTGTGCAGTTTCGCGCTCCCTATGCACCCGCGCTTCATGCGGCCGTCCGTTTTCTACCCAGCACATCGGATGGTGGATGGCCTGCAGTTGACAATAGGAATCGCCGGGTTGGCTCACCTATACAATGGACTTAGCGTGGCAGCGGACGCTAATGAACCTGTGGTGCAGCCTGCTAATTTTCCAATGCACTACTTCACCTCGTGGATGGAAATACATGTGCACGGGGTGTTCGGCGTCCATAAGAGCCCTTCGTTTTTTGAGAGGTGCAGACTCCCAAGAGTCATGCGGCTGATTGGCGCCTCGATCGTGACTGCGCCTCCGTGGGAGGCTAGAGGGTTGCTCCTTCGTCCACACCTGGTCGGAGCTAGGATTTCTTTCATGGATAAAGGCATAACGATCGGCTCAGAAACCTCCAAGTCGGTGATCTCGCTGCGTGACGACTTCAAGGACGGGGCCTCCATACTGAAAGCCCGGGAGATTTTTCACCTCTACTCCATTCGACCGGGCTACCTGGTGTTCAGGTAGAACGAGATGGCACTCTTCATGAGGTACAACCCTTACCGGTTCGCCCAACAATCCAGCTATAACCAGGGGATCCTGCTGGAGGCATTTTTGGAAGAGCCCGTGGTCAGCAGGGAGGGGATACGGAGCGCGATGCACCATTTCATACGGCTGAATACGGGCTCCTACTTCTTCATCAGCGAGCCAAGCAGCGTTCCCCGGGTCCTCAACATGTACGTGGCTTGGTACGCGCACGCCATGGGTCCAGTTATCCGTGAGGAGAGGCGCATGTTGGTTGACCGTAAGGGCGCGCCTCCCGGCGGCGACCGCAAGGCTCCCCTGAAGCCGAGGACCCCGGTCATTCCTCCACTGAAAGGTGCTGGAGTTAGACCTCCGCGCGTGTTGAGCCCTCCATGCGGATTGCCGCTTCGCGATACTGTGGATGAGCCACCAGACCCCCGTGCTCCAGTGGAGACGGTAAATATGGTTTCGCCAGAGTCTGGCGTGGGCGCGGATGTCGGGACCCGCCGCCATAAGGTGCCTGCGAAGCGCAAGTTGATCTTGGGTGCACCCAGAGCTGGCGGGCAGAAGAGGAAGAAGAAGTCGATCCTCTCTGCTAACATTGTGTTCGGTCAAGAACCTCATGCTCCCTATAGCGAGGGCCTGGGCGAGTACGGGACCAACAAAGGATTAGTTATGCCGCTGGACGACACTGATCTGGCGGCCGCCATCGTAGCTTCAGAGCGATTGGCGAGGCGCGACGCGTGGCTAGCTAAGCTTGCGCAATCGGGTAATTACTAGTCGCATTTTTTATTGCATCGTATCTTTATTATTGTCTTTGAGTAATGCTTTTTCCCTCTTTAAACAGGCGTCACCACTGAAAAGGCTATTGTTGCTTCCTTCAAAACCTTTCAAGAGGAGGAACGACTCAGAGCATCGTTAGGGCTCGGTATATTTCGATTCATTAAGTCTTTATTCTCCTTTGTTATGGTCAATCTAACCTTTCCTTTGTTTTATTGCAGGGACTGTGGGACCTATTTTGCAAGCCGATGCGGGGACTCTCCCCAGGCCAGTTACTGAAGTTCCGGCCTCATCAGGGATGCCGCGAGAGTCTCAACTCGAAGAGTCGGTGAGGGATGCCTTGAAGGACTTGGAGGCATCTCTGTACATAGACGATGACGCCTCGATGAAGGAAGCTTCGAAGAGGTCCGTCTTGACGGCTCGGGAGGAGAGAAAGCGGCTGAGGCGCGAGGCAAAGGCACGCAGAGCTGCTTTGGCCGTAGGAGCGGGCCCAAGCACCGTTCCTCGTGCTAATACTCCCTTGGAAGAGCCCCCGGTCGCCTTGTCTACAGCTCACAGACAGGCGGCGAGCGCAAATAGGGAGGCTAACGATAAGTCCACCTCAGGTAATGTATTTTTCAAGATTTTGTTGTAAGAATTGTAAACCTGTCGGTTCTTATATATCTTGTCCTGCAGGGCCAAGTCCAATCGAAGGGGAGGCGAAAACCGTCGAACCTAAGGGGACAGAGGAAGAGGCACCGGTTGAACCCGAGACGATGGTGGGCGACGTCGTCGGGGTTGCTGGACCTGAGCTGGGGGCTGAAGAAACTACGCCGGAGAGGGTCGTCGATGCCGAGCCGGAGGCAGCGGCAAAAACCAAGCCTGGGGCAGCGACGGACGGAGCGCCTGAGACCGGTGACCCTATAGCGACGGTGGACGAGACAGCAGCGACTACTGAGCCCGAGGGAGTAGCGGGTGAGACGGGCACGACTCCCGGGGACAAGCCAGCCGCTCTTTCTTAAGAGTCTGGCAATGCTCCAAACATTGCTCTCCCCGTCTACGGTCCTCCGCCGTCTCCTGGCCGCGCGAGCACGACGACGGCCCCCGTCGAGTCCGGTGATGAGGCCATGGGAGGTGGACTCATGTCGATGGAGGAAGGAGACGCCTCCGTTTCGGCCGGCGGCTCATCAGGTAAATTTCGGGTTACTGTCCTTTTTTTTTATCTTGCAATCCTTCCTGACAGGTGTATCTTTGTTTTTAACTCAGGTACGGCTAGTGCTGACGCTCCATTGCTCGAGGGGGCACCGTCAACTACTGCCTTGGCGGTGGCCACCTCTCAGCCTTCCCTCGTACCCTCGCAGATGCTGGAAGGTATGGATTCGTGACCCATCAGTTTCATCTTTCGACCGCATGATCTATGTACTAATGTCATACTATTGCGTCTTTGCAGGAGTGCTTTTTGATCACCTCTACTAGGTGTTGCACCCGCACTTCTCCTTCCCATCTGAACTCGCTTCTTCCTCCAATGGCGCTGGTGAGTATAGTTTCCAATTGATGCCTTTCTTTTTCAATAATGGAATTATTTCTGACTCTTCCTTGTCTTGATTGCAGTGCTACAAATCGAAGGAGGAGATGAAAGATCGGTCGCACCACCGGCCTTTCCGGCCTTACCGCCTGCCGCAGCTGGTATAGTAAACTATCCCATCGATGACTTTTTCATATTTCTTGAACCGTCATCTAATCGTATTTTGTTTTTTCAGCTTTCGTTCTGACTCCGGCGCCTTTCGAGTCTCGCATCATAACGCCGGCAGGCCCCTTCCCGAGACGTCCATCTTCAAAGAACGCTACGATGAGTTTGGGGATGCTGAGCGGATATATTGAAGAGCTCGACGTGAGCGCTCCCCCACCTGCCGCAGATTTCGCAGCGGAGGTTAATCCGATTCTGGCGACACTTGTAAATTTTCATAATGAAGGCGTCATCGAGTTTTGGGTTAATCACTGCAGGGAAATCGAGGCCCGCCTGCATCAACTGGAGTCTATGCGTTCTACCCCCGAGATCTTGGCCGCGAGCGCTCAACGGGCGGCATGGATCGAGCAGAGCGCTCCTTACTTCCGCCACGTCGAACAAGAAGTTGCTTCAAGGCGTAAGGAGTGCGGCGAGACTTCGAGCAGATCTGCCCAACTGCATGCCCAGGTGGAGGCAAACGCTTCGCAGCTGAAGGTCATCTTTGAATGCCTTCTGCGATGCCTCTCCGAAGGGTTAATGTAGGGTTCCTAGGCACTCTCAAGAGGTCTCACAAGGCATCAACCATGCCAATTTCAAATTTTAACGGTGCCGAGAAACCCTAATACGGATCGTTAACTAGATATCTAGGCGAAAGATGCAACTAGTAAACTACTTTACTAAGAGAATGGAAATACAACCTTTGTAGATCCGGTCCTCCACCTCCATAGCTCCGCAATGAAGTCTCCTCGCTGTCCATATCAAATCCCAGGCTCTAGCGTCGGCTTCATCGGAGAAAAAGCGGGCTAGGTCATCGACGACGTGCCGAAGATGATCTACGTCGAGGCATCACTAGATCAAGCTCCACCTTCACCAAGCCATGAAAACTTGTGAAGGAAACACCCTATACTACTTGGCAAGAGGTAGAGGATGAAGAAATAGGAAGTGGGTAGACTTTAGAATTGGATTTCTCACTCATTTTCATCAATCACCATTGATGAAGAAAGGTTTTCTTCAAGTGAAGAAGAAGAAGAAGATGAAGATAATATTATCATAAGTATTTTAGAAAATAGAAAATAAAAGAATACTTATCATAATCAACCATGGTCAAGTGTAGAGAATTGACTAAGGTTAGATGAATGGTTAGGGTTAAAGATGAAGACAAAGTGGTGACTTTGGTCAAAGCTTCATGAAGATTCAAGATGCAAACAAAGAAAGCCACCATTTTGTTTTCTTATCAATTTCTTTTTAATCCAATTAAAAAGATAAATGAATGAATAACAAAATAAAAACCCTAACCATTTACTTAACCAAGGTTTAATTCTTTACACAAACCCTAGCAAACATGTATCATCAAACATGATACATGCAAGTGCACAAAAAGTATATCACATATACAATGTGCACATCCGAGTGAGAATATCCATTTAAAGTGAACCGATACTAGTTAATGCAAAGTAATATATCAAATATATAATTATACATTAAATCATTAAATCAACACTTGATTTAACGATCCGGTCATATCACATATAACCGACTAATATCCAATGTATCGGCTTATCGAATCAATCCATGATTCGATAACTAGGTTATATCGCATACAACCTTCCGATACATTCATCGCGAGAATGGAATGCGGTATCACATACACATATTATTCTCGGTCCCGCACATATCTCATATGCGCTCCTATTTCGTTTCGCTTGAGCCAGGAAACCTCTGTGTAGGACTCTAAACACTCGTCAATACGCCGGCAGCGGATGATGATCATATCAAACATCCACAAGCCGCAAGCGGTCTGCTAAACGTAACGGCCACCCGGGTATTGAGCGATCAGAAGATCGACGAGCAAGCCCGCTCACACTCCAGTGAATCCAACCAGTAACACTACCGTACAGTCCGGTCTGATCGTCTGATATGTTGCATATCTCGCCTAGGGGTGGTAAACGTCAGACCCCAATAGCTCGATAAGTCGTGTTGATATGAGGTCTATAACAATTCAAGAAACTACTGGTAACACTTACCAGTAAATCTCAGCAACTCTGGCCAGGGATTTCCTGTTATAGCCAATCGAACACAGCGCAACATCAACCCCCTATACCGGGAGAGACGAATCCCCTCCTATCGTTCATTGCCTCCATGTGACTCGGGACTGTACCCAAAAACCACCATTTTGCACGCCCTCTTGGACGTGGTAAGGTGGAAATCAAAGCACAGTGGGAACCACACAAGACTCTATGACGATCTCGGGTCAACAGACTACTCTGTACCAGTGTCACCAGAGAACTGCCATCTGACGTAAGGTATAATACCATCTGGGAGTTCTCGGCGAGTCCGTCCAGTATACCCAGTCTCCACTGAGCACCCGTATATCGTCTCTGATGTCAAACACCAATGGATATGGGATCATCCATCGCCCATCTGTATGGGTCGAGAAGGTATACGCTAGTCTACTCTGGTATATCGATGCCCCGTCTCGATATACCCACGACTAGGGACCTTGAAGGATGTACTTATGGACTACCATGTCCCCACTAGTATGATCTGCATCATAGTCCAGGTAGTCAAGTACACATCCTAAGGGCTTTACCAACATGTAACAGAGAGACAATCAGTAAACACGTTAAGGTAAAGATCAACCAGATAGCATACTATCATGTCGAGCAAGAAAGTCCTCCCTATATATGTCCCAGCATCCACTACAATATACATCCAATGTACAGTAATGGCCTCTAGGACATACATATAACTAACAATCTCCCACTTGCACTAGGGCCATCTGATAGCAGTGGTTGTAGTATCTCATACTCAACCATCCCATAAAAGTCTCTCTCTGGGAATAGGCTTTCGTGAGTGGATCCGCCGTGTTATCTTCTAAGTCTGCTCTCCTAACCTCGATCACCCTGGAGATCAACTATCTCCATGATCAGGTGATGCTGCCTCAGAATATGTCTGGATCACTGATGGGACGGGCGTTCCTTGGCATAAGCCACAACTCCATTGTCTCACAATGGTAGGAACGAAGTTCATCTCATGAACATATATACATCCAGACAGCCTCTTTGGTAGCATCTTAAGTAGCGATGAATCCAGCCTTTATCGTCTAGTATGTCACGGTATCTAGCTTGGAACTCTTCCAACATACCGTCCCTTTACTGAGGGTAAAGACAATGCCTGTGACTGACATTCAGTCGTTCTTATCATCCTGGAACCATTCTAGTGATTCTCCCCAGGGTCGATTGATACCTTCTCACTACAACTAGTGAGAATCCTAACATCCATTTAGATCTATCTCATAGATCCAAAACCCAGGATTTAGGAGGTATCATTTTGATCCTATATGGAGAATCATTGTGATAAGCAGAGATTGACCGAGCGTAGCATAGGAAACTCCTTCCCTATCAAGAGTATGTCATCCACGTACTCTACGAGGATCATCACCATACTCCCTACTACCTTTTTGTATATACAAGGTTCATCTACCATTTTGATGATGTCAAACTCTTTGACTACTTCATCAAAACAGATGTTCCAATTCCGCGATGCCTGCTTTATCCTATAAAGCATCTTGCACACGTTTCCGCTGCTCCCACTGTCTACGAAGCCCTCTGGCTGTGTACTTATAGACGCCCTCTTCTAAAACATCATTTAGAAAAGATGTCATGACACCCAACCACCAGATATCGTAGTCATGGTATGTAGCCGTGGCAA
Source organism: Agapanthus africanus (assembly GCA_030015575.1). Lineage (NCBI taxonomy): Eukaryota > Viridiplantae > Streptophyta > Magnoliopsida > Asparagales > Amaryllidaceae > Agapanthus > Agapanthus africanus. Next base: position 83,383,045 of record CM057343.1, read on the forward strand.
GTAGGATCTGGATGGACTTAAGCATAGCCACTTGAAAATGTTTCATCATAATCTACGCCTGGTCTATGACGAAAAACTTTAACAAGTCTAGCTTTGAAAGTCTCAACTTTTCCATCTACACCAAATAATCTTCTCAAGATATACTTGCTCCTGATGGGGATTTAACCCTTCAGATATAGCAACCAAAGTCCATACTTTGTTGGTGTATAAGGATTCCATCTCAGATCGCTAAGCATCCAGCCATTCTTACAGAGTCCCTACTCTCGATGGCCTGCTCGAAACTAGTTGGGTCATCATCTCATGATGCAATCCTCGCTCCCACTGTCATAGAGAAACCGAAGTATCTCTCAGGTGGGTGAGGAACCCTACTAGATCGGCGGAGAGGCTGAGGTTCGTTGGTAACTATTGAATCCTTTGGTTCTGTCAAATCTTCAGCCGCAGTTATGTATAGCTGGAACCTTTCCAGTTCTACATTACAGTCCTTGCCTCGAGCTTGTCCGGATTTTGCTTTTAGACATAGGCTGGACAACCCCAAATCTTAACCATCTTAAGATATAGGTTCTTCCCTTTCCATATCACATATGAAGTGGTAGGCAACTGATTTGATTTGAACCCTATTCAATAGGTATGCAGCTTCTCAAGTGCATAACTCCCAAAAGGAAAAAGGTAACTCAGAAGTACTCATCATAGAGCACACCATATCACATAGGGTGCTATTGCTCCGCCCCGATATACCATCGTGCTATGGTGTATACGGAGGAGTAATGCTGAGAGAGAATCTCATTCTCCTTTAGAATAATCCAGGATTTCCGTGCTCTAGTATTCTCCTCCTCGATCTCATCAAAGGACATAATACTTATACCTGTTATTGGTTCTCTTCTTCTAACTTATATTGTGTGAATATCTCAAAAGGTTCGGACTTGTGTTTCAACAGGAACATAGGTCTGAATCTTGAGAGATCATCAGAGAATGTAATGAAGTATAAAGAACCGGTCTTGGCATGTGTAGACAGGGGACCTACATACATCAACATGTATCATCCTAAGAGTTCACTAACTCTTTCTCTGTTTCCAATAAACAGAGCTGGTGTCATTATATCTTTGTGACACGACTGGCAAGTTTCACAAGATGTAGATTCAAACTGATTTAAATATGCATCTACATGTAACTTCAGCTAGTCGGGTCGCATTGATATGACCTAGTCTACAATGCCTCAAGAAGGATCCGTTCATTTCTGAACTCTTCCTCTTTTGTGTGTTCCGTATACTAAAGAACTGTTGTTTGATTTAGAACATCAATGCTTTTAGATAACGTGCCTGAACCGATCAACTTTTGATATAGGAAATGTTCAAAACATTATCCAACAATACAAAATTTTATCATTTCTTTACTAATAAAGAGATAGATATGATTTTGTATATCAGGTTCGGTATCTAATAACATTCGTTCAGAATCAATGTATTCGTAATACAGGGTGACAGTGACCAACAGACTTGGCTGCAACACTTGCCCCGTTTTCTGCCTCATGAAACTTATCACCCGTTCTCAGTTCTCTACCCATCTTGTGGCCCTATGTAACAGATTACATATCTGGGATCCTGATCTGGTATCACATACCCAGGACGTAAAGGATACTGTGAAACAGTTCTCTGTAATGAACACACCCGAAGATGATGCATCAGCATGCACTCTCTTCGTTTGGGCGGCACGGGAAATCTGGTATTCCCCAATTTCCTGCTCTGTCTTATAACAATTATAAGGTGGAGCGGGACCAACGTTCCCCAGCTCAGTATAACAAGCGGGTTCGGTCAAATATCCGTATTATTATCTTGATTAAGGCGTGACATGGTCGCTACCTGGAGAGAGAGAGAAGAAAACACTCAGCGTGCGCTCTTGCAAGAATAGATTGGTTATTATTTTATCTAATCAGGATGGCTCCCACTGCTTTTTATCAAATCTTCCTTCAAACCCTAAAAGGAAAGACTAGCCGGGATTAATTACACACTACAACTTCGCCAATCTTTCAGCCAGGCCAGTGTCGGTACTTTGAGGGAGGTCCCCCGTGCAGGGTTCCTAGGCACTCTAGTGAGGTCTCCCAAGCCATCAACCATGGCAATTTCAAAAATTATGGTGCCTACAAACCCTAAAGTACGGATCGTTTGCTAGATATCTAGGCGAACAAGAACTAGTTAACAGTTAACTATATAAAATACGGAAATACAACCTTTGTAGATCCGGTGCTCCACCTCCATAGCTCCGCAACGAGGTCCTCTCCGCTGTCCAAAACGAATCTGGGCTCTAGGATCGCTTCGTCGGAGAATGGGCAAGCTAGGTCGTCGATGTCCATGCCGAAGATGATCTACGTCGAAGCATCGATGAATCAAGCTCCACCTTCACTAAACCGTGAAAAGTTGTGAAGGAAACACACTCTACTACTTGGCAAGAGGTAGAGGATGAAGAAATAGGAAGTGGGTAGACTTTAGAATTGGATTTCTCACTTGTTTCCAACAATCACCATTGATGGACTTCAAGCTTCTTCACTTGAAGCATGAAGAAGAAGAAGAAAGATATTATGATAAGTTAAAAGAAAATGAAAAGAAAATGAATTCTTATCATAATTCTAACCATGGTCAAGTGTAGAGAATGAATCATGGTTAGTGAGAATGGTTAGGGTTAAGGTTGAGATAAGTATGGTTGACTTTATCAAAGCTTCATGAAGTTTCAACTAAACTCCAAATCTAGCAACCATTCTTTTCTCTTTTCTTTTATTCATTTATCAAAAATAAAAAGATAATTAAATAAGATAAATGAATAATGAATAATAAACCCTAACCATTTCATTAACCAAGGTTTAATCTTTACACTTGAACCCTAGCTTGACTTGCATCATCAAACATGATACAATCAAGTGCACAAAAACATATCGCATATGCAATGCGCACGAACCAAGTGAGAAAATCCGTCTAAAGTGAACCGATACTAGTTAATGTAAAGTAATATATCAAATATATAATTATACATTAAATCATTAAATCAACACTTGATTCAATGATCCGGTCATGCGCACATAACCGACTGGTATCTAATATATCGGCTTATCGAATCAACGCTTGAATCGATAACTAGGTTATATCGCATACAACCATTCGATATATATATCGCGAGAATAGAATACGGTATCACATACACGCATTATTCTCGGTCCCGCACATATCTCATATGCGCTCCTATTTCGTTTCGCTTGAGCCAGGAAACCTCTGTGTAGGACTCTAAAGACTCGTCAATACGCCGGCAGCGGATGATGATCATATCAAACATCCACAAGCCGCAAGCGGTCTGCTAAACGTAACGGCCACCCGGGTATTGAGCGATCTGAAGATCGACGAGCAAGCCCGCTCACACTCCAGTGAATCCGACCAGTAACACTACCGTACAGTCCGGTCTGATCGTCTGATATGACGCATATCTCGCCTAGGGGTGGTAAACGTCAGACCCCAATAGCTCAATAAGTCGTGTCGATATGAGGTCTATAACTGTTCGAGAAACTACTGGTAACACTTACCAGTAAATCTCTGCAACCCTGGCCAGGGATTTCCTGTTATAGCCAATCGAACACAGCGCAACATCAACCCCCATATACCGGGAGAGACGAATCCCCTCCTATCGCTCATTGCCTCCATGTGACTCGGGACTGTACTCAAAAACCACCGTTTTGCACGCCCTCTTGGACGTGGTAAGATGGAAATCAAAGCACAGTGGGAACCACACAAGACTCTATGACGATCTCGGGTCAACAGACTACTCTGTACCAGTGTCACCAGAGAACTGCCATCTGACGTGAGGTATAATACCATCTGGGAGTTCTCGGCGAGTCCGTCCAGTGTACCCAGTCTCTACTGAGCACCCGTATATCTCCTCTGATGTCAAACACCGATGGATATGGGATCATCCATCGCCCATCTGTATGGGTCGAGAAGGTACACGCTAGTCTACTCTGGTATATCGATGCCCCGTCTCGATACACCCTCGACTAGGGACTGTGAAGGATGTACTTATAGACTACCATGTCCCCACTAGTATGATCCGCATCATAGTCCAGGTAGTCAAGTACAGATCCTAAGGGCTTTACCAACATGTAACAGAGAGACAAACAGTGTACACGTTAAGGTAAAGAGCAACCAGATAGCATACTATCATGTCGAGCAAGAAAGTCCTCCCTATATATGTCCCAGCATCCACTACAATATACATCCTATGTATAGTAATGGCCTCTAGGGCATACATATAACTAACAATCTCCCACTTGCACTAGGGCCATCTGTAGCAGTGGTTTGAAGTATCTCATACTCAACCATCCCATAAAAATCTCTCTCTGGGAACAGGCCTTTGTGAGTGGATCCGCTGTGTTGTCCTCTGAGTCTACTCTCCAAACCTCGATCACCCTGGAGATCAATCATCTCCATGATCAGGCGATGCTGCCTTAGAATATGTCTGGATCACTGATGGGACCGGCGTTCCTAAGCATAAGCCACAACTCCATTGTCACACAATGGGAGGAACATAGTTCATCTCATGAACCATTATACATCCAAACAGCCTCTTTGGTAGCATCTTAAGTAGCGATGTATCCAGCCTTTATCGTCTAGTATGTCACGGTATCTAGTTTGGAACTCTTCCAACATACCGTCCCTCTACTGAGGGTAAAGACAATGCCTGCGACTGACACTCAGTCGTCTTTATCACCCTGGAACACTTCCAGTGATTCTCCTCAGGATCGATTGACACCATCTCACTACATCTAGTGAGTATCCTAACATCCATTTAGATCTATCTCATAGATCCAAAATCCAGGATTTAGTAGGTATCACTTTGATCCTAAGTGGAGAATCATTGTGATAAGCGGAGATTGATCGAGCATAGCATAGGAAACTCCTTCCCTATCAAGAGTATGTCATCCACGTACTCTACGAGGATCGTCACCATACTCCCTACTACCTTTTTGTTTATACAAGGTTCATCTACCATTTTGATGATGTCAAACTCTTTGACTACTTCATCAAAACAGACGTTCCAACTCCGCGATGCCTGCTTTATCCTATAGAGCATCTTGCACACGTTTCCGCTGCTCCCACTGTCTACGAAGCCCTCTGGCTGCGTACTTATAGACGCTCTCTAAATCATCATTTAGAAAAGCAGTCAAGACACCCAACCAGATATCGCAGTCATGGTATGTAGCCGTGGCAAGTAGGATCTGGATGGACTTAAGCATAGCTACTTGAAAAGGTTTCATCATGATCCATGCCTGGTCGATGACGAAAAGCTTTAACAAGTCTAGCTTTGAAAGTCTCAACTTTTCCATCTACACCAAGTAATCTTCTCAAGATATACTTGCTCCTGATGGGGATTTAACCCTTCAGATCTAGCAGCCAAAGTCCATACTTTGTCGGTGTATAAGGATTCCATCTCAGATCGATAAACATCCAGCCATTCTTACAGAGTCTTACTCCTGATGGCCAGCTCGAGACTAGTTGGGTCATCATCTCATGATGCAATCCTCGCTCCCACTGTCATAGAGAAACTGAAGTATCTCTCAGGTGGGTGAGGAACCCTACTAGATCGGCGGAGAGGCTGAGGTTCGTTGGTATCTACTGAATACTTTGGTTCTATCAAATCATCAGCTGTAGTTTGTATAGCTGGAACCTTTCCAGTTCTACATTACAGTCCTTGCCTCGAGCTTGTCCGGATTTTGTTTTTAGACATAGGCCGGGCAACTCCAAATCTTAACTGGCTTAAGACATGGGCTCTTCCCTTTCCATATCTCATATGGAGTGGTAGGCAACTGATTTGATTCGAACCCTATTCAATAGGTATGCAACTTCTCAAGTGCATAACTCCCTAAAGGAAATAGGTAACTCAGTAGTACTCATCATAGAGCACACCATATCATATAGGGTGTGATTGCTCCGCCCCGATATACCATCGTGCTATGGTGTATTCGGAGGAGTAATGCTGAGAGAGAATCTCATTCTCCTTTAGAATAATCCAGGAATTCCGTGCTCAAGTATTCTCCTCCTTGATCACATCAAGGACATAATACTTATACCCGTATTTTGGTTCTCTACTTCTAACTTATATTCTGTGAATATCTCAAAAGGTTCGGACTTGTGTTTCAACAGGAACATAGGTCTGAAACTCGAAAGATCATCAGAGAACGTAATGAAGTACAAAGAACCAGTCCTGGCATTTGTAGACAGGGGACCTAACATACATCAACATGTATCATCCCAAGAGTTTACTAACTCTTTCTCTGTTTCAGTAAACGGAGCTATGGTCATCTTATCTTTGTGACATGACTGGCGAGTTTCAGAAGATGTAAATTCAAACTGATTTAAATATACATCTATATGTAACTCTAGCCAGTCGGGTCGCATTGATCTGACCTAGTCTACAATACCTCAAGAAGAATTCGTTCATTTCTGAACTATTCCTCTCGTGTGTGTTCCGTATATTAAGAACTGTAGTTTGATTTAGAACATTAATGCTTTTAGATAACGTGCCTGAACCGATCAACCTTTGATATAGGAAATGTTCAAAACATTATCCAACAATACAAAATTATATCCTTTCTTTTCAGATAAAGAGACTGATATGATTTTGTATATCAGGTTCGGTATCTAACAACATTCGTTCAGAATCAATGTATTGTAATACAGGGTGACAGTGACCGACAGACTTGGCTGCAACACTTGCCCCGTTTTCTGCCTCATGAAACTTATCACCCGTTCTCAGTTCTCTACCTTTCTGTAGCCCTATGTAACAGATTACATATCTGGGATCCTGATCTGGTATCACATACCCAGGACGTAAAGGATACTGAGAAACAGTTCTGTATAATGAACACACCCGAAGATGATGCATCAGCATGCACTCTCTTCGTTTGGGCGGCACAGGAATTCTGGTAATCCCCAATTTCCTGCTCTGTCTTATAACAATTATAAGTTGGAGCGGGACCAACGTTCCCCAGCTCAGTATAACAAGTGGGTTCGGTCAATATTCCGTATTATTATCTTGATTAAGGCGTGATATGGTCGCTACCAGGAGAGAGAGAGAAGAAAACACTCAGCGTGCGCTCTGTCAAGAATAGATTGGTTTTTATTTTATCTAATCAGGATGGCTCCCACTGCTTTTTATCAAATCTTCCTTCAAACCCTAAAAGGAAAGACTAGCCGGGATTAATTACACACTACAAGTTCGCCAATCTTTCAGCCAGGCCAGTGTCGGTACTTTGAGGGAGGTCCCCCGTGCTTTCGCACGAACCTAATTAATGTAAACCTCGTTTTCCCAGAGGCGTAACCCCGTTGACACCTTTCTAGACACCTACTTGATCGGCTAATTGTAATGTATAAAACTCTCCCAGGAGTAACACTTACTCGCAGCGGGTATCGGGATCCAACTATCTCATAGAAGGTATGCAATCTCATTGCAAATTTCAACACTTGAAATTCCCGATAATGTTTTGCCCCTAGCTCGCTATGACCTTGACGGAGGCCAAACAACCCATAGTCCGCTAGTCAAGTTCAACCCGTCATTTCCTGATTGAATTAAACCCACCCGCACGACCCTTGACGGAGGCCAAACAACGCCGTACGAATACCCTAATCCAATCGCATCATATGCTAGCAGATAAGCACTAGTTAGCTACCGTACATTACGCCTTGACGGAGGCCAAACAACCGCAGCACGAATACTAACTAGTACGTATCTGAAATGACGGAGGGCTACGACAGGTTTTTCTGAAAACCTATTGCGTAATGAACTTGATATCGTTGTAGGATCGAATGAATTTTGAAATGGAGTGTTTTTGAGGCTTTTCTAGTTTTGCTAAAGGAGTCACTCCCGGTGAAGGGATCGTCGGTCCTTTCCTCGTCGAATGAGGTGCGGGATATATCATATATATCACTGTGCAAAGCAAAAACTCTTAAAAGCAATCAAAAACAAACCGAGGGTTGTAGCATCTGCCAGTTATTGCTAAAGGAGTCACTCCCGGTGAAGGGATCTCGGTCCTTTCCTCATCGAATAAGGTGCAGGATATATCACATATACCGCTGTGCAAAGCAAAAACTGTAGCTACCTGTTTTATTTTGAAATTCGATTCTACAACATCTTAGGTTTCTTTTATTTCATTAATCACATTAATGAAGTCCCATCATTTAAGTACCTAAACATCACAGATAGATATGACGTACACTTATGCCATCCGCATTCACCTCGATGTCCCCTCGTGCACCGTTAGGTTAGGTAACTAACGGCAGAGCAGGGCAGGGCTAGCGCGGGTGTAAAACATAAGTAACGTCTATATAATATATCATATATACTATATACTATATCCATCACAGAAACATCACATGATCTCATCACAGATATCGCAGCAGAAGAATCATATGAAATATTGGATATACTAGGACGTCCGTGTTTTCAATACGAGCCAGTATAAAACACGGATTCCACGGTCGTGATGAATAGCCAAACCCACACCCCTAGACCCCTACGAGAGCGGCAAGCAACCCTACCAATTCTGGAGTTAGGAGACCCGGACTCGACTCCTCGAGTTGGTCTCCCACTGGACTCCAGAACCCGGTTACTTGTGCCCTCCTCCTTGGGTCTATCCTAGTGCGGAAAAGTAAATAATATACAACAGGTGACAACTCCCGCAACCTGGAAGCGCCCCAATAAAAGAATATTACATACAAGTTTTTACATGAATGAAAATGAAAAATACTCATCTCACATAAAAACCCCCGGCTATTCAAACACGACGATCCAATATAACATATCCAGCAACACATAACATCAGATGTCATCAACGTAAGTAAATATGCATACCCCAATTGTCGTTGACATATAGCAACGAAACCGGCGATATCACATATTACACTTACGGTCACAGAAAAGAAAGTGTAAAACTACAACAGTTGGAATCCGCAACCTCCTCAGACATCGCATGCCTGACCAAATGAATTTCTTAGACATCGCATGCCTAACAATTATAAACCCCGCATTTTAGTCTCAAAATCGAAAACACTTTTCAATATCAAGTCGGGCAATTCAACAAGATTCCCGACAGCCTGATCGAATGCTCGTCGCAAACTTCAGTAGACGGCCGCACTCCCGATACCGTCGACGAAGTGCACCAAGGCGGAACACCGCTACCGCGAGCACCCGAACGGATGCTTTCGGCGACGGGGTTCTCCTACAGTCACTTGGTCGGGGCTATGGAGTGAGGCTGTCTATTAAGTTTACCCGGCGAGTATCCGCGTACGCTACGTGATTGCGACGGACTTTTGATCACATCAAAATTCCGTGGCAACCGATCAAGTGAGACTAAATTGCTACGTTTATAACATTCATTTAGTTATCATATAACTCATTGTGAATTCCAATTATTGTATCCCATTCCGGATAAACAGAAAATGTTAAACTTTTCGATTGAACAATCGAACACCCAAGTTTTCCCGAAACTGATCAACACATGAAACAAGTCTAACAACATTCCGTTCGTACCTCAGTACCAACGATCCAGCCGTAGAAGGGTCAAGCCAATGCCTCACATGTGGCATGCCGTACTGCCCCAAACCCGAAGGTTCAAAGGGCAGTTCAAGACGGTCACATAATCGAGTTAAGGTTTGTGTCTTCTAGAGGGACCATCGCGTTACTTGCACTACTTAGAACGTCGTCAAACTACGGAAAAATCCAACGCTTGGAAATTTCCCGACAGGGGAAATGTTGAGTATTTGTATCCGGTCGAACTTTTTAACATATTCTAAAATTTATCCGGAAAGCCACACAGACAAAATTTGATACCCCGATCGAAACACCGAATCCCCAAATCAACTCAGAAAAATTGAACTCTGGAATAAATATTAAAAATACCCAGAAAATCCAGAATTAATAATTATGAGATACTGTGTAAAAATTCTAGTACAGAGTGCCCGTACCGCCGCGCAACCGCCGCACGAGGCTAGCTCGTGCCGCGGAAGCGCGGCAATATGGAGGAATCAGGGGCACGAATTTCACAGTATTTCACATATTCACCTGCTGATTTTTCTGAACATTTTTAATGTAGAAAAAGGCCAGATTTTAAAAATTGTACAGAGAGCATATTTGATTTGGAATTCCGGGTTCGTTCGGACTTCAATTTCCGTCTGGACTTCGCCTAAGGCTCTAGCTAGGCTCTGATACCACTGCAGGGTTCCTCGGCACTCTAGTGAGGTCTCCCAAGCCATCAACCATGGCAATTTCAAAAATTATGGTGCCTACAAACCCTAAAGTACGGATCGTTTGCTAGATATCTAGGCGAACAAGAACTAGTTAACAGTTAACTATATAAAATACGGAAATACAACCTTTGTAGATCCGGTGCTCCACCTCCATAGCTCCGCAACGAGGTCCTCTCCGCTGTCCAAAACGAATCTGGGCTCTAGGATCGGCTTCGTCGGAGAATGGGCAAGCTAGGTCGTCGATGTCCATGCCGAAGATGATCTACGTCGAAGCATCGATGAATCAAGCTCCACCTTCACTAAACCGTGAAAAGTTGTGAAGGAAACACACTCTACTACTTGGCAAGAGGTAGAGGATGAAGAAATAGGAAGTGGGTAGACTTTAGAATTGGATTTCTCACTTGTTTCCAACAATCACCATTGATGGACTTCAAGCTTCTTCACTTGAAGCATGAAGAAGAAGAAGAAAGATATTATGATAAGTTAAAAGAAAATGAAAAGAAAATGAATTCTTATCATAATTCTAACCATGGTCAAGTGTAGAGAATGAATCATGGTTAGTGAGAATGGTTAGGGTTAAGGTTGAGATAAGTATGGTTGACTTTATCAAAGCTTCATGAAGTTTCAACTAAACTCCAAATCTAGCAACCATTCTTTTCTCTTTTCTTTTATTCATTTATCAAAAATAAAAAGATAATTAAATAAGATAAATGAATAATGAATAATAAACCCTAACCATTTCATTAACCAAGGTTTAATCTTTACACTTGAACCCTAGCTTGACTTGCATCATCAAACATGATGCAATCAAGTGCACAAAAACATATCGCATATGCAATGCGCACGAACCAAGTGAGAAAATCCGTCTAAAGTGAACCGATACTAGTTAATGTAAAGTAATATATCAAATATATAATTATACATTAAATCATTAAATCAACACTTGATTCAATGATCCGGTCATGCGCACATAACCGACTGGTATCTAATATATCGGCTTATCGAATCAACGCTTGAATCGATAACTAGGTTATATCGCATACAACCATTCGATATATATATCGCGAGAATAGAATACGGTATCACATACACGCATTATTCTCGGTCCCGCACATATCTCATATGCGCTCCTATTTCGTTTCGCTTGAGCCAGGAAACCTCTGTGTAGGACTCTAAAGACTCGTCAATACGCCGGCAGCGGATGATGATCATATCAAACATCCACAAGCCGCAAGCGGTCTGCTAAACGTAACGGCCACCCGGGTATTGAGCGATCTGAAGATCGACGAGCAAGCCCGCTCACACTCCAGTGAATCCGACCAGTAACACTACCGTACAGTCCGGTCTGATCGTCTGATATGTCGCATATCTCGCCTAGGGGTGGTAAACGTCAGACCCCAATAGCTCAATAAGTCATGTCGATATGAGGTCTATAACTGTTCGAGAAACTACTGGTAACACTTACCAGTAAATCTCTGCAACCCTGGCCAGGGATTTCCTGTTATAGCCAATCGAACACAGCGCAACATCAACCCCCATATACCGGGAGAGACGAATCCCCTCCTATCGCTCATTGCCTCCATGTGACTCGGGACTGTACCCAAAAACCACCGTTTTGCACGCCCTCTTGGACGTGGTAAGATGGAAATCAAAGCACAGTGGGAACCACACAAGACTCTATGACGATCTCGGGTCAACAGACTACTCTGTACCAGTGTCACCAGAGAACTGCCATCTGACGTGAGGTATAATACCATCTGGGAGTTCTCGGCGAGTCCGTCCAGTGTACCCAGTCTCTACTGAGCACCCGTATATCTCCTCTGATGTCAAACACCGATGGATATGGGATCATCCATCGCCCATCTGTATGGGTCGAGAAGGTACACGCTAGTCTACTCTGGTATATCGATGCCCCGTCTCGATACACCCTCGACTAGGGACTGTGAAGGATGTACTTATAGACTACCATGTCCCCACTAGTATGATCCGCATCATAGTCCAGGTAGTCAAGTACAGATCCTAAGGGCTTTACCAACATGTAACAGAGAGACAAACAGTGTACACGTTAAGGTAAAGAGCAACCAGATAGCATACTATCATGTCGAGCAAGAAAGTCCTCCCTATATATGTCCCAGCATCCACTACAATATACATCCTATGTATAGTAATGGCCTCTAGGGCATACATATAACTAACACCCCGTGCTTTCACACGAACCTAATTAATGTAAACCTCGTTTTCCCAAAGGCGTAACCTCGTTGACATCTTTCGAGACACCTACTTGATCGGCTAATTGTAATGTATAAAACTCTCCCAGGAGTAACACTTACTCGCAGCGGGTATCGGGATCCAACTATCTCATAGAAGGTATGCAATCTCATTGCAAATTTCAACACTTGAAATTCCCGATAATGTTTTGCCCCGAACGATCCATGACCTTGACAAGGTCAACAAACCATAGACCGCAAGTCAAGTTCAACCCGTCATTTCTTGATTGAATCAAACCCACCCGCACGACCCTTGACAAGGTCAACAAGGCCGCACGACTACCCTAACCCAATCTGCATCATATGCATAAGCAGATAAATACTGGTTAGCTACCGCACACTGCGCCTTGACAAGGTCAACAAACGCAGCACGAATACTAAACAGGATTTATCTGAAATGACAGAGGGCTACGACAGGTTTTTCTGAAAACCTATTGCGTAATGAACTTGATATCGTTGTAGAATCAAATGATTTTAAAATGGAGTGCTTTTGAGGCTTTTCTAGTTTTGCTAAAGGAGTCACTCCCGGTGAAGGGATCGTCGGTCCTTTCCTTATCGAATGAGGTGCGGGATATATCGTATATATCACTGTGCAAAGTAAAAACTCTTAAAAGCTATCAAAAGACAAACTGAGTGTGTAGCATCTGCCAGTTATTGCTAAAGGAGTCACTCTCGGTGAAGGGATCTCGGTCCTTTCCTCATCGAATAAGGTGCAGGATATATCACATATACCGCTGTGCAAAGCAAGAACTGTAGCTACCTGTTGTATTTTTGAAATTCGATTCTACAACATCTTATGTTTCTTTTATTTCATTAATCACATTAATGAAGTCCCATCATTTATATACCTAAACATCACAGATAAATACGACGTACACTTATGCCAGCCGCATTCTCCTCGATGTCCCCTCGTGCACCGTTAGGTTAGGTAACTAACGGCAGTGCAGGGCAGGGCTAGCGCGGGTGTAAAACATAAGTAACATCTATATAATATATCATATATACTATATACTGTATCTATCACAGAACATCACATGATCACATCACAGATATCGCAGCAGAAGAAACATATGAAATATTGGATATACTAGGACGTCCGTGTTTTCAATACGAGCCAGTATAAAACACGGATTCCACGGTCGCGATGAATAGCCAAACCCACACCCCTAGACCCCTAAGAGAGCGGCAAGCAACCCTACCAATTCTAGAGTTAGGAGACCCGGACTCGACTCCTCGAGTTGGTCTCCCACTGGACTCCAGAACCCGATTACTTGTGCTCCCCTCCTTGGGTCTATCCTAGTGCGGAAAAGTAAATAATATACAAAGGGTGACATCTTCCGCAACCTGGAAGTGCCCCAATAAAAGAATATTACATACAAGTTTTTACATGAATGAAAATAAAAAACACTCATCTCACATAAAAACCCCCCGGCTATTCAAACACGACGATCCAATATAACATATCCAGCAACACATAACATCACATGTCATCAATGTAAGTAAATTTGCGCATCCCAATTGTCGTTGACATATAGCAACGAAACCGGCGATATCATATATTACACTTACGGTCACAGAAAAGAAAGTGTAAAACTACAACAGTTGGAATTCGCAACCACCTCAGACATCGCATGCCTGACCAAATGAATTTCTTAGACATCGCATGCCTAACAATTATAAACCCCGCATTTTAGTCTCAAAATCGAAAACACTTTTCAATATCAAGTCGGGCAAATCAACAAGATTCCCGACATCCTGATCGCATGCTCGTCGCAAACTTCAGTAGGCGGCCGCACCCCCGACGCCGTCGACGAAGTGCACCAAGGCGGAACACCGCCACCGCGAGCACCCGAACGGATGCTTTCGGCGACGGGGTTCTCCTACAGTCACTTGGTCGGGGCTATGGAGTGAGGCTGTCTATTAAGTTTACCCGGCGAGTATCCGCGTACGCTACGTGATTACGGCGGACTTTTAATCACATCAAAATTCCGTGACAACCGATCAAGTGAGACTAAACTGCTATGTTTATAATATTCATTCAGTTATCTCATAATAATTTGCGAATTCCAAGTATTGTATCACATTCCAGATAAAATAGAAAATGTTAAACTTTTCGATCGAACAGTCAAACACCCAAGTTTTCCCGATACAGATCAACACATGAAACAAGTCTAAAAACATTCAGTTCGTGCCTCAGTACCAACGGTCCAGCCGTAGAAGGGTCAAGCCAACGCCTCACATGTGGCACGCCGTACTGCCCCAAACCCGAAGGTTCAAAGGGCAGTTCAAGACGGTCACATAATCGAGTTAAGGTTTGTTGTCTTCTAGAGGGTCCATCGAGTTACTTGCACTACTTAGAACGTCTTTAAACCACGGAAAAATCCAACACTTGGAAATTTCCCGACAGGGGAAAAATTGGGTATTTATATCCGGTCGAACTTTTTAACATATTCTAAAATTTATCCGGAAAGCCACTTAGACAAAATCTGATACTCCGATCGAAACACCGAATCCCCAAAACAACCCCAAAACACTCATCTCTATAATAAATATTAAAATATCCCAGAAAATACAGCACAACTAAGGAGGAATTACTGTGAAACTTTTACTGTGAGACCCGACCGTACGGCCGCGGAACCGCCGCATGAGCCATGCTCATGCCGCGGAACCGCGGCGGTTGAGATGAATTAGGTCCACGAAATTTACAGTAATTCCTACAAAACCTTGCTTAATTTTCTGCATATTTTTAATTTCGAAAAATCCACAATTTTCAAAAAAGTACAGAGAGCATGTTTGGAATTTGGGTTTCGGTTCGATCGGGTTTCAAACGTCGTCTAGACTTCTCCTAAGGCTCTAGCTTGGCTCTGATACCACTGTATGGTTCCTAGGCACTCTCAAGAGGTCTCACAAGGCATCAACCATGCCAATTTCAAATTTTAACGGTGCCGAGAAACCCTAATACGGATCGTTAACTAGATATCTAGGCGAAAGATGCAACTAGTAAACTACTTTACTAAGAGAACGGAAATACAACCTTTGTAGATCCGGTCCTCCACCTCCATAGCTCCGCAATGAAGTCTCCTCGCTGTCTATATCAAATCCCGGGCTCTAGCGTCGGCTTCATCAGAGAAAAAGCGGGCTAGGTCATCGACGACGTGCCGAAGATGATCTACGTCGAGGCATCACTAGATCAAGCTCCACCTTCACCAAGCCATGAAAACTTGTGAAGGAAACACCCTATACTACTTGGCAAGAGGTAGAGGATGAAGAAATAGGAAGTGGGTAGACTTTAGAATTGGATTTCTCACTCATTTTCATCAATCACCCTTGATGAAGAAAGGTTTTCTTCAAGTGAAGAAGAAGAAGAAGATGAAGATAATATTATCATAAGTATTTTAGAAAATAGAAAATAAAAGAATACTTATCATAATCAACCATGGTCAAGTGTAGAGAATTGACTAAGGTTAGATGAATGGTTAGGGTTAAAGATGAAGACAAAGTGGTGACTTTGGTCAAAGCTTCATGAAGATTCAAGATGCAAACAAAGAAAGCCACCATTTTGTTTTCTTATCCATTTCTTTTTAATCCAATTAAAAAGATAAATGAATGAATAACAAAATAAAAACCCTAACCATTTACTTAACCAAGGTTTAATTCTTTACACAAACCCTAGCAAACATGTATCATCAAACATGATACATGCAAGTGCACAAAAAGTATATCACATATACAATGTGCACATCCGAGTGAGAATATCCATTTAAAGTGAACCGATACTAGTTAATGCAAAGTAATATATCAAATATATAATTATATATTAAATCATTAAATCAACACTTGATTTAACGATCCGGTCATATCACATATAACCGACTAATATCCAATGTATCGGCTTATCGAATCAATCCATGATTCGATAACTAGGTTATATCGCATACAACCTTCTGATACATTCATCGCGAGAATGGAATGCGGTATCACATACACGTATTATTCTCGGTCCCGCACATATCTCATATGCGCTCCTATTTCGTTTCGCTTGAGCCAGGAAACCTTTGTGTAGGACTCTAAAGACTCGTCAATACGCCGGCAGCGGATGATGATCATATCAAACATCCACAAGCCGCAAGCGGTCTGCTAAACGTAACGGCCACCCGGGTATTGAGCGATCAGAAGATCGACGAGCAAGCCCGCTCACACTCCAGTGAATCCAACCAGTAACACTACCGTACAGTCCGGTCTGATCATCTGATATGTCGCATATCTCGCCTAGGGGTGGTAAACGTCAGACCCCAATAGCTCGATAAGTCGTATTGATATGAGGTCTATAACAATTTGAGAAACTACTGGTAACACTTACCAGTAAATCTCAGCAACCCTGGCCAGGGATTTCCTGTTATAGCCAATCGAACACAGCGCAACATCAACCCCCTATACCGGGAGAGACGAATCCCCTCCTATCGCTCATTGCCTCCATGTGACTCGGGACTGTACCCAAAAACCACCGTTTTGCATGCCCTCTTGGACGTGGTAAGGTGGAAATCAAAGCACAGTGGGAACCACACAAGACTCTATGACGATCTCGGGTCAACAGACCACTCTGTACCAGTGTCACCAGAGAACTGCCATCTGACGTAAGGTATAATACCATCTGGGAGTTCTCGGCGAGTCCGTCCAGTGTACCCAGTCTCCACTGAGCACCCGTATATCATCTCTGATGTCAAACACCAATGGATATGGGATCATCCATTGTCCATCTGTATGGGTCGAGAAGGTATACGCTAGTCTACTCTGGTATATCGATGCCCCGTCTCGATATACCCACGACTAGGGACCTTGAAGGATGTACTTATAGACTACCATGTCTCCACTAGTATGATCTGCATCATAGTCCAGGTAGTCAAGTACACATCCTAAGGGCTTTACCAACATGTAACAGAGAGACAATCAGTAAACACGTTAAGGTAAAGATCAACCAGATAGCATACTATCATGTCGAGCAAGAAAGTCCTCCCTATATATGTCCCAGCATCCACTACAATATACATCTAATGTACAGTAATGGCCTCTAGGGCATACATATAACTAACAGTTAACATTGAGGCGGCAACTCGACATCATCGAGCGGGATGCACCTTATCAGGAGGCATCCCAACAGGAAGCTGAGGAGCAACTTTCATCCTACCTACAGCAGCGGGCCCAGGTGGAAGCGGAAGTGGCCGCGGCAGCCGCTCAGGAGGAGGCGCTGAAGGAAGTGCGGGAGCAACTCGCGGATTTGTTGAAGCCACTTCCTTCTCAATAGCTACTTTTTTGTATCATTATACACTTGTAATCTTTGAATAAAATGTACACATTCTTTATTCTTTTATACGATTTGCCTTGTACTTAATTGAATTCATGAATAAAGATATATACATTTTTTTTTGCAATGTCTTGAGTCATCTCCGCTCTTTCTTCCTTCTTTTATTATCAGTATGCTGTCTTAGTAAACATGGTTGACAGGTGATAGAGCGAGCATCTTGTCTTGGCTTCTTCAAGAGGTAGCGATGGCTTAGGCCGCAGGTTCAGATCTGCTGCCTAAGACTTTTCAACTTTATGAGCCGTGAGGGTCTCATAAAGACTTTTCTCCCTACGGATCGAGAGGATCTCGTAGGTGTATTTTCTCCTTAGGAATCGTGAGGATTCCCAAGTGTGTTTTCTCTTACAAGTCGTAAGGATCTTATAAGAGAATTTTCCTTCTTACGAGTCGAGAAGACTCGTAAGCGGTTGTTTCCCTCCTTGTCGAGATTCGACTTTGGAGAGTGAGACCCGTGGATAGTATGCAAGAGACCGTTTTAGACCGACTTGCAGGGTCCCAGTGCTTAGGAAACAAGTTTTTTTAATCCCCGTTGCCTAAGGTTTTATCTTGCAAGTCGAGATGAATCGGGAAGTCCTCGTGAAGACACTTATTTTCTCACGAGTCGGGACGAATCGAGCAGCTCTTGTCAAGGATACTAATTTCCCTGAGTCGAAGTATTTTGCCGAGGATACTGGTTTCCTCGAGGTTGAAACGAATCGAAGTGCTCCTGCAAAGACACTGGTTTCTCTGCGGGAAGACGCGAATCAAGAAGCTCTCATCAAGGATGCTAGTTTCCCTGAGTTGAGGAGGTTGCCAAGGACACTGATTTCCCTGGGGTTGAAACGAATCGGGGTATTCCTGCAAAGACGCTAATTTCTCTGCGGGCCGACGCGAATCGAGGTGCTCTCATCAAGGAAACTGGTTTCCCTGAGTCGAGGAGGTTGCCAAGGACATTGATTTCCCTGGGGTTGAAACGAATCAGAGTATTCCTGCAAAGACTCTAGTTTCTCTACGGGCCGACGCGAATCGAGGTGCTCTCATCTAGGACACTGGTTTCCCTGAGTTGAAAAGGTTGTCAAGGACACTGATTTCCCTGGGGTTCAAACGAATCGGAGTATTCCTGCAAAGATGCTAGTTTCTCTGCAGGCCAACGCGAATCAAGATGCTCTCGTCAAGGACACTGATTTCCCTGAGTCGAGGAGGTTTCCAAGGACACTGATTTCCCTTGGGTTGAGACGAGTCGAGGTACTCTTGCAAAGACACTGGTTTCTCTGCGGGCCGACGTGAATCAAGATGCTCTCGTCAAGGACACTGGTTTCCCTGAGTCGAGGAGGTTGCCAAGGACACTGATTTCCCTGGGGTTGAAACGAATCGGAGTATTCCTGCAAAGACGCTAGTTTCTCTGCGGGCCGACGCGAATCAAGATGCTCTCGTCAAGGACACTGGTTTCCCTGAGTCGAGGAGGTTGCCAAGGACACTGATTTTCCTGGGGTTGAGACGAGTCGAGGTACTTCTGCAAAGACACTGGTTTCTCTGCGGGCCGACGCGAATCAAAATGCTCTCGTCAAGGACACTGGTTTCCCTGAGTCGAGGAGGTTGCCAAGAACACTAATTTCCCTGGGGTTGAAACGAATCGGAGTATTCCTGCAAAGACGCTAGTTTCTCTGCGGGCAGACACGAATTAAGATGCTCTCGTCAAGGACATTGGTTTCCCTGAGTCGAGGAGGTTGCCAAGGACACTGATTTCCCTGGGGTTGAAACGAATCGGAGTATTCCTGCAAAGACGCTAGTTTCTCTGCGGGTCGACGCGAATCGAGATGTTCTCGTCAAGGATACTGGTTTCCCTGAATCGAGGTAATGTGTCTCTCGGGTTTTATATGAGTTACCGCCAAGACTTGGCTCCGTTTTCTGATGGAGCATGGGGAGGGAAGATGTGTTTCCTTCTTTGTTTGTGCCCCTGGATTGTATACATGGATTGTTATGATATCGCCTGTAGGGCAAAAGTTTCATTCATTTTTTTATATATTATTATTTTATTTCCACGATCCTCTATTATTTCAACTTTTATATCGCGAAGGTCGCGATCGCCTAATCATTTCGGCTATTTTTTTTAATTTTTACTCACTGCTTTTATTGCGAGTTGCCCAATCATTTCGGCTATTTTGCATTCATACATTTTTACTTACTGATTTTGTTGCAAGTTGCCCCATCATTTCGGCTATTTCGTATGCATTTTTAGCTCACTGATTTTTATCGCGAGTGTAGAACTTGGAATCTGGTGCCAATCTTAGCATCAACATCGCTGCGACTGGAATATTGCCAGGAGCGAATCATCATTTTCCTCTGTCGATGTCGAACAAAGGTGGCTTAGTAAACAGGGTTAGGATCCTGTCGACTAAGGCTTTTGACTTCATGAGCCTTAAGGGTCCCACAATGGTATTTCTCCCTACAAGTCGTGAGGATCTCGTAGGTGCGTTTTCTCCTTAGGGATCGTGAGGATTCCTAAGTGTATGTTCCCCTGTAAGTCGTAAGGATCTTACAAAAGGGTTTTCTCCTTATAAATTGAGAGAACTTACAAGGGTTGTTCACCTATGGACATATCCCTAGTCACGGGAAGGATTTGGTTAGGGAAATGTTTATTCGCGCCCGTGGATTGTATACAAGGGTCAGTATTGAGCTGCTTGTAGGGCAATATCAAAGGTTATAGGGGGTTGCTTAAGAACGGGTTAAGGTTTCTGTAACTCAAGACTTTCAAATCTTATGAGCCGTGAGGGTCCCATAAGAGAGTTCTCCTTACGAGTCGTGAGGATCTCGCAAGTGTGATTTCTCCTTAGGAATCGTGAGGATCCCTAAGTGTGTTGCTTCCCTGTGAGTCGTAAGGATCGCACGCGGGTGGTTTCTCCTTACAAGGTCGAGAGGACCCTGCAAGTGTCTTTTTAACGAGGTTGCACCCTTTCGGGTTTTTCACAAACACTCGCCGGTAGTCCTGCTGTTTTTACTCACGGAGCCCTTTCGGGTTTTCATCCGTATCCATTTTGCTTATGGACATACCGTTTTTTTTATATCCCCTTTTTTTATTCTTTTTTTTTCTAACGAGGTCGTGCCCTTTCGGGTTTTCACGAACACTCGCCGGTAGCCCTGTTGTTTTTACTCACGGAGCCCTTTCGGGTTTTTATCCGTGCCCTTTCTCTTATGGACATACCGTTTCTTTTTTTTTATTCTTTATTCTTCTTTTTTTTTTATCTCGTCATCCTGAGGATGCTGCGGTAGTAGTTTAAAGACGTTTCTGTCGTCAGCTAGTTTTAGGACGTAGTGGTCCGTCATTAGTTTAAGGACGTTTCGGTCTATTGCTGAAGGAGGCCGGTTACTACTTATAGAGTTTTGGCTTAGGAAGATAGCGAGCGGATATAGTCATCGTCATCTATCATTGACCTAAGCTGTGACTCATTAAGCGTAGTATTTCTTTAGGAAACGGCCGTTTATTGGCCTGAAAGGTCTTTCTCCATGCATGTCCATGAGTAGATAGGCTCCACCCTGGTAGACCTTGTCTATGATGTACGGGCCTTCATAGTTCGGCTCGAATTTTCCCCGCTTGGCGTGATTGGGGATCATAGGTCTTTTGACCACTAGCACGAGTTCGCCTTGGCGGAATGTCCTCGGCCGAGTCAATCTTTCATATGAGCGCGTCATCTTTGCTTTATAAACCTCCAGATTTTGTTGCGCTATGAGCCGGGTTTCATCAAGGGCATCAAGCTCTTCAAGCCAAATGTGAGCATTTTCTTTGTCCATCAGCTCGTAGTAGACTGCCACTCGTAGAGAAGGTAGCACTATCTCGAGGGGGAGTACTGCTTCTGTACCGAAGACTAACGCGTATGGCGTTGTGTTCGTGGCCGTCTTGAACGTAGTTCGATACGCCCAGAGAGCTTCTTGCAGTCTCTTGTGCCAGTCCTTCTTATTTCGGGACACCGTTTTCTTCACGATCTTCGTCAAGGTCTTGTTGAAAGCGTCGGCTAGACCGTTAGCTCGCGGATTATAAACTGAGGAATATCTCCAGTCTATATTATGTTGTTGCGCGAAGCGACTGATCTTGTGGCTTCTGTAGGCTGGCCCGTTATCGGAGATGATCCGTCGCGGAGTTCCAAACCGATATATGACGTGCGTCTTGAAGAAATGGAGGATATTCTCCGTCTTCACTTCCCTCAACGGTACTGCTTTTGCCCATTTGGAGAAGTAGTCAGTCGTCGCCTAGATGAAACGGTATCCCCTGAACGACGCTGGTTCGATAGGGCCGATTACGTCAGTCCCCCACATTTCGAACGGCCAGCTGGCCACTGTTGGATGTAGAGGATTTGGGTGTTGACGGATAAAGTCCCCATGAATCTGGCATGAGTGGCATTGCTTCGCATACTTGAGGCAGTCCTGAATTATCGTGGGCCAGTAGTAACCCATCCGTTTTATCTTCAACTTCATCTTCGGGCCTGCTTGGTGAGAACCGCAGAGCCCGTCGTGAACTTCCTGAACGGCTCTTTTTGCTTCGTCAGGTCCCAGACATCTCAACCACAGAGAATCAAACGACCTCTTGTATAGAGTATCATTGACGAAGGCAAAAGACAGAGCTCGTTTCATAAGCTGATGTCTTGAGGACGCATCTTCGGGCGTTCGATGGTATTTGAAGTAGTCTATAAAGACTTCTCTCCAATCCTCAGCCTTTTCCCGGTCTTTTATTTGCAAGGTCATCCGCTCAGTCGCTCCCTTTTCTTCGGATGATTCCGGAGATATTTCTACTGGGGCAAGCACCCGCCGGCTTTGTACCACGATTCTTACGTCATCGAGGTTCTCGTCGGCCAGTTCTTTAGCGAGCTTGGCTAACGCGTCCGCTTTGCTGTTTTCCGCACGCGGTATGTTTTCCAAAGTGTAGTAAGGAATTTGGGTCAACAGTTGTTGCACCTTTTTGCCGTACTTCACCAACTCTGGCTTGCACGTCTGGTAGTCGCCGTTTACTTGACTAACGACTAGTTGGGAGTCTCCGTATATGAGGAGGTTCTCAATTCCCATGTCGATGGAGATCTCGAGGCCTGCTATCAGAGCTTCGTATTCGGCTTCATTATTCATCCTCGGCTCTGTTAAGGAGAAAGCAAAGCGCATTATCCTTCCTTGGGGAGTTATGAAGATGAGGCCTACCCCCGATTTGATTATAGGGGTACTTTGTTTGCGCTTCTTCATAGAGGATGCTCCATCGAAATAAAGCTCCCATCGGGTATCACCACCGTCGATCGCGTCAAACGTATGTTCGTCTAGCAGCTCGCAATTCAGAGGATAATTGGAAGGTATCGGATGCTCAGCGAGGAAGTCGGCGATGGCCTGGCCTTTCACTGCCTTGAGAGGCTGATAGGTTATCGAGAACTCCATCAAGAGTAGGGCCTATTTAGCGAGTTGCCCCGTCAATATGGCCTTTGACATCAAATATTTAAGGGGGTCCACCTTCGAAATGAGACGGACTTCATGCGCCTACGCATAGTGCCTAAGCTTTATTATCGCGAAGATCAATGCCAGGCAGTGTTTTTCAATGGGGGAATAGTTGCTTTCTGCCCCCAGTAGAATCCGACTCAAATAGTAGAGTGCTCTTTTTTTCCCTTGGTCGTTCTCTTATGCCCATAATGCGCCTAAGGAACCTTCGAGGGCGGTTGTATAAAGGACAAGAGACTTTCCCTTAACCGGAGCAGCCAACACTGGCGGATTCTGCAAATACTGCTTGATTTCGTCCAGCGCGTCTTGGCATTTACGATCCCAGACGAACGGGGTTCCCTTCTTCATCAGGTGACTGTAAGGACGGCACTTGCCTGAAAGATTGGTTATAAATCGCCGAATGTACGCGAGCTTCCCTTGGAGAGACCGCAGTTGCTTGAGAGTTCTTGGCGGAGGCATTTCTATGATCGCCTTGATCTTTGACGGATCTATCTCGATACCTCGGTGTCGGACGATGAATCTTAGGAATTTGCCTAAGGAAACTCCGAATGCACACTTGAGAGGGTTCATCTTCAAGTTGTATTGTCGAAGGCGTTGAAATACGGTCTTCAGATGCTCAAGATGTTCCTCGTATAATTTGCTCTTAACCACGAGGTCGTCAATATAGCATTCGACGATTTCATATATAAGGTCATCGAAGATCTTTATCATGGCCCTTTGATAGGTGGCACCGGCGTTCTTTAAACTGAAGGGCATCACCTTGTAGCAGAATATTCCCAGAGGGGTCCGAAAAGTGGTGTGCTTCTGGTCTTTGGGATGCATCTTTATCTGATTATATCCTGATGAGCCGTCTATGAAGGAGAAGACTTCGTGAGTGGACGTGTTATCTATCATTAGTTCGGTGACTGGCACTGGGAAATCGTCTTTCGGACAAGCTTTATTGAGATCCCGGAAGTCCACGGATATGCGTATTGTCCCATTTTTCTTCATCACCGGGACGATGTTGGCGATCCAATCGGGATACTGAACCTCCTGGATGAAGCCAGAGTCGATTAACTTCTTGACCTCGGCGTTGATGCTCATCTCAAGCTCGAGCCGCATTCTCCTCGGCGCATGTTTGATTGGTTTAACGTCCGGGGATATCGCCAATTTATGCACAACAATTTCTGGATCTAGTCCCGGCATTTCGGAATAGTTCTACGCGAAGCAATCTTTATACTACATAAGCACGTCTTTTAATGAAGCCACCCTTTCTACAGACAGCAGTTCACTAATGAACGTCGGTCGCGGGTCGTTTGCCGTCCTCGACTCAATTTTCTTGAGGTTATCTACAGTAGTATGTATTCCATCCTCCAGCTCTTTCGGTGCTGGTGGAAATTCTGAGATCACCTCGTCGTTGCTGTTTTCGAAGCACCAGGGAAGGTCATCCATGTTCTCGGACCTTTCTTTTGATATTGTTATTATGTGACAAGTACGAGCTCGCTTCCAAGACCGATGTGGATCTGGTTCTGCTTTCGTGGCTTTGGGTTCGTGCTTCTGTGGCGGCGTTACCCTCCAACTGTCAGATAGAGCGAACTTGCCGAGCTGATACTGATCTTCAACCCAGTTCTTGAAGGTGAAGCAGTCTTCGAGAGGATGCCCTATTACTTGGTGATAAGAGCAATAGTTTGGGTGTGAGACTTCGCCTGCTTGTTCGGGGTGTTTAGACTCCGGCAGTGTAAGCATCTGGTATTTTATAGCTCGGTCAAGTATCTTCTTTGTCTTGTCCCGAGGAAAAGAGTATGCTCGACTCATCTTCTTTACAAGGGACAGATCCGGACCGTTCGATTCCCAACTGTGTGGCTTCTTAGTCCTACCTTGTTGCTGTCGAGCGCCTTTTCCGCTTTTCGACTTGTTTCTGCCTCGGTGTCGAGCCTTTTTTATAACAGGTTGACAGGGAGCGACATTTTCATCTTTCGCGGCCTGTTGGAGGAGGCATTGCGTTTTGGCTTTCTCGTAGATGGCCATTTCGCGGTTGTGGTTGTTTCGGACTTTTTGATCTGCTTTCCTTATAAGCCTGTTCATTTGTTCTTCGAATGACGGACTGGGCACCTTTGCATCAGGAATTTTTTCTGGTTCAGGATTAGTGTCCTGCCATTGAGCATCCCCTTCTTCATTGAAGTCATGCACGACGTAGCAATCGCGGAGTAGCTCTCGTTTCTTGGACCGAATGTAACCAAGCCCGATTGTTTCCATTCTCCCATTAGGCAACTTGTGCTGAGTCCCGGGAACGTTCCAGACCCTGTCACAGAACTTAGCTTTTCGAGCAGTCTGTTTGAAGGATATCCCTTGGCGCTTCAACAGCCTCTTCAAGCCTTCTGTATAATATCTAGCAGACGGATGGGTTGAAGCTTGTCAAGCGTAGGATCCGCACCGTGCCAGATTTCTTTCTCCACTTTGGTTTCTTCAGAGCTGTAAAATAGAATTTCCTTTTCGCCTTTTCACCTGGGAGGGACATAGAACATCCGCAGCTCCTCTACAGTGTAGGTATCGAGCGCATCCAGTTCTTTATGATGTTTAAGTGGAATCATGGCGATTTGCAGGCTTTGCTCTTCGTCAGCGGATGCTTGTATTGAAGGCCGAGCAGAGAATACAGCATGGACCTCATCTTCCGAGTCACTACCAAAGATCAACGTAGGAGCGGACGGTCCCGGCTTGTTATATTAGGACGGACCCGAATAAACTATCTCCTCTTCCTCCTCAGTATCACTCCCGAAGACAGGGATGGTGGTGTTAGCTTTGTTCTCCGGCTTGTGACACCTCTTCGTGTCTTCGAAATCCGGTAAGAAGTATTTTGCATCTTCATATTTGCGGACTTCGTTCACGGAGAACGGGTTCAGTTCTCCCGTCACGGTATACTCGAGACCATCCTTAAAATATTTCATACACTGATGCTGTGTAGAAGGGATGATGTTGTACTCGTGCAACCATGGCCGGCCGAGCAGAGCATTATAGCATGTCTTGGCGTCTATGACGTGGAATTTAATGTCCGTGACGAGCAGCCCAAAGCATAGCGTCAGTATCACATATCCAAGAGTTCGGGATGATTGGGAGTCGAAACCAGAGATGGTGATCTTATCCCGAGCGAGGTGCTGGACGCTCATGCAGATTTCCTTTAACACCCGTACGTTGAGGAGATTAACGGAAGACCCATTATCAACCAAGATTTTGCCTATCTTTATGTCATGGCAGTATCCTGAGACATAGAGGGGCCGGTTGTGTTCGCACGTCCCAAGGAGGAGGTCTTCATCACCGAAAGTGACATCGGCTGTGTGTACTTCCTCCAGTTCATCCTTCATCCTTTCTTCGGCAAGAAAAGCTTGGAATTGCTCCGGCTCTTGTAGCGCCTTGATCAATGAATCCCCCGCTTCTTTAGATAGCAGAAGGGCGTCAAGAATGCTGAGTTGTGAGGGTATCTTCCTCAAGTGTGCCAGAACGTTGTAGTCCACCTTATTGCTCTTTGGCGGGTCCTTGGCAGTCAGCTCTTTCATGACTTGGTCATCTAAGGCGATATCTTCGACGATCTTTTCTTTTCCCTTATCTTTCTTGTTTGAAGGTCCGAGATTCTTTTCGGGTAGAGTACGATTACGCAGCTGGATATTCTCGTAGGCCTTTGGCTCTTCCTCTTTTCCCGAGGTAGACATTTTAAAGAGAGGGCTAAGAGCCATTTCCTCATCCGAGTCGCTCCCGAATGTGAGAATTTGCGCTCCCTCGGCATTAACCATGCGACAGTTGCCGGTAGCTCCTCTAAGCTCCTCAGTCGTATTTTTCCGTTCCCGACGAGCTTTGTGTTTCTCCCGCTTAAAATGTTGCCGGTGAGCGACATACCCCTGCCACCATTTATCGAAAGCTTTGCACTCTTCAGTGGGGTGCGAAATCTTTCGATGATACAAGCAGTAGGAAAGGTGCATCTCTACTTTACTGGAAGTGTTTCTTCAGAGGGTGGTAGCTTCATCCCCATTGATATAGCCTTGGCGAATCGTTTCTTCGTCTTGAACTTGTTTTTATCCGTGACAGATGTCTTTTGATTTGAAGGGAGTGTCTCAACTCTTTCGTCTAATCGCCGGTGCTTGGCCCTTTCAAATATGACAGTCTCGCGTTCCCGATCAGCTTTACTTTTCAAAAGAGCTTCGTTGAGGAATGCATCGATTGTTTCATCTGATGGTCTCGGAAGTTCCGATTCAGGATCTGCCCCCAGCTTCTCGGTGCAAAGAGTTTTCTCATCGTCCGTGAACGAGTGAGAGATCACATGACAACTTGCCACGTATTCCTCGGGTTCATCCGACGAGCTCTCTCCCTCATCTTCCTCTTGAAAGACGTGGTTGAGGAACTCTTGAAGTGTGATGGGAGTCCGTGCCTTTTGATTGTATTTTTCCAGCGCGTCAAGTTGTTTCTGTAAGTCCGTGCGCTTGTCGCCGGGTTTCACGGGCTTTTTGGATCTTTTCTTCTTCTTCTTTGAAGATTTCGACGGCTGGGCATGAGTGCTTGGGCCATCACCACCGATCTTTGAAGTTGGGGGTGACTTCAGCATCCCTTCAATGATCTGGGGTTCTAGTAGGCTCTTCCACCTGATCGCCGGGCATATCTGGAGATCATTAAGCATTCTCTTGGTTTTGGCTGATAGCACAACCTCCCACGGAGCTTCTTCAACAAGGGAGCACGTTGCCCCCGGCATATTCACCTTTTTAGAGGTATGAGGTCGCGGCGGGTTCACCTTCCATTTTTCGGATAACGCGAACTTCCCTTGTTGATATAGATCTTCAATCCAGTTTTTGAAGACATAGCAATCTTCGATCGGATGACCCAATACTCGGTGGTAAGGGCAGTAATTGGGATCATTGACATCATTTGGCTGCAACGGACGCCTTGAATCTGGCAGATTGATAAGTCTGTTGCGCAATGCCAGATCGAACAGTCTTCTCGTTTTATCTTGAGGAAACGAGTAAGGACGTCCTAGCCTCTCCTCGAGGGGTATGCGTGGACGCATATTGTTCTGACGGACAACCGGCTTCAAGTTGCTCGGCTGTTGTTGAGCATTGGCGACGACGATCGCCTTTCCTTTCCCCTTCTCGTTTTGAGAGTCCGGCTTTGGAGGAGACGGCCTATGGCCCATTTGGTCCATCTGAGCTAGCTTGTCGATCAGGGCTTGGAACGTGGTTGGTTTAAAGAACATCATGAACTTTGAAATAGTTGCATGAGGATCTAAGGTGCCCACGAACATGCCCACCGCTGGTGCTTCTTCGATGCGCTGTTCGCACTTCGACCACAAGTTCCGCCACCGGATTGCATATTGGACCCAGGTTTCGTCCGGCTTTACTCTTGCATTGATCAAAGCTGTTATTGGAGTACGCTCGCTGTCACTTGCGAAGTGCTGGGTAAAAAACACCTCTATTTCAGCGAAGGTTTTGACTGAGTCGTTCAGGAGTTCGGAGTACCACTCAAATGCCGTCTCCGATAAGCTCCCGACGAACTGGCGAAGTAACAATTTATCATCACCGCCGGTGTTACCGCAAAGGGTCCTGAACTGGGCAACATGTTGATGGGGATTGCCAGTCCCCTTATAGACATGGAATTTCGGTATTGTATAGCCCGGCGGGTACTTGATCTGATCATACCAGCTCGGATATGGTCGCCCCGTTCTAACGACTTGACCGGCTGCCTCAGTTGCCTGGTGAACCCGTATCTGCTGAGCTATATATTCGTCCATGTCAGCTATGGAAATTGTCTCCTTCTTGGCTATTGAAAGAACCGGTGGAGGATTTGACGTTTCCCCTCTGTCATTTTCAAGGACGATCGGAGAATCTTCAGCAGGAGGATCTTGCTGGATCATCATACCCACCATGTCCTGGAACAGAAGGGCCATTCGTTTTATATTGGCTGCTTGTTCTGCAGCCTCTTTGTCCTTCTTTTCCAATATTCTGCGAAGGAATTCGGCGTCGGTTTCTTACACCTGGCGTTGATCCGACGACGCTTCGGGGCTTTCTTTTGGCCCAGTGAGTGCGGCCATCGCGGTCATCATTTGCTGGAGCTTCTTCTGCTGCTCCTGCGCTTTAGTCACTGATCGCGTAAGCGGTCGATGACCTGTAGATGTACGACTGTCCTCTTTCCTAGACGCCATGTAGACGGTATGGACCATAATGCCCCCGGACTTAGGGCGTTTGGGCTCACCGCCTTTGACGTTCGCCACAGGCGTGGGAACTTTCTCCGGCCTTCTTCTTTTATAGGCCGTTGAAGTTGAGGGGGCCGTTGCCGCGGGCGCCCGAGTAGTTGTCATCCTTTGCTGTTTGACAAGACGGTTCTTTTCCTCCTAAGCCTTCACCCTCTTCTGCCGGCGAGAGTGATCTTGGTCGATTACTGAGTCCTGGACTCGTCGCCAGACCTTATAAATTTTGGAGGACAGCCGTTGAGGGGGCTGCTCCGGTTTTGTTTCCGTAACACTCTCCGTAGGTGGAGGAGATCTTTTCAGCGTGGCAGTCGGAGAGTTCTTGCGTACCCTCCTTAGCGGTTCAAAGCTGTTCCCAGTTGGAACAGCAGCATTGACTTCCACCATTGGAGCCGGTGGAGTTAACCCAGAGGGGGAGTTGCCCCCGGCCTTCCTTACTCGGCACCAGTGGCGACTTCGAGCGTGACGAGCCGTTGGGGCTGGCTCGGCGATAGGGATAGTTTCGTCTTGCCCCCTGTCCGGATGAGGCGCCGCTGGTGCCAGCCTCTTAAAGACTGATGTTGTCTTTTCAGTAGCGGTATCCAATCTGTCAAAGACAGACCTTCGAGCAGGAGCAGGAGCCGAAATAGTCAGCCTTGAAAAGACCGACTCTTTAACAGGAGAAGCCGCCTTGACGACTTCAGGAGCAGAGGTGGCTATCTTCCTCGGGGCAGCCACTTCAGGGTTCATGGGCTTCCTGGCAGGCCCATCGGAGTTCTGGTTCGGCCTGGTAAAGACAGAGGCTGCCGGCATGATATTGGACGACCCGTTGAAAGGGGCCGTGGTGGTAGTGAGCCGATCGAAGACCGACTTCTTTTGCGCTTCCGGTGCGGGCACTGGAATGGTGAAGCTTGCTGGCGGGAGCATGGTCCCAAAAAACAGACCGGTGGTGGCCTGAGTCAATTGTTCCACCGGCAGGGTAAGGATGGAGGCCGCTTGAGGCTTATAGGCTACACCCCCAGGTGAGGCGGAGCGTCGGTTGCATTGGCATTTAGAGCAGCTCGAGCAGTTGGATACCATTGATGCTTGATTTCTGCGCCAGGCAAAAGACCAAATCTTAGTAACTTGAAACCCAAAGGCAACCATTAACAAACCGCGATTCATTCGTGAAAACGACACACGAAGTGTGGAGTGAAAAGAGGAAAAGGTCCCACCGGGCGTGCCAGAATCCGTTCCCCTCCGAAAGACGGCCGAGACTGGACGTCTTTCCTGAGATTCGGGGCAGATGCTATTTGGTTTTATCCGTCCACCTCTCCAAAGATGCAAAGTTTATTTATGGCACCGTGTATCGGAGGTTTGGAAGGATGCGGCCGATGTAGCAGACTTCGTCAGATTCCCCCTCGCTTGAGGGGTTTTTGATTGTGGGGACGCTCTTCCCTGCAGGCGCAAGCCCCTGCAGTTAATTATGCTACCGCATCGCGGTAACAACTTTCTCCTTCTCCAGAATTTCACTTCGTGTCGTGGGTGTTTGTTTTGTTTGTGGTTGCCCGTGGATTGTATACGGAGACTAAGTTATGCCGTCGCCCGTAGGACGTGGATTAGTCCAAATCCGTATATACTTAGATTTGGGTTTGGGGTTTTCGTTTAAGGATACGTTAACCGTGTTTGAGGCTAAGATCAACTTAAACGTTTGTTAAGGATACGTTAGTCTAGTTTTGAGATTAAGATCAACTTAACTAGATCGTTTAGATCCGACAAAAGAGCATTTTGAGGCTCCATTGTTCCAGTTTAGGGACGTAGTGGTCCATTGCATGTATGGCCGTCGGGACCCGTCACCTCTCTGACGTCGTTGAAGGATTACAACGATAGGTGTCAGAGGAGTTCAGAGATGTACCCTTGAACCAAAGTTGATTAGGGGATCTATAGTCCGATTTGGGACTAAAGTCTGTTTGAAAGTTTACGGATACGTTAGCCATTTTTGAGGCTAAGATCAACTTAAACGGGATCGTTTAGATCCGACAAAAGAGCATTTGGGCTCTATTGTTCCAGTTTAGGGACGTAGTGGTCCATTGCCAGTTTAGGGACATGGGGGTCCATGTTCCAGTTTAGGGACATGGGGGTCCATGTTCCAGTTTAGGGACATAGTGGTCCATTGCCAGTTTAGGGACATGGTGGTCCATTTCCAGTTTAGGGACGTAGGGGTCCATTTCCAGTTTAGGGACATAGGGGTCCATTGTTCCCGTTTTGGGGGCGGATATTAGTTTAAGGACGCATTAGTCCGTGAGTTTAAGGACGCTTAAGTCCATGGGTTTAAGGACCCCACAGTCCGTATCTTGGTTTAAGGACGCATAAGTCTATGAGTTTAAGGACCCCAGAGTCCGTATCTTAGTTTAAGGACGCATAAGTCCATGAGTTTAAGGACCCCACAGTCCGTATTGATGTATAGTTGTCAGGACCCGTCACCTCTCTGACATCGTTGAAGGATTACAAAGATAGGTGTCAGAGGAGTTCGGAGATGTACCCTTGAACCGGATGTGAATTGATTTAAGGGAGCAGTCAGGCTCAGTCAATTTAATTTGAGGGCTTACGGGCATGATTGGGCTAAGTCCAGTTGAAGATGTTCAACACTTTCATTTGTCTTTGGCCTATTAGGCCTATGCTAGGGCTTTGCCCCAGTTTAATAATGCACTGCATTTTATTTTGGCCTGTAAGGCCTTTTAAATTGGGCTATGTTCCTTTTTTAATGCAGAGCATTTGTTCTGGGTCCATTGGACCTCTTAATTGGGCTCTGCCCCTTCTTAAAATAAATGCATTGCATTTTATTAGGCCTGTTAGGCCTTTTTTGATTGGGCTCGGCCCTTCTTTTCAATAATGCAGTGCATTAATTATCTGACAGTGGCCATGTGGCCTGTCAGGCGCTTTGCGCCAATTAACGAGCGCAAGCGCATATGGAGGTGACACGTGTCACGCTCTGGTGAGCGTGAGCGCAGTGCGCTGTGCTGTTGCGCTGCTGACACGAGGCGCGCTCTGGTGAGTTGCGCCAATTTAAGAGAGCAGTGTTCTATTTTTAAAAGCGCATAGCGCAAGTTATTCTGGAGCTGACACGTGGCGCTCTCTGGTGGCTTGCGCCAACCCAGGAGCGCAGCAGTGCAGATTTACAAGTGCAAGGCACTGTTTTAATAACTTGATCCAATTTTTGGATTCAAGAAAAGAATCTTTTAAGATTCCAGAACAAGTGGTTCATAAAAAAGGCAATGCCTTTGTTCTTATTATATTTTTTTATTGAAGATCCTTGATCTTGTTCTTAGATCAATGATCTTTTTAGAAGAAATTCTTCTTTTCAAAGGTTTACCTTTCCTTTTTCTTTCTGAATTCTTCTCAAACTTTTTAAGAGTTCTGTGAATTCTCTCTGCTTTCCGTGTTTTAGACTTGGGGTCTAGGGGCCTTTATATAGTGCCAATTAGTTTGTTAAAATAGTTAAAGAGATCTTTCTCTGAGTGATTTAGAGATTTTTCTCACCGTTGAATCTTTGATCCAAGGGTTTCTGTTTTACAGAAGACAATCTTCTTGTTTTAAGAAGAACAGAAAGATCTTACTGGAATTTTAATTCTGTTTGGCGCAAGCGCACCTAAGCTTGACACGTGTCGCGCAGCGCAACTGCGCTGCCACGTGTCGCGCATCGCAACTGCGTTGCCACGTGTCGCGCAGCACAGAGCGCAGATCATCTGAAGTGTTGCTTCTTTTGTTTTTTACTTTAAGTAGAGACTTGCTCTGATTGGGTGCGCTGCCTTGGGCGCTGCGCTGGCGTATCAACTTCTGACACGTGGCGTGTTGCGCGCAGCGCAAGGAATTTGAAGCGTTGCTTCAATTTTTTTTGAATTTTTGAAATTCAAACAGAGCTTTGCTCTGATTGGAGAAACGGTTGGATGTTTGTACATCAACAACAAGGGTTGATTGGTCGGTTTTGTACGCGTAAGCTATAGGTTCTAACCTATGAGCAATGCGCATACCGTATTGGATTTCAGAATTTGATTTTAATAGCATTGCGATATGTGTTGTTATTGTAGGTACCTTCGCGTGGATTCCGAGGCAAAGGAGCGTGGCGTCATCAACTTCGGCAAGCGAAGATCACTGTGAGTAGATCTATATCTACGGTGGAAGTTGGGTGGATGGCGTATAGCACCCCCGCAAACTTTGATGGAAACCGATTTATATATATAGATTATGATCAATGAAACCTTTAATAGGATACTATAGATAGAGTTAAAAGGTAGATAGAGAACCATATTAGAAACTAAGGGTAGTTAGAAGTGATATGATACGACTAGTATGTGATGACAGGATTTGAGGATGCTATTTGATGATATTGTCGTTTGGGGTATTACATGACTAGATAGTCGACGTAGATGTGTCATCCGAACCATACATATTTCCAAACTGAGGAATCGTATGCATCTTTTAAACAGATACCTTAAGGAACGTTACGGATTTTCAAATGATATCTTTTCTTTAAAAACACCGTAGCCCCTATTTTCAAAACTACGATTCGCATCTTTCAAAAAATTGTTTGTATAGTTCGGGTGTGTATGTTAGATTAAATACGTATGCTTATAGTAAATGCAGAATGTATTTGTAAAATTGACTTGATATGGGATATAAATGCGATGAAAAGAATATATGACGTGATATGATGATTTGATGATATGTTGGTATACGGATGCGAGTCGATTGAGATGATTTATACCCTACCGGTCCCCTGATATGAGATTGTTGCGGATGTGACCTGAGACATAGGTATATAGAGATATTTTTATATATGTTGTGAATAGTGAGTGATGGCTGTACGAGACGTTAGGTCCGTACCCTTCTCGTCTTATAGGTGGATAGGATCCCTGATAGCTTAATGCCGCCGTATGATGATTTTCCGTACGTGATGAGTTTGACTTGATGCTGTGTATGTTACACGTACACAGATTGTAGGCTCACACACTTCATCATCGATAATTGCCATGTCACTACACAGTAGGATTGCTGCATCATGATATAACTCTTCGCATAAAATACTTGCGTATATACCACTTTTACATCCATATTGGCGTACATACCTATTGTACACTCATGCTTGCGTATATATCACTTGTACATCCATATTGGCGCACATACCTATTGTACACTCATGCTTGCGTATATACTAATTGTATATCCATATTGGCGCACATATCTATTGTACACTCATGCTTACGTATATACCACTTGTATATCCATACTTGCGCACATACATATTGTACACTCATACTTGCGTATATACCACTTGTACATCCATACTTGCACACATACATATTGTACACTCATACTTGCGTATATACCACTTGTACATCCATACTTACGCACATACATATTGTACACTCATACTTGCGTATATACCACTTGTACATCCATACTTGCGCACATACATATTGTACACTCATACTTGTGTATATACCACTTGTACATCCATACTTGAGCACGTACATGTTGTACACTCATACTTGCGTATATACCACTTGTGCATCCATATCTACATACATACTTATTGCACATACATATATGATGCTGGCTTTGGTTTTGGAGAATTGGGGACCGCATCAGATATTTTCAAAACTGGATCCATTTAAACGAGCGGGTTCCCTTAATATGTCATATCATTATTCCATGTTGCATGATTTACGGATATACTTACATTTATGTTATATGTCGCATACATCATGCTTTATACTTTTACGCATTGAAATATGCTGTTTTCATGAGATTTCTGGATTTGAGAACCGTGGCTATTTCAAAAAAAAGCATGTACTGTTTTAAAAACCCGGTTTCTCTTGATATGATATTTCAGTGCATCCACCATGCGTTTTCTCGGTTCTAAGACGTTTGGCATGTGAAACCCGATTCGAAGAGCTAGATGAGGCCGATTTCGGGTACATGGTGGACCCGGTATGGTACCCCGGGACGAGAATGGATTGTTGTGCAGTAGACGGTGATCCTTGCAGAGGGACCACTACCTACCGGTGATAGTATTTGGGCTCGGCGGATACCCGGAGGATACCGACCGGAGTCGAGTGATGAGATGGGCCGATCTGGACTGACGGAGCCCGAGGGTCGATCCGGACTGATGGAGCCCGGGATATGAGGATTTACGTGTCGATGCTGGACACGGGTTTCATGATATTTTCGGGTGTCGATGTTGGACACCCATGTTCCATGATTTTGATGTATCGCGAGGGACACCATTGATTTATATCCTCATACTTACATGCATACATACATTGATTATATGGTTGGAAGAGATCCACATGCATACATACATTAATTATATGGTTGGACGAGATCCATATGCATACATACCTTGATTATATGGTTGGACGAGATCCACATGCATACATGCATTGGTTATATTGTTGGATTATATCCGCATACATATAGGTATTGATTACATTGTTGGCACAAATGATGACCCGGTCACCCTAGATATCATAATATTACGTTTATGATATAGTTGATCTAGGAGTCGTTGTTTATTCGATTCTACTTGCAGATGTTTTTCTACTTACGAGTTGGCAACTCACCCCCGTTGTGCCACAGTTCTTGCAGGTTGACCACATGGATCCGTAGCGGCATCGCTGGCACATAACTTCATTTGGGTGTTTTGCATTGGTAGGTGGGGCATTTGTATCGTACCCACTCTTGTATTTATATTTCACATTGTATCTAGTCAACTCCATCAATCAAAATTAGTAAATTGTATAAGTAATGGAACTTAGTGACATTGTGGTTATGAGACTTAGAGCGAGGGGTTTTCCGCTACTTGTGGTTTTGCTGTCTTGCTTTTTTTTCTTTATCTATTTGTGGTGAACTTCACCGTTGGGCGTCGTATACTTACATATACTGTCTTGCATGGTTGTGATCCACCGTTTGGCGAAGTGCTAGCTCCCGCTTGGGGATGCCATTATTCTTGTTATGTATTTGTGGTTTTGGATCAAAATATACAAAGGAGGTGCTGCCTAAATTTTTTAAAAGACGAAACACGTTTTCAAACTAATAAATTTCACTTGCATTTTTATGTTCCTTTTCTATGCATTAAGAAAACTTGATTTCATTATACCTTTATTTCAAATCTTCAACTCCTTTATTTTCTTAAAAATGTTTAAATTTCTGGGTTTCAGGTTACTTGAATGACGTTACGCCTTTAGACGTTACGTGATTTAAGTGCTGGTCATGAGCTAATATTTCGGGTCGTTATAAAGTTAGTATCAGAGCGCTAGGTTTAACCTTTGTTTGAGTCTATGTTTGACTATGCGGAGTCTAGGGCGGGTATGTATTTCGGAACCTAGGTTTGACCTTACGGAACTTAGACTTGAACGGGGAAGGGGGTTTAGACCCGAACATTCGTTTCATAGGTTGACCCTGATTGATGGAGTAGGTAGCTTGATTAGAGTGACGTACCGTATGTATGTTCCGCGGCATATTTACGATACGATACTCCACTTAAGAAATTTTAGGATGTACATATTTTGAGATCTATGATTCTCTTCATACCCATGATTATACATCCATTTGAGATCCTTGATTCTATTTGTTTCCATGATCATACTCTCATTGATGCTGTTCTTTCTTATGATCATGTATCCATTCTGGATCTGTCGTTTCTTTTCATGCCGTTGATCTGCTTTCTTCGATACTCGATAGAGGTTCCTGTCACCATGGTTTGAGCGCAAATTGAGCTGCTGCTAGTGTTGCGGTCAGGGCGAGCTCGTCTGGTACGAGGGCTGACCATTATGTTTTCTGGTGACATGGGAACGTCTCGATGTAGTGTTGTGTTGTGACCTCCTGTTGAGGCGAGTGTTTAGTTTCGCACCGGATGATCGGGCCACTGTTAGAAGCTGCCAGTTGCTAGAGGACTGTTGATGTACTGCCTACCTTAGAGATTGTGATGTTGCCTACCGTGCAGACAGATGACCCAGCTGTTGCTGAGATTGATAGGATGTCGCTTCCACAGCTTACGAGCTGAGATCGCCGGAGCTTCCAGGAAGAAATGCGACAGATGATAGCTAGTCTACCCCGAGTTGAGAGACGAAGGTGATTCGTCAGATTGATGCGCCGACACAGGCCCAGTTGAGTTGAAGATTTCCAGTGTGGAGAATCTTACTCAGATCCAGAGATGACCGTGATGTATCGTCTTTCCTGGAGGATTGAGGCATTGTTTAGCATGCGGACGAAGGGTATTCACATGTTGTAGAGGCGAAGTTAAAAAGTTTGAATGAATGTCAGAAAACCCATTTTTCCAAGTTTAAAGTATTCGGAGGAACATGCAAGTAATTCTGTGGGCCCTCTAGAAGAATGAAACCCTAACTCGACATGATGACCATGGAACCGCTTTTGAACCTTAGGGTTTGCGGCAGTTTAACGGTGCCATCAGTGAGGCTTGGGTTTGCCCTTCTACGGCTGGTCCAGAGGTACTGTGGTATGTACCAGATATTTTTAGACCGTGCTCAGGTGTTGAGCCTTCGGGAAATTTTGGGATCTTGATGACTCGATCGAAAAGTTTAGCATCGTCCGGATATCATGTGATAAGAGATCAGCAAGCTGACCAGTTTCGGATAGAGGACCTCACTCAGATGCGTTGTGAGTTGATCGAGAACAGACGAGTATTAAGTATTCCTCCGATGGTTGGGACGAGTTCCCGAGGATGTGTTCGGCTAGATATCTTCTACAGAGTCATGAAGATACCGAGTTCGTGATTTTGAGTCCGTGTGAGCAATTCCGGATTGACTGTAGCCGAGAACAGTTGTAGTGCGCCGATAGTATGACGTGACGTCGAAGTGGACGATGATAAAGACGAGTGGAACAAGAGGTTCATGCGAGATACTGACGAGCTGTTGCCACTCCCCGTTGAGATTAAAGATCTGATATTCATACAGAGGCTTGAGGTACGATGAGTTCTCGAGGAATTGTGTGCGGAAAACGTAGATGTCCAGAAAACGAGAAAAGATTATGTAAGAGTACCGGCCTCCGTACAGTTCGGCATGGGCGAGATCGGACGAGAACTTGAGCAGGATTCCTTCCAGGACACTCTGCGATAAGATTTTCACCCCGGATCAGATGTGTGACGTGTATTCAGAGGACCAGAGGCCGGCGCTAGTAACGTGCTTCCTTACGGGTGGTCGTGATGATTGGCCGAGCGATGACCAGAGAAGTACTAGAGCGGAATTGTTCCCGTTAGCATACCTGACCAGGCCGACGAGCCGATAGATTGCGAGATTGGTGAATCCACATAGAAATGAGGACCCAGAGACAGAAGACGCCAGACAATGAGCAGGAGGCAAGCGGATGTTCTTGTTCTGTAGGTTTTAAGCGCACCGATTTACTTTTCGGCATTGTAGGAGGTGTACCTCAATGTCATTTATTGAGATTTGTGTTTGTGATCCAAGTATCACGCTTCTATCGCTTGGATTTAAGTTTTGATGATAGAGATTTATGATATTGTTTTCGTGCACCATGGCTGCACCTGCTGGTATTTACATTTTGCGCATAGTTATCGCACTTGATATATATTTTATACACCGTTGTGTTGATTGCAATTTGTGCATATCCATTACATTTGATGTCGATTTTGTACCTTCGTAGCATGTGTTTATGATTTCGTGGATTTCATACGGATGATGTGATTTTTGCACTCGGTATAGCTTACATGTGCTTGCAGTGCATTGATACGGATATTGTGCACATAGCTGCATACGTTTTTGATTTATACACCTTGGTGTACTCGGTGTTGCTTTTTATGCGTTTGAGTTATTGATTGTATTTCATGCATTTGATGCACCAGATGTTGTTTTCGTGCACAATAGATGCGCCGGATGTGTTGTCGTGCACATCCGTTGCACTGGACAGATATTTTCGTGCACACCTATTGCACTTAGTTTTGCTTTTGTGTATACTGTGGCACCTGTGTTTGGATTTGATTTCCATGCGCACCAGACGCACGTGATTGTTGGGTACGCCTTTTGATGCTGATTTTTCTTTTGAGCACTTTGTTTTCATATTGGGCACCATATTATATAGTGGCCAAACAGGACTGATCCGAGGACAGTACCTGAGTACTTTGCATGCATTAAAAGATTACCAAGAGGTTTTCAAAAGGAGCTATATAGTCTCGCTAATTCATACGTGTCCGTGAGCGACATGAACGTTTTTTAAAGAAAACCTTTTGGGATATTTTAAAATGGATGGGACGTATATCTGAGCAAACATATACGAAAATATATTTATTATTCTACAAATGAGCATCCGTCACTTATGCCGAGAGTTACGCATTCACGTGGCGATTTAGAAAAAAATTTTGCATGAGTTTTATTTAGCTCTTGAAAGTTTTCCAAAAAAATGCGTACTACGTATTATAGTTTTTAACTAGTGTATATTGGATTTCAGTGGTGGATTTTGAGATCTGTATCTCTATTGTAACTCTGAGGATATGCGTGCAAATCAGATGATTTGCATGACACTTGACGGAGTTCAATTTTGAGTTTTATACTCATTTTCATGCGCACTTGACACGCTGTGTTATTCTGTATCTTCCATGATTTCGGAGCCCCGTTGTTTTGAGCTAATTATGGGAATGTTTTAGATTTTAGGGGTTTAAATTTAAATTCAGAGACCGAATTTATTTAAGGGGGGAAGATTGTAACATTTCAGAAAATATAAAATATTATTTTTAGAATTTAATATTAAAATAATATATTCTCCCGAAAACTGCCCGATTTGCGAAATTGTGGTTTTCGAAAAGGGTATAAATATATACCGATAATTGTGAAATAAATGAAAATTTAAAATAATTTATTCATTTAAAAATATATTTAAAGAATTTGGCATTTTTAAAATTTATTATATGCAGTTTTAATAAAAACCCGATTAGTGCACTGCTAATCGCGATTAAGCCAAATCCGTGTTTCTATGGTTTTTCATGGTTAGTGCACCATGACATGTTTCATTTGGTTACATGTTCATTTGTATTGTTTTATATTATGGTTTTATTGTGGTGAGAAAAGAAAAGAAAAGAAAAGGAAAAGGTGTCATGATGACTTGAGGAGAGAGAGGGAGAGGGGACATCATGATGAGAGTGAGCATGCTTGGAGAGAGTGTGTGTGAATAATTGAGAGAGAGAGAGAAAGGGGATGCCTCATTGTTCTCCTCCACCATTTTCTTCTCCTTCTTCTTCCTCATCTCCCTCCACCTTCTACCCGCACGACCCATCTCAAAATACTCCCCAAAACCCTATACCCCTTTTACAAAAAATGATCACCTCTTCACCCTCATCATAATGGACCAAGCAAAGTTGGATTTTGATGACATTGAGAAGTTAGGGTTTTCTTGAGTGGCCTTAATAAGGTATAACTTCTTCCCTTTAGATTAGTTTTGTGAGATATCGTATTGTTTAGTGTCGTTTTGTGATATCGATAACGTGCTATGACCCCGAGTGTTCACTATAAAAATAAACAGTGTGGTAGTGTTGTCCTCGAGACCCTGAGTGTTCACCTGAAACCCTAACCCTTTCCCACCGGTTTTGGCCGGCGACTTAGGGGCCAAATCCGGCGACCTCGGCCCTGTAGGGGACTGGGGGGTTGTATTTTCTAGGGTAGCTGTTTGAAGTGGTTTTGTGGTGTTTGGTCCTACTAGATTTTTCTGTAATGAATATAGGTGAAATCTGGGAACTGTTGTGAGTGTTTACATGACCATAGTGACACGTTTCCTGACCTGAGCCATAGAATTGAACCCGATACATGAACTTAGGATTTGTTCCGTAACGGTTTTGTGACTTTTGGTGTGCCCACTGTGAATCTGGAGCAACCTGAGGAGTTTCGGAGAGAAGCAAACAACTCTAGAGACCTAATTGGGACCATAGGAAGCCACCCTGACCATACGAACCCAAACTGAAACCTGTTGGCCGAGGAGGCCGGATTTTGTGGGGTTGTGGCCGGCCTCATGTGGGTATTTGGGGTCTAGGATGGTCCAGTAGCTCATATACACTATGTACAGCACCCCGACTTGTTTATGCACCTTGTTTTGGCCTGAGTCAAAATCTGGAAGCACTTTGGTGTGATTTTGGCTATGTTTTCCGTATTTTGAGATGTTTAGTTTTGATATTTGGATTTGGATTTGTATTTGGTTGTTGGATATTTGTACATCAACAACAAGGGTTGTTTGGTCGGTTTTGTACGCGTAAGTTATAGGTTCTAACCTATGAGCAATGCGCGTGCCATATTGGATTTCAGAACTTGATTTTAATAGCGTTGTGATATATGTTGTTATTGTAGGTACCTTCGCGTGGATTTCGAGGCAAAGGAGCATGGCGTCATCAACTTCGGCAAGAGAAGACCACTGTGAGTAGATCTATATTTACGGGGGAAGTCGGGTGGATGGCGTATAGCATCCCCGCAAACTTTTATGGAAACCGATTTATATATATATATATTATGATTAATGAAACCTTTAATAGGATACTATAGATAGAGTTAAGGGGTAGTTAGAGAACCATATTAGAAACTAAGGGTAGTTAGAAATGATATGATACGACTAGTATGTGATGACGGGATTTGAGAATGATATTTGATGATATTGCCGTTTAGGGTATTATATGACTAGATAGTCGACGTAGCTGTGTCATCCGAACCATTCCTATTTCCAAACTGAGAAATCGTATGCATCTTTTAAACAGATACCTTGAAGTACGTTACGGATTTTCAAATGATATCTTTTCTTTAAAAACACCGTAGCCCCTACTTTCAAAAAATTGTTTGTATGGTTCGGGTGTGTATGTTAGATTAGATACGTATGCTTATAGTAAAGTTAGAATATATTTGTAAAATTGACTTGATATGGGATATAAATGCGATGAAAAGAATATATGACATAATATGATGATTTGATGATATGTTGGTATACGGATACGAGTAGATTGAGATGATTTATACCCTGCCGGTCCCCTGATATGAGATTGTTGCGGATGTGACTTAGGACATTGGTATATAGAGATATTTTTATATATGTTATGAATAGTGAGTGATGGCCGTACGAAACGTTAGGTCCGTACCCTCCTCGTCTTATAGGTGGATAGGATTCCTGATAGCTTAATGCCGCCGTACGATGGTTTTCCGTACATGATGAGTTTGACTTGATGATTGATCCATACCCTTAACTAGAGGATGTCATACGACGGATTATACC
The DNA here is from genome assembly GCA_030015575.1 of Agapanthus africanus. Lineage (NCBI taxonomy): Eukaryota > Viridiplantae > Streptophyta > Magnoliopsida > Asparagales > Amaryllidaceae > Agapanthus > Agapanthus africanus. Next base: position 83,425,828 of record CM057343.1, read on the forward strand.
GTACTGTTAGTTATATGTATGCCCTAGAGGCCATTACTATACATAGGATGTATATTGTAGTGGATGCTTGGACATATATAGGGAGGACTTTCTTGCTCGACATGATAGTATGCTATCTGGTTGCTCTTTACCTTAACGTGTACACTGATTGTCTCTCTGTTACATGTTGGTAAAGCCCTTAGGATGTGTGCTTGACTACCTGGACTATGATGCGGATCATACTAGTGGGGACATGGTAATCCATAAGTACATCCTTCAAAGTCCCTAGTCGTGGGTGTATCGAGACGGGGCATCGATATACCAGAGTAGACTAGCGTGTACCTTCTCGACCCATAAAGATGGGCGATGGATGATCCCATATCCATTGGTGTTTGACATCGGAGATGATATATGGGTGCTCAGTAGAGACTGGGTACACTGGACGGACTTGCCGAGAACTCCCAGATGGTATTATACCTGACGTCAGATGGCAGTTCTCTGGTGACACTGGTACAGAGTAGTCTGTTGACCCGAGATCGTCATAGAGTCTTGTGTGGTTCCCACTGTGCTTTAATTTCCATCTTACCACATCCAAGAGGGCGTGCAAAACGGTGGTTTTTGGGTACAGTCCCGAATCACATGGAGGCAATGAGCGATAGGAGGGGATTCGTCTCTCCCGGTATAGGGGGTTGATGTTGCGCTGTGTTCGATTGGCTATAACAGGAAATCCCTGGCCAGGGTTGCTGAAATTTACTGGTAAGTGTTACCAGTAGTTTCTCGAATTGTTATAGACCTCATATCGACACGACTTATCGAGCTATTGGGATCTGACGTTTACCACCCCTAGGCGAGATATGCGACATATCAGACGATTAGACCGGACTGTGCGGTAGTGTTACTGGTTGGATTCACAGGAGTATGAGCGGGCTTGCTCGTCGATCTTCTGATCGCTCAATACCCGGGTGGCCGTTACGTTTAGCAGACCGCTTGCGGCTTGTGGGTGCTTGATATGATCATCACCTGCTGCCGGCGTATTGACGAGTCTTTAGAGTCCTAAACAGAGGTTTCCTGGCTCAAACGAAACGAAATAGGAGCGCATATGAGATATGTGCGGGACCGAGAATAATGCGTGTATGTGATACCGTATTCCATTCTCGCGATGAATGTATCGAAAGGTTGTATGCGATATAACCTAGTTATCGAATCAAGGGTTGATTCGATAAGCCGATACATTGGATACTAGCCGGTTATATGCGATATAACCGGATCATTGAATCAAGTGTTGATTTAATGTATAATTATATATATTTGATATATTACTTTGCATTAACAAGTATTGGTTCACTTTAAATGGATTTACTCACTTGGTTTGTACACATTGTATATGTGATATACTTTTGTGCACAAGATTGTATCATATTTGATGATACTTGCTCTTTTGGGTTTGTGTAAAGATTAAACCATGTTTAGTGAATGGTTAGGGTTTCTTTTCTCTTATTTATTTATCCATTTATTATTGTTTTGGAAAAGATAAAGAGAAAAAGAAATGGTGGCTTAGTTTGTCTTTTCTTTGAAGCTTCTTGAAGCTTTGAAAAGTCTACCATTCTTGTCTCTTCTTTAACCCTAACCACTCTTCTAAACCTTGGTTAAATCTCTACACTAAACCATGGTTGAAGTTATGATAAGTATTCTTTTTATTTTCTTTTTTAAATAACTTATCATAATCTTATCTTCTTCTTCTTCATCTTCTTCCATGAAGAAAACCTTTCTTCATCAATGGTGATTGATGAAAACAAGTGAGAAATCCAATTCTAAAGTCTACCCACTTTCTATTTCTTCATCCTCTAGCTCTTGCCAAGTAGTACAGTGTGTTTCCTTCACAAGTTTTCATGGCTTAGTGAAGGTGGAGCTTGATCTAGCGATGCCTCGACGTAGATCATCTTCGGCATGGATATCGACGACCTAGCTCGCCTATTCTCCGATGGAGCCGACTCTAGAGCCCGGGAATTCACTAGGACAGCCAGGGGACTTCGTTGCGGAGCTATGGAGGTGGAGCACCGGATCTACAAAGGTTGTATTTCCGTTTCCTTTTAGTTAAGTTGTTAACTAGATTCATTTTCGCCTAGACATCTAGCTAACGATCCGTAGTCTAGGGTTTCTCGGCACCGTATTTTTGAAATTGGCATGGTTGATGCCTTGTGAGACCTCATTAGGGTGCCTAAGAACCTTTCACTGGTATCAGAGCCTAGCTAGAGCCTTAGGCGAAGTCTAGATGCAATTTGAAGTCCGATCGAACCGAAAACTTGAACCCAAAATAGCTCTCTGTCCTTTTTCTAAAATCGTGGATTTTTCCAAATTAAAAATATTCAGAAAACCCAGCAGGAAATTGTAAGAATTACTGTGCAAATACGACATTGTTTGGACTTTAAACAGGCACGGAACCGCGGCACGAGCATGCCTCGTGCGGCGGTTCCGCCGCCACTTGATGACGTCAGCCATACCTATTTTCACAGTAATTCCTATTTAACTGTGCTGAGTTCTCTGGGTATTTTTTAAATTTTATTCAAGAGTTGAATTTTCTGGGTTGTTTTGGGGATTCGATTGTTCGATCGGATTATCAAATTTTGTCTATGTGGCTTTCCGGATAATTTTTAGAATATGTTAAAAAGTTCGACCGGATATAAATACCCAATTTTTCCCCTGTCGGGAAATTTCCAAGTGTTGGATTTTTCCGTAGTTTAACGACGTTCTAAGTAGTGCAAGTAACTCGATGGACCCTCTAGAAGACAACAAACCTTAACTCGATTATGTGACCGTCTTGAACTGCCCTTTGAACCTTCGGGTTTGGGGCAGTACGGGGTGCCACATGTGAGGCGTTGGCTTGACCCTTCTACGGCTGGACCGTTGGTACTGAGGCACGAACTGAATGTTGTTAGACTTATTTCATGTGTTGAGCTGTACCGGGAAAACTTGGGTGTTCGATTGTTCGATCGGAAAGTCTAACATTTTCTAATTATCTGGAATGTGATACAATAATTGGAATTCACAAAGAGTTATGAGATAACTGAATGCATGTTATAAACATAGCGTTTTAGTCTCACTTGATCGGTTTCCACGGAATTTTGATGCGATCAAAAGTCCATCGCAATCACGTAGCGTACGCGGATACTCGCCGGGTAAACTTAATAGACAGCCTCGCTCCATAGCCCCGACCAAGTGACTGTAGGAGAACCCCGTCGCCGAAAGCATCCGTCCGGGTGCTCGCGGCAGCGGTGTTCCGACTTGGTGCACTTCGTCAGCAGCGTAGGGGGTGCGGCCATCTACTGAAGTTTGCGACGAGCATTCGATCAGGATGTCGGGAATCTTGTTGAATTGCCCGACTTTATATTGAAAAGTGTTTTCGATTTGGAGACTAAAATGCGGGGTTTATAATTGTTAGGCATGCGATGTCTAAGGAATTCATTTGGCCAGGCATGCGATGTCTGAGGTGGTTGCGGATTCCAACTGTTGTAGTTTTACACTTTCTTTTCTGTGACCGTAAGTGTAATATGTGATATCGCCGGTTTCGTTGCTATATGTCAACGACAATTGGGATGCGCATATTTACTTACGTTGATGACATGTGATGTTATGTGTTGCTGGATATGTTATATTGGATCGTCGTGTTTGAATAGCCGGGGGTTTTTATGTGAGATGAGTGTTTTTCATTTTCATTCATGTAAAAACTTGTATGTAATATTCTTTTATTGGGGCACTTCCAGGTTGCGGAAGTTGTCACCCTTTGTATATTATTTACTTTTCCGCACTAGGATAGATCCAAGGAGGGGAGCACAAGTAACCGGGTTCTGGAGTCCAGTGGGAGACCAACTCGAGGAGTCGAGTCCGGGTCTCCTAACTCTAGAATTGGTAGGGTTGCTTGCCGCTCTCGTAGGGGTCTAGGGGTGTGGGTTTGGCTATTCATCGCGACCGTGGAATCCGTGTTTTATACTGGCTCGTATTGAAAACACGGACGTCCTAGTATATCCAATATTTCATATGATTCTTCTGCTGCGATATCTGTGATGTGATCATGTGATGTTCTGTGATAGATACAGTATATAGTATATATGATATATTATATAGGCGTTACTTATGTTTTACACCCGTGCTAGCCCTGCCCCGCTCTGTCGTTAGTTACCTAACCTAACGGTGCACGAGGGGACATCGAGGCGAATGCGGATGGCATAAGTGTACGTCGTATTTATCTGTGATGTTTAGGTACTTAAATGATGGGACTTCATTAATGAGATTAATGAAATAAAAAGAAACCTAAGATGTTGTAGAATCGAATTTCAAAATAAAACAGGTAGCTACAGTTCTTGCTTTGCACAGAGGTATATATGATATATCCTGCACCTTATTCGATAAGGAAAGGACCGAGATCCCTTCACCGGGAGTGACTCCTTTAGCAATAACTGGCAGATGCTACACACTCGGTTTGTATTTTGATTGCTTTTAAGTGTTTTTGCTATGCACAGTGATATATATGATATATCCTGCACCTCATTCGACGAGGAAAGGACCGACGATCCCTTCACCGGGAGTGACTCCTTTAGCAAAACTAGAAAAGCCTCAAAAGCACTCCATTTCAAAATCATTTAATTCTACAACGATATCAAGTTCATTACGCAATAGGTTTTTAGAAAAATCTGTCGTAGCCCTCCGTCATTTCAGATAAGTAGTAGTTAGTATTCGTGCTGCGTTTGTTGGCCTTTGTCAAGGCGTAGTGTGCGGTAGCTAACTGGTGCTTATCTGCTTATGCATATGATGCAGATTGGGTTAGGGTAGTCGTGCGACCTTGTTGGCCTTTGTCAAGGGCCGTGCGGGTGGGTTTAATTCAATCAGGAAATGACGGGTTGAACTTGACTAGCATCCTATGGTTTGTTGGCCTTTGTCAAGGTCATAGGAGGTTAGGGGCAAAATATTATCGGGAATTTCAAGTGTTGAAATTTGCAATGAGATTGCATACCTTCTATGAGATAGTTGGATCCCGATACCCGCTGCGAGTAAGAGTTACTCCTGTGAGAGTTTTATACATTACAATTAGCCGATCAAGTAGGTGTCTAGAAAGGTGTCAACGGGGTTACGCCTCTGGGAAAACGAGGTTTACATTAATTAGGTTCGTGCGAAAGCACGGGGGACCTCCCTCAAAGTACCGACACTGGCCTGGCTGAAAGATTGGCGAACTTGTAGTGTGTAATTAATCCCGGCTAGTCTTTCCTTTTAGGGTTTGAAGGAAGATTTGATAAAAAGCAGTGGGAGCCATCTTGATTAGATAAAATAAAAACCAATCTATTCTTGCAAGAGCGCACGCTGAGTGTTTTCTTCTCTCTCTCTCCAGGTAGCGACCATATCACGCCTTAATCAAGATAATAATACGAATTATTGACCGAACCCGCTTGTTATACTGAGCTGGGGAACGTTGGTCCCGCTCCAACTTATAATTGTTATAAGACAGAGCAGGAAATTGGGGAATACCAGATTTCCCGTGCCGCCCAAACGAAGAGAGTGCATGCTGATGCATCATCTTCGGGTGTGTTCATTACAAAGAACTGTTTCTCAGTATCCTCTGCGTCCTGGGTATTTGATACCAGATCAGGATCCCAGATATGTAATCTGTTACATAGGGCTACAGAAAGGTAGAGAACTGAGAACGGGTGATAAGTTTCATGAGGCAGAAAACGGGGCAAGTGTTGCAGCCAAGTCTGTTGGTCACTGTCACCCTGTATTACCAATACATTGATTCTGAACGAATGTTGTTAGATACCGAACCTGATATACAAAATCATATCAATCTCTTTATTAGTAAAGAAAGGATATAATTTTGTATTGTTGGATAATGTTTTGAACATTTCCTATATCAAATGTTGATCGGTTCAGGCACGTTATCTAAAAGCATTAATGTTCTAAATCAAGCTACAGTTCTTTAGTATACGGAACACACACAAGAGGAGGAGTTCAGAAATGAATGAATCCTTCTTGTGGCATTGTAGACTAGGTCATATCAATGCGACCCGACTAGCTGAAGTTACATGTAGATGCATATTTAAATCAGTTTGAATTTACATCTCATGAAACTTGCGAGTCATGTCACAAAGATAAAATGACCTCAGCTCTGTTTATTGGAAACAGAGAAAGAGTTAGTGAACTCTTGGGATGATACATGTTGATGTATGTAGGTCTCCTGTCTACACATGCCAGGACTGGTTCTTTGTACTTCATTACATTCTCTGATGATCTCTCAAGATTCAGACATATGTTCCTGTTGAAACACAAGTCCGAACCTTTTGAGATATTCACAGAATATGATTTAGAAGTAGAAAACCAAAATACGGGTATAAGTATTATGTCCTATGATGAGATCAGGGAGGAGAATACTTGTGCATGGAATTCCTGAACTATTCTAAAGGAGAATGAGATTCTCTCTCAGCATTACTCCTCCGAATACACCATAGCACGATGGTATATCGGGGTGGAGCAATCACACCCTATATGATAAGGTGTGCTCTATGATGAGTACTACTGAGTTGCCTATTTCCTTTTTGGGAGTTATGCACTTATGAAGTTGCATACCTATTGAATAGAGTTCCAATCAAATCAGTTGCCTACCACTTCATATTTGATATGATAAGGGAAGAGCCCATATCTTAAGTTAGTTAAGATTTGGGGTTGTCCGGCCTATGTCTAAAAGCAAAATCCAGACAAGCTCGAGGCAAGATCTGTTATGTAGAACTGGAAATGTTCCAGCTATACAAACTGCAGCTAATGATTTAATAGAACCAAAGGATTCAGTAGAGACCAACGAACCTCAGCCTCTCCGCCGATCTAGTAGGGTTCCTCACCCACCTGAGAGATACTTCTGTTTCTCTATGACAGTGGGAGCGAGGATTGCATCATGAGATGATGACCCAACTAGTTTCGAGCTGGCCATCAGGAGTGAGACTCTGTAAGAATGGCTGGATGTTTAGCGATCTGAGATGGAATCCTTATACACCAACAAAGTATGGACTTTGGTTGCTATATCTGAAGGGTTAAATCCCCATCAGGAGCAAGTATATCTTGAGAAGATTACTTGGTGTACATGGAAAAGTTGAGACTTTCAAAGCTAGACTTGTTAAAGGTTTTCGTCATCGACCAGGCGTGGATAATGATGAAACCTTTTCCAGTGGCTATGCTTAAGTCCATTCAGATCCTACTTGCCACGGCTACATACCATGACTACGATATCTGGTGGTTGGGTGTCATGACAGCTTTTCTAAATGATGTTTTAGAAGAGGGAGTCTATAAGTACACAGCCAGAGGGCTTCGTAGACAGTGGGAGCAGCGGAAACGTGTGCAAGATGTTTTATATGATAAAGCAGGCATCGCGGAGTTGGAACATCTGTTTCGATGTGTTAGTCAAAGAGTTTGACATCATCAAAATGGTAGATGAACCTTGTGTAAACAAAAAGGTAGTAGGGAGTATAGTGACGATCCTCGTAGTGTACGTGGATGACATACTCTTGATAGGGAAGGAGTTTCCTATGCTACGCTCGGTCAATCTCCGTTTATCACAAGTTTTCTCCATAAAGGATCAATATGATACCGCCTAAATTCTGAGTTTTCATCTATGAGATAGATGTAATTGGATATTAGGATACTCACTAGATGTAGTGAGACGGTATCAATTGATCCTGGGGAAAATCACTGGAAGTGTTCCAGGGTGATAAAGACGACTGAATGTCAGTCGCAGGCATTGTTTTTACCCTCAGTAAAGGGACGGTATGTTGGAAGAGTTCCAAGCTATATACCGTGGCATACTAGACGATGAAGGCTGGGTACATCGCTACTTAAGATGCTACCAAAGAGGCTGTTTGGGTGTATATAGGTTCATGAGATGAACTATGTTCCTCCCATTGTGTGACAATGGAGTTGTGGCTTATGCCAAGGAACGCAGGTCCCATCAGTGATCCAGACATATTCTAAGGCAGTATCACCTGATCATGGAGATAGTTGATCTCCAGGGAGATCGAGGTTAGGAGAGTAGACTCAGAGGACAACACAGCGGATCCACTCACAAAGGCCTGTTCCCAGAGAGAGACTTTTATGGGATGGTTGAGTATGAGATACTGCAACCACTGCTATCAGATGGCCCTAGTGCAAGTGGGAGATTGTTAGTTATATGTATGCCCTAGAGGCCATTACTATACATAGGATGTATATTGTAGTGGATGCTTGGACATATATAGGGAGGACTTTCTTGCTCGACATGATAGTATGCTATCTGGTTGCTCTTTACCTTAACGTGTACACTGATTGTCTCTCTGTTACATGTTGGTAAAGCCCTTAGGATGTGTGCTTGACTACCTGGACTATGATGCGGATCATACTAGTGGGGACATGGTAATCCATAAGTACATCCTTCAAAGTCCCTAGTCGTGGGTGTATCGAGACGGGGCATCGATATACCAGAGTAGACTAGCGTGTACCTTCTCGACCCGTACAGATGGGCGATGGATGATCCCATATCCATTGGTGTTTGACATCGGAGATGATATACGGGTGCTCAGTAGAGACTGGGTATACTGGACGGACTCGCCGAGAACTTCCAGATGGTATTATACCTGACGTCAGATGGCAGTTCTCTGGTGACACTGGTACAGAGTAGTCTGTTGACCCGAGATCGTCATAGAGTCTTGGTTCCCACTGTGCTTTGATTTCCATCTTACCACGTCCAAGAGGGCGTGCAAAACGGTGGTTTTTGGGTACAGTCCCGAATCACATGGAGGCAATGAGCGATAGGAGGGGATTCTTCTCTCCCGGTATAGGGGGTTGATGTTGCGCTATGTTCGATTGGCTATAACAGGAAATCCCTGGCCAGGGTTGCTGAGATTTACTGGTAAGTATTACCAGTAGTTTCTCGAATTGTTATAGACCTCATATCGACACGACTTATCGAGCTATTGGGGTCTGACGTTTACCACCTCTAGGCGAGATATGCGACATATCAGACGATCAGACCGGACTGTGCGGTAGTGTTACTGGTTGGATTCACAGGAGTATGAGCGGGCTTGCTCATCGATCTTCTGATCGCTCAATACCCGGGTGGCCGTTACGTTTAGCAGACCGCTTGCGGCTTGTGGGTGCTTGATATGATCATCACCTGCTGCCGGCGTATTGACGAGTCTTTAGAGTCCTACACAGAGGTTTCCTGGCTCAAGCGAAACGAAATAGGAGCGCATATGAGATATGTGCGGGACCGAGAATAATGCGTGTATGTGATACCGTATTCCATTCTCGCGATGAATGTATCGAAAGGTTGTATGCGATATAACCTAGTTATCGAATCAAGGGTTGATTCGATAAGCCGATACATTGGATACTAGCCGGTTATATGCGATATAACCGGATCATTGAATCATGTGTTGATTTAATGATTTAATGTATAATTATATATATTTGATATATTACTTTGCATTAACAAGTATTGGTTCACTTTAAATGGATTTACTCACTTGGTTTGTACACATTGTATATGTGATATACTTTTGTGCACAAGATTGTATCATATTTGATGATACTTGCTCTTTTGGGTTTGTGTAAAGATTAAACCATGTTTAGTGAATGGTTAGGGTTTCTTTTCTCTTATTTATTTATCCATTTATTATTGTTTTGGAAAAGATAAAGAGAAAAAGAAATGGTGGCTTAGTTTGTCTTTTCTTTGAAGCTTCTTGAAGCTTTGAAAAGTCTACCATTCTTGTCTCTTCTTTAACCCTAACCACTCTTCTAAACCTTGGTTAAATCTCTACACTAAACCATGGTTGAAGTTATGATAAGTATTCTTTTTATTTTCTTTTTTAAATAACTTATCATAATCTTATCTTCTTCTTCTTCATCTTCTTCCATGAAGAAAACCTTTCTTCATCAATGGTGATTGATGAAAACAAGTGAGAAATCCAATTCTAAAGTCTACCCACTTCCTATTTCTTCATCCTCTACCTCTTGCCAAGTAGTACAGTGTGTTTCCTTCACAAGTTTTCATGGCTTAGTGAAGGTGGAGCTTGATCTAGCGATGCCTCGACGTAGATCATCTTCGGCATGGACATCGATGACCTAGCTCGCCTATTCTCCGATGGAGCCGACTCTAGAGCCCGGGAATTCACTAGGACAGCCAGGGGACTTCGTTGCGGAGCTATGGAGGTGGAGCACCGGATCTACAAATGTTGTATTTCCGTTTCCTTTTAGTTAAGTTGTTAACTAGATTCATTTTCGCCTAGACATCTAGCTAACGATCCGTAGTCTAGGGTTTCTCGGCACCGTATTTTTGAAATTGGCATGGTTGATGCCTTGTGAGACCTCATTAGGGTGCCTAGGAACCTTTCACGTACGCGATATTGTGAGGCTGGATGCCGATTGATAAATTCACCGACTTGGACTTGTAGACACGGATACCTTATAGCTTTTAGCTGATGATTTACCTTATGCTGCATTCATGTTATTCGCGTTACATTACTTACACCTGTGATAGTACACCTGCACCATTATCGATGATGCGTATGTTACACGTACACAGATTGTAGGCTCACACACTTCATCATCGATAATTGCAATGTCACAACACAGTAGGATTGCTGCATCATGATATGACTCTTCGCATAACATACTTGCGTATATACCACTTGTACATCCATATTGGTGCACATATTTATTGTACACTCATGCTTGCGTATATACCACTTGTACATCCATATTGGCGCACATACCTATTGTACACTCATGCTTGCATATATACCACTTGTACATCCTTATTGGCACACATACCTATTGTACACTCATATTTGCGTATATACCACTTGTACATCCATACTTGCGCACATACATATTGTACACTCATACTTGCGTATATACCACTTGTACATCCATACTTGCGCACATACATATTGTACACTCATACTTGCGTATATACCACTTGTACATCCATACTTGCGCACATACATATTGTACACTCATGCTTGCGTATATACCACTTGTACATCCATACTTGCGCACATACATATTGTATACTCATACTTGTGTATATACCACTTGTGCATCCATATCTACATACATACTTATTGCACATACATACATGATGCTGGCTTTGGTTTTGAAGAATTGGGGACCGCATGAGATATTTTCAAAACTGGATCCATTTAAACGAGCGGGTTCCCTTAATATGTCATATCATTGTTCCATGTTGCATGATTTATGGATATGCTTACATTTCTGTTATATGTCGCATAAATCATGCTTTACGCTTTTACGCATTGAGATATGCTGTTTTCATGAGATTTCTGGATTTGAGAACCGTGGCTATTTCTAAAGAATGCATGTACTGTTTTAAAAACCCTGTTTCTCTTGATATGATATTTCAGTGCGTCCACCATGCGTTTTCTCGGTTCTGAGATGTATGGCATGTGAAACCCAATTCGAGAAGATGGATGAGGCCGATTTCGGGTACATGGTGGACCCGGTATGGTACCTCGGGGCGAGAACGGATTGCTGTGCAGTAGACGGTGAGCCTGGCAGAGGGACCACTACCTACTGGTGATAGTATTTAGTCTCGGCGGATACCCGGAGGATACCGACCGGAGTCGGGTGGTGAGATGCGCCGATCCAGACTGACGGAGCCCGGGATATGAGGATTTACGTGTCGATGCTGGAAACGGGTTTCATGATGTTTTCGGGTGTCGATGTTGGACACCCAGGTTCCATGATTTTGATGTGTCATGAGGGACACCGTTGATTTATATCCTCATACTTACATGCATACATACATTGATTATATGGTTGGACGAGATCCACATGCATACATACATTGATTATATGGTTGGACGAGATCCACATGCATACAGACATTGGTTATATTGTTGGATTATATCCGCATATATATAGGTATTAATTACATTGTTGGCACATATGATGACCCGGTCACCCTAGATATCATAGTATTACCTTTATGATATAGTTGACCTAGGAGTTGTTTTTATTCGATTTCTACTTGTAGATGTTTTTCTACTCACGAGTTGGCAATTCACCCCCGTTGTACTACAGTTCTTGCAGGTTGACCGCATGGATCCGTAGCGGCATCGCTGGCACATAACTTCATTTAGGTGTTTTGCATTGGTAGGTGGGGCATTTGTATCGTACCCACTCTTGTATTTATATTTCACATCGTATCTAGTCAACTCCATTAATCAAAATTAGTAAATTGTATAAGTAATGTGACTTAATGAGATTGTGGTTGCGAGACTTAGAGCAAGGGGTTTTCCGCTACTTGTGGTTTTGCTGTCTTGCTTTTTTTTTCTTTATCTATTTGTGGTGAACTTCGCCGTTGGGCGTCGTATACTTACATATACTGTCTTGCGTGGTTGTGATCCGCCATTTGGCGAAGTGCTAGCTCCCGCTTGGGGATGCCATTATTCTTATTATGTATTTTTGGTTTTGGATCAAATTATACAAAAGAGGTGCTTGTTCACACCATAATATTGCATTATTATATTCCCCATTCTTATTCTTTTTATAAATAAACAGGTGCTTTTGACGCATGTCTGCTACATATTACAGATTACAGGTTCTTGGAGCGAATACGTTGAAAAAGACAGAAGACGATACAAAAGAGGGACTTTTGACCAACAAATAGAAGGATCTTAGTCATGCCTAGGCGAAGAACAGTTCACAATTAACAAGGCAACGCAAGGTCCAAGATTACAAAGCAAACGGTTAAAAGTCCACTGCAATTGTTCACTGGAGATCTGGAAGAAACATAGAAGCTATTTTAATAAAAGAACCAAATAATAAGGAAGCCCAAAAACAGAAGAGCCAACAAAGGAAATTTCAAGGCCCAATACTTCCTTTTAAAGAGACAGAGACATAAAATTTTACCAAAACTTGGAGTCTATTTTGACTAGGTCTTCCTAAGGATATTTTGGTAAATGTAGACGTGCGAATCAATTGTAACCTAGGATTTCCTATCCTCTATAAATAGGAACTCTAAATCATTGTATTCTTTTCACGCCTCCCTATGCCTCTTTTTATCAATAAAATTTAGATTTCTTTTGGAGAGCATCGATGCCTCTTTTCAATTCAGAAATTCAGATCTGACAACCCTGTGTTGATGTTTGGAGAGAGCCATCTGTAAAGTAAGTAGATAATTTCAATTCTTGCCCTAGTAATTTTTCATTCTCTGCCCTAGTTAAATTTAATTCCTTGCCCTAGGTTAAATTTATTATCTGCCCTAGTTAGATAGTTAGATCTTTAATTCAATTGACCTAGATTAATTTAGTTTTTAGATTTAATTAATCCATTCACACCGTTCGGAATTAACTCGTAAGAGCGACTAGGAAATTCACAACATCTCTGTGGACCGACCCGTACTCACCGGCTAGCTGCAAAGTGACGCCGTTCTTGATTGCGGTTAATATATAGTTTTTGAGATCAATCAAATGGTGCCGTTGCCAGGGATGGTGTGTTATTTCCTTTTTGCAATTTTGGGTTAATATAAATTAAAAAATCTGAAAAATCTGAAAAATCAAAAAAAATATAAAAATATATCATCTGTTATTTTTTGGAAAGGGTATTTTTTGTGAATCTTTGCAGGATCGACGGATCTGGACAACTCCAGAGTGCGAAACAGAAAAAGGTAGATCATAACAGAAAAGGATTGGAACAACAGAGCAGCACAATTTTTTCAGAGACCTGAAGCTTCAAATCCGCCGCCCTTCCGCCGCGCAAGCGCGCTCCCGCCGAGTTTCCGCGGCCTTCCCGTCAAATCAGAACCTCAAAATTTTTCTCTGGACCCGCGCCGACTACCTGGCCGCGGAACCGCGGTGGGACCCTCCTTTTGGCCGCGGAATGTCTGCAGTTTGGTGGCGACACCTATCCAAATTTGCACTATAAGCTTCTCTGTTCTTCCTCTACAAAAATCTCCATATATTTTCTGAAAAATTCCTGCAGGATTCCGTGCACTTTAAAAATATTCCCCCTTCCAAATAACAAGTCTTGTGCAGGATTTGTGCGCCTCGCTTAAAATAGAAATTGATTGCAAGTAATCTTTCCTGTTTGCATATCTTTTATCAAAAATCTTTTTGCAACAATTTCCAAATAAAGAAAAAGGAAAAAGGAATAATCTTTCTTAAATAACTTGCAAATTTTTGCCGCTAAGAAATCCTTGCACCACCCAACTTTCTTTCTTTTCCCCTTTCTTCTAACATGGGTACCCCACATCATAAATCTCTTGCCGAACTTTGGTATCCCGAACCTAACTTTGCTTCGTACGCTAATTGTTTCGGTCGATTTAAAGAAAATCCTTCCATGCCAAAAATATCTTTGAAAGATCAAATAGAAGCGTCTAGGAGAAACAGTTTGACGTTGCAACCCACTTTGTGTCAACCTTATCAACCTTCACTACCTTCGTACGTTGACACCACTTTTTCAAGTCCTACTGTAACTCCTAAACCGATGTCCATTGCTGAGCATACTGCTCAATCTCGTAGCCGATCTTTCACCCCTCTCCACACATCAGTTCTAGGGATCAACAAGTTCATTCACCTTTTTATCCACATATTGACCCTACTCCTGTCCAACCATCCAATTCCTACCAGTCCTACCCGACTTTCCCACCTTCACTAGACATTGCTTCTACACAGCCACTTGGGAGTTTCACATATCCAAACAATTTTGACTCTTTTACCGAAACCCCTTCACAACCCATGTCTAGTTTGGAACAGTCGTTGGAGGCGTGCATTGCAGCAACAAACAAAGTGGTTAGGAATGTGGATGCGTCCGTGGCCGCCCTTATGCAACCTAGTGAACCGGTAGCTAATTTCCCGCTAGCTCCAAATTTTCCAATGTATGAGGAGGCGGTTGGACAGAGTGCGAGTTTGAGAGGATTTCCAAATCAAACCTACCCTTACTCAATTGAAGCCCACAACTCCAGTTTTCCATCGAATGTCCTAAATGATTCACAAGTTCAAAATAAAAACGAGCTGTGTGATTTTGTAGTGCTTGATTTGCCAAATTGTGAAGAACCCCTTTCGAGTGAAACCGCACCTAATCCTTTTGAAATTTACACCTCCACTCTAGAACCTAAATCGATAAATATCCATGTTTTTGATGAGGTGTCAGAAAAAATTGATTTTCACTTGATTGAGGATTTAGACGCTGGGAATATTTCGGATGATGAACCCGTCGATTTGATTGAAATTTTATGTCCAATTCATCATCCCGAGTCATTAAATGTTTCTCCCGAACTTCATACGCGTCTTGATTTTGATGATAATGGCATGGATAGGCTAAATTTTGAGAAGAATATTGAGGAAATTATTGAAGATAAACCAGTTTTGATTGATGCGTCGGATTTCCCAATTCATCATGTCCCTTCCACTGAGTGTGTACACCCTCCTGAATCTTTAACTGATACCATTCCTCACTCACTTCCTTCCGTCCTCGTTCCGACCTTGCAAGAGACCGTTACGCTTTCATCTCCAATACCAAGTTCGACGTACCCATGTTTGCTCACGAATCTTGAGGGATTTAATCTCATTTTTCCGCGGGTTGATAGATTAGCACAATCGCTTTCTTCACATCAGTCATTACAAATTGTGCTAATTTATACGCCCCATCTCCACCCTCAAGTTCGTATTCCCACCTTCTTTGGTTCTTCTAATCTTCCTTTAATGACACCGAGTGTTGATGAATCACAACCCGATATTTTGAGTTCGATAATTTTCAATTGGACCCTCGATGAAAGTTTCGAAGATATTTTCGCCGACGAACTCGCATTCTTAAACGATACAGATTTTGTGATTAATCAACCTCCACTCGAAGAAGTAGAACCACAACCATTTCTTTTTTCCTTCCGTCATTCTTCTCCTCCACCGAGACCGTATACCGTTTCTACCTCCACACGGTCTCGTGTGCTTCTCATTTCTTTTCTTTCCACTCCATTCTTTCACCAACTCTACCATTACCACGACAAGATTTTTGAATGGTTGGTGCTAACTTTTGGCTTGTGTAAGGCCAAGCTTAAGTTTGGGGAGGATCTTGTTGTATATATGTATATATATATATATATTTTTCTTTTTCTATAAAAAATAAAAAAAAATTTCAAAACATTAAAAAATATAAAATTTTTTATAAATAAATAAACAGGGGAGTGCCGACAATTCGACCCTCTTGGTGTAGCATGACAGTGAGGACACTGTCAAGTTTAAGTTTGGGGGTATGCTCGGTAAGTCTTCTTCCTTCGCATTCATATGTACATATTTTTGCATTTGCATATTTATTTAAAATCCCATAAAAATTTGAAAATTATAAAAATTATTGTATTCAATTTTGGCCTTATTTGACTTGAGTTTGACAGATAGGTTAACTGGCAAGGAACAACTAGATCTAAGACCTAGTAAATTAAAAACCCTAAAAATAACCTTTCTTAAAGTTTAACGGTAGAAAGTATACATCTTTGTAGTTTATTTAGAAATAGGCAAATTTTGAGTTCACGTCTTGGGCTAAGTCAAAACAAGGGAAAAGTATTGATATTTTTATTAGAGTATAAGTTTGAAAAATAATTCCTAGCTTAAGTCTAGATTCTGAAAATGTATACCCTACAAATTGCACAAACACGTACCTTGAAACTTGGAATAGTAGAGGAGACCTTGAAATGCTCTTGTCTAAAGTCCTTAGTACGAAGGAAAAAAAAAGAAAAAAGAAGAAGTGAATAAAGAGAAAAAAATGAACACTGGTTTTTATGATTACTTAAGGCTGCAAAAATAGAAAAAATATTTAGCGAGGGTGTTTCATCACCTAGTGCCTTAGACCAACTGGTTTGGGAGTCACTGCTAAAAAGCCTTGGGTGTTGCAAGACTAGAAATTATGCTTTAATGTGCAAACACATCTTGTAATCGGTCGTTGGTACCTCAAGAAGTATTAACGGTCGCATGAAGGATGTGTAAGCAAAATTCATTTAAATTCACCAACTAATTAGTACTTTGGACAACGGACAAGGGTATAATTGCTTGATTTGAATTTCCAAGTGTAGGGGTGATATTTACACACACGTAGGGGTATGTGATTGGAGTTTAGATGAGAGAAAGGAGTGAAGAATAGAACTTGTATCTTTAGTAGAATTGATAAAAATTCCTAAGTGGAAATGGAACCCTAGAAGGAAAACTTAAGAGATGCCGAAAGCTAAGTAAGTCTATAGAACATATATAATCTTAAGTTAAATGATGAGGAAGTGTGAAGAATATGGATGGATAATTTACGAGTCGACGATAATAGAATTCCTTGTTAGAAAACCTAATTGGAGAATAAAAGTCGAAGAGCCAAATTGATAGGATTTTGTGGGTGTAATCCGCTGAAAACCCTCAGGAGACAACACTCCTCCTACTAGAGACACCTAGAGGTTTAACGGCTTGTTGCACATGCTCAGTGCAATCCCGTTTCCCTGCGAAAGTGCGGTTAGGTTTTTGTAGAGAATAAAAATAAGTTTGCTCGAGGACGAGCAAAAGATAAGTTTGGGGGTATTTGTTCACACCATAATATTGCATTATTATATTCCCCATTCTTATTCTTTTTATAAATAAAAAGGTGCTTTTAATGCATGTCTGCTACATATTACAGGTTACAGGTTCTTGGAGCGAAAACAGTGAAAAAGACAGAAGACGATACAAAAGAAGGACTTTTGACCAACAAATAGAAGGATCTTAGTCAAGCCTAGGCGAAGAACAGTTCACAATTAACAAGGCAACGCAAGGTCCAAGATTACAAAGCAAACGGTTAAAAGTCCACTGCAATTGTTCACTGGAGATCTGGAAGAAACATAGAAGCTATTTTAATAAAAGAACCAAATAATAAGGAAGCCCAAAAACAGAAGAGCCAACAAAGGAAATTTCAAGGCCCAATACTTCCTTTTAAAGAGACAGAGACATAAATTTTTACCAAATCTTGGAGTCTACTTTGGCTAGGTCTTCCTAAGGATATTTTGGTAAATGTAGACGTGCGAATCAATTGTAACCTAGGATTTCCTATCCTCTATAAATAGGAACTCTAAATCATTGTATTCTTTTCACGCCTCCCTATGCCTCTTTTTATCAATAAAATTTAGATTTCTTTTGGAGAGCATCGATGCCTCTTTTCAATTCAGAAATTCAGATCTGACAACCCTGTGTTGATGTTTGGAGAGAGCCATCTGTAAAGTAAGTAGGTAATTTCAATTCTTGCCCTAGGTAATTTTTCATTCTCTGCCCTAGTTAAATTTAATTCCTTGCCCTAGGTTAAATTTATTATCTGCCCTAATTAGATAGTTAGATCTTTAATTCAATTGCCCTAGATTAATTTAGTTTTTAGATTTAATTAATCCATTCACACCGTTCGGAATTAACTCGTAAGAGCGACTAGGAAATTCACAACATCTCTGTGGACCGACCCGTACTCACCGGCTAGCTGCAAAGCGACGCCGTTCTTGATTGCGGTTAATAGATAGTTTTTGAGATCAATTGGTGCTACCTAAATTTTTTAAAAGACGAAACACGTTTTCAAACTAATAAATTTCACTTGCATTTTTATGTTCCTTTTCTATTCATTAAGAAAACTTGATTTCATTATACCTTTATTTCCAAACTTCACATCCTTTATTTTCTTAAAAAATGTTTAGATTTCTGGGTTTCAGCTTACTTGAATTACGTTACGCCTTTATACGTTGCGTGATTTAAGTGCTGGTCATGAGCTAATATTTCGGGTCATGACATTTGTGAAATTCAAAGAATATAAGTTAGAAGTAGAGAACCAAAACGGGTATAAGTATTATGTCCTTTGATGTGATCAGGGAGGAGAATACTTGAGCACAGAAATCCTGTATTATTCTAAATACGAATGAGATTCTCTCTCAGCATTACTCCTCCGTATGCACCACAGCACGTCGGTATATCGGGGCGTAGCAATCGCACCCTATGTGATATGGTGTGCTCCATGATGAGTATTACTGAGTTTCCTATTTCCTTCTGGGGTTTATGCACTTGTGAAGTCGTATACCTATTGAATAGGGTTCCAATCAAATCGGGTGCCTACCAGTCCATATGTGATATGGTATGGGAAGAAGCCATGTCTTAAGTAAGTTAAGATTTGGGGTTGTCCGGCCTATGCCAAAAGCAAAATCCGGAAAAGCTCGAGGCAAGGTCAGTTCTGTGGAAGTTTGTTGGATATCCCAAGCATTCGCAAGGGAATATCTTCTACCACACTGAGAAGTAAAAGGTGTTTTGTTTCTCGGCATGCCACCTTTTGGAAAGGGAATTTCTTGTGAAGAAATTAGTGGTCATGAAGTAGAACTGGAAGGAGTTCCAGCTATACAAACTGCAGCTGATGATTTGGTAAACCCGGAGGATTCAATAGTTTCCAACGAATCTCAGCCTCTCCGCCGATCTGGTAGGGTTCCTCACCCGCCTAAAAGATATTTCGGTTTTCTCTATGACAGTGGGAGCGAGGAATGCATCATGAGATGATGGCCCAACTAGTTTCGAGTAGGCCATCAAGAGTGGTGACTCTATGAGAATGGCTGGATTCTAAGCGATCTGAGATGGAATCTATATACACCAACAAAGTATGGACTTTGGTTGCTTTTTCTGAAGGGTTAAATCCCCATTAGGAGCAAGTATATCTTGAGAAGATTACTTGGTGTACATGGAAAAGTTGAGACTTTCAAAGCTAAGGCTTGTTGCAAAAGGTTCTCGTCATCGACCAGATGTGGATAATGATGAAACCTTTTCTAGTCCCTATGCTTAAGTCCATACGGATCCTACTTGCCATTGCTACATACCATGACTACGATATCTGGTAGTTGGGTGTCATGACTGCTTTTCTAAATTGTGATTTAGAAGAGAGCGTCTATAAATACACAGCCAGAGGGCTTCGTAGACAGTGGGAGCAGCGAAAACGTGTGCAAGTTGTTTTATGGGATAAAACAGGCATCGCGGAGTTGGAACATCTGTTTTGATGTGGTAGTCAAAGCGTTTGACTTCATCAAAATGGTAGATGAACCTTGTCTATACAAAAAGATAGTAGGGAGTATGGTGGTGATCCTCGTATTGTACATGGATGACATACTCCTTACAGGAAGGGAGTTTCCTATGATACACTCGGTCAATCTCCTCTTATCACAAGGATTCTCCATATAGGATCAAGGTGATAACACCTAAATCCTGGGTTTTGGATCTATGAGATAGATCTAAGTAGATGTTAGGATTCTCACTAGGTGTGGTGAGATGGTATCAATCGATCCTGGGGAGAATCACTGGATAGCTTCCAGGGTGGTAAGGTCGACTGAATATCAGTCACAGGCATTGTCTTTACCCTCAGTGGAGGGATGGTATGTTGGAAGAGTTCCAAGCTAGATGCCGTGGCAAACTAGACGATAAAGGCTGGATACATTGCTACCAAGGATGCTACCAAAGAGGCAGTTTGGATATATATAATTTCATGAGATGAACTTCGTTCCTACCATTGTGTGACAATGGAGTTGTGGCTTATGCCTAGGAACCCCCGTCCTATCAGAGATCCAGACATATTCTTAGGCAGTATCACCTGATCATAGAGATGGTTGATCTCCAGGGAGATCGAGGTTAGGAGAGTAGACACAGAGGACAACAGCGCGGATCCACTCACAAAGGCATATTTCCCAGTAGAGACTTTTATGGGATGGTTGAGTATGGGATACTTCAACCACTGCTGATTTTTTGGAATGAGATACTACAACAGATGGCCCTAGTGCAAGTGGGAGATTGTTAGTTATATGTATGCCCTAGAGGCCATTACTGTATATACGATGTATATTGTAGTGGATGCTTGGACACATATAGGGAGGACTTTCTTGCTCGACATGATAGTATGCTATCTGGTTGCTCTTTATCTTAACATGTATACTGATTGTCTCTATGTTTTATATTAATAAAGCCCTTAGGATGAGTACTTGACTACCAGGACTATGATGCAGATCATACTAGTGGGAACAGAGTAGTCGCTAAGTACATCCTTCAAATGTTCCTAGTCGTGGGTGTATCGAGACAGGGCATCGATATACAAGAGTAGACTAGCGTATAGCTTCTCGACCCATGTAGATGGGCGATGGATGATCCCATATCCATTGGTGTTTGACATCAGAGATAGTATACGGGTGCTCAGTGGAGACTGGGTACACTGAACGGACTCGCCGAGAACTCCCAGATGGTATTATACCTAACGTCAAATAGCAGTTCTCTGATGACACTGGTACAGATTAGTCTGTAGACCCGAGATCGTCATAGAGTCTTGTGTGATTCCCACTGTGCTTTGATTTCCACCTTACCACGTTCAAGAGAACGTGCAAAACGGTGGCTTTTGGGTACAGTCCCGAGTTACATGGAGGCAATGAGCGATAGGAGGGGTTTCGTCTCTCCCGGTATTGGGAGTTGATGTTGCGCTGTGCTCGATTGGCTATAACAGGAAGCCCTTGGCCAAGCCTGTTTCAGAGATATACTGGTAAGTGTTATCAGTACTTTCTCGACCCGTTATGAGCCTCATATCGACACGACTTATCGAGTTACTGGGGTCTGACGTTTACCGCCCCTAGACGAGATATGTGACATATCAGACGAAGAGACCGGACTGTACGGTAGTGTTACTGATTGGATTCTCAGGAGTGTGAGCAGGCTTGCTTGTTGATCTTCTGATCGCTCAATACCCGGGTGGCCGTTACGTTTAGCAGATCGCTTGCGGCTTGTGGGTGTTTGATATGATCATCACCTGCTGCCAGCGTATTGACGAGTCTTTAGAGTCCTACATAGGGGTTTCCTGGATCAAGCGAAACGGAGTAGGAGCACATATGTGAAATGTGCGGGACCGAGATTGATACGATATGAGATATCGTATTTTATTCTCGCGAAATGTGACATTGGTCGGGTATATGCGATATAGCCGGGTTATCGGATCAAGTGTTAATTCGATAAGTTGTTACACAAGATATTAGTCGGTTATAGCCGGATTATTAAATCAAAAGTTGATTTAATAATTTAATGTATAATTATATATTAGATATATTACATTATATTAACTACTATTAGCTCACTTAAGATTTCTTTTCTCACTAGATTGTGCACATTGTATATATATGATATATGCAAGTGTACATGTTTGTGTCATGCTTGATGATACATACAAGATGGGTGTATGAGACTTAAACCATATTAAGGTTAAATTAGGGTTTATTTATTTCTCAAAGAATACCAAGAGAGAGAGAGACTTGGTCAATGTTGTCAAGCTTTCATGAAGCTGGTAGAAATATTGACAAAGTCCACTCTTTTATCATTCCTTAAGATATTATTTAACCCAACCCTTAAGCTTATAGCTTGGTTAATTCTCTACATGAGTTAAGCATGAGGAATTATCTCACCCATGGTTACATAATTCATTGGGGATAAGTTATTCTCAGATGATGAGTTTATCTTCTTCTTCTTCTTCTTCCTCAAAGCTTACAAGCTTCAATGGAGGTATGAGATAAAATATAAGAAAATCAATTCTAAAGTCAGCCCACTTCCTAATTCATCATCCTCTACTACTTGCCATTTAGTATAGGGTGTTGTCTTCACAAAGTTCTTGACCTAGTGAAGAAATAGCTTGGGTTAGTGTCTCCTCGACGTAGATCATCTTTGGCCTCCAAAACATCGAAGCAAGCATGTTCGTTTCTTCATCGGAGCCTTTCTTGAGTCCGGATTTCATGATCGCAGCGAAGGGACTACTACACGAAGCTATTGAAGTGAAGGACCGGTCTATAAAGGTTGTATTCCTTGCTCACTTCTTATTACAAAGTGTTTGCATTTGATTCCGTAGATTTCTAGTATACGATTCAATGTTTAGGGTTAGCTAGAACGGCAAATTTAGGAATTTGGCATGGACGATGCCTCCCAAAACCTTGTTGTCGTCTTAGGTAACCCTACAAGGAGTAGGATCAACATTGTGATAGGAAGAATATTGATATTGGTTGGTTGGTTGGCGACTAGCAACAGATGTCATATACGGCGCAAAACGAGTAGCAATATCTTCCTTAGAAAGTGATGGTGTTTGTTGTCTTAACGGTTTGACCGGATTGAAACTTTAGCTTTTAGCCCTCGTCATATGCTTAGCGATAGACATGCGTTTAGGAGTTCCCTCACACGCTTTAAATGGAGTATCAACATAAGAAGATGTAGAATTTTGATGCGGTTGATAGGACTTGGAGTGAGGTGTCCAACTGTTTCTTTCCGCTTGCTCTATCCGATCTCTTAAAGACAAGGTAGAGTCGGAATTTTGACCAAAGCAATTATGAAAACAAGAAATATCTGGTTCTGGATAGCAAAGCTCGGCAAGAGTTCGTCTGTTTGGGTTACTCATTATAAGAAGGTGAAAAGAAAAGAGGGTAAAAAGGGAAAGATTTAAGCTCTATTTGAATTGGTTTGCTTTGAAAATGGGATTTGAGGGTTGACTCAACAAATCACAAAATGCAAAAAAGAAACCCTAAAACTAAGGTCACCTAGGTCAAGCACTAGACCGCTCATAGACTTCCCAAGAACAAGTCGCAGGATCAATCCTCTGCCACCTCTTTATCACTCTTGTGGCTAAGTAAGTGGAAGGTATCCGCTATACGAATCACCGAAAATAGCAGGCTTAATTAAGTAAACACTTGCCTAGATACGCTTGCCTAAACACCACAAAAGAAATGCAGATAAGCGATAGATTACCCATGACCCTCCTGTGTCCTAATTGAGCACGACGGTCCTTAGGGCTTGGTCTAGATATTTTTTTTATTAATATAGGTTCATGCGCATGCACGTTAGTGATTTGTGGGGCTTAAGAAGGGTGATGAAAACCCCACCTAATCTGAATTTTGGTCTTTCCTCTTAAAGTCCGTATTAAAAATATGCAAAAACAAACCAATTACAAAACACGCAAAAAGATTTTTTTGAGCGAAGATATTTTGCAAAGAATCCTGCAGAAAAATATATTATTGGATTTTCATAGGAGAGATAAAGATATGAAGAAGATACCAGAGAAGTTGGGTGGCACAACTCTCCAAACCCACTGCGCTTCCGCCGCCAAAATCCCATTAATGCCGCGGTTCCGCCGCAGAAAGGAGGGTTCTCTTGATAATTTTTCCACTGTGGCCTCCTTTGCTCCTCTGGTCCTCTCTAAAAGTCTTTGAATCTCAATTTCCTTGTTCAAGTGATTCCAGAATCTCTCGCAAAAATCGCACACTAATCGTTAAATATGCAAGTTGCGGTTTTGTTTTATTTTTATGATATGGATCGAATAATAATTCAATACGAATAGCAAGGAAAAAAATTACGCACGGATCCTCAGCAACGGCGTCATTTGATTCGTGTGAAAAAGTGTTTGTAGTAGTTAACCGCAATCAATAACGGTGTCGCGTGTAGCTAGCCGAGATGAGTATGGGTCATCCTCAGAGATTCGTGGAACTTTTAATCTTGCTTTAGACGAGTTGATTAGAATAAAAGAATAGGGAGAATAGATTCTAGATCTATGATAAACACGGATATAGAATATATATAAAGAAGAGGGCTTGTAGAGTTCGTTAGGATTTAGTAGTCATGGATGACTAATAAAGATTACTCCTTTTATCTTTTGATAGATTTAAAACTAGATAGATAGTGATGAATAAGGATTAGGGTTCTTGGAAGAAACTAGGCTTTCCCTACTATTGACCCTTGTCCCTTCATTGATCTCTATTCATGTATAGCCCTTAACAAAACAATTGTTAATCTGATCTCAAATCGCGGTCAAGGCTATCAATAAATTGATAGTGCGCCCGATTAAGATGTCAACGATTCTTTTTCTAAATTTTATAAACTTCATAAGATTTAAAAGTAGTTAAAATATTTTCTCATTTATTGTTCTACCTTAATCCTACGAACCCTATCAAGCGAAGAATTACTCGCGTATGATGGAAATAGAAGAAGAAATGATAGAGAAGAAAATCATAATGTAAATACAGAAATTAAATGCTAAATAATTAAACTAATGATCTACCTTTATTAATCAACTTCACAAGTACAAATCTTATGAGTTTAGATTACAAGAGGAAGAAGAAATTGCTCTCGATCTCTGCCTCGTAGGAAGTAGATGTTCCATCGAATCTCACGTCGCTTTATCACGTCGAATCGCAGACCTGTCGTGGATCACTTGTTCTTTGACCGTGATTTGCTTCGTGTAAAAAGTGATGATTTTTAGCTTTAGCCCTTGGTCTTATTTATACTCACAGAAGTTACAAACCCTAGATTTCATATATGAGGGTTTGTTGAGAAGATCCTACCCAAAAAATCCCAAACCCTAACTCCTCATATCGGCTGTGGATTCGCTGCATTTATGGCCTATTGGCCGCGGAAGGGCGGTGGGTTGGTGGGATCACTTGATGAAAACTCTTCTGTAGCCTTATAATGACACATAGAAATTGTTGTGATATCCGGAATTTTCATATTTTCTCCAAGTCTCTTCCAGTATTGATTTTATGATTTAATTAAACTTCATCGGCAGATTTTTTATTCCCGATATCTCGATATCCCGATCTTCTGACCTGAGCTAGATCTTGCATAATATCTACATGAATAATATTAGTAATATTTGTTATAGAGATATTATTCTAACCATTTGTATGGTGTTATATCTTTTAAAGAATCTTGATTAGAATATTTGATATGATATGCATAATAAAAATATTATATAAATATTATATGCATATATTTTCCTTCATAATATTAATTATAATATATAAACATATGATAAAAAGTATTTTGCAGATAAACCCAAATATGTTTCATATTTATAATAAACACATTTAAATATTTAAGAAAAGTAAGGAAAATGCTATATCAAACGTGCGATATTTTCGACTGAACAAAACACCATCATTTCCTAAAGAAAGAATTGCTACTCGTTTTGTGGCGTACATGACAACTGTTGCCAGTCACCAACCAACCAATCTCACTATTCTTTTTATCACAATATTGATTCTACTCCTATCCATTTTTCACAACCATTCGATTCCTATCAATCCTACCTGACTTTTAAACATTCTCTAGACATTTCTTCTGAACAGTCATTTGGGAGTTTCACCTGCTGGGTTCGCATAGCACCCCGCTATGTTTCGGCATGCATCAAGTATGCTATTTCAAAAAAATCTAGGGTGTCGTGCGAGCCCGACCAAGGATCTAACTAGAGAATTAGGGTTTTTATAACATGTAAACAACATTACACTAAGTGAAATAGGAATACAACCTTTGTAGACCGGTCTTTCACTTCTAAAACTCCATGCAGTAGTCCCTTAGCTCCAAGTAGTGGTGTCCCGGACTCTCCTTAGGCTCCACTAGGCGAAAGGAACGAGTTTGCTCAAAGATCTTCGAGGCCGAAGATGATCTACGTCGAAGAATCTCTAACTCAAGCTACCTCTTCACTAATAGATGAATTAGTGAAGCAAACAACCTATACTAAATGGCTATTTTGGTATAAATTGATGAAGTAGGAATTTTTCTCACTTTAGAATTATTTTTCTCTTTCTCTTTTTCTTCTCACTTGAAAGCTAGAGAGCAAGGAAGGAGATGAAGAAGAAACTCAAGTGATCAAGTATGAACCAAGGGTGAGAAAAATATTTCATATAGTCTCACTTGTAGAGACATAACTATAGCAAAAAATAATGGTTAGGTTAATAAATATCTAGAGTAAAACAAAATTATTGGACTAAGTTAAGGTTTCTACATACTTTCACAAGCATCTCTAACCATGCCAATTTCCACCTAATTTTGATTTATCTCTTAATAATTAATTACCCAAATTATCTTTAGTTAGGTATGAGTCTCATACACCCAAGTCCAATGTATCATCTAGCATGACACAAAATATAAATACATTAATATATATCACATATATATTTAAATGTATTAGAAGAAAAGAAATTCTTAAGTGAGCTAATATTAGTTAATATATATTAATATATCAAATATATAATTATATATTAAATTATTAAATCAACACTTGATTTAATAATCCAGCTATATCACATATAACCAACTAATATCATTTATATCAACTTATCGAATCAACACTTGATTCAATAACCCGGCTATATCTCATATAACCGACTGATATCATATATCGCGAGATTAGAATACGGTATCACATACACGTATTAATCTCGGTCCCGCACATATCACCTATATGCCCTACTTCATTTCGCTTGAGCCAGGAAACCTCTGTGTAGGACTCTAAAGACTCGTCAATACGCCAGCAGTAGGTGATGATCATATCAGTCACCCATAAGCCATCAGCGGTACTAGCTGGACGTAACGGCTACCTAGGAATTGAGCGATCAGAAGATCAATAAGCATGCTTGTTCATACTCCCGTGAATCCAGTAAGTAACACTACCGTACAGTCCGGTCTGTTCGTTTGATATGTCGCATATCGAGTCTAGGGGTGGTAAACGTCAGACCCCAATAACTTGATAAGTCATGCCGATGTGAGGCTCATAACGGGTTGAGAAACTACTGATAACACTTACAAGTAAATCTCAGTATCATCCCTGGCCAGGGACTTCCTGTTATGGCAAATCGAGCATAGAGCAACATCAACCCCCAATACCGAGAAGGACGAAACCCTTCCTATCGCTCATTGCCTCCATGTGACTCGGGACTGTACCCAAAAACCACCTGTTTGCATGCTCTCTTGAACATGATAGGGCGGAAATCAAAGCACAGTGGGAATCACACAAGACTCTATGACGGTCTCGGGTCTGCAGATTAACATGTACCAGTGTCGCCAAAGAAATGCTATCTAACGTTTGGTATAACACTATCTAGGAGTTCTCGGTGAGTCCTGTTCGGTGTACCCAGTCTCCACTGAGCACCCGTATACAATCTTTGATGCCAAACACCAATGGATATGGGATCATCCATCGCCCATCAAATGAGTCAAGAAACATATACGCTAGTCTACTCTGGAATATCGATGCCCCGTCTCGATACACCCACGATTAGGAACAATTAAAGGATGAACTTGTACACTACCCTGGCCCTACTAGTATGATTTGCATCATAATCCTGGTAGTCAAGTACACATCCTAAGGGCTTTATCAACATGTGAGAGCAAGACAGTATCACTATACTAGTCTACATGTTAAGATAAAGAGTAACCAGATAGCATACTATCATGTCGAGCAAGAAAGTCCTCCCTATATATGTCTAAGCATCCATTATAATATACAATCATGTACAATAATGGCCTCTAGGGCATACATACAACTAACAATTTCCCACTTGCACTAAGGCCAATTGTTATAGTATCTCATACCCAACATCCCAAAGAGACTCTCAAATTGTATCTTGGGAATGGCATTCATGAGTGGATCTGCCGTGTTATTCTTCTTGTCAACTCTCCTGACCTTGATCTTCCGGAGATCAACCATCTCCCTGATCAGGTGATACTGCCTAAGAATATATCTGGGTCACTGATGGGACCGAGGTTCCTAGGCCAAAGCCACAGCTCCATTGTCATCACAATGGTGGGAACCTCACCAAGTTCATCTCATGAACATCTTCATCCAGACATCCTTTTTGGTAGCATCGTTGGTAGCAATGTATTCGGTCTTTATCATCGAGTCTGCTATGATATCTAGCTTGGAACTCTTCCAACATACCGTCCCTCCACTGAGGGTAAAGACAAAACCTGCGACTGTCTTACAGTCGTACTTATCACTCTGGAAGCTCGAATAGGTAAAGGACTCGATATGGAGTTCACCGTTACCATACACCAAGAATATTTCTTTAGTCCTTCTCAAGAACTTAATAATGTTCTTTACAGCTGTCCAGTGATTCTTCACAGGATGAAAGAGGCATCACCTAGATCCTTCATGAAGAAACTTAGTGATAAGAAGAGCTTGACCGAGTGTAGCATATGAACATCATTTCTTATCAAGAGTATGTTATCCACGTACAATACGAGGAAGACAACCTTCTTGTATATACAAGGTTCATCTACCTTTTTGATAAAGTCAAACTTTTTGACTGCCACATCAAAACAGATGTTCCAACTCCGCGATGCTTGCTTTAATCCGTAAATTGATTTAAGAAACTTACACACATTTCCACTGCTCCCATTATCTACGAAGCTTTCTGGCTGTGTCATGTACACGCTCTCTTCTAAATCACCATTTAGGAAAGCGGTCTTGATGTCCATCTGCCAGATTTTGTAGTCATGGTATGCAGCAATGGCAAGTAGAATCTGGATGGACTTAAGCATATCCACTGGAGAAAAGGTTTCATCATAATCCATATATGGTCGTTGACGAAAACCTTTTGCGACAAGTCTAGCTTTGAAAGTCTCAACTTTTCCATCTGCACCAAGAATCTTCTTAAGATCCACTTGCTCCTAATGAGTTTTACCCCTTCATGAGCGACTTCCAAAGTCCATACTTTGTTGGTGTACATGGATTCCATCTCAGATCGCATTGCATCCATCCATTTCACAGAGTCCCCACTTGTGATGGCCTGCTCGAAACTAGTTGGGTCATCATCATCCATTATGCAATCCTCGCTCCCACGGTCATTGAGAAAACCGTAGTATCTGTCAGGCGGGTGAGGAACCCTACTAGATCTATGGAGTGGCTGAGGTTCGTTGGAGACTATTGAATCCTCCTGTTCTACCAAATCATCAGCTGTTAGTTTGTCTAGCTGGAACTTCTTCCAGTTCTACATCATGACCACTAACCATAAGAAATTCCTTTTCTAAAAAGGTGGCATGCCGATGTTCCCGCCAAAATTTTCGGCCAAGAGCTATTTATTCCCTTATAACCCTTATAAAAAAGGGAGAGAAGAAAGAGAAAAAAATTCACGGTTGGACATCACGTGTTAAACACGTGAGTGCTTATATGCAAAGTATATAAGCGCTGAAAGAAAATAACTAAGGGCCAAACAGGCCTCACGCGTAAAACACGTGAGTGCTCATATGCAAAGCATATGAGCGCTGAACATAAATCACCAATGGCCAAACATGCCTCACGTGTAAAATACGTGAGCGCTTATATGCAAAGCATATGAGCGCTGAATATAAACAGGCTAAAAACCACAGCGGGGTCACGTGTTAAACACGTGAGTTCTCTTACCGCCATGTGAGCGCCCCTATTTAAAATGCTCCTATCAAATTCTAGAATTAAATTCTATTTGGGAAATATTTTCCTGATCTTCCTAAAACTAGAAAGATTTTCTCTGTTAAACAGATGACCCTTGGATCAAAGATCCAGCGGTGATCATATGATAGAATAACATTCTATCATAGGAAAATATTTTCCTAATCTTAAACTAACAAGATATTCATTTAACAGAATTAAATTCAACATTCCTAATCTTGTTAAACTAACAAGATATTCACATGACAAGAATAAAATTCTATATTAACAAGATATCTATATTAAAAAATATATTTCCGATCTTGTTAAACTAAAAAGATATGATAGAATAGGATTCTAATCTTGTTAAAACTAACAAAATATTCATAATCTTGTTAAACAAACAAGAAATCTTTTCTGTTAAACAGAGAGCTTTTGGATTAAAAATCCAACGGTGAATAATTCAGCGATTGATCTAAAAGATCATGAAATCAATCAAGATTTCTCAATGAGAGATTTTCTCAACAAATTGATTTTTTCTCTTCTCCTATAAATAGGAGCAAGGAGGTTAAATCCAAAAAGGAGGAGACTACCCTATAAGCTTCTAAAAAAAACATATACAGAAGTCTCCCAAAAGCTCCCACAAAACAAAAGAGAATTTAATTCTCAAACCAAGAGTTTAACTCTTCTCAAAAGAATTTAGTTCTTCCTATGGTTGAGGTCTGCAGAAGCAGATCTCCCCACAAGTTGAGAATTTAATTCTCATCGGGGAGATTTTGTTATGCAGATTCAAAATTTAGGGGAAAGAACTAAGTTTAAAGAATTTAATTCTTCCAAAAGTATATAGGAATTTAATTCCTCTGATAAAAATAGGGTTTAATCCTGTAGAAGAATTTAATTCTTATAAAACAAGGGACCTGAAATTCTTAAAACTCAGATCAAAATCTCTATGCATATAAAAGAAAAGACCGGTCACGTATTCCCACGTGAGCACCTCTGATGAACAAAAAGGAATGATTGAGATCGAATCACGTGTTCTTACGTGACCCCCAAACTGTTGCTTAAATGGAAAAGGGGAAAAATCCAAAGACAGCGCTCAAATTTTGAGCACCTTACGTGTCCGCACGTGAGCACTATATGAGCTAAGTGCATAATACTTACAAAAAGAAGAGGGAATAAACCCAAAGAGACAGTGTCCAACTTTTGGGCGCCTCACGTGCTCATATGTGAGGGCTACAGGAATTAAGTGTTTAACACTTGTATATATAGACGGGGGTTTGGATCCAAGGGTACAGCGCCAACTTTCAGGCGCCTCACGTGCCACACGTGAGCGTCCCAAATTTCATTATTTAACACTGCTTTAGAGACTCACGTAAGAGCACGTGAGCACCGAGCATATATTAGTGTCACGACCCAAAATATGGCACGTGACCGGCACTTAAACCGCGTGACGTCAACAGGCGTAACGCAATTTAAGCCGAGAACCCAGAAATCTAAACCATCAAAGAAGTAAGTGATAAAAATATTGTTAAAAACATTTGGAAATCTCAAGTAAAAATCTTTAAACTTAAATTTATTTTCTTAAAAATTTCGGCAGTACCTCCTTTGTAAAAACTAGCCCCGAAACGGGTACAAACATAGTATAAAAATAAAGTATCCCCAAACGGGAGCAAATCATGCCCAAAGGCGGAAACAACCACCACAAGCATATAAATACGATGCTGTAGCGAAGAAATAGACAATATAAGTGAAAAACAGCATAAAGAGATAAAACTACATAATAAAAGCCGACTCACACGAGCTCGACACCCAGAGTCTCAAAATAATACAATATCGATCCTCACAACTCGTTTCTAAGTCAATACATGGAAATGGTAGATGGAGAATACTAGATACAATAAGATGTACAATAGATAGAATTGAATAGCTGCAACCCACCTATACCAAACGGCCTCACAGCCAACCATAGCGGTATCCGCAAAAATAGAGATAATAAGAAGCCCTGCCGCGACTACTCTGAGGATAAATCCTACAAAACACTGTGGCACAACGGGGGTGAGTTGCCAACTCGTGAATAATAAGTAAAATCATACAGATAATCGCAGGTATGCACGTACAGCGATAATCTCTCACATGCAATCTGATAGCATAAGTATGACAATATGGATATGCAACAATCATGATCAAGGTACTCCATCAGGTACTACAATACATGAACAATGCATATCTAATAAATACTGAGTATGGGATAACACATAAAACCTCATGCATGAATCATCATCATGGAAAACCAGTGTCCATCAACGACAAGTAAATCCCAATAACTCAGGCACCGTCACTCTGATCGGACCTCATATCCTGTAAGTCTCATGGAACCTGAGTGCCCAATATCGGCACTCGAAAACATCATGAAAACTCATGTCCAACATCGACAGTCAAATCCACATAACTCGGGCTCCGTCAATCTGGATTGGCCCATATCATCTCACGACTCCGGTCGGTATCTTCCGGATAACCGCCGGGTCCAAACTATCACCGGTAGGTAGTGCTCCCCTGCCAGGCTCATCGCCTAACTATACGAGTCTTCTTGCCCGGGGTACCTCACCGGGTCCACCATGTACCCGTAGACGGTGCCTACCGCTCCTCGAATCGGGTTTCTAACACAAGTCTCAGAACCGAGAAAACTCATGGTGGACGCACCGAAATATCATATCAAGAGAAACCGGGTTTTCAAAACAATGCATACTTTCTTAAAATATCCCCACGGTTCTCAAATCCATAAATCACATGAAATCCGCATCTCAATGTGTAAATCCATGAAATATGATGTATGCAACATAGAACAGTAATATGAGCATATCAAAGGAAAACCACTCTTTTTAATTGAATCAAGTTTGTAAATATATCATGTGGTTCCCACATTCTCCGAAATCAAACGCAACATCATATAAAACTGTATATATAGCTATCGCAAGGTATGTGTGTATACATGTAGGTATGTATGCATGATACATTTCATATGCGCAATAGAACAAGAATCAACGTCTCAATGTCTATAACGAATATAATACCACATATGTGTATAGGTTGTGCGTATCATGGCAATTACCGATGGTGTCGGTGTAGCATACAATTTAGTGCTCGTGCAATATGAACCGTCAGTAATGGTGCAGTGTCCACTAGGTATTAAGTCAAGGCACAACAAGTAAAAGTATGCAATGATACTCATGCACAATCAACATATATGAAAATAAACATGCGGCTATAATATCATATCTAGCCCTGACGCATAACGCCATACAGGCAATTTCCCCGTAGATGTTAAATCTACTCACCGATGATCTCGAGCTAGGTAAATCCAACCACCTGCTTTCCTTTCTTCGTGGCGTCTGAAGTCCCCGTACTCGCCCCTAAATCACACAAAACATATCAAGTGCAACTCAGAAATCGACCAATAATACATACAAATGACGTTTTGACCGACGCACCAACCCCAATCAAACTCTCAAGTGTTCGCTTAGTGGCTAACATATGTAGCGATATTCTAAATCGAGCCTAAGTGCAGCAGCTACACAAACAACGCGAACCGAGTCGGATAACGTAACGCGCGTAGTCGAAACACTAAAAAAACTAGCAAGTGTTCCTAGATTTTACCTACTGTCAAATCCTAAAAATCTAGCAGTACCAAACACTTTAAAACAACTGCAGACAGCTACCCTAAAAAACACAACCCCCTAGTCCCCCAAAAGGCCGAGCTCGCCGGATTTCGTCCCTATCTCGCCGGTCCAACTATGTCAGGTAGGGTTCGTGCTTCAGGTGAACACTCAGGACCTCTAGTATAACACTACTATATTGCTAGATTTCACAGTAAGGACTCGTAGTCATGGCAGATTACAGAGACTCAAAAACGACACTAAAAATACGACATGTGCTCAAAACTATATCTTTATCGTTCTAAACAGCGATTACTAGGCAACACAACAATATAAACACCTAGTTAATAGTTTAGAGGTCATTACCTATCCACACTTGCTCAAAATCCTAGCTTTCCATGCTCCAAGTGATCTTAGTGGCTAGATCTTGACTTGTGAAAGGTTTCAGTGGAGTTTGGTGGAGATTTTGTTTGGGGTTTATGAGGATTGGGTTAGGGTTTCAGTTTGAGGGATGAGGGAAAAGAGATGAAGAAAAATATGAGAATGAGATAATGAGGTGAGAGTGAGGGATTATGTGAGTGAGGGTTGAGAGTGGTGAACACAAATGGGGTGTGAGTTTAGATGAGCTATCCCCCCGTCTTCTCTCTCCTCATTTAATGCAAGCCATGCTTGCCTATGCCTCATGATGCATGTCAACCCTCTCTCTCTCTGTGAAGTCAACAACAATTCAAACCTTATATTTAAAACTAATTAACTAAATTAATTACATACACTTAATGAAATGGGGTTAGGTGCCATAGTTACTTAAGCATGGTTAACCCTAATTAACCCTAAGTTAACATGCACATGTGTGTGCAAGCCCAAAATAAATATTAATAAAATATTAATTAATTTTAATAAAATATGAGAAAACTATTTTGCTAAACTCTTTTACTAAAAATCCGCATTATCACTTAATTAACACTAATCACATTCTAAGGTGTTACAATCTCCCCTCTTAAAGAAATTCGTCCCCGAATTTAAAAATCTTACTATGCGTACCTACAAAGAGACGAGGGAATTTCTTCCATATCTCGCTCTCGGCCTCCCAAGTGACCTCTTCATTATTCGGACCATGCCAAAGAACCTTCACAGATGGCAAGACCTTTGACCGAAGTTTTTTCACCTGCCGATTCAATATAACTACCGGCTGCTCGGTGAACGAAAGATCGTGCTCTAGCTAAACGGTCTGGTGCTGAATCATGTGAGAAGGGTCATGAAAGTACTTGGGAAGCATCAACACATGGAATACGGGGTGAACATCCGGAAAACTGGGCGGAAGTGCCAAATGATAGGCAACGGTACCAACTCGCTCAAGGATCTCAAAAGGACCTACAAATCCGGGACTAAATTTCCCTTTCTTCCCAAATCTCATCACGCCCTTCATCGGAGAAATCCATAGGAATACATGATCCCCCACTGCGAACTCGAGCCTGCGACGACGACGGTCGGCATAAGACTTCTGTCTGCACTGGGATGCTCTCATCCTATCTTGAATCAACCGGATCTTCTCCGTAGTCTCTTGAACTAGCCGGGGTCCCAAAATCCTGCTTTCGCTGAGTTCGGTCCAACAGACTGGCGATTGACACTTTCTACTATACAAAGCCTCAAAAGGTGCCATCTGAATCGTCTCCTAATAACTGTTATTGTAGGAGAACTCTATCAAAGGCAAGTGACGATCTCAACTGCCACCAAAATCAAGCACGCACGCACGAAGCATATCCTCCAGAGTCTGTATAGTCCGCTCTGACTGACCATTGGTCTGCGGATGGAAACCTGTGCTAAACCACAATTGGGTACCCAAGGCTTCCTGAAGCTTCTGCCAAAGACGGCTAGTGAACTGTGTGCCCCTGTCGGATTCGATACATGTGGGAACGCCGTGCAAACGCACAATCTCATCAATGTACAACCGAGCATACTAAGCATAACCGAAAGGGGTCTTCACTGGAAGGAAGTGAGCCACTCTTGTCAACCGGTCAACAATCACCCAAATGGAGTCATACCCTCGACTGGATCTGGGTAGACCCACAATGAAATCCATGGAGATTTGTTCCCATTTCCACTCCGAAACGGGTAAAGGCTGCAATTCTCCTGCCGGTCTCTGATGCTCAGCCTTGACTTGCCGATAAGTCAGGCACCTCAAAACGAAATCTCAAACATCACTCTTCATCTCTGCCCACCAGTAGACACTTCTCAAGTCACGATACATCTTGGTAGAACCTGGGTGAACAGTGAAAGCTGACTAATGCGCCTCCTCTAGGATCTTGCATCTCAACCCATCGGTATCAGATACGCATAAACAAGTCCCGAAACGTAGCACACCCTGGTCATCAATCTCAAACTCCGAATCTCTACCCTACCGAACATGCTCAAGAATCTCAGACAAACAAGCATCGTCAGGCTGTGCCTCACGAATATGATCTAGTAGAAGTGTACGGGCACGGACATGAGCAAGCTGTCCCACAGTGGAAGTGAACTCAAACTGTACTCTACTGCAGCATAAGACTTGCCAATCTGCAAAATACTGTTTCTGAACTGCGCTCAACTGGGACAAGCTACCCCCGAGCCTACGACTCAAAGCATCGGCTACCACATTCGTCTTGCCCGGGTGATAAAGGATCTAACAATCATAATCCTTCACAAGCTCCATCCAACGGCGCTGTCTCAAATTCAGATATCGCTGCTGGAAGATGTACTTTAAGCTCTGGTGGTCTGTGAAAATCTGACATGACTCCCCGTACAAGTAGTGTCTCCAAATGTTAAGCGCAAAGACCACCGCGGCCATCTCAAGATCATGAGTGGGATAATTCTGCTCGTGCTTCTTCAGCTACCGAGAGGCATAAGCGATAACTCTATCATGCTGCATCAATACACAACCGAGCCCCACTCGAGACGCATCACTGTAAACGACATAGTCGCCCGATCCAGAAGGCAAAGATAAAAATGGTGCAGTTGTCAACCGAGTCTTCAACTGCTGAAAACTCTGCTCGCATGCCTCAGTCCAAAGAAAAGGAACCCCCTTCCTGGTCAGTCCGGTCAGCGATGCAGCGATACTCGAGAAGTCCTGTACGAAACGGCGGTAGTAACCGGCTAAGCCTAAAAAGCCGCGGACCTCTATCACTGATACAGGTCTGGGCCAAAACTGTACGACCTCGATCTTTCTCGGGTCCACATGAATACCGTCTCCTATAACCACATGACCTAGGAAGTCAACACTATCAAGCCAGAAGGCACACTTCGAGAATTTAGCAAACAACCGGTGCTCTCTCAATGTCTGCAAAGCAATCCTCAAGTGCTGCACATGCTCCTCTTGACTCTTGGAATAAACCAGAATGTCATCAATAAACACAATAATAAACTGGTCGAGGAACGGCCTGAAAATCTAGTTCATCAAATCCATGAACGCTGCTGGGGCATTGGTGAGTCTGAACGACATCACCAAAAACTTATAATGCCCGTAGCGCGTATGAAAAGTAGTCTTCGGGATGTCATCATTCTGAACCCGCAACTGATGATAACCTGATCTCAAATCAATCTTGGAAAAATGTCCCGCACCCTGGAGCTGATCAAACAAATCGTCAATGCGAGGTAAAGAATACCTATTTCGCACCGTAACTCGGTTCAATTGATGATAATCAATCCAAAACCTCAAACTGCCGTCCTTCTTCTTGACGAACAGAACAGGAGCTCCCCACGGCGAAACACTCGGACGCACAAGTCCCTTATCAAGCAACTCTTGCAACTGATCCTTAAGCTCTTTAAGCTCCGCCGGGGCCATCCGGTAAGGCGGTATAGAAATATGCCCCATACCGGGATCAAATCAATGCAAAACTCAATCTCACGCTCTAGCGGCAATCCAGATAACTCATCGGGAAAAATATCGGGAAACTCTCGCACGATAGGAACCCGGTCCAACGAATCTACTGTAGATCCGGTATCACGAATGAAAGCTAAGAATCTCCGACATCCTCTCCTCAAAAGCCGACTAGTGCAAAGGGCTAAAATCAAACTGTGAGGAGCGGCACCACAGTCCCCCTGCACAACAAGAACTGACTCGCCGGGAAAACAAAACCTGACTATCTTCTCTCGGCAGTCCACAGACGCGTAGCAAGTAGCTAACCAGTCTATACCCAGGAGAACGTCGAAGTCCAACATCTCAAGAAGGATCAAGTCGACGAACGATTCTCTATCTCTAATACGCACGGCACACGACCGAAACACATGTCGCGCAACAAAAGACTCGCCAACAGGAGTAGTCACGATAAGTGGCTGATCTAGCAAACACGACTCTCGGCCCAACCTCGGCACGAAATGTGTAGAAACATACAAGTGCGTAGATCCCGGATCAAACCAAACGTGTGCATCGAAGGAACATACTGAAAGAGTACCTGAAAATACTGCATTGGAAGTCTGCGCGTCCTGATGAGTCAAAGCAAATACTCGTGCCGTCCCTCTACCTGCAACTGGCTATCCTCCACCTCTGCCACCCGTCCTCTCTGAACAAACCCTCCGCGACCATGACCTCTCTGAGCATAAGTCTGACGCGGAGCAACAACAGGCGCAAGAGGCAACGCTCTCTAAGGTGGAGAAGGTGGTAAGGTAACATATGATATGTCTGCCTCATCCTTACGTGGCTCAGTACAATCTCTAACGCGGTGATAGAAACTCTCGCACCGAAAAAATCCAGACGATGACTGCTGACCCTCCTGGGGATAAGAGATGAACAACTGGCCTCGTCCCAAGCCTCTGCTACTCCCACGGCCTGAACAAAATTTGTCGTGGCGTCTATACATCTGTCTCCGGGCTGATACACCAGTACGAACCCTCTTCGGTTCTGGAACTACCGAAGTCTCGGAAAGACGCTTCTCAACCAATAGGGTTGCGTCTACTGTGGCAGCATATGTGTCACAATGCTGGGTGCTGACAGTGAGGAACAACTGGGTAAGCAGGCCCCGCACAAATCTCTTGATCCGCATCTCCTTAGTGTCCACCAAATATGGATCATACACAGATAGCTGTGTAAACTGAACATCGTACTCTGCCACCGTTATACCCGAAGTCTGGCGTAACGACTCGAAACTGCGAGCTTGAGCATCCCTGACGCTCTGTGGAAGAAAACGTATAAGAAACACTGTCACGAACTTAGCCTAGGTCACAGGAGAAAGACCTGCGGCTCGGCCCCTCTCTAAAGACTCACACCAAGTCTGGGCAAGACCCTCCAGATGAAAACTCGCGAACTCTACCCATCCCGCGTCGGAGTATCTCAGTGAACGACA
Organism: Agapanthus africanus; assembly: GCA_030015575.1. Taxonomy (NCBI): domain Eukaryota; kingdom Viridiplantae; phylum Streptophyta; class Magnoliopsida; order Asparagales; family Amaryllidaceae; genus Agapanthus; species Agapanthus africanus. The sequence continues at coordinate 83,465,006 of CM057343.1, forward strand.
GATCCTGGCCATCCAATCGATAAACGACTGCGGATCCTCAGCAGCGTCAGTGCCGGTGAAAACCGGAGGCTTCAGCCTTATGAACTAAGATAATGATACGGTGATAACCTCCGTAGCTGCAGGTACGACTGCCTTAACCGTAGGCACCATCGCGGTCCCCGTGACAGGTGGGACAACCTCCTGTCTCTGCGCTCGATTGGCCTCAACTAACGACCCCATCATCTGGCACAAATCCTGCATACTGGCCTCTAGCCTAGAAATACGATCTGTCGAAGGTGGATCAACCTTCTCCTGTACAACGGGCGTACCACCCTGGTCAGTTCTCGTCTCCGACGAGCCTACCCTGACCTCGGCTCTCGCGGCCGCTCTCTGCGCCCTCGCAGTCTTCGGCGGCAAAATGGCTGGAAATGAAAACAGGATTCAATAAGAACATAGAAATCGAATCACAAGGATGTATATAATCACGGAAGGAATTTCAACCAACAAGTCCTAAGGTCACATAGGCGGAGTATTGTGTCGGAAGTATGCCGCGGAATATACACACGCTACGTCACTCTGCTTAAGCTACCTACTCCATCATACCAAGGTCATCCTATACTCCGAAAAGTAAAACCTAGCGCTCTGATACCAACTTTGTCACGACCTAAAATTTGGCACATGACCGGCGCTTAAACCATATGACGTCAACAGGCATAACGCAAATTAAGTAAGCCGAGAACCCAGAAATCTAAACCATCAAAGAAGTAAGTGATAAAAACATTGTTAAAAACATTTAGAAATCTCAAGTAAAAATCTTTAAACTTAAGTTTATTTTCTTAAAAATTTCGGCAGCATCTCCTTTGTAAAAACTAGCCCCGAAATGGGTACAAACATAATATAAAAATAAAGCATCCCCAAACGGGAGAAAATCACACCCAAAGGCAGAAACAACCACCACAAGCATATATATATGACGCCGTAGCGAAGAAATAAACAATATAAGTGAAAACAGCATAAAGAGATAAAACTACATAATAAAAGCCAGCTCACACGAGCTTGACAACCAGTGTCACAAAATAATACAATATCGATCCTCATAACCCGTCTCTAAGTCAATACACGGAAATGGTAGATGGAGAATACTAGATACAATAAGATGTACAATAGATAGAATCGGATAGCCGCAACCCACCTATACCAAACGGCCTCAGAGCAAACCATAGCGGTATCCGCAAAATAGAGATAATAAGAAGCCCTGCCGTCACTACTCTGAGGGTAAATCCTGCAAAACACTGTGGCACAACGGGGGTGAGTTGCTAACTCGTGAATAGTAAGTAACATCATACAGATAATCGCAGATTTGCACGTACAATGATAATCTATCACTTGCAATCTGATAGCATTAGTATGGCAATATGGATATGCAACAATCATGATCAAGGTACTCCATCAGGTACTACAATACATGAACAATGCATATCTAATAAATACTGAGTATGGGATAACACATAAAACCTCATGCATGAATCGGCATCATAGAAAAATAGTGTCCATCAACGACACGTAAATCCCAATAACTCAGGCGCTGTCACTTGGATCGGGCCTCATATCCTGTAAGTCTCATGGAACCTGAGTGCCCAACATCGGCACTCGAAAACATCATGAAAACTCGTGTCCAATATCGACACGCAAATCCACATAACTCGGGCTCCGTCAGTCCGGATCGGCCCATATCATCTCACGACTCCGGTCGGTATCCTCCGGATAACCGCTGTTCCCCTCCGAATCATAGGGACGTGACCGTGTAGGCCCGTCTTGCCTGAGATTCGTGGCAGATGCTAATTGGAGCTATCCGTCCACCTCTTCGAAAATGCCAAGTTGATTTATGGCAACGTGTATCGAAGTTTTAAACGGATGCGGCCGATATAGCAGACTTCGTCAGATTCCCCCTCGTCCGAGGGGTTTTTGATTGTGGGGACACTCTTCCCTGCAGGCGCAAGCCCCTGCAGTTAATTACGCTACCACATCGCGGTAGCAACTTTCTCCTTCTCCAGCTGGTCACTTCGTGTCATGGGTGTTTGTTTTGTTTGTGGTTGCCCGTGGATTGTATACGGAGTCTAATTTATGTTGTCGCCCGTAGGACGTGGATTAGTCCAAATCTGTATTTTCTTAGATTTGAATTTGGGGTTTTGGTTTAAGGATACGTTAGCCATATTTGAGGCTAAGATCAACTTAAACGTTTGTTAAGGATATGTTAGTCTAATTTGAGACTAAGATCAGCTTAACAGGATCATTTAGATCCGAAAAAAGAGCATTTGGGGGCTCTATTGTTCTAGTTTAGGGACATAGTGGTCCATTTCCAATTTAGGGACATGGTGGTCCATTGTATGTATGGCCGTCGGGACCCGTCAGCTCTCTGAAGACGTTGAAGGATTGCAACGACAAATATGAGAGGAGTTCAGAGAAGTACCCTTGAACCAATGTTGGTTAGGAGATCTATAGTCCAATTTGAGACTAAATTCTGTTTGAAGGTTTATGAGCATATGGGCTCGGTTGATATGAGTTGAACATTTTGTTGTTCTGGCTGTTTGAGCCTTTATTTTGGGGTCAGCCCTTTTATAATGCATGGCATTGGGCTCTTTAATTAAATGCATGGCATTTATATTAGGCCTGTTAGGCTTTACTTGGGCTCTGCCCTTCTTTAATAATGCAGAGCATTTAATAATCTGACAGTGCGCCACATGGCCAGTCAGGCGCTTTGCGCCAATTAAGGAGCGCAAGGCGCCAGGGCATGTGGAGGCGACACGTGTCGCGCTCTGGTGAGCGCAAGTCTGTTAGCGCAATGCGCTGCACCAGTGCGCTGCGCTAGTATGCTACTAATACGTGGCGTGCTCTGGTGCAGTGCGCCAACCCAAGAGCGCAGCGCTCTGTTTTTAGGAGCGCAAGGCGCAGATTGGCACGTGGCGCTCTCTGGTGACTTGCGCCAGTCCAAGGAGCGCTATTGGATATAGTGCCCTCAGAATCAATTATTGGATCACAGACACGTGATTGCAATGATTGAGGGAGGACCTATACCGGTAGGACAGTCTTACTCAAGATGATAGTATGCTATCTGGTTTATCTTTATCATCGTGTACTGCTTCAGGTGACCTTACAGGTCACTATTGCACGTTGATAGAGCCCTTAGGATTCTTGCTTGATGGCCAGCAGTATGACGGCGATCATATACGTGGGAGCTGAGGTCTATAAGCACATCCTTAAAAGGTCCCTAGTCGTAGGAGTTTTCGAGACAGGGTATCGATACTCCAGAGTAGACTAGTGTATACAGTCGAGACCCCGACGAGGGGCGGTGGCCGGTCTCACAAGCCACTGGTATCAGTTGAATCACCTAAGATGTATACAGGTGCTCATTGGGTTATGAGTACACCGGACAGGACTCGCCGGGAACATGCTAGTTGGTCTTATACCTGATGTCAGATAGCAGTTCCCTGGTGACATGTGTACAGGTTAGTTCATCGACCTGAGATCGTCATTTGTCTCGTGTGAGTTCCCACTGTACTTTGATTACTACCCGACCACGGCTCAAAGGAGTCGTGCAAACAGGTTTTAGTTCGGTACAGTCCCGAGCCACATGGAGGCAGTGAGCGGATCTGTAGGGGTTCATCTCTCCCGGTATTGGGGGTGAGGTCGCGCTGTGTCTAGGAGAGCCATTACACGAAGTCCTTGGCCAAGGCAGGAGATTTACTGGTAGGTATTCCAGTAGTATCTCAGGGTGTTCTGGGCTACACTCCGACACGACTTGTACCGCTTTTGGGGGTCTGACTTTCACCAACCCCTAGGCTCGCCATACGACGCTTATAGACGAATGGACCGGACTGTACGGATATTGTCACTGACAGGCTCAGTAGGGTGTCAGGATGAATTCGCTTATCGACATCCCTTTTAGTCAATACCTGGTAGCCCGTTACGTATGGCTAATACCTCTGACGTGCTAGTGGTTAAATCCACAGCCAAAGTGTTGACGAGTCTTTAGAGTCCCCCATAGACAGTTTCTCAAGTTTCGGGCGAAACGCTGTAGAGGCCGTATGAATATATGGCAGGGTTCGATCATATACGTGCGGTATTGCACGGATCATGATCGGACAGATAATACTAGCGGGCTTTGGTTTAAGCCGGATCCTAGTATTGTACAGTGTGGATTTTGTCTCATTGCATTTGTATTCGGTCGGAATACAAATGCGGGTATGTATATACAGTCGCAGGGTTTCCTGTAATTAATTACGGGATCGCCTTTTTGAAGTTGCCAATTTGCATTCCGTTTCGGCCATATTTCCTTTGTTCCTTCTTTGGCTGAAAATTGGTGTGGAGAGGCTTATTTGCAAATGTGCAAATTAGCATTGTGGAGGGTGATTTATGTAAGTTGTTGTTACATGATGGTTATTGCTTCCATTGACTTCTTTTTGCTCATCATTGCTTTCTTTATATGATGGTTTTTGTGATGGGTCTTTGATTGGACTAGATTGTGAATCATTTTCATGATTGTCATTCATTCCTTTTTGCTCATGATGATTTTTTCTTTCTCTCCCCTCTATTATCTTGGACGGCCACTTCTTGTGGATGAGGGTTGTCAAAATTTTGCTAAGGGATTTGGTTCTCATTGGCTTGCAAAAGGTTCTCTAGTTCATCACAAAAGTTCACATCTCATTTCCTCCACCTTCACAAAATGGCAACTTCTTATAACCCCATGAGACATAGACTTCTACACTATTCTACAGCAACCTTGGACACGTCGGCTCGCCAACTTCGTGCCCGAGTTGCCTCGGTCCAGAGGTGGGAGCCCATAAAAGAACCCGGCGATGTGGTGCCCTTTCCGACGAGGAGATGAAGACCGGAGATTCCGCGAGGAGATCGGGATGGAGGCCGAAGACCGAAGGACACGGATCGCTCGGTATAGCATTCTACCCATTCTCTAGTTAGCTAGCATTAGGTTAATGGCCCGATTCAGGTTTTTAGTACGCGGTAGCGCCGTTTTTGAAAGTTAAAGAAAAGTATCGTTTCCGCATTTTGGCCTCGGGATGACGGCCGGGCGCTGCCGTGCACTTACACTGGTATCAGAGCCACGCCATTAACCTAGTCTAGCTTGCTCTAGTGTGTTTAAAAGTTCGATCGAACAAAAATTCCAAAATCACGATTTCAAATGCATCAGTTTTCTGTCGAATTTTTTTGGCCCGAAAAAATATTTGGAGTGTTGCAGAAATTTGAGCAGGTGATTTTAAGAATTCTGTAGAAATCTGGTATTGTGATGCTACAGGAAGACCGCGGAACCGCGGCCAAACCCATGTTCCGGCCGCGGTTCCGCCGCAGTCAAGGGTTAACGCAATGCCATTTTTCTACAGTGGTCTTTATACTTGGAATTGGGGGTTTTGGTATATTCTGTTTGGGCCCAGATTTTTCTGAGTACTGGGTATTGTGCTTGGGGCCCACTTCGGAAAATTTAGTCGATCGAAAATTTTAAACATGTTAATTCACAGTATTTACATTATATCTGCGACCGTGAATGTCACTTGATCGGTAAATCCTGTCTAACTGCTATAGCCCTTCTAGACGGATTTACGAACGTGACATTCACGTTGATGTTCTGTGTTGTGTTGTGATGTTGCGGATTGTCGTGGTGGATAGCCTGGATGCAATGGTAGTACAGTTTGGTTTATTATGTACATTTGATATTGTGGGGCGAGCGTCCGACATGTGGACTGCCGTCACTGCCTGTTTGTATATTATTCTTTTGGGGCACGACCGGGCTGAGGTCGATGTACCCGTTGTATATTTTACTTTCTGTACTAGGATTACCCCGCGGAGGAGTGCACGGATAGACAGGTTCTAGAGGGCAACGGGCCCGCATCTCATAGCGTTGAGACGGAGGGGGCTTCACTCTAGAATTGGCGGGCTATTCGCCGCACTCGTAGAGGGTACAGGTTGACCCAAGAAGGGGTACCCAAGTTACCGGATTCCGTGAAGTGCTGGGTGGTCCATTCACGTTGCTGAAGTGGGCTGCCTCGCTTCAGGTTTTGGCGGGTAACTTGCCGCACCCGTAGGGGTCTAGGATTTCATTGCACAGGCTATCCACATGACCAGGGGAACGTCGGGTTTCAGTAGCGGCTCTATGAAACCCGGGGATCCCAGATATCTGTATTGTTCTGTGATGCTTATTACATTTCTGTGATGTTGCATTTTTATCACACCTTGAGCGAATATTATATATTGATATATATACTAGTAGATGTTCTATATGTTTTGCATCCGCGCTAGTCCAGTCCCCGCTCTGTCGTAAGTTAAGTAACCTAACGGGTGATGACGGGACCCAGTGGAGAATGCGGATGGCATATACGTACATCATTATTTTAGTTCTTTGTGGTGTGATCAATTGATGGGACTGCATTGATTCGGATCAATGCAAGCTAAACAAACATATTCTGATGTTGTTGGAACAATTTTTCAAAAAGTTGTTATTGCAAGGACGTTCTCTTTTGTTTTGCACAGTGGTATTCAGTTATGAATATCCAGCACCTCAGTCGACGAGGCAAAGGCCGAGATCCCTTCACCGGGAATGACCCCTTGGACAGAAGTTTGTGTCGGGGCAATAACTTCACTATAGTCGATTACTTTTGCTTTGCATCGTGGTATTCAGTTGGAATATCCTGCACCTCATTCTATGGGGAAAGAGCCGAGATCCCTTCACCGGGAGTGACCTATTTAGCAAAGGTTTTCGCCACTATATTTTTATAAAAAGCTATCCGGTTCCTTCAACGATATCAAGTTCATTACGTTAAAGGTTTTTCACCAAAAACCATTCGTAGCCCTCCTTCATTTCAGAGAGGTAGCACTTAGTATTCATGCTATGTATGTTGGCCTACGTCAAGGCATAGTGTATGGTAGCTATTTGTTACTTTTCTGCTGCATAGATAGATGCGTTAGTTTGGGACAGTCGTACTACTATTTTAGCCTACGTCAAGGGTATGTACGGGTGGGTTCAAATTAACCTGGATAATGACAGGTAGAACTTGACATGTGACTTATGATATTTTGGCCTATGTCAAGGTCATAAGAGCATGGGGTAAAAATCACATCGGGAGTTTCTAAAGAAACTGAAACTTGCCAGATATGCGCATACCTTCTGGAGTGTGATAACGTGAGTGGATTCCATCACGTTATCATGCGATGATAGTTGGATCCCGATTCCCACTGATGAGTTGGTTTACTCATCGGGTGATCCCGACTAATTCTTCTTTCAGGTTTGGAGGAGAATTTGACGTTACAGTGGGAGGTTTCCTGATTAGATAAAGTGATAACCATTCTGATCTAGGTTAGAGTGCACGCAAAGTGTTTCTTTTCTCTCTCTCTCTTTGGCAGCGACCATGGCCCGATCCTTGACTATGACTCAGTGACCAAAATTAACCGAACCTTCTTATAACACTGGCTTTTGGATTGTCAGAGTTGCATACCTCATTGCCACTCCTACTTTTACCCTTTTCTCCAGGACACCCCGTATTACTACGAACGTCCACTTCCATTGGATAAAACCATCGTATGGTTATATACGAACTCGAAGGAACTTGTTCTAGATTCGAGGATGGTTTCTGGTTCTGGAGAAAACGAATAGGACTATTCAGTTGTCTTTTCCTTTTACCTTCTCTCAGGTTGCGAGTGCTCCTTGGATTAGGGGATAGTACACCCGTTACGCTTATTAGATAGTCTTATTCCAAACCTTAGGCCGGTGCCGAACGGTAGGGAATGAAGAAAGCCGATTAGCCTAAGTGTGGTGTGCAGAAGGTATTAAGTAAAGACAAATAAAGAGATTAGAAGGAGGGCAGAGTAAATTGCGACTGTTATTCACGACCAAACCAAGTATTTCATTACCACTCCCACTTCACCTTTGTATTTCTCTAGGACACTCCGTATCACTACGAAGATCCATAGTTATTTGGAAACTCCATCGTATGGTTATATACGAACTCGAAAGGAACTTGTTCCAGTTCGGGGATGGATTCTGGTTCAGGAGAAATAGGAATAAGGTTTATTCAGGTGTCTTTTATCTTTACCTTCTCTCGGGTTGCAAGTGCTCCTAAGATTAGGACAGTACACCCATTATGCTTATTGGATAGTCTTCTTCCAAACCATAGGCTGGTGCCGAACGGTAGGGAAGGAAGAAAACCATTTAGCCTAAGAGGGTGTATAGAAGGTAATGACTAAAGACATATATAGGGATTTGGAGAGATGGCAAAGAAATATACGGTTACAGTTGTGAATCTGGATAATGGAAGAGGCATTTCTAGGAATACCCGGATACCCCTTCGAAACGTTTTTATGTTTCAGTTTCACTGTGTACTGTTAATAGAAAACTGATTTCCCAATTAGACACTTGCTCCAGGGTATGTATTTACCAGGTATGATTCTCACATATGTATGGTTTTACAGATGATGAGTAGAAGTAAGTTATTGGGAATTAGGCGATCATCCTCATTATATCGGAATTCGTTGTAATTGGTGATATTTGAGGAAATCGCCTGGGTAGTTTGCCGGACGGCAAATATTTGGTTTTGAATATCCGTTGTTATGCACCAATTTCAAATTGATATATCTGTACATCTATTTTTATAGAGTGAGATATACCTTTTTGAAATTATGTCCATGACATTTACCTATATCAGTGGATGGTTAGGTAAGGAGCATTAAACAGCGGTGTAATTCTTCTTAACCATAAGTACAGTTTTCAACCTACGACACACAGGGAATGAGTTATTAAACTCAAGGGACTTATACAGAGTATTGTATGTTGTCCAGTGTCTATTAGGACAGAGGGGTTGGTACTCGTACTATATTCTGTTTACTTGTGACTTCTCTAGTTCTTAGACATGTGTTTCGTAGAAACACAAGGTCTGAGTTTGAGAAGTTATAGATATATGAATAAAGTAGGGAACCAGGTGTTGCAAGTATCGGGATTCTTCAAGGTGATCGAAGATGTAGATACTTGTGTATGGTATTCAGTTAATAGTAATGATTAAGAGAACTTGCTTCTCTTTCAGGTTACTCATAATTGGAAGCATTCCTAAGTTGAGTAATGCTAATCGGCCTCTCTCCATTTAGTTGACATGCACTGGAGACAGCTGCATGATTTGAATCTGGTTCAATTAAACCAGTGCCTCTGTTTCTGTATTGGATATAGAACAGTTCATATCTTGACATTGTTAAGGTACAGGGAGTTGTCCAGCTTATGCTTAAAACTAGACTCTGGATAACCCAAGGCACGTTTCTGTAATGGCAGTTTGTGGGTTGACCCGGGCTATGACGAGGGTTGACTTTCTACCATCTGGAAGATCAATAGTGATATTGTTTTAGACTCGCCACAGTTTTAATAAAAATGGATATTTTCAGAAAACAATAGTGGGGGTATGGTAGAACTGGAAGTGATTCCAGAACCGCAAACGATTACTGAAAATTTGTTAAGAACCTAAAGATTCAATCTAGTTTGGCATTCCATTGGCCACTCCGCAGATAAGGTGGGTAACCTCAGGCACTCGAGAGGTACTTCGATATGCTCAAAGACGGTGACAGGGAGGTTCTTGTTTACCTAGACTTGCCATTGCTGTTGTTCCAGACTGTGAGACCCGGCAGGAGGGTGAGTATAGCGTCGTTCTAAACTAGCTTTAAAAGTGCGTGTATATTATTCTGCAAGAGGGTTGTCGTAGTCAGTGGGAGCAGCGGAAGCATAGTGGACAAGTAGCTTATGTTTATTTATAGACTAAAACAGAAATAGCAGAGATAGATGATCTATTTCTGATGTGACAGTCATGGGTTTTACTTCATCAGAATAGGGGATGGATCTGTTAAGAAGGTAGTAGGGTGTAATGTCCTGATTTGTGGATGACATACACATAGTAGGAAGTGAAATTCCTATACTACGATCGGTTATACTTTGGTTGTTACACAGTGGTTTCTCCACAAAGGATATAGATATAATATCAGACATTCTGGTTACTAGATCTATGGTTTTAGATCTAGATTTGGGAAGTGTCCCAATCAGGATACTTAGACAGCATTCTAAAGGTTTTAGAATGGACGACTCCTGGCACGGTAGTGTACCTGCAGGTGATGGAGTCACCCTCTCTAAAGGTGTCTTACAGACTAAAGGGGAGAGGGATGCACATGATTGGCAGATCACTTGCTTAGGCAATTGAGTTGATCATGAGATGTCAAGTACCACACCAGACGTTGTTTTTGCACTAGATGCAATAAGTTGATATTGATCCAAGCCCGGAGAAGCATTCGGAAGCAGTTTTAGAACATAAGTTGATGTTCTGGGGAAATGATAACGACATCCTTCTTCGAGAGACAGTTATCATTCCAGGCTTCCAAGATGACCTAGATGACAGAGTAACTGTCAGAGTTATAGTTTTCCCTTTGACGAGGGGCAGTGTTTTGGACAGGTGATCCAAGCGGACACTGAGGGAGGCATTACGCAGGATACTGATTAAGTTCAGTTGATGATACAGTCTAAGAAGTTTGGATTTGTAGTTCATTTATGAGCTAGGTCCCATCAGATATCCAGACATATTCTGAGACAGGTATTGCTTATTTCGGGAGATGGGTTTCTCCGCGAACTTGAGATAAAGAGAGACATAGAAAGAAACATCTGGGCGGATCCACTCACTGAGGCTATTCCTCGAACGTAATAGATTCGCAAACTGGTTTTGTGAGACTGATTAGTAGAGGAGTTGGGTGTTCGGTATCACACGGGCTGTGAGTATGCGACATCGCAATAATTAGCCTTGAGTGCAAGTGGGAGATTGTTGGATATAGTGCCCTCAGAGTCAATTATTGGATCACAGGCACGTGATTGCAATGATTGAGAGAGGACCTATACCGGTAGGACAGTCTTACTCAAGATGATAGTATGCTATCTGGTTTATCTTTATCATCGTGTACTGCTTCAGGTGACCTTACAGGTTACTATTGCACGTTGATAGAGCCCTTAGGATTCTTGCTTGACGGCCAGCAGTATGACGGCGATCATATACATGGGAGCTGGGGTCTATAAGCACATCCTTAAAAGGTCCCTAGTCGTGGGAGTTTTCGAGACAGGGCATCGATACTCCAGAGTAGACTAGTGTGTACAGTCAAGACCCTGACGAGGGACGGTGGCCGGTCTCACAAGCCACTGGTGTCAGTTGGATCACCTAAGATGTATACAGGTGCTCATTGGGTTATGAGTACACCGGACAGGACTCGCCGGGAACATGCTAGTTGGTCTTATACCTGACGTCAGATAGCAGTTCCATGGTGACATGTGTATAGGTTAGTTCATCGACCTGAGATCGTCATTTATCTCGTATGAGTTCCCACTGTACTTTGATTACTACCCTACTATGGCTCAAAGGAGTCGTGCAAACAAGTTTTAGTTGGGTATAGTCCCGAGCCACATGGAGGCAGTGAGCGGATCTGCAGGGGTTCGTCTCTCCCGGTATTGGGGGTGAGGTCACGCTGTGTTTAGGAGAGCCATTACACGAAGTTCTTGGCCAAGGCAGGAGATTTACTGGTAGGTATTCCAGTAGTATCTCAGGATGTTCTGGGCTACACTCCGACACGACTTGTACCGCTTTTGGGGGTCTGACTTTCACCAACCCCCTAGGCTCGCCATACGACGCTCATAGACGAACGGACCGGACTGTACGGATATTGTCACTGACAGGCTCAGTAGGGTGTCAGGATGAGTTCGCTCATCGACGTCCCTTTTGGTCAATACCTGGTAGCCCGTTACGTATGGCTAATACCTCTGACGTGCTAGTGGTTAAATCCACAGCCAAAGTGTTGACGAGTCTTTAGAGTCCCCCACAGACAGTTTCTCAAGTTTCGGGCGAAACGCTGTAGAGGCCGTATGGATATATGGCAGGGTTCGATAATATACATGCGGTATTACACGGATCATGATCGGACGGATAATACTAGCGGGCTTTGGTTTAAGCGGGATCCTAGTATTGTACAGTGTAGATTTTGTCTTATTGCATTTGTATTCGGTCGAAATACAAATGTGGGTATGTATATACAGTCGCGGGGTTTTCCTTGTAATTAATTACGGGATCGCTTTTTTGAAGTTGCCAGTTTGCATTCCGTTTTGGCCATATTTCCTTTGTTCCTTCTTTGGCTGAAAATTGGTGTGGAGGGGCTTATTTGCAAATGTGCAAATTAGCATTGTGGAGGGTGGTTTATGTAAGTTTTTGTTACATGATAGTTGTTGCTTCCATTGACTTCTTTTTGCTCATCATTGCTTTCTTTATATGATGGTTTTTGTGATGGGTCTTTGATTGGACTAGATTGTGAATCATTTTCATGATTGTCATTCATTTCCTTTTTGCTCATGATGATTTTTTCTTTCTCTCCCCTCAATTATCTTGGCCGGCCACTTCTTGTAGATGAGGGTTGTCAAAATTTTGCTAAAGGATTTGGTTCTCATTGGCTTGCAAAAGGTTCTCTAGTTCATCACAAAAGTTCACATCTCATTTCCTCCACCTTCATAAAATGGCAACTTCTTATAACCCCATGAGACATAGAGTTCTACACTATTCTACAGCAACCTTGGACACGTCGGCTCGCCAACTTCGTGCCCGAGTTGCCTTAGTCCAGAGCTGGGAGCCCGTAAAAGAACCCGGCGATGTGGTGCCCTTCCCGACGAGGAGATGAAGACCAGAGATTCCGCGAGGAGATCGGGATGGAGGCCGAAAACCGAAGGACACGGATCGCTCGTTATAGAATTCTACCCATTCTCTAGTTAGCTAGCATTAGGTTAATAGCCCGATCCGGGTTTTTAGTACGCGATAGCGCCGTTTTTAAAAGTTAAAGAAAAGTATCGTTTCCGCATTTTGGCCTCGGGATGATGGCCGGGGCGCTGCCGTGCACTTACACGCAACAGCGCAAATTAAGAGTGCAGGGCACTGTTCAATAGCGCAGAGCGCATCTTGATCAAATTTAGATCAAAGAAAAGAATCTTTTTAGTTCTAAGGAGGTTCTACCTCAAGTTTTCAAGAACCAATGGTTCATCAAAAGGCTGTGCCTTTATATAGATCAAAAGATCTAATAATGAAGTAAATTACTTCTTTTATTTTTTATGATTGGATCTTTTGATCTTTTTCTTTTTATTGAAGATCTTAATCTTGTTCTTAGATCTTTGATCTTTTCAGAAGAAATTCTTCTTTTTTCAAAGGTTTACCTTTTTTTCTCTTTGAGTTTTTTCTCAAAGTTTTTAGAGGAGCTCTGTATATCTGAGACTTGGAGTCTAGGGGCCTTTATATAGGGCCAATTAGTTTGTTAGGTTAGTTACAGAGATCTTTCTCTGATTGATCTGGGGATATTTCCCCACCGTTGGATCTTTGATCTTAGAGCCTCTGTTTTACAGAAGATAATCTTCTTGTTTTAATAAGATTAAAAAGATCTTTCTAGAATTTTAATTCTGATTAATTAAATAATTTATTATTTAAGTTTTAATGCTGGCACAGTTGGCGCAAGTGCACCTGCGCTTGACACGTGTTGCGCAGCGCAGAGCGCAGCGCAACTACGCTGACACGTGTCGCGCAGCGTAAAGCGCAGCGCAACTGCGCTAGCGCACCTGCGCTGACACTTGTCGCGCAGCGCACCTGTGCTGACACTTGTCGCGCAGCGCAGAGCGCAAGTTATCTGAAGCGTTGCTTCCTTTATTTTTTAAATTTTAAATTTAAAAATAGAGCCTTGCTCTGATTAGGGTGCGCTGACATGGGCGCAGCGCCCCTTGCGCTGGCGTGTCTACTTTTGACACGTGGCGCTCTGAGCGCAGCGCAAGAGATCTGAAGCGTTGCTTCACCTTTTGAATTTGAAATTCAAACAGAGCTTTGCTCTGATTGGGGGAAACAAAAGCGTTGCTTCATTTCCCGTCTTGGAATTTGAACAGAGCTTTGCTCTGATTGGGGGAAACAACCGCCGGGTCCAAACTATCACCAGTAGGTAGTGCTCCCCTGCCAGGCTCACCTCACCAGGTCTACCATGTACCCGCAGACGGTGCCTACCGCTCTTCGAATCGGGTTTCTAACACAAGTCTCAGAACCGAGAAAACTCATGGTGGACGCACCGAAATATCATATCAAGAGAAACCGGGTTTTCAAAACAATGCATACTTCTTGAAATATCCCCACGGTTCTCAAATCCATAAATCACATAAAATCCGTATCTCAATGCGTAAATCCATGAAATTTGATGTATGCAACATAGAACAGTAATATGAGCATATCAAGGGTAAACCGCTCTTTTTAAATGAATCAAGTTTGTAAATATATCATGCGGTTCTCACATTCTCCAAAATCAAATGCAACATCATATAAAGGTGTATATGTAGCTATAGCAAGGTATGTGTGTATACATGTAGGTATGTAGGCCTGATACATTTCATATGCGCATTAGAACAAGAATCAACGTCTCAATGTCAATAATGAATACAATACCACATATGTGTATAGGTTGTGCGTGTTATGGCAATTACCGACGGTGTGGGTGTAGCATACAATTTAGTGCTGTGCAACATGAATCGTCAGTAATGGTGTAGTGTCTACTAGGTACTAAGTCAAGACAAAACAGGTAATGGTATGCAATGATACTCATGCACAATCAACAAATATGAATATAAACATGCGGCTATAATATCATATCTAGCCCTGCGCATAACGCCATACGGGCGATTTCCCCGTGGATGTTTAATCTACTCACCGATGATCTCGAGCTAGGTAAATCCAACAACCTGCTTTCCTTTCTTCGTGGTGTCAGAAGTCCCCGCACTCGCCCCTAAATCACACAAAACATATCAAGTGCAACTCAGAAATCGACCAATAATACATACAAATGACATTTTGACCGACGCACCGACCCCAATCAAACTCTCAAGTGTTCGCTTAGTGGCTAATATGTGTAGCGATATTTTAAATCGAGCCTAAGTGCAGCAGCTACACAAACAACGCGAACCGAGTCAGATAACGTAACGCGCGTAGTCGAAACACTAAAAAAACTAGCAAGTGGTCCCAGATTTTACCTACTGTCAAAACCTAAAAATCTAGCAGTACCAAACACTCTAAAATAACTGCAGACAGCTACCCTAAAAAACACAACCCCCCAGTCCCCCAAAAGGCCGTGCTCGCCGGATTTCGTTCCTATCTTGCTGGTCCAACTAAGTCAGGTGGGGTTCGTGCTTCAGGTGAACACTCAGAGCCTCTAGTACAACACTACTATATTGCTAGATATCACAGTAAGGATTCATGGTCGTCGCAGATTAAAGAGACTCAAAAACGACACTAAAAATACGACATGTGCTCAAAACTATATCTTTATCGTTCTAAACAGCGACTACTAGGCAACACAACAATATAAACACCTAATTAACAGTTTAGAGGTCATTACCTATCCACACTTGCTCAAAATCCTAGCTTTCCATGCTCCAAGTGATCTTAGTGGCTAGATCTTGACTTGTGAAGGGTTTTAGTGGAGATTTTGTTTGGGGTTTGTGAGGATTGGGTTAGGGTTTCAGTTTGAGGGATGGGGGAAAAGAGATGAAGAAAAATATGAGAATGAGAGAATGAGGTGAGAGTGAGGGATTATGTGAGTGAGGGTTGAGAGTGGTGAACACAAATGGGGTGTGAGTTTAGATGAGCCATGCCCCCCTCTTCTCTCTCCTCATTTAATGCAAGCCATGTCTACCCATGTCTCATGATGCATCCTTATCTCTTTCAAGTCAACAACAATTCAAACCTTATATTTAAAACTGATTAACTAAATTAATTATATACACTTAATGAAATGGGGTTAGGTGCCATGGCTAGTTAAGCATGGTTAACCTTAATTAACCCTAGATTAACATGCACATGTGTGTGCAAGCCCAAAATAAATATTAATAAAATATTAATTAATTTTTATAAAATATGAGAAAACTATTTTGGTAAACTTTTTACTAAAAATCCGTATTATCACTTAATTAACACTAATCGCATTCTAAGGTGTTGCAATTAGTGTTTAACACTATAAGAAGCCAACTTCAGCCCCAAATTGGCTAAATCTTCTTGAAATTAAAACGTCTTGGATCTCCAAATAGACTAAGCCTCTATGCTCATGACTTCCCAAACTAATTGACCAAAAAGATGTCCATCATACATCTCCTAAGTTAATCTTAGTCTCCCAAAAATGACTAATGATTCTTAGATGGTCCACCATGATCTCTCCCCTCAATCTGAAATTTGGTTCAAGGGTACATCTCTCCACATCTCTGATACATGTCGTTTTAAATCTTCAACATTTTCAGAGAGGTGGAGAGTCCCGACAACCAACAACTCTTTGGTGCACCCCTAAACCGATGAGCACAATCCCAAATCGTATATAATCACGGTATATATATTTTTGGTTGCGCTTG
Source organism: Agapanthus africanus (assembly GCA_030015575.1). Taxonomy (NCBI): domain Eukaryota; kingdom Viridiplantae; phylum Streptophyta; class Magnoliopsida; order Asparagales; family Amaryllidaceae; genus Agapanthus; species Agapanthus africanus. Next base: position 83,481,456 of record CM057343.1, read on the forward strand.
GGTGATGGGATACTGAAACCGGCGTTTCTCTCTATGAAAAATGGCGTTTTCTCCCACCCTAGCAACTCAGGCTCTGTCATAGCCGGTGGAGCCAAATATGGGCCACTTGCACCCTCAAATCTCTGCAATCCGGCTCTTCAAGAAATCAACGGGCTGCTCTTTGGGTCGATACCCCCACCTCCCACCTTCAATACCTCAACACCGATGGAGGAAGCCCAGAGGAAGTCTGTCTTCCACAGGCTGGTTCCCCAAGCTGCAGCTCTGCCGACGGAATCAGTCCTTAAACAACTGGCACCTGCCAAGGACAAAGGTCGACACAGGGGGCAGAATATTCAAGCTCTCAAAGGAAACAAGGGGTAGGCTGGGCAAAATCCTGAGGCTAATCAAATCCCGGCCGTAAGAAATGGTCGACGTCGATATCGGCATCATACAAAATAAGCTGGGGGCAGTTCTTCGTATGGTCCTGTTTCAACCCTAGTGGTGAATGTTATTTTTCCAACAGGGAACAGCTTCAAACTGTTATGAAGGGTCAGACAAAATTCTCCCACCGCAATATTGAAGAAATCTCCGCAGCCCATGGAGATCCCACGAGAGCAGAAACCAATTCGCTCCCTAAAACAACTTTCTTCATCTATATATAAGGTATGGAAGCAGGTGAAGGCCTCTGTCGTCCACCGCGGCTCTCCCCCTAAACGTCAGCCAAATTCTGACAAATCCCTTTTTCAAATACAAGGAAGACGGATCCTGATACAGCGGTTCCTCCAAAAATCAAAGCAGCTTCTCACAAAAAAGAGAGGCCTATTAAAGCTCAAGTGTCCGAGGTAAACTCCAAAGGCCAAAACTCCAAACACCCCAAGCCTGGGGGCATAGCAGTTTATACACTCCATATGATGAAATCCAAAGACGAAGTTCGAGCTTCTACTAGTCACCGACCTAAAACTCGGTCCCTGACAAAGGTTCAACAGCAACATGAAAAGCTGCAAGAGATGCTCGCTCAGGCGGCAGCAAACAGTAATCCATCGCCTAAGGAAAATGCCGAAGACGCACCCGAAGAAAGAATAGAGAAGGAGTCAGATATTAATTTCCTAAAGCGCGCTTGTTCATCACAGAATACTGCATTTTTTACCGCCCATTCTTATGCTCGTGTGTTTATAGGTAGGTACTTTTAATCCGTGTTTGTTACATATTTACAGAGTACAGGTTTCCAGTCCAAATATTGCAAATCAAGGCAAAATCTCCACAGTTACACCAAATACAGAACATCTGTCACAGCAGATAAAAGCCGGGTTCCGGTCATCCATATCCGTCCAGTGCCGAGTACCAGTTCCTGAGACAAGTCATATGACAGTGGTCATTCGTGTCTGGGACAAGCACAGAGCACGAGGGGGGCAGCACAAGAATCAATGGGTGCGCGGAGCTCAAGAGAGATAAAGTCAAAAGTGAAGAAAAGATGCAATCTTGGACTAAGAATCTGAAGATATTCTGGAAGAAATTATCAGAAAATACATGTACCAGACAACAGGGGACAGCATACCAGGGAAGTACAAAGTTGCCCACACCCTAACCCTACTGTAGGGGCGCGGATCCGCGGCCAATAGGGGCTATTGGTGGCGGATCCACGGCCGTACAGGCGCTTCAGGTCATGGGCTTTGGGGGGTAGGATGGTCTTTTCACATGGGTCCAGTTTGTTGCCCTAGATCTTCAACTCCCTGCCTATAAATACAGCAGATTTGAGCTAAGCCAAGGGTCCAATTTTGTGTCCACTCTTTTGTAGGTTTTTGTATAGTTCTTCTTCTTCTTCTTCATTCTTTTTCCATGAAAATTGTAGTGAGAGCTTTTTGAGTGGAGATCAATGAAGATGAGGGTTTTGTATCATTCTCTTGTGTTTCTTCTTCCCCTTGAGATTCTTGCTTTCTCTTTATCATTCAACCTCTTCATTGAGCTTGAATGGTTAAAGGTTAGTTATTGATCTCAAGGGTCGTATTCTTTCATGGAATTAGCACTTCATTTCACATGCGTTCTCTACCCTTCCCTTGATCTTGCAACCTCTTGATTGAGCTTGCAAGTTTAAGGGTTGGCTATTGATCACATGCTTGTCTTGAGTCCTAGTTTCTTGTTCTTTTATTACTCGCTTTTTATTACTTGCTTTTTATTACTTGCAATTTATTTCATGCACTTAAATTCCTTGCACTTACTTATTTGTAATCTTTTCTTTTCTTTGTTCTTTTCTTTTTGTTCTCTCTTTTTGTTTCTTTTTGTGAATGAATGTAATTATTGCCGTTGTTAAGAAATAATACGGTATTATAAGTTAACGTTTCTTTGCCCATTTCCTTTTCCCGTTTTTTCCATTGAACTCCGTCCAAAACATACGCAAGCGCTCCGTTAGGCACCGTACCCTGACAAGGTAACGGTGATTCCTAACCGCGACCGGTTGCGTTCGGTTTGGCCGGAGGCGAAAGCAAGAGACAAGAACGGAAGGACAAGGGTAAATAAGCCGGATTCCACGAATACCGCGCTTAAATCCCCTAATCCACGTTGTTGCCGATTGCTCTAGCTTCAATTGGTCAAGACTCGACTCAAAGGTTTTGAGTACGGAATTCTTAGCTTACAATCTCGTATCTTTTCTTAACAACTTTATACTTGCAAATAAACACATAGGTTAGAATCAAACTCATACTCATTCTTTATTGACTCGTCTAAGACAAGAACGGACATACAACCTTCTCCCTGTGGATCAACCCGTGCTCAACCGGCTAGCTGCATAGCGACACCGTCTTGATTGCGGTTAACTTTAATTCTTCCAATCAAATGGCGCCGTTGCCGGGGAGACGGTAGCGTATTTTCTTTCTTGTTATTCAGGTTAATATTCTTTTTGTATATATTTATAAAAAAATATATATATATATATTTCTTTTTGTTTTTTTTGATCATTTTTGTGGGCAAGTGTGCAGCTTTTTGCGTATTTGCAAACTGCGATTGTGGGGAGCAAAGTGTGCATTCAAGGCAAAGGTGATTACGAAGTACAGTGCCAAAGATCCGGGTAGTTTGACCCGCGCAAGCGAACCTTTCAAGCTTACCGGATTTGATTCAACGGGGGTTTCCTAACCCAAAACTTAACGGTACGTACTTTACTAACACCTTCTTCTCAAATCCGACGCTTCCAATATACTATTCTTTGCAGGATTCTTTGCAAGTTCGCTAGCAAACGCTAAAAAAATTGACTAACCCGTATTTGTTGCAGCGCCGCGCTTAAACTAAAAAACGATTGTTTGATTCTTTATAGAATTTTTGAATTGCGCATTGCATAAATTTATACGGACTTAAGGGCGAGCGAACCCCACAATATACGGTAAAGGATTTCATCACCTTTTCCGTGGCCCACAAATCACGAACTTGAGCATAACGTTTACCCGCACAAAATTTAAAAGAAACTAGACTTTAAGCCTTAAGGACTTCGCGCTCACTAGGAGAAGTTAACTGTGTTTAGAACCTTACTTAACGGTATATTGTTTACGGGGTGTCTAGGAAAGTGTTAACGGCGAAACCGCCAAAAGAGAAAGGGTTATTTAATTAAGGAACTTCGCGAAAGCGTTGGAAAACCTCCCCTTATCTCTGCACTTACCTGGCCTCGTGATCAGTGTATCTTGAGCCTGTTTCTCGACACAGTTTTACTTCGACAATCAAGTTCTGGAGCAGGTCTAGTTGACCTAGGTAAACCCTAGAACGATTAGGTGTGTGGTATTTTTGTGTCGTGATTATTTTTGTCCATATTCTTTTTTGTGTATATTTCATTCTTTTGCTAACAACTAACAAAAAAAAATAAATAAATAAAAAAATCACATTCTTTTCCCCCTCCTTTTTCTCTATCTTTCTTTTTCTCTCTTCATATCATGGGTACCCCACCTCGCAAAACTCTTGCTGAACTTTGGTACCCACAACCAGACATTACCTCATACGGTTCTTGTTTTGGTCGAACTTCGAACGACCCCTCCATGCCAAAAATTTCTTTGAAAGATCGGATAGACGCGTCTAGGACGAACAACTGGACCCCGCAATCCACTTCTTATCAACCGTTTCAAACATTCACCCCTTCTTGCGTTGATACCCCTTTTGAAAGTCCAGTTGTAACCCCGAGACCAATGTCTCTTGCTGAACGTATCGAACAATCCCGTAGCCGATCTTTCACTCCTTTCACCGCTTCAAAGTCTTGGGATCAACAATTCCATTCACCTTCTTATCCCAATGTTGATCCCACTCCTGTCCAGGCATTCAATTCCTACCAGTCCTACCCAACTTTTGCACCTTCCCTAGACATTGCTTCAGAACCGCCATTTGGGAGTTTTCAGTATCCAAACAGCTTTGAATCTTTTACTGAAACCCCTTCACAACCCATGTCTAGTCTGGAACAGTCGTTGGAAGACTTTAGGGTAGCGTCAAGCCAACAGATGATGGATTTGAATGCGTCCATGGCCGCTCTCATACAACCTACTGACCCGGTAGCTAGTTTCCAACTAGCTCCACATTTCCCAATGTATGATGAGGCGGAAGGACAGGCTGTGAATTTGAGTGGAGAGAGTGAGATGTACCCCCTTCCAAATCAAACCTACCCGTCCCAAATTGAATCCCACAACTCTTGTTTTGAAAGTCTATCGAGTGTCCCACATGATTTATCAATTGAAGATAGAATGATTAATGAGTTGTGCGACTTTGTGGTGTTTGATTTGCCAGATTGTGAAGGGACCTTGCCAAGTGAAACCAATCCCAATCTTTTTGACCTCTACACCTCCATCTTAGAACCAGAATCGATTGAAATCCATGCTTTTGATGAGGTGTCAGAGAATATTGATTTTCACTTGATTGAGGATAGTGACGCTGGGAATATTTTGGATGATGAACCCATAGATTTGGCTGAGTTTTTCTCTACAAATCATCATCCCGAGTCAGTAAATGTTTTTCCCGAACCCCATATGCGTATGGATATTGATGAAATATGCATGGATGAGTTTAATTTTGAGGAGAATATTGAGGATAGTTTTGAGGATGAACCAGTTTTAATTGATGAGTCGGATTTTCCCATTCATCCTGTCCCTGTCATTGACTGTGTACACCCTCCTGAACCTTTAACCGATACCCCTCCTCGATCACTTCACTCCATTCTTTCCATCATTCCGACCTTGCAAGAAACCGTATCACTTCCATTTCCATTGTCTGGTTTACCAAGTTCGGCGTACCCATGGTTTCTTACGAATCTTGAGGGATTTGACCCAATCTCTCGACGGGTTAATAGATTAGCACAATCGTTGTTTACACATCGCTCATCACAAATTGTGCTAATCTATTCACTCCATTTGCACCCTCAAGTTCGTACTCCACTTCTTTTTCCCTTCCGCCATTCTTCTTATATACCGAGACCATATACCACTTCTATCTCCATACGGTCTCGCGTATTCTCCATTTCTTACCTCTTCACCTTCTTTCACCAGCCACTGCTTCATCATGATAAGATTTTTGAATGGTTGGTGTTAACTTTCGGCCTGTGTAAGGCCTTGTATAGCTTGATACTGTTCTCTTTCCCCCCTAATCCAGAATTTCAACGCTTAACAGTGGAAACACTGTTTTACTTAAGTTTGGGGGGGACATCTTTTTTTGTATATATTTTTTGTTTTCCTTTTTTGTATATAATTTGTTTTTAGGGAGCGCCGGCAATTTTGACCCTCTTGGTATAGCCTGACAGTGAGGGCACTGTCAAGTTTAAGTTTGGGGGTGTGCTCGGTAAGCTTTCTTCCTTCGCATTCATATGTATATTTTGCATCTGCATATTAAATCCATAAAATCCATAAAAATCTGAAAATTTTCTAAAAATATAAAAACTTTTTTGTCAAGTTAGATTGTGGAAGAACTCTGATTCAACATTCGACGGTTTTTGTTTGAAAAAATAGGAATAACTAAATCTTATGTTTAGATTTTGAAAACCTGAAAGATAACTCTCCTTTGAAGTTAACTATAGCTGATATACGTCTTTACATCACACTACACGTATCGTGAATTTTGGGAATTAGATGACAAGTCTTTCATGTTTAAACTTTTAAACAGATAAATGATTTTCTGAGGATCAAATAGGTTTGTTCGGAAATAAGTAATGTCAAGAATAGTTTATGAAGTAAAGCGAATATGAAGGAATGTTATTGATGCCGTAATTGGAGCTAAGTCTGAAAAATAACCCATCGGAAACTTGATTGGAATGATTACACACCAAACCCACTAAACACGTCTTTTATCCAAAAAAAATAATTGAACTGCCGGTTATATCTCCGTTCGTATTAAATCATCTGATTTTCACGTCAAACTGACTTTTGTTTTTGGACCTAGGCAACTTGAGTAATTAAGTCCGCTGGGGTGTTTCTATACCTAATGCCCTAAAACCAACCGGTTTGGGTGCATTGGCCCAAAGCTCGCTAAGAAGCCTAGAAAGCCCAGTTTTAAAACAAAGTCAAGCAAGTGTTCTCTCTGAGTTAAAATTCCTAACGGTTCTTTGTGTGAGAATAATCTTGATAAAAGACAGACTTTTATAAAAAAAAATTTTAGCGGAGATATGAAGGTTTTATTCTATGATAAAGACTATTGCACGTTCATAGAGGTGTGTATGAAATGAAAACAAGAAAAAGGTGGAGTGAAAAATACGACTTAGTTTCCTGTTATGGAAGATAGAAATTCTGAAGTTGAAACCTTACTGGAAAATGAAACTTGAAAAATGCTTAACTCTTTATAAAACTTATGTGATCCTTTTAAAATTGTTATCTGGGCTTTATTGTGCGACATGATAACTTTAATCGATCCTTCTGGAACTTAACGACACTAATTGCACTGCACGTAAAGACATATAAAATCTGTAGTTAAATAAGAAGCGAGGTGTGAAAAATAAAGGTTCGATAGTCTAGACTTAGGATTATAGAATTGTTATTTTCTAAAACAAAAACTTTAGGGTTTGAATCTTAGTTATTGTACAAAACTAACTTGACCGGATTTTGTGGGTAGTATCCGCTGAAAACCCTCAGGAGACAACACTCCTCCTACTAGGGACACCTAGAGGTTTAACGGCTTGTTGCACGCGCTCAGTGCAATCGCGTTCCCTGCGAAAGTGCGGTTATCATTTTATTTTAGTGAATAATTGGTTTTGCTCGGGACGAGCAAAAGTTAAGTTTGGGGGTATTTGTTCATCACAGAATACTGCATTTTTTACCGCCCATTCTTATGCTCGTGTGTTTATAGGTAGGTACTTTTAATCCGTGTTTGTTACATATTTACAGAGTACAGGTTTCCAGTCCAAATATTGCAAATCAAGGCAAAATCTCCACAGTTACACCAAATACAGAACATCTGTCACAGCAGATAAAAGCCGGGTTCCGGTCATCCATATCCGTCCAGTGCCGAGTACCAGTTCCTGAGACAAGTCATATGACAGTGGTCATTCGTGTCTGGGACAAGCACAGAGCACGAGGGGGGCAGCACAAGAATCAATGGGTGCGCGGAGCTCAAGAGAGATAAAGTCAAAAGTGAAGAAAAGATGCAATCTTGGACTAAGAATCTGAAGATATTCTGGAAGAAATTATCAGAAAATACATGTACCAGACAACAGGGGACAGCATACCAGGGAAGTACAAAGTTGCCCACACCCTAACCCTACTGTAGGGGCGCGGATCCACGGCCAATAGGGGCTATTGGCGGCGGATCCGCGGCCGTACAGGCGCTTCAGGTCATGGGCTTTGGGGGGTAGGATGGTCTTTTCACATGGGCCCAGTTTGTTGCCCTAGATCTTCAACTCCCTGCCTATAAATACAGCAGATTTGAGCTAAGCCAAGGGTCCAATTTTGTGTCCACTCTTTTGTAGGTTTTTGTATAGTTCTTCTTCTTCTTCTTCATTCTTTTTCCATGAAAATTGTAGTGAGAGCTTTTTGAGTGGAGATCAATGAAGATGAGGGTTTTGTATCATTCTCTTGTGTTTCTTCTTCCCCTTGAGATTCTTGCTTTCTCTTTATCATTCAACCTCTTCATTGAGCTTGAATGGTTAAGGGTTAGTTATTGATCTCAAGGGTCGTATTCTTTCATGGAATTAGCACTTCATTTCACATGCGTTCTCTACCCTTCCCTTGATCTTGCAACCTCTTGATTGAGCTTGCAAGTTTAAGGGTTGGCTATTGATCACATGCTTGTCTTGAGTCCTAGTTTCTTGTTCTTTTATTACTCGCTTTTTATTACTTGCTTTTTATTACTTGCAATTTATTTCATGCACTTAAATTCCTTGCACTTACTTACTTGTAATCTTTTCTTTTCTTTGTTCTTTTCTTTTTGTTCTCTCTTTTTGTTTCTTTTTGTGAATGAATGTAATTATTGCCGTTGTTAAGAAATAATACGGTATTATAAGTTAACGTTTCTTTGCCCATTTCCTTTTCCCGTATTTTCCATTGAACTCCGTCCAAAACATACGCAAGCGCTCCGTTAGGCACCGTACCCTGACAAGGTAACGGTGATTCCTAACCGCGACCGGTTGCGTTCGGTTTGGCCGGAGGCGAAAGCAAGAGACAAGAACGGAAGGAAAAGGGTAAATAAGCCGGATTCCACGAATACCGCGCTTAAATCCCCTAATCCACGTTGTTGCCGATTGCTCTAGCTTCAATTGGTCAAGACTCGGCTCAAAGGTTTTGAGTACGGAATTCTTAGCTTACAATCTCGTATCTTTTCTTAACAACTTTATACTTGCAAATAAACACATAGGTTAGAATCAAACTCATACTCATTCTTTATTGACTCGTCTAAGACAAGAACGGACATACAACCTTCTCCCTGTGGATCGACCCGTGCTCAACCGGCTAGCTGCATAGCGACACCGTCTTGATTGCGGTTAACTTTAATTCTTCCAATCAGCGCTCTGAAAAAGAGAGATGAAGAAGCGGCAGAAATGTCCACTAAAATGAACCAGATGGCCCTTCTGATTCAGAATATGGCTGGAATGATGGTTCAATCGGAACCACTGGTAGATGAACCTCCGGTAGTCGGTCTTAAAGATAAGGATGACATTTCAAATCCTCTGCGAACCTCATCAACAGCCGAGGAGGAAATGATTCCTAAATGAAAAGCTGGACACATATATCGCTCAGCAAGTCAAAACTCACTATGCCAGTGAAGCATCAAATAGGCCAATCAATACTGGTCAACCGTATTCGGCGTGCTATGATCAAATATAGTACCCGCCAGAATACATACTTCCGACTCCACATATACAAAGGAATCGGGAATCCTCACCATCACATCATGCGATTTAAATCCATGTGTTGTAATACTGGAGAGAATGATATACTTTTCCTCTGACAGTTCGTCAGCGGTCTGGTGGGCATTGCCTTCGAATGGTGTGCGGAACTCCCAAATGATTTCATGAAGAGCTTCGACGAAATGGACATGCTCTTCTGTCAGAGATTCGCTAATGAAAACGAATATACTACCATGACGACGCTGGTCAACGAAAAGGTTAGACCGAATGAGATTTGGGTTCAATATGTTACCCGATGGCGAAATCTCTGGTCAAATACGAGCAACGCATCAATGAAGTTGCAGCCATAGGAATGCTCATAGCCACCCTTGACTAAAAATCAAAGGCGTTCCCGTATATGGCCCTCTTCAAGCCGACGACCTTCCAAGAACTCGTAGATAAAATGGCTCGATTGGATCAAATGGGTCAAGACTCTTTCTCATCCGATGATGATGAGTGAAAAGCGGAGGCAAGATGGCGTTTGTCGCCTATGCTCAAAAAAAATAAGCGGCTCTGAAACAACCTATCGCCAAAATAGCAACGACGTGTGTACTCGTTCCCCCCGAGATATACACAGGGGGCATATTTCTCACTGGCGGAAGAATCTCTATGTAGAATGGTCTTTTCTTCTCAAAGGACAGGAAGGATATTAAGGGGCCTACAAACAGGTCCTACAATCTAGTGGAATGCCCGCACAAAAAAGCAAAAAATGGTATGTTCACAAGCAAAATGGGCACGGATGAAAACCCGAAAGGGCGCCGTGAGTAAAAATAGCAGGACTGCCAGCGAGCTTGTTGTTAGTTATATGTATGCCCTAGAGGCCATTACTGTACATTGGATGTGCATTGTAGTGGAAGCTTGGATATATATAGGGAGGACTTTCTTGCTCGACATGATAGTATGCTATCTGGTTGCTCTTTACCTTAACGTGTACACTGATTGTCTCTCTGTTACATGTTGGTAAAGCCCTTAGGATGTGTACTTGACTACCTGGACTATGATGCGGATCATACTAGTGGGGACATGGTAGTCCATAAGTACATCCTTCAAAGTCCCTAGTCGTGGGTGTATCGAGACGGGGCATCGATATACCAGAGTAAACTAGCGTATACCTTCTCGACCCATACAGATGGGCGATGGATGATCCCATATCCATTGGTGTTTGACATCAGAGATGATATACGGGTGCTCAGTGGAGACTGGGTACACTGGACGGACTCACCGAGAACTCCCAGATGGTATTATACCTTACGTCAGATGGCAGTTCTCTGGTGACACTGGTACAGAGTAGTCTGTTGACCCGAGATCGTCATAGAGTCTTGTGTGGTTCCCACTGTGCTTTGATTTCCACCTTACCACGTCCAAGAGGGCGTGCAAAACGGTGGCTTTTGGGTACAGTCCCGAATCACATGAAGGCAATGAGCGATAGGAGGGGATTCGTCTCTCTCGGTATAGGGAGTTGATGTTGCGCTGTGTTCGATTGGCTATAACCGGAAATCCCTGGCCAGGGTTGCTGAGATTTACTGGTAAGTGTTACCAGTAGTTTCTCGAACTGTTATAGACCTCATATCGACACGACTTATCAAGCTATTGGGGTCTGACGTTTACCACCCCTAGGCGAGATATGCGACATATCAGACGATCAGACCGGACTGTACGGTAAGTGTTACTGGTTGGATTCACAGGAGTATGAGCGGGCTTGCTCGTCGATCTTCTGATCGCTCAATACCCGGGTGCCCGTTACGTTTAGCAGACCGCTTGCGGCTTGTGGGTGATTGATATGATCATCACCTGCTGCCGGCGTATTGACGAGTCTTTAGAGTCCTACACAGAGGTTTCCTGGCTTAAGCGAAACGAAATAGGAGCGCATATGAGATATGTGCGGGACCGAGAATAATGCGTGTATGTGATACCGTATTTCATTCTCGCGATGAATGTGTTGAATGGTTGTATGCGATATAACCTAGTTATCGAAACAAGGATTGATTCGATAAATCGATACATTGTATACTAGTCGGTTGTGTGCGACATGACCGGATCATTGAATCAAGTGTTGATTTAATGATTTAATGCATAATTATATATTTGATATATTACTTTGCATTAACTAGTATTGGTTCACTTTAAATGGATTTTCTCACTTGGATGTACAAGTTGTATATGTGATATACTTTTTTTGCAAATGATTGTATCATGTTTGATGATGCATGTTTACTTGGTTAAGTGTAAAGAATAAACCATGGTTATTTAAATGGTTAGGGTTTTGTTTTTCATATTTATTTATTCATTTATTTATTTCTTTCTTTTTGGCTAAAGAAAAGAAGAATGTTGAAGCTTCATGAAGCTTTGACTAAGTCACCATTTTTGTCTTCTTTCTTAACCCTAACCATTGACCTAACCCTAGTTAATTCTCTACACCTAACCATGGTTGTATTATGATAAGTATTGCTTTTCTTTTCTTTTTCTTGATTAACTTATCATAATATTTCTATCTTCTTCTTCTTCTTCAAGAAGAAGCTTGCCTCTATCAATGGCAACTTGGGAAAATGAGTGAGAAATCCAATTCTAAAGTGAACCCACTTCCTATTTCTTCATCCTCTATCTCTTGCCAAGTAGTATAGGGTGTTTCCTTCACAAGTTTTCATGGCTTGGTGAAGGTGGAGCTTGATCTAGTGATGCCTCGACGTAGATCATCTTCGGCATCGTCGTCGATGACCTAGCCCGCTTTTTCTCCGATGAAGCCGATGCTAGAGTCATGGTTCGATTTTGACAGCGGAGAGGACTTCATCATGGAGCTATGGAGGTGGAGAAACGGATCTACAAAGGTTGTATTTCCGTTCTTTTAGTTTAGTTGTAAACTAGTTTCATTGTTTCGCCTATATATCTAGTTAACGATCCGTATTAGGGTTTCTCGGCACTTGTAAAATTTGAAATTGCCATGGTTGATACCTTGTGAGACCTCTTTAGTGTGCCTAGGAATCCTACAGTGGTATCAGAGCCTAGCTAGAGCCTTAGGCGATGCTTAGACGATGTTAGAAACCCGATCGAACCGAAACCCTAAACCCAAAATTGCTCTCTGTACATTTTTCAATTTCGGGGATTTTTCCACATTAAAAATATGCATAAAATTCAGCAGGGAATTGTAAGAATTACTGTGAAGCCCGTACCCAAGATTCTACAACATTGCGGCGGAACCGCGGCATTAGCATGGCTAATGCGGCGGTTCCACGGCAACTTTGTCCCTTCTCCCAGTAATTTTTGCACAGTAACTCTTAAATTTTATTGCTGTATTTTCTGGGAATTTTTAATTTGACTCAAGAGTTGAGTGGTCTGGGGTTGTTTTGGGAGTTTGAAGATTCGATCGGATTGTCTAATCTTGTCTATGTGTTTTCCGGATAATTATTGAATATGTTAAAAAGTTCGACCGGATATAAATACCCAATCTTTCCCCTGCCGGAAAATTTTCAAGTGTTGGATTTTTCCGTAGTTTAACGACGTTCTAAGTAGTGCAAATAACGCGATGGTCCCTCTAGAAGACAACAAACCTTAACTCGATTATGTGACCGTCTTGAACTGCCCTTTGAACCTTCGGGTTTGGGGCAGTACGGCGTGCCACATGTGAGGCGTTGGCTTGACCCTTCTACGGCTGGACCGTTGGTACTGAGGCACAAAGTGAATGTCTTTGAACTTATTTCATGAGTTGAGCTGTTTCGGGAAAACTTGGGTGTTCGACTGTTCGATCGGAAAGTTTAACATTTTCTGTTTATCTGGAATGTGATACAACAATTGGAATTCACAAGAAGTTATGAGATAACTGAATGAATGTTATAAACATAGCAGTTTAGTCTCACTTGATCGTTTGCCACGGAATTTTGATGCGATCAAAAGTCCGTCGCAATCACGTAGCGTACGCGGATACTCGCCGGGTAAACTTAATAGACAGCTTCACTCCATAGCCTCGACCAAGTGACTGTAGGAGAACCCCGTCGCCGAAAGCATCCATCTGGGTGCTCGCGGCAGCGGTGTTCCGCCTTGGTGCACTTCGTCGACGGTATCGGGGGTGTGGCCGTCTACTGAAGTTTACGACGAGCATTCGATCAGGATGTCGGGAATCTTGTTGAATTGCCCGACTTGATATTGAAAAGTGTTTTCGATTTTGAGACTAAAATGCGGGGTTTATAATTGTTAGGCATGCGATGTCTAAGGAATTCATTGGTTTAGGCATGCGATGTCTAAAGAGGTTGCGGATTCCAACTGTTGTAGTTTTACACTTTCTTTTCTGTGACCGTAAGTGTAATATGTGATATCGCCGGTTTCGTTGCTATATGTCAACAACAATTGGGATGGACATATTTACTTACGTTGATGACATGTGATGTTATGTGTTGATGGATATGTTATATTGGATCGTCGTGTTTGAATAGCCGCGGGGTTTTTATGTGAGATGAGTGTTTTTCATTTTCATTCATGTAAAAACTTGTATGTAATATTCTTTTATTGGGGCACTTCCAGGTTGCGGAAGATGTCACCCTCTGTATATTATTTTCTTTTCCGTACTAGGATAGACCCAAGGAGGAGGGCACAAGTAACCGGATTCTAGGGTCCAGAGGGAGACCAACTCGAGGAGTCGAGTTCGGGTCTCCTAACTCTAGAATTGGTAGGGTTGCTTGCCGCTCTCGTAGGGGTCTAGGGGTGTGGGTTTGGTTATTCATCGCGACCGTGGAATCCGTGTTTTATACTGGCTCGTATTGAAAACACGGACGTCCTAGTATATCCAATATTTCATATGATTCTTCTGCTGCGATATCTGTGATGTGATCATGTGATATGTTCTATGATAGATACTGTATATAGTATATATGATATATTATATAGACGTTACTTATGTTTTACACCCGCGCTAGCCCTGTCCCGCTCTGCCGTTAGTTACCTAACCTAATGGTGTACGAGGGGACATCGAGGCGAATGCGGATGGCATAAGTGTACGTCGTATTTATCTGTGATGTTTAGGTACTTAAATGATAGGACTTCATTAATGTGATTAATGAAAGTAAAAGAAACCTAAAGAAGTTGTATAATCGAATTTCAAAATAAAAAAAAAACAGGTAGCTACAGTTCTTGCTTTGCACAGAGGTATATGTGATATATCCTGCACCTTATTCGATAAGGAAAGGACCGAGATCCCTTCACCGGGAGTGACTCCTTTAGCAATAACTGGCAGATGCTACACACTCGGTTTGTCTTTTGATTGCTTTTAAGAGTTTTTTGCTTTGCACAGTGATATATATGATATATCCCGCACCTCATTCGACGAGAAAAGGACCGACGATCCCTTCACCGGGAGTGACTCCTTTAGCAAAACTAGAAAAGCCTCAAAAGCACTCCATTTTTAAAATCATTTGATTCTACAACGATATAAGTTCATTACGCAATAGGTTTTCAGAAAAATCTGTCGTAGCCCTCCGTCATTTCAGATAAGTCCTGTTTAGTATTCGTGCTGCGTTTGTTGACCTTGTCAAGGCGCAGTGTGCGGTAGCTAACCAGTATTTATCTGTTTATGCATATGATGCAGATTGGGTTAGGGTAGTCGTGCGGCCTTGTTGACCTTGTCTAGGGTCGTGCGGGTGGGTTTGATTCAATCAAGAAATGACGGGTTGAACTTGACTTGCGGTCTATGGTTTGTTGACCTTGTCAAGGTCATAGATCGTTCGGGGCAAAATATTATCGGGAATTTCAAGTGTTGAAATTTTCAATGAGATTGCATACCTTCTATGAGATAGTTGGATCCCGATACCCGCTGCGAGTAATTGTTACTCCTGGGAGAGTTTTACACATTACAATTAGCCGATCAAGTAGGTGTCTTGAAAG
Organism: Agapanthus africanus; assembly: GCA_030015575.1. Taxonomy (NCBI): domain Eukaryota; kingdom Viridiplantae; phylum Streptophyta; class Magnoliopsida; order Asparagales; family Amaryllidaceae; genus Agapanthus; species Agapanthus africanus. The sequence goes on from CM057343.1 coordinate 83,496,628, forward strand.
GTGTCAACGGGGTTACGCCTCTGGGAAAACGAGGTTTACATTAATTAGGTTCATGCGAAAGCACGGTGGACCTCCCTCAAAGTACCGACACTGGCCTGGCTGAAAGATTGGCGAACTTGTAGTGTGTAATTAATCCCGGCTAGTCTTTCCTTTTAGGGTTTGAAGGAAGATTTGATAAAAAGCAGTAGGAGCCATCCTGATTAGATAAAATAATAACCAATCTATTCTTGCAAGAGCGCACGCTGAGTGTTTTCTTCTCTCTCTCTCCTGGTAGCAACCATATCACGCCTTAATCAAGATAATAAAACGGATATTTGACCGAACCCGCTTGTTATACTGAGCTGGGGAACGTTGGTCCCGCTCCAACTTATAATTGTTATAAGACAGAGCAGGAAATTGGGGAATACCAGATTTCCCGTGCCGCCCAAACGAAGAGAGTACATGCTGATGCATCATCTTCGAGTGTGTTCATTATACAGAACTGTTTCTCAGTATTCTTTACGTCCTGGGTATGTGATACCAGATCAGGATCCCAGATATGTAATATGTTACATAGGGCTACAGAAAGGTAGAGAACTGAGAACGGGTGATAAGTTTCATGAGGCAGAAAAACGGGGCAAGTGTTGCAGCCAAGTCTGTTGGTCACTGTCACCCTGTATTCGAAATACATTGATTCTGAACGAATGTTATTAGATACCGAACCTGATATACAAAATCATATCAGTCTCTTTATTAGTAAAGAAAGGATATAATTTTGTATTGTTGGATAATGTTTTGAACATTTCCTATATCAAAAGTTGATCGGTTCAGGCACGTTATCTAAAAGCATTGATGTTCTAAATCAAACTACAGTTCTTAGTATACAGAACACACACAAGAGGAAGAGTCCAGAAATGAATGAATCCTTCTTGAGGTATTGTAGACTAGGTCATATCAATGCGACCCGACTAGCTAAGTTGCACATAGATGCATATTTAAATCTGTTTGAATTTACATCTTATGAAACTTGCCAGTCATGTCACAGAGATAAGATGACCACAGCTCTGTTTATTGGTAACAGAGAAAGAGTTGGTAAACTCTTGGGATGATACATGTTGATGTATGTTAGGTCCCCTGTCTACATATGCCAGGACTGGTTCTTTGTACTTCGTTACATTCTCTGATAATCTCTCAAGATTTAGACATATGTTCCTATTGAAACACAAGTCCGAACCTTTTGAGATATTCACAGAATATAAGTTAGAAGTAGAGAATCAAAATAAGGGTATAAGTATTATGTCCTTTGATGTGATCAAGGAGGAGAATACTTGAGCACGGAATTCCTGGATTATTCTAAAGGAGAATGAGATTCTCTCTCAGTATTACTCCTCCGTATACACCATGGCACGATGGTATATCGGGGCGGAGCAATCACACCCTATATGATATGGTGTGCTCTATGATGAGTACTACTGAGTTACCTATTTCCTTTTGGGAGTTATGCGCTTGAGAAGCTGCATACCTATTGAATCGGGTTCGAATCAAATCAGTGCCTACCACTTCATGTGTGATATGGAAAGGGAAGAGCCCATTTCTTAAGTTAGTTAAGATTTAGGGTTGTCCGGCCTATGTCTAAAAGCAAAATCTGGACAAGCTCGAGGCAAAGTCTGTAATGTAGAACTGGAAAGGTTCCAGCTATACAAACTACAGCAGATGATTTGATAGAACTAAAGGATTCAGTAGATTCCAACGAACCTCAGCCTCTCCGCCGATCTAGTAGGGTTCCTCACCCACCTGAGAGATACTTCAGTTTCTCTATGACAGTGGGAGCGAGGATTGCATCATAAGATGATGACCCAACTAGCTTCGAGCTGGCCATCAGGAGTAAGACTCTGTAAGAATAGCTGGATGCTTAGTGATCTGAGATGGAATCCATGTACACCAACAAAGTATGGACTTTGGTTGCTTTATCTGAAGGGTTAAATCCCCATCAGGAGTAAGTAAATCTTGAGAAGATTACTTGGTGTAGATGGAAAAGTTGAGACTTTCAAACCTAGACTTGTTAAAGGTTTTCGTCATCAACCAGGCGTGGAAAATGATGAAACCTTTTCAAGTAGCTATGCTTAAGTCCATCTAGATCCTACTTGCCACGGCTACGTACCATGACTACGATATCTAGCGGTTGGGTGCCATGACTGCTTTTCTAAATGATGTTTTAGAAGAGAACGTCTATAAGTACACAGCCAGAGGGCTTCGTAGACAGTGGGAGCAGCGGAAACGTATACAAAATGCTTTATAAGATAAAGCAGGCATCGCGGAGTTGGAACATCTGTTTTGATGCATTAGTCAAAGAGTTTGACATCATCAAAATGGTAGATGAACCTTGTATAAACAAAAAGGTAGTAGGGAGTATGGTGACGATCCTCGTAAAGTACGCTCGATGTTCCAAACCTAGACTTGTTAAAGGTTTTCGTCATCAACCAGGCGTGGAAAATGATGAAACCTTTTCAAGTAGCTATGCTTAAGTCCATCCAGATCCTACTTGCCACAGCTGGTTGGACTTAACCATCGATGGCATACTCTTGATAGGGAAGGAGTTTCCTATGCTACGCTCGATCAATCTCCGCTTATCACAATGATTCTCCGCATAGGATCAAAATGATGCCCCCTAAATCCTGGGTTTTGGATCTATGAGATAGATCTAATTGGATGTTAGGATTCTTACTAGCTGTAGTGAGATGGTATCAATCGATCCTGGGGAGAATCATTGGAAGTGTTCCAGGGTGATAAAGACGACTGAATGTCAGTCACGGGCATTGTCTTTACCCTCAGTAAAGGGACGGTAAGATTGGAAGAGTTCCAAGCAAGATACCGTGGCATACTAGACGATAAAGGCTGGATACATCGCTACTTAAGATGCTACCAAAGAGGCAGTCTGGGTGTATATTAGTTCATGAGATGAACTTTGTTCCTCCCATTGTGTGACAATGGAGTTGTGGCTTATGCCAAGGAACGCCGGTCCCATCAGTGATCCAGACATATTCTAACGCAGTATCACTTGATCATGGAGATAGTTGATCTCCAGGGTGATCGAGGTTAGGAGAGTAGACTCAGAGGACAACACGGCGGATCCACTCACAAAGGCCTTTTTCCCAGAGAGAGACTTTTATGGGATAGTTGAGTATGAGATACTACAACCACTGCTATCAGATGGCCCTAGTGCAAGTGGGAGATTGTTAGTTATATGTATGCCCTAGAGGCCATTACTGTACATTGGATGTGCATTGTAGTGGAAGCTTGGATATATATAGGGAGGACTTTCTTGCTCGACATGATAGTATGCTATCTGGTTGCTCTTTACCTTAACGTGTACACTGATTGTCTCTCTGTTACATGTTGGTAAAGCCCTTAGGATGTGTACTTGACTACCTGGACTATGATGCGGATCATACTAGTGGGGACATGGCAGTCCATAAGTACATCCTTCAAAGTCCCTAGTCGTGGGTGTATCGAGACGGGGCATCGATATACCAGAGTAGACTAGCGTATACCTTCTCGACCCATACAGATGGGCGATGGATGATCCCATATCCATTGGTGTTTGACATCATAGATGATATACGGGTGCTCAGTGGAGACTGGGTATACTGGACGGACTCGCCGAGAACTCCCAGATGGTATTATACCTTACGTCAGATGGCAGTTCTCTGGTGACACTGGTACAGAGTAGTCTGTTGACCCGAGATCGTCATAGAGTCTTGTGTGGTTCCCACTGTGCTTTGATTTCCACCTTACCACGTCCAAGAGGGCGTGAAAAACGGTGGCTTTTGGGTACAGTCCCGAATCACATGGAGGCAATGAGCGATAGGAGGGGATTCGTCTCTCTTGGTATAGGGAGTTGATGTTGCGCTGTGTTCGATTGGCTATAACCGGAAATCCCTGGCCAGGGTTGCTGAGATTTACTGGTAAGTGTTACCAGTAGTTTCTCGAACTGTTATAGACCTCATATCGACACGACTTATCGAGCTATTGGGTCTGACGTTTACCACCCCTAGGCGAGATATGCGACATATCAGACGATCAGACCGGACTGTACGGTAAGTGTTACTGGTTGGATTCACAGGAGTATGAGCGGGCTTGCTCGTCGATCTTCTGATCGCTCAATACCCAGGTGGCCATTACGTTTAGCAGACCGCTTGCGGCTTGTGGGTGATTGATATGATCATCACCTGCTGCCGGCGTATTGACGAGTCTTTAGAGTCCTACACAGAGGTTTCCTGGCTCAAGCAAAACGAAATAGGAGCGCATATGAGATATGTGCGGGACCGAGAATAATGCGTGTATGTGATACCGTATTTCATTCTCGCGATGAATGTGTTGAATGGTTGTATGCGATATAACCTAGTTATCGAATCAAGGATTGATTCGATAAATCGATACATTGTATACTAGTCGGTTGTGTGCGACATGACCGGATCATTGAATCAAGTGTTGATTTAATGATTTAATGCATAATTATATATTTGATATATTACTTTGCATTAACTAGTATTGGTTCACTTTAAATGGATTTTCTCACTTGGATGTACAAGTTGTATATGTGATATACTTTTTGTGCAAATGATTGTATTATGTTTGATGATGCATGTTTACTTGGTTAAGTGTAAAGAATAAACCATGGTTATTTAAATGGTTAGGGTTTTGTTTTTCATATCTATTTATTCATTTATTTCTTTCTTTCTTTTTGGCTAAAGAAAAGAAGAATGTTGAAGCTTCATGAAGCTTTGACTAAGTCACCATTTTTGTCTTCTTTCTTAACCCTAACCATTGACCTAACCCTAGTTAATTCTCTACACCTAACCATGGTTGTATTATGATAAGTATTGCTTTTCTTTTCTTTTTCTTGATTAACTTATCATAATATTTCTATCTTCTTCTTCTTCTTCTTCAAGAAGAAGCTTGCCTCCATCAATGGCAACTTGGGAAAATGAGTGAGAAATCCAATTCTAAAGTGAACCCACTTCCTATTTCTTGATCCTCTATCTCTTGCCAAGTAGTATAGGGTGTTTCCTTCACAAGTTTTCATGGCTTGGTGAAGGTGGAGCTTGATCTAGTGATGCCTCGACGTAGATCATCTTCGGCATCGTCGTCGATGACCTAGCCCGCTTTTTCTCCGATGAAGCCGATGCTAGAGTCATGGTTCGATTTGGACAGCGGAGAGGACTTCATCATGGAGCTATGGAGGTGGAGAAACGGATCTACAAAGGTTGTATTTTCGTTCTTTTAGTTTAGTTGTAAACTAGTTTCATTGTTTCGCCTATATATCTAGTTAATGATCCGTATTAGGGTTTCTCGGCACTTGTAAAATTTGAAATTGGCATGGTTGATGCCTTGTGAGACCTCTTTAGTGTGCCTAGGAATCCTACACTTGTGAAAACCCGGAAGGGCGCAACCTTGTTAAAATAAATACACTTACGAGATCCTCATGACTCGTAAGGAGAATCCTCCTGTGAGACCCTCACGGCTCATAGGATACAAAAGCCTTAGGTTACAGGGATCTGGACCTGTTCTTAAGCCGTCATATCCCCTAAATTGCCCTACATGCAGTCCATAATGACCTTTGTATACAATCCACAGAGAATAAATATTTCTTTGCCAAGTTCTACAAATGGCAAGAAATTTCCCCATATGGTGAATAACACTTGTAGGTCCTCTCAACTTAAAACACTCTTATGAGATCCTTACGAATTATAAGAGAAAACACCACTTGGAAGTCCTTACAACTTCTAATAAGAACATACACCTATGAGATCCTCACGACTCATAGGGAGAAATACCTTTATGAGACCCTTACGGCTCATAAAGTCAAAAAGCCTTAGTCGACAGGATCCTAACCCTGTCTACTAAGTCACCTTTGTCTAAATCGACAGGGGCAAATGATGATTCTCTCCTGGCACTATCCCAGTTGTATAGATTCTAATGCCTAAATCGGTATCAAATTCTGAGTCCTCTCAAGGCAAATGATCAGTCGCTCCTAGCAATATCCCAGTTGTAGCGATACTGATGCCTAAATAGGTGTCAAATTCCAAGTCAACCTCTCCGGCAAATGCCGCCCTTATAGCCATCTAATGAAGAAGGGGACCCCGTTCATTTGGGACTGTAAATGCCAAAGTGCTCTGGATGAAATCAAGCAATATCTGCAGAACCCGCCAATATTGACCGCTCCGGTCAATGGAAAGCCCCTCATCCTGTACACGACAGCCCTTGAAGATTCTCTAGACGTGCTATAGGCACAGAAGAACGATCAAGGAAAGGAGAGAGCTCTCTACTATTTGAGCTGAGTCCTTCTGGGGGTAGAAAACAATTACTCCCCCATTGAAAAGCATTGCCTGGTACTGATCTTCGCAATAACGAAGCTCATGAACTACGCCTTGGAACATGAGGTCCATCTCATATCAAAGGTAGATGCTCTCAAATATTTGATGTCAAGAGCCATACTAACGGGAAGGCTTGCCAAATGGGCCCTCTTTCTGATGGAGTTCTCGATAACATATCGACCCCTCAAGGCAGTAAAGGGCCAGGCCATCGTTGACTTCCTCGCTGAACATCCAATACCAGCCGACTCTCCCTTAAATTACGAATTGCCAGATGAACACGCGTTCGATGCAATCGATAAGGAGGAAGAAGGAAATAATGCCCGATGGGAACTCTACTTCGATGGAGTATCTTCCATGAAAAAGCGAAAGCAAAACACCCCTATAATTAAAGCTGGGGTGGGCCTTATCTTCGTGACTCCGCAAGGAGGGATAATGCGTTTTGCCCTTTCCTTAACAGAGCCGAGAATAAATAACGAAGCGGAATATGAAGCTTTGATAGTGGGTCTTGAGATCGCTATTGACATGGGAATCGAAAACCTCCTCATATATGGAGACTCCCAGCCGGTCGTTAGCCAAGTAAATGGCGACTATCAGACGTGCAAGCCAGAATTGGTAAAATATAGCGAAAGGGTGCAAGAACTACTGACTCAAATCCCCTCCTACATCCTGAAAAGCATACCGCGTACAGAAAATAGCAAGGCAGATGCATTATCCAAGCTTGCTAAGGAACTAGCTGACGAAAACCTCGATGACGTAAGGATCATTGTGAAAAGCCGCCAGATTCTCGCACCAGCAGAAATATCTCCGGAGTCATCTGAAGAAAAGGAAGCGGCCAAACAAGTAGCCTGCCAAATAGAAGACGAAGAAAAGATTAAGGATTGGAGAGAAGTCTTCATATACTACTTGAAATCCCATCGAACACCCGAAGACGCATCGTCAAGACATCAGCTCATGAAGCGAGCCATGTCTTTTGCCTTCGTCAATAATACTCTTTTTAAGAGAGAATTCGACTGTCTAGGGCTGAGATGCCTGGGACCAGAAGAGGCAAAAAGGGTCGTCCAAGAAACTCACGATAGACTCTACGGTTCCCATCAAGCTGGGCCCAAGATGAAGCTGAAGATCAAAAGAATGGGTTACTATTGGCCCACGATGATTCAGGACTGCCTCGAATATGCGAAGCAGTGTCACTCGTACCAGATTCACGGGGATTTCATCCACCAGCATCCGAATCAGCTATATCCAACATTGGCTAGTTGTCCGTTTGAAATGTGGGGAACCGATATAATTGGGCCTATCAAACCAGCATCATCCAAGGGACATCGGTTCATATTGGCGACGATCGATTACTTCTCTAAGTGAGCAGAGGCAGTACCGCTAAAGGAAGTGAAGACGGAAAACATTCTCCATTTCTTCAGGACGCACGTCATCTACCGGTTCAGCACTCCACGACAAATCATCTCGGATAATGGGCCGGCCTACAGAAGCCATAAGATCAGCCGCTTCGCACAACAGCATAATATAGATTGGAGATATTATTCAGTCTATAATCCCCGAGCTAATGGTCTAGCTGAGCCTTTCAACAAGACCTTGACGAAGATCATAAAGAAAACGGTGTCCAGAAAAAAAATACTGGCACGAGAAACTGCATGAAGCACTCTGGGCGTATCGAACCACGTTCAAAACGGACATGAATACAACGCCATTCGCATTGGTATTCGGCACGGAAGCAGTATTTCCTTAGAGATAGAGCTACCCTGTCTATGAGTAGCAGTTCGATATGAGCTGACGGATGAAGAAAATGCACATCTTCGGCTTGAGGAGCTCGATGCCCTCGATGAAACTTGTCTCATGGCGCAGCAAAATGTTCAGTTGAAAATATTGCACTTTGGTATGATTATTTTCCTTACATTTCTTAAATATTTAAAGGTGTTTATTATAAATATAGAACATATTTGGATTTATCTGCAAAATACTATTTACCATATGTTTATATATTATAATTAACATTATGAAGGAAAATATAGGCATTTTATATTTATATAATATTTTGGTAATTGAAAATATGCATATGCATATCAAATATTCTAATCACAATTCTTAAAAGATAAAATATCATACAAATGGTTAGAATAATATTTCAAAATATATGCATAATATTTTAGTAATTAAAAAATGCATAGCATATCAAATATTCTTAATCATGTTTCTTAAAGATTTATTACCATATAAAGTGAATAGCATATTAAATATTCTTAATCAGTTTCTTAAAGATGTATTACCATATAAAGTAATTAAGATACTCTCTTTATTTAATAAATATTACTAACATTATTCATGGAGATTTTGTGCAATATTTAACTCAGGTCAAGAGATCAAGATGTTCAAGATGCCAGGATCAAAAATCTGCCAAAATCAGAAAATCAATACTGACAGAGACTCAGAATCCAGGCATAGAAATCACCATATTAGGAATCACCATATTAGGCAATCACTATATTATGTAACTTGGTTTTCTGATTTGAGAGCTATATAAAGGACCGAGGGCTAAAGTTAGAGGGCATCACCTTTACCACAAAGCAAATCACCGTCAAAAGACAAGTGATCCACGACAGGTCCACGATTCGACATGATAGGGCGACGTGAAAATCGACGGAGCATCTACTTCCTACGAGGCAGAGATCGAAAGCAACTTCTTTCTCTTGTAATCAAAATTTGTAGGATTTATACTTGTGAAGTTGATTAATAAGGGTAGATCATTTTGTTTAATTATTTATTTTCTGTATTATTTCTGCATTATGATTTCTTTAACTATCCTTTCTTCTTCTATTCCCAACATGCGCGAGTAATTCTCCGCTTGTTAGAGTTCGTAGGATTATGGTAGACCAATAGATGATTAAAATCTTTTAACTTTTTTTACTTCCTATAAAGTTTATAAACTTTATCAAAAGAATTGTTAACATCCTAATCGGGCGCGCTATCAATTCATTAGTAGTCACGACCACGATTTGAGATTAGATTAACAATTGTTTTGGTAAAGGCTAGACATGAACGGAGATCCATGTAAAGATAGGGGTTAAGAGTGAGAACCCTATTCCCTCCGAAAACCCTAAATCTACATGCATCACCATCGATCTAGTTTTAAATCTATTAAAGGATAAAATGAGTAATCTTTAATTAATCATCCATGACTACTAAATCTTAACAAACCCTACAAGCCTTTTTCTTATATAATTTACATCCGTAATTAATTTAGATCTTAAATAAACTATTTTCTTTTCTTCTTTTATTTTATTCAACTCGTCTAAAGTAAGATTAAAAGTTTCACGCATCCCTGCAGACGACCCGTACTCATCTCAGCTAGATACAAGCGACACCGTTATTGATTGCGGTTATTCTACAAACACTTTTTCAGATCAATCAAATGGCACCGTTGCCGGGGATACGTGCGTAATTTTTTATTCTTACTATTTGTGTTGAATTTTTATTCGATATATATCATAAAACAAAACAAATTGCATCTTGCATATTTAACGATTAGTGTGCGATTTTTGCGAGGGAATCTGGAGTCACAGACTTGAGGAAAAAAGAGCCAGAGACATTCATCAAAATCCATAGGAGCAAAGGAGGCCACGTAGCAAAAATCTCCACCAGATCTCGCAAGTCGGCGGCGGAAGCGCGGCAATAAGAGCACATTGGCGGCGGAACCGCGACACATTAGGGGATTTAGGGTATCCAAATTCTCTGGTATCATTTCTATATCTTTCTCTCTCCTCTGAATCTTCTAATAATATATTTTTTGCAGGATTATTCGCAAAATATCGCCGCTCAAAAATCTTTCTGCAAGTTTTGTAATTGGTTTATTTATTCATATTTTAATACGGACTTTAAGGGGCAAGACCAAAATTCAGATTAGGTGAGGATTTTATCACCTTTTCTAGGCCCCGCAAATCACAAAACGAGCATCCGCATCATCCCTACATTAATTTAAAAAATATCTAGACAAGACTGTAAGGACTGTCTCGCACAATAAGGACAGAGGAAGGTCGTGGATAATTTATCGCTTATCCGCATTACTTTTGTGGTGTCTAGACAAGTGTGTCTAAGGCAGGTGGTTACTTAATTAGGCCCGCTATTTTCGGTGATTCGTATAGCGGATACCTCCCACTTACCTGGCACTTACCTGGCTATAAGAGTAGTAAAGAGGTGGTAGAGGATTGATCCTGCGAATTGTCGTTTGGAAGTCTAGGAGCAGTCTAGAGACTTGACCTAAGTAACCTTAGTTCTAGGGTTGTTTGTGCATTCTTTTGTGATTTGTCTTAAGTCCCATTTTTTCAAAAACAAACCAATTTTTAAATAACACGCACGCTGCCACTTGCGCTAAAACCGTTTAGTGCATGCTCGGATGGACACGGGATTCTAGTGCCCGTCTTGTCCGTGTTCCTACTATCGACTCCGAAGTAGGTACTTCTTCATTTTCTTTTTCCCCACTACCCACCACATCGATCGAGATGGATGATACTCCATCAAATTATAATACCACCCTGTCACCGTCCGTAGGTGAGCAGAATCAACCGCGCATCTCTCTCCAAGAAAGTTGTCATCCTATCCGTGGTCCACTTCCTACCTGTTTATCTATTCCACCAGCCAATGGGGATAATTTTGAAATTAAACCCCACTACATCAACCTGTTGCCAAAATTTCACAGGCTTGAGTCTGAAGACGCGTACGTTTTCATCACTAAATTCGAAAACGTATGCGCAATGATAGGTACTTCACAACTGTCCATGGATGCTATGCGCTTGCGGCTTCTCCCATTCACTTTGTGCGACTTGGCAGAAAAATGACTTTATAATACTTCCGCATACTATATTACTAATTGGGATGAATTCATGATAGCATTCCTTAAGAAATTTTACCAAAATAATAAGACCGCCCGTGTTCAAAGCGAAATCAACCAGTTTACCCAGCTTCCCAATGAACCATTTTGGAAGTGCTTTGAACGTTTCAAGGATCTACTTGTCCAATGTCCTCATCATAGAATACATAGATGGGATCTGTGCCGAATTATATATGAAAGCATTAATCCAGCAACAAAGCAGATGCTTGAAACCATGTGTCAATGCAATTTCATGTCCAAAGATGATGGTGAAGCCTGGAAATATCTGGAAGATCTCGCTGAAAACACTTTTCAGTAGGAAAGCGTTAGACCACCTTCATCTAGGGGAGGTATTCATCAGCTCGATATTTCTATCGCGGTAAAAGCCGAAATGGCAGCGATGCAAAAGAAACTCGACGCTATTAAGAACAAATTCTCATCAGTCTCCCTAAACCAGGTAACGCTTCCCAAAACTGTGTGTGATTGCTGTTCCTATCCATCACACTTGATGGAAGAATGTCCTATGAATGCAACGTTTCAAAGTCACGAGCAAACTAATGCTGCTTTTCAGCAGCGACCTAGAAACGATCCTTATTCTTCCACATACAATCAGGGGTGTAGGAATCATCCTAATTTTTCTTGGAACCAAAATCAAAACTAGTTCCAAAGTAATTACCAAAGACCTCCTCTATAGCAACATCAACCACCACCACAGAGTCAGCACCCCTTTCAATAGCAACCTTTTCAAAACCTGGCCAATAATTCTTTCCAAACGACCGGTACCGATAACTCCTCCTCACTCGCACAAACTTTGGATTTGTTTATGAAACATTCCATCAAAATGTCGGCTAATATGAGGTCTTCTATTGATACCATAAAGAAAGACTCCGCCTCCCACGGTGAGAGTATTAAATCAATAGAAGCCCAAATTGCACAGTTGAATGCCACGATGAGTGCGAGAGAAAAAGGGAAGCTCCCATCTCAACCCCTTACTGAATCCTGGCCACTCACAAAATCATAATGTGAGTGTCGTTACTACATTGAGATCAGGAAGAGTGCTGGATAACCGAGTGAGTGAACAAGTTGATGACGTTAGTGATACCAATGATACCCCGGTTTCTACTTCTTCCCCTAATTCATCTAGTATCCCACCTACTTCCGAGCCTATTCTACGTTTCCCACTAGGTTCGAACCCTCCGCCGAGTCTCCCTAAAACGATTCCCACTCCAATTTTGGGATCCATTCCATCCCCACAATCTTCTCCAATATTGGACCAAACCCTTATTGATAAAGCATCTTATCCAAACAGGTTAAGGGGCAACAAACCAAGTCCACAAATGGAGAAGATTGTGGAAATTTTTAAGCAAGTTAACATAAACATTCCTCTTCTAGATGATATTCAACAAGTTCCTTCTTATGCGAAAATCCTAAAGGACTTGTGCACTAAAAAGAGAAAAGTTCAAGTACCTAAAAAAGTTTTCCTTGCGAGTAATATGAACGCTGCTTTTACACAATAACTATCCAAGAAATGAAAGGACCCTGGAAGTCCTACAATTTCTATTTCTATCGGGGGTAAAAATATCAATCGTGCTCTACTCGATTTAGGTGCTAGCGTTAACTTGCTTCTGTATTCTGTTTATGAGAAATTAGAGATCGGAGAGTTAAAACCTACGCATTGCACCTTAAGATGGCCGATCGATCTATCATCTAACCTAGGGGTGAGCTAGACGATGTGTTAATCAAAGTCAGGGAATTTATATTTCCTGTGAGCTTTATCATTATAAATACACAACCTGTAGCGAACCCACGAAACCAAATTTCGATGATTTTAGGTCGACCTTTTCTTGCGACTTCCAACGCAATAATCAATTGTCGAAACGGCTCTATGACCCTATCTTTCAGGAAGATGTCAATTGAGCTTAACATTTATAAGTTGGGAAGTGAACCCTCCGAACCCTATGCTCATGTGTGTTCTGTTGAAACAATAGATTCCGACAGTAGCGAAATTGAAGAGCTTCACGATACTGATCTCGACTCCGCTATTACGTTGTTGTCCGGGTCAATATCTAACGCTAAATGTGAACTTTTTATGGAGTCCGAGTATCATCCCATTCTTTCCGATGAGATTATTATCCGGGATATCGATGAAAGCTTTGAAGAAATCTTCGCCGAAGAACTCGCATTCTTAGAAGACATGGGCGTTGTGATGAATCAACCCCAACCTAAAGATGTTGAACCGCCACATCTTCTTCTTATCAAGAATGAGAATCCGAGTAATCCATCATCATTGTTTCGTCTCTACAAACCGAGACGTAAACCCTTTCCATTACACCTCTTATCTCCTCCCCACTTCTTCACGTCAATATGCGACATGTTCTTCCACCAACCTTGGTGCTTCATCGATAAAAATTTTGAATGGTTGGTGTTGACTTTTGGTCTTTGTAAGGCTTTACTTTGACCAATAACTTTAAACCTCCCTCATAATTTTAAATGCTTAATACGATTTTACTCAAGTTTGGGGAGGAATATTTTGGCTCTTGAAAGAAAATTTTTACAAAATTACGAGCCAAAAATAAGTTTGGGGGAGAATTTCACTTTCATTATTTCTTATCCCCTTTGATAACTTTTCCTCCCAAGTCTAGAGATTTTGATATTTAAAAGATGACAACAGTGAGGACACTGCTGCAAACAGGTTTGGGGGAGGTTTGTGCTTATTTACGTGTTACTTTGCATTATACTACATATAAGAACAAAAAAAATTTGATAATGAAAGTTAGAAAGTGCAAATTTATATATGAAAGATAGAAATAGTTTGAGAAAAGCAAGAAGGTTAGATATTTTCTTAAACAAAACTAGTAATAAGTAGTTATGAGCTGTTGTCCTAAGGGTTAGTAAGATGAAGGAAGTCACTAATCTGAAGATAAAAATAAGTCTGAAAAATAGTCCATATTCTTGAGGCCAAATATCTGAATGTTGATACCCTACTATATACACTTACACACATCTTGAAACTTGGGATAGTAGAGCATACCTTGAAATGCTCTTGTCTAAAAACCTTAGTATGAAGGGAAAAAAAGTATAAGTGGTGAAGAAAGAAAAAAATGAACACTGGTTTTGTAATTTCTTAAGGCAGCATAAAAAAAAATAGCGAGAATGCTTTATCACCTAGTGCCTTAAAATAACTGGTTTGGGAGCCACTACTAAGCCTTAGGTGTTGCGAAACGAGGAATTATGCCTAAATGCGCGAGCACATTTTGTAATCAGTTGGTTAGTATCTCAAGAAGTATTAACGGTCGCATGAAGAATGTGTGAGCAATTTTATCGAAAATATTCACCAGCTATAAAGTATTGTGGAAGATGGACAAGAGTATGATAGCTTGAATTGAATTCTCTAAGTGTAGGGATGTCTTTTACACACACGTAGGGGTATATGATCGATGTTTGGATAAAAGATAGGGAGGAAAAATAAAGGCGATGTTTTATTGAGGGATGATGTAATTTCTAATATCTTTTCACGACCATTAAGATAGGGCTCATGGCAACTGAAAAGCTAGTATAGTTGAAAACTCTTATTTTCAAGTTCTTTCTTTATTAATTCATATCTTTGTATGTAACTTTCACCATCTTCCTATTATTATGGGATTTTTTTGGTGTAATCCGCTGAAAACCCTCAGGAGACAACACTCCTCCTACTAGGGACACCTAGAGGTTTAACGGTTTGTTGCACGTGTTCAGTGCAATCGTGTTTGCCTACGAAAGTATGCTACTTAGATTTCTTTTTCTTTTTCTTCTTCTCTTGAATAACTAGTTTGCTCGGGAAGATCAAAGTTAAGTTTGGGGGTATTTGTTCAGGTGAAAATATTGCACTTTGGTATGATTATTTTCCTTACATTTCTTAAATATTTAAAGGTATTTATTATAAATATAGAACATATTTGGATTTATCTGCAAAATACTATTTACCATATGTTTATATATTATAATTAACATTATGAAGGAAAATATAGGCATTTCATATTTATATAATATTTTGGTAATTGAAAATATGCATATCCTATCAAATATTCTAATCATAATTCTTAAAAGATATAATATCATACAAATGGTTAGAATAATATTTCAAAATATATGCATAATATTTTAGTAATTAAAAGATGCATAGCATATCAAATATTCTTAATCATGTTTCTTAAAGATTTATTACCATATAAAGTGAATAGCATATTAAATATTCTTAAGCAGTTTCTTAAAGATGTATTACCATATAAAGTAATTAAGATACTCTCTTTAATTTAATAAATATTAATAACAGTATTCATGGAGATTTTGTGCAATATTTAGCTCAGGTCAAGAGATCAAGATATTCAAGATGCCAGGATCAAAAATCTGCCAAAATCAGAAAATCAATACTGACAGAGACTCAGAATCCAGGCATGGAAATCACCATATTAGGAAATCACCATATTAGGCAATCACCTTATTAGGTAACTTGGTTTTCTGATTTGAGAGCTATATAAAGGACCGAGGGCTAAAGTTAGAGGGCATCACCTTTACCACAAAGCAAATCACCGTCAAAGGACAAGTAATCCACGACAGGTCCACGATTCGATGTGATAGGGCGACGTGAAAATCGACGGAGTATCTACTTCCTACTGGGCAGAGATCGAGAGCAACTTTTTCCTCTTGTAATCTAAATTCATAGGATTTGTACTTGTGAAGTTGATTAATAAAGGTAAATCATTTTGTTTAATTATTTATTTTCTGCATTATTTCTGCATTATGATTTTTTTAACTATCTTTTCTTCTTCTATTCCCAACATGCGCGAGTAATTCTCCGCTTGTTAGGGTTCGTAGGAATAGGGTAGATCAATTGATGATTAAAATCTTTTAACTTTTTTTACATCCTATAAAGTTTATAAACTTTATTAAAAGAATTGTTAATATCCTAATTGGGTGCGAGTAATTCTCCGCTTGTCAGGGAACGCGTTTGCCGGTTGTAGTTTTAGCAATGAGCAGGAGCTCGGCATTGGTAGTCACGACCGCGATTTGAGATTAAATTAACAATTGTTTTGGTAAAGGCTAGACATGAACGGAGATCTATGTAAAGATAGGGGTTAAGAGTGGGAACCCTATTCCCTCCGAAAACCCTAAATCTACATGCATCACCGTCGATCTAGTTTTAAATCTATTAAAGAATAAAAAGAGTAATTTTTAATTAATCATCCATGACTACTAAATCTTAACGAACCCTACAAGCATTTTTCTTATATAATTTACATCCGTAATTAATTTAGATCTTAAATAAACTATTATCCTTTCTTCTTTTATTTTATTCAACTCGTTTAAACTAAGATTAAAAGTTTCACGCATCCCTGCGGATGACCCGTACTCATCTCGGCTAGCTACAAGCGACACCGTTATTGATTGCGGTTATTCTACAAACACTTTTTCAGATCAATCACAAAACCTGGAAGCTTACAAAGTAAGGATGACACGCTCATACGAAAGACTGACTAGGCCGAGAACATTTCGCCAAGGCGAGCTCGTGTTAGTCGTAAAAATACCTATGATCCCCAACCGTGCAAAACGGAGAAAATTCGAGCCAAACTATGAAGGTCCGTACATCATAGACAAGGTTTACCAAGGTGGGGCCTACTTTCTCATGAATATGTATGGCGAAAAACCCTTCCGGGGAATAAACGACCGGTTCCTTAAGAAATACTATGCTTGACAAGTCGCGACTCAAGTTAATGATAGATGACGACGCTCGTGCCCGCTCGTTGTCTTTCTGAATCCAAACTCTATAAGTAGTATCTGGCAAAACTTCACCTCGAAACTAACAATAGACCGAGATGTCCTAAACAAACAACGGACCGAGATGTCTCTAAACTAAATGCATCGCCTCAAACATGGCGATAGTGGAATTCAAGTCCACAAGTCCCAGTGGCGAGGATTGCAACTTAAGTCCCGCTGGCTGCACAGCTGCCTCGGTGGCGAAGTCCCCTTAAGTGCCATTGGCGAACAGAGGGGTAAGGAAAAAAAACGGTACGTCCACAAGAAAAATCGTCACGGATGAAAACCTGAAAGGGCGCCGTGAATAAAAACAGCAGGGCTACCGACGAGTTTGTGAAAACCCGAAAGGGCGCAATCTCATTGTTAAAAAAAGAAAGGAAAAAAAGATATGTCCACAAGCAAAATAGGCACGGATGAAAACCCGAAAGGGCGTCGTGAGTAAAAACAGCAGGGCTACCGGCGAGTTTGTGAAAACCCAAAATGGCGCAATCTCGTTAAAATAAAGACACTTGCAAGGTCCTCTCGACCTTGTAAAAAAAACACTTGCGTGAGATCCTTACAACTCGTAAGGGAGTAACACACTTAGGGATCCCCACGATTCCTAAGGAGAAATTACACTTACGGGATCCTCACGACTCGTAAGGAGAATTCCCCTACGAGACCCTCACGGCTCATAGGATTCAAAAGCCTTAAGATATAGAGATCTGAACCTGTTCTTAAGCCATCACACTCCCCAAGTTGTCCTACAAGCGGTCCAATATTGACCCCCGTATACAATCCACAGGCACAAATAAATGTTCCATCACCAAGTCCCACTAATGTCAAGGAGTGTCCTCACATGGTGAACGACACTTGTAAGTCCTCTCGACTAATAAGAAGAAAATACTCTTATGAGATCCTTTCAACTTATAAGAGAACACACACTTGGGGATCCCCACGATTCCTAAGGAGAAAATACACCTACGAGATCCTCATGACTCGTAGGGAGAAATACCTTTATGAGACCCTTATGGCTCGTAAAGTCAAAAAGCCTTAGTCAACAGGATCCTAACCCTGTTTGCTAAGCCACCTTTGTTCAAATCGACAAGAGCAAATGATGATTCGCTCCTGGCAATATCCCAGTTGTAGCGATACTGATGCCTAAATCGGTATCAAATTCTAAGTCCTTTCAAGGCAAATGATGATTCGCTCCATGACACATTCCAGTCGCAGCGGTGTTGATGCCAAGATTGGTATCAGATCTCAAGTTCCATACTCGCAAAAATCAGCGAGCAAAAGATGCATATGAAATAGCTGAAATGATGGGGCAACTCGCAATAAAAATTAGCGAGCAAAACGTATGCATATAAAAATAGCCGAAATGTTTGGGCAACTCGCAATAAAAAACAGCGAGTAAAAAAGAAAAAATAGCCGAAATGATTGGGCACCGCGATAAAAAAAGCCGAAATGATTGGGCAATCGTGACTTTCGCGATATAAAAAGCAGCAATGATAGAGCATCGTGGAAAGAAAAAAAAGAAGAGAAAATTTTTGCCCTGCAAGTGAGTCCGCATCAACCCCTGTATACAATCCATGGGCACAAACGAAAAAGGAACCATATTTTCCCACCAGGCTCCGTCAGAAGGAGAGCCAGATCTCGACGGCAATATCTACAGCCTAAACATCAGCTCGATGTTCCTTCTCATTCCAACAGAGTGCGGACGTGACGTCAACAAAGCTCCAAGGAATGATAGCAAAACCCTAGCTCCAACCTGGCGCTCCTTCTCAGTCCAGCAAGTTGAAGACCCAACGTCAACAGGAGACCCTAGGGTCGAAACAAAGTGGAGCCATAGCAAAGTCCCTAGTTCCAAGCCTCAACGGTTCATAGACAATCGAGAGACTACCTCGGAGCCATGGCAAATTCCCAGTTCCAAATCTCGACGGTTCACAGACAGCCCAGAGATCAACAACTACGTTTCTTCTCCTTCCAGCAGGATGTAGACTCGACATCAACAAACGGAGCCATAGCAAAGTCCCTAGTTCCAAGACTCGGTGGTTCACAGACAACTACAGACAACCTCGACATTCGTCGCAATATTGCAGAAACAATATCAACAAACAAAGCAAAGGAAGATCCCTAACTTCAGGGTATTGATGGCAACTCAAGTGAGATCTGAAAGACTATCGGAGATCATCCCACATCGGCGCGGAGTGGTCATGACTCATCGGAGCTCCTAAATTGAGCCTAACCTCAAGTAAAAAGCGGCATGGAAAATCCCTAACGTTTGCTCTTCCGACGGTAATATAACCGGGGAGATTACTTGAAGATCGTATTTTCCAGCCCCTGAAGGGATCAGAGACACGACAGTCGTGAGGCTACTCAAACAACAAGATTGCGTATCGGGGAATGTATCAGCCAACGCGACGGATGCAGACGTAACGTCAACAAAATGGAGCCATGGCAAAGTCCCTAGTTCCAAGCCTTGACGGTTCATAGACAACCTAGAGACTACCTCGGAGCCATGGCAAAGTCCCTAGTTCCAAATCTCTACGGTTCACAGACAGCCCAGAGATCAACAACGACGTTTCTTCTCCCTCCAGCAGGATGCAGACGCAATATCAACAAATGGAGCCATGGCAAAGTCCCTAGTTCCAAGACTCGATGGTTCACAGACAACCTAGAGACAACCTTAACATTCGTCGCAATATTGCAGACACAATGTCAACAAACAAAGCTAAGGAAGATCCCTAGCTTCAGGGTCTTGACGGCAATTCAAATGAAACCTGAAAGACTATCGGAGATCATCCCACACCAGGGCGGAGTGGTTATGACTCATCGGGGCTCCCAAACTGAGCCTAACCTCAAGTAAAAGCGGCATGAAAAATCCCTAATGCTTGCTCTTCCAACGGTAATATGACCTGGGAGATTACTTGAAGACGTCTTGTCCAGCCCCCGAAGGGATCAAAGACATAAGAGTCATGGGGCTACTCGAATAGCAAGATTGCATATCGAGGAATACATCGGCCAACGCGACGGTACGATGGACAAAAACCCTAGTAACACAGACCCTAATGGACTTCTATCAGCAGAGGTTAACTGTGACGTTAGGACATTCTTGCGAGAACTTCTCGATTCGTCTCGACTCGTAGGGAAAACAATGTTCTTGGAAGAGCTTCTCGATTCGTCTCAACTCGTAGGGAAAAACATCTTCACGAAATCTTCATGAAGGTGAAAAGCCTTAGGCAGCGGGGATATCAACCTGTTTCCTAAGCACTGTGGCCCTGCAAGTAGGTCCAAGATGGACTATTGTATACTATCCATGGGTCACACTCTCCAAAGTCGAATATCGACAATGAGGGAAAAAAACCACTTACGAGTCCTCTCAACTTGTAAGGGGAAAAATTCTCTTGTGGGATCCTTACGACTCTCAAGAGAAAACGCACTTAGGAGTCCTCATGACTCCTAAGGAGAAAATACACCTACGGGATCCTCTCGACTCGTAGGGAGAAAAGTCTTTATGAGACCCTCACAGCTCATGAAGTTGAAAAGTCTTGGGCGGCAGATCCAAACCTGTTTCTTAAGCCATCGCTGCCCTATAAGGAGGTCAAGATAGACTATCTTCGGGCCACATATGCCAAAGCCACATTCGCCAATGAAATAAAGAAGCTACTTATGGATCCTCACGATTCGTAAGGAAAAATATCCGAGTGAGATCCTTACGACTCACAGAGGCGATGAACACTTAGAAATCATCACGGTTACTAGGGAGAATATGCACCTATGAGATCCTCTCGACTTGTAGGAAGAAAAAACCTTCTTGAGACCCTTACGGCTCATGAAGATGAAACAAGTCTTAGGCCATAAGGACCCTAAACTTGTCTCCTAAGCCATCAATTTTATGGCTATGCATAACTCTGCACTACTTCACCCACGTACATACTAACGTGGGTAAAGTAGTGGGGGCATTTGTTCCCGCCAAAATTTTCGGCCAAGAGCTATTTGTTCCCTTATAACCCTTATAAAAAAAGGAGAGAAGAAAGAGAAAAAAATTCACGGTTGGACATCATGTGTTAAACACGTGAGCGCTTATATGCAAAGCATATAAGTGATGAAAGAAAATAACTAAGGGTCAAACAGGCCTCATGTATAAAACACGTGAGTGCTCATATGCTAAGCATATGAGCGCTGAACATAAATCACCAATGGCCAAACAGGCCTCACGTGTAAAACACGTGAGCGCTTATATACAAAGCATATGAGCGCTGAACATAAGCAGGCTAAAGCCCACAGCAGAGGTCACGCGTTAAACACATGAGTTCTCTTGTCGCTCACTTGCAAAGCATGTGAGCGACCTAATTTGAAATGCTCCTATCAAATTCTAGAATTAAATTCTATTTGGGAAATATTTTCCTGATCTTTCTCAAACTAGAAAGATTTTCTCTATTAAACAGAGGACCCTTGGATCAAAGATCCAGCGGTGATCATATAATAGAATAAAATTCTATCATAGGAAAATATTTTCCTAATCTTGTTAAACTAACAAGATATTCATTTAACAGAATTAAATTCAACACTTAATCTTGTTAAAATAACAAGATATTCACATAACAAGAATAAAATTCTATGTTAACAAAATATCCATATTAAAAAAATATATTTCTAATCTTGTTAAACTAAAAAGATATGATAGAATAAAATTCTAATCTTGTTAAAACTAACAAAATATTCATAATCTTATTAAACAAACAAGAAATCTTTTCTGTTAAACAGAGAGCCTTTAGATTAAAAATCCAAGGATGAATAAAATTCACCGATTGATCTATAAGATCATGAAATCAATCAAGATTTCTCAATAAGAGATTTTCTCAACAAATTGATTTTTTCTCGTCTCCTATAAATATGAGCAAGGAGGTTAAATCCAAAAAGGAGGAGACTCCCCTATAAGCTTCTAAAAAATATATACAGAAGCCTCCCAAAAGCTCCCACAAAACAAAAGAGAATTTAATTCTCAAACCAAGAGTTTAACTCTTCTTAAAAGAACTTAGTTCTTCCTCTGATTAAGGTCTGCAGAAGCAGATCTCCCCACAAGTTGAGAATTTAATTCTCGTCGGAGAGATTCTGTTACGCAGATTCAAAACTTAGGGGAAAGAACTAATATAGGAATTTAATTTCTCTGATAAAACTAAGGTTTAACCCTGTAAAAGAATTTAATTCTTATAAAACAAGAGACCTGAAATTCTTAAAACTCAGATCAAAATCTCTATGCATATAAAAGAAAAGACTGGTCACGTGTTCCCACGTGAGCACCTCTGATGAACAAAAAGGAATGACTGAGATCAAATCACGTGTTCTCACGTGACCCCAAAACAGTTACTTAAATGGAAAAGGGGAAAAATCCAAAGACAGCGCTCACATTTTGAGCACCTCACGTGTCCGCACGTGAGCACTATATGAGCTAAGTGCTTAGCACTTACAAAAGGAAAAAGGAATAAACCCAAAGAGGAAGTGCCCAACTTTGGGGAGCCTCACGTGCTCATACGTGAGGGCCATAGGAATTAAGTGTTTAACACTTGTATATATAGATGGGGATTTGGACCCAAAGGTACAGCGCCAACTTTCAGGCGCCTCACGTGCCACACGTGAGCGTCCTAAATTTCAGTGTTTAACACTGCTTAAGAGACTCACGTGAGAGCACGTGAGCACTGAGCATATATTAGTGTTTAACACTATAAGAAACCAACTTCAGCCCCAAATTGGCTAAGTCTTCTTTAGATTAAAACATCTAAGATCTCCAAATAGACCGAGCCTCTATGCTCATGACTTCCCAAACTAATTGACCAGAAAGATGTCCATCACACATCTCCTAAGTTAATCTTAATCTCCCAAAAATAACTAATGATTCTTAGATAGTCCACCATGATCTCCCCCTCAATTTGGAATTTGGTTCAAGGGTACATCTTTCCACACCTCTAATACATGTCGTTGTAATTCTTCAACGTCTTCAGAGAGGTGGAGGGTCCCGACAACCAACAACTCTTTGGTGCACTCCCAAACCGATGAGCACATCCCAACGGACCGCAACACCTTAAACTAGCTGTGGACCGAAATGTCCTTAAACTAACAACGGACCGTAACATCCTTAGACTAAAGCAATAGAGCCCAAATGCTCTTTTGTTGGGTCTGAATGATCCAAAAATCCTGTTGAGTAGATCTTAGTCTAAAATTAGACTAACGTATTCTCAACAAAAATTTAAGCTGATCTTAATCTCAAACGAGATTAACGATCCTTAAATCAACCCAAACCCAAATCTAAGAATATACGGATTTGGACTAATCTATGCCCTACGGGCGGCAACATAAATTAGTCTCCGTATACAATTCACGGGCAACCAAAAATAAAACACACACACACGACACAAGTGACCTTCTGGAGCAAGAGAAAGTGGTTATCGCTACGCAATAACGTAATTAACTACAGGGGCTTGCGCCTGCAGGGAAAAGTGTCCCCACAATCAAAATCCCTCGCAAACGAGGGGAATCTGATGAAGTCTGCTACAACGGCCACATCCCTCCAAACCTCCGATACACGGTGCCATAAATAAACTTGGCATCTTCGGATAGGTGTACGGATACACCCAAATAGCATCTGCCCCCAAATTCAGGCAAGACGATCCATCCCGGATCCGTCTCCCGTTTTCGGCGATGAACAGCCAAGAAATAAAACACCTTTTGCTCCTCAGTGTGGTAGAAGATACACACTCGCAAATGTTTGGGATATCCAACAAACATACACAGTACTGACCTTGCCTCGAGTTTGTCCGGATTTTGCTTTTTAACATAGGCCGGACAGCCCTGCAGGGTTCCCTAGGTGGCCGCTGGGTTTCGGGTGGTATCGTACATGCCGTTTTCAAATTTTTGCCGTACTAAAGAATCCTAACCCTAGAATCTTAACTAGAGATTTAGACGAACTAGCAATGCAAACAACTTTATATCTAAGTGAATGAGGAATACAACCTTTATAGACCAATCCTTCACTTCTAAAGCTCCGTGTAGTAGTCCCTTCGCTCCAAGTAGTGAACACCCGAACTCTAATAAGGGTTCACATGAAGAAATGAACAAGCTTGCTTGAAGTCTTCGAGACCGAAGATGATCTACATCGAGGAGACTCAAGCTCATGCTACCTCTTCACTAATGGTAGATTAGTGAAACAAACACCCTAAACTAAATGGCTAATACAGTAGAGGATGATGAAGTAGGAATTTTGCTCACTTTAGATTTATTTTTCTCACAATATTTCATCACCTTGAGAAAAGCTAGAAAGATTTCTCATGAGGAAGTAGAAGATTAAGTGGAGAATAGAATGAAACACATGATGTGAGAATAGCAACCATGGGTGAGTTGGTGTCATACACGAACTCATGTAGAGACTAAACCATGGCTAACAATAATGGTTAGGTTAATAAATATCTACAAGTAAAACAAAATTAATGGACTTGGTCAATAGTTCCACAAGTTTCTACAAGCTTGAACCATGTGACTAATTTCTAACAAATTTTGATTAATTTTAATTAAATAAAATCTAACATTAACATAAGCATGGTGTGAGTCTTATACACCCATGTATCATGTGGCATCAAGCATGGCACAAATAAAATATACATTAATATATATCACATATATACTATATGCACATAAGTGAGAAAAAGAAATGTTTAAGTGAGCTAATATTAATTAATGTAAATTCAATATATCAAATATATAATTATACATTAAATTATTAAATCAACACTTGATTTAATAATCCGGCTATATCACATATAACCGACTAATATCAAATGTAACAACTTATCGAATCAACACTTGATCCGATAACCCGGCTATATCACATATAACTGATCGATATCACATATCGCGAGAATAGAATGCGGTATCACATACGCGCATTAATCTCGGTCCCGCACATATCACATATGTGCTCCTACTTCATTTCGCATGAACCAGGAAACCTCTGTGTAGGACTCTAAAGACTCGTCAATACGCCGGCAGTAGGTGATGATCATATCAAACACCCACAAGCCGAAAGCGGTCTGCTTAACGTAACGGCCACCAGGAAATTGAGCGATCAGAAGATCAACAAGCAAGCTTGCTCATACTCCTGCGAATCCAATTAGTAACACTACCGTACTGTCCGGTCTCTTCGTCAGTTATGTCGCATATCGCAGCCTGGGGGTGGTAAACGTCAGACCCCAATAGCCTGATAAGTCATGCCGATGTGAAGTCCATAACAGTTCGAGAAACTACTGATAACACTTACCAATAAATCTCAGCAACCCTGGCCAGGGATTTCCTGTTATGGCCAATCGAGCATAGCGCAATATCAACCCCCAATACCGGGAGAGACAAATCCTCTCCTATCGCTTATTTCCTCCATATGACTCAGGATTGTACCCAAAAACCACCGTTTTGCACGATTTCTTGAACGTGGTAAGGTGGAAATCAAAGCACAGTGGGAATCACACAAGACTCTATGACGATCTCGGATCGACAGACTAACCTATACCAGTGTCACCAGAGAACTGCTATCCGACGATAGGTATAATACCATCTAGGAGTTCTCGGCGAGTCCGTCCAGTGTACCCAGTCTCCACTGACCACCCGTATACCTTCTTTGATGTCAAACACCAATGGATGTGGGATCATCCATCGCCCATCATATGGGTCGAGAAGCATATACGCTAGTCTACTCTGGAATATCGATGCCCCATCTCGATACTCCCACAACTAGGAGCATTTGAAGGATGTACTTACCGACTACCTCTGCCCTACTAGTATGATCTGTATCATAATCCTGGTAGTCAAGTACTCATCCTAAGGGCTTTATAAACATGTAATAGAGAGACAATAAGTGTACATGTTAAGATAAAGAGTAACCAGATAGCCTACTATCATGTCGAGCAAGAAAGTCCTCCCTATATATGTCCAAGCATCCACTACAATATACATCATATATATAGTAATGGCCTCTAGGGCATACATATAACTAACAATCTCCCACTTGCACTAAGGCCATTTGTTGTAGTATCTCATACTCAACGTCCTGTAGAAATCTCTCTAGGGAAAGGCCTTTGTGAGTGGATCCACCGTGTTATCCTTCGCGTCAACTCTCCTTACCTCAATCCCCTGGAGATCAACCATCTCCATGATCAGGTAATATTATCCTCAGAATTCGTCTGGATCGCTGATGAGACCGGTGTTCCTAGGCCAAAACCATAACTCCATTGTTGTCACTATAACAGTTATTGGACGCTCAATGGTAGAAACCATGTTCATCTTATGAACAAGAATTATCCAGAGTAGTATTGTTGGTCGCGATGTATTCAGCCTTTATCGTCTAGTTTGCCATGGTATCTAGCTTGGAACTCTTCCAACATACCGTCCATCCACTGAGGGTAAAGACAAAGCCCTAGACTGTCTTTCAGTCGACCTTATCACTCTGGAAGCTCGAATTGGTAAAGGACTCCCACTGGAGTTTGCTGTTACCAAAACCCCAAGAAAATTTCTTCGGTGCTTCTCAAGTACTTAAGAATGTCCTTCACAGCTATCCAGTGATTTTCCTAAGGTCTGATTGATTCCTAATCACTATACCTAGTGAGTTAGCTACATCTGATCTAGTACAAAACATCTCATACATGATAGAGCCTACTGCCGAAGCATAGGGTATCCTTTGCACGCAAGCTCTCTCCAAATCAGTCTTGGAAGACTTCTTTTTGGAGAGAGTGATTCCTGAGTAAGTGGGCGAACCAACACTCTTAGAATCTTCCATACTAAACTCCTTTAGTACGGTGTTAATGTACCTAGATTTGGGACACTCCCAACATCCACTTAGATCTATCACCATAAATTATAATCCAGAAGATGTAGTAGGTATCATCCAGATCTTCCATGGAGAATCCTTATGATAATAGGAGTTTGACCGAGTGTAGTATATAAAACCATTTCCTATCAAGAGTATGTCATCTACGTACTATACATAGAAGACAACCTTACTCTCTACTGTTAGTGTATATTCCCTAGAGGCCATTACTGTATCATACTAGTTTGTATATTACTTAATGGAAGATTGCGATATTCACAGTTGTATAGACAGTCTTGCTCAAAATGGTAGTATGCTACTTGGTTTGTTTCTAATTCAATATGAGCATGTGTTTCTTTTAGCATATCGCTTATACATATTAGTGGAGCCCTTAGGATCTTTGCTTGATTACCAGCATTGTGATGGCAGTCATACTAGTGGGGGCTGGGTAATCTACAAGCACATCCTTATACAGGTCCCTAGTCATAGGATTATCGAGATGGGGCATTGATACTTCGGAGTAGACTAGCGTATACGCTTCTCATCCCAGCAGGAGATAGTATGCGGGTGCTCGTTAGGTTACGAGTACACTAGACAGGACTCATCGGGAACTGTTGGTTGGTACTATACCTATCGTCAGATAACAGTTCCCAGGTGACAGGAGTACAGCTTAGTCCGTCGACTTGACACTTCTACTTCGCCTCGAGTGTGTTCCCACTGTACTTTGATTACTACCCTACCATTGCTCAAAGGAGTCGTGCAAACAGGTAGTAGTTGGGTGCAGTCCCGAAGCACTTGGAGGCAGTAGCGGTTAGATAGGATTCGTCTCTCCCGGTATTGGGGGTTGATATCGCACTATGTCTAGGAGAGCCATTACACAAAGTCCCTGGCCAGGGCAAGCGAGATTTACTGGTAGTGTTTCCAGTAGTTTCTCAGGGTGTTCTGGGCTACACTCCGGCACGACTTGTACCACTATTAGGGGTCTGACGTTTACCGCCCCTAGGCCCGACATGCGATACTCTTAGACGAATAGACCGGACTGTACGGAGATTGTCACATTCAGGCTCAGTAGGAGTTCGGATGGGTTTACCTCATCGGCCTTCTTATCGACGTCTACCTGGGGACTGTTACGTACAGCTAGTGCCGCTTGCGGTCTGTAGTTAAACCCACTGCCAGTGTAGTGTCGAGTCTTTAGAGTCCCACACAGAGAGTTTCCCTGCACTGGACAAAAGGTGTAGAGGCCGTATGGTTTTACGGCAGGGCTACGATCACTTACGTGCACTCGTGCGCGTATGATGTTCGGGCAGCCAATACTAGTGGGCTTTGGTTTAAGCCGGATACTAGTATTGTACAGATGGATTAGTTTTGTCTTCTGTGTATTCGTGTTCTACGAAATGCGGATGCGGGTGTGTATGCACGGTTGTGAGGAGCGAAGAAGGAGGTGTCTCATGAGGTGAGGAAAATGTTTATTAATCTTTTTAATGATAATTATATTATGGCTAATTGGTTTGACCATTTGACCATGCTTAACCATTTGACCTAGTTGACTATTGTTGACTTAGATATTTTGTGAGCTCTAGATTCTTCTTATTCATTTGGATTTATTTTTGAGATGATAATGGTCAAATCAAGGGTAGCCATCAACATTATCATGATAAAAGATTACTAAATATATTTTATATGGATCATTATCTTTTGTGCTTTCTCTCTCATCCAAAAAGAAAGCCCCCATGATTCATCCTTCTTCTTCCTCTCTAGATTTTTCTATATCTCTCATGTGTTGAGAAAAATAGAAACTAAATAGACAAACAAATCCATCTTCTTCCTCTACATCACCTAGGACATCAAGAGTAGTAAACTTGTTGCCCTAGTTACCTCGGCTTGAGGTTGAGCTCGGACTATAGGCTCTCGGGTGGATTGTCTTCGACTCAAGGAGGCCGCGGAGGTGACCAAGATCCGGATCGATCCTCGGAGCTCACATGGACGAGGAGGACAGCGGAGGGAAGAACTGAAGGACCGTTTTCGTGAGGTATAATCTTCGTTAGATTAAACCTCTAGTAGTTCGTTAGTAATGGTTTTGCAAAGATTATTAAGAGTTAGTCTATGTTTCTTTGTAATAAAGTTTCGATTTTTACTTGTTCCGCCTCCTCGCTAGCTTGCGGGGTGAGCGACATAGACTTACAGTGGTATCAGAGCCTAGCTAAACCATCACTAACAGTTTAAATGACAGTTAAAACTACGAAAACGAAAACAACCCGAAAACAACGAACCTAATATTGAAGTTTCTGTCGAAATTTTAATGAACTCTGAAAAATATTTAAACATGTACAGAGTCATCTTTGAACAGTAAAAGGGCCACAGAACAAAATTGGGACATTTCCTCACTGGGGGGGTGGCCACATAGCCTGTAATTCCGGCCAGGCCGGTTTTTGTATGGTGGAAATGCTTCAATTTTTGTATTTGGCTTTTTGACTTATATCTTGGGTTTCAGGAGTTGTTTGCTTTCGCCGATTTTGACTTTACTGAAAGTTATACACTGTAGGACTGCGGGTGTTTCGAAGTCGTAACTTTAACGTCGTTTAATGTTCTGTGTTTGTGAAATGATATATATACTGAACATCTACTAATCGCTATACATCGATTAGTGGGGGTTGTGCATATCTATGATCTGTGATGTTGGTTTGTGGATATGAACTTGTTGGATCGTCGTGATGAATAGCCGGGGATGTGAGATGAGGGTTTTCATTTTTCATTCAATATAATATTTGTAATTTGATGTAATATTATTTCATGGTCGCTCATCCGGGTTGAGGTTGTAGCCACCATTGTATATTATTTCTTTTACTGTTTTTGCTCCTAGGATAGACCCAAGGTGGGGTGCACAAACTACCGGGTACTTTGAAGTGTTGAGTGGCCTACTCATGTTGTTGAGGGAGGCTGCCTCACTTCGGGTGTTTGGCGGATAGTTTGCCGCACCCGTAGGGGTCTAGGGTGGGGTTTGGCTATTCATTGTGACCATGTAATCCGTCTTTCGTTACAGGCTCAAATGAAGTGCGGGTTCCTAGTATATCCAATGTGTTCATCTGTGATCTGGAATGGCTATCATTGCATCTGACGAATATTTATATCTATATATGATATCTAGTAGGCGTTACTTATATTTTGCATCCGCGCTATTCTAGCCCCCGCTCTGTCGTTAGTTAAGTAACCTAACGGGTGATGACGGGGCCCAGTGGGGAATGCGGATGGCATAAGCGTACGTCATATTTTCGTTGTTTTCTGCAATGGTATGATTAAATTGATGGGACGCATTATATTAATGCAAAGAAAACAAACCAAAGCTGAATCGTTGGAACAATTTCAAAACCACTCGGTTTTTTCAAAACAGAAAAACTTTTAAAAACGCGGAGCTTAAACCACTCCTTTTAAAAGCTATCAAGATTCCTTCGATTATATCAAGTTCACTACGTTCACGGTTTCGTCAAAACCATTCGTAGCCCTCCGTCATTTCATATGTATATTCAATAGTATTCAAGCTATGTTTGTTGATCTTCGTCAAGGCATAGTGATTGGTAGCTGTTGGGTGTTCATATGTAGCATAGATAAATGCGTTGGTTTGGGACAGTCGTATTACCTTGTTGACCTTCGTCAAGGGTATATACGGGTGGGTTCAAATTAACCTGGACAATGATGGGTAGAACTTGACATGTGACTTATGATTTGTTGACCTTCGTCAAGGTCATAAGAGCATGGGGCAAAAATCCACATCGGGAGTTTCTAAGAAAATTGAAACTTACTAGTGCTACATACCATTTGGAGTTTGATAATGTTGGTAGGATTCCTTCAGCATTATCACACAATGATATTTGGATCCCGATCCTACTATGAGTATCCGCTACTCCTCGGGAGACTTTTTCACTTAACGATCAATGCTATAAACCAAGTAGGTGTCTAGAACAGTGTTAGCGGGGCTACGCCTCCAGGGAAAAGAGCTTATTTAATTAAGGAACTTCATGAAAGCGTCGTAAAACCTCCCTCGAAGTACCGACACTAGCCTGGCTGAACGGTTAAGCAAGTATTGTACGGTGAGATTAATCCTGACTAATTCTTCTTTTATGGTTTGAGGAAGGATTCGAGAAACAGTGGGATCCATCCTATTTAGATAAACTAAAAATCAATCTAAACTTGCAAGAGCATCATGCTAAGTGTTTTCTTCTCTCTCTCTTAATTGCAGCGACCCAGTGACCAGACATAGGTTACATCTAGATAATAAAATGATTGAATCTGACTGTAATGACTGGCAAAGGTCTGTCCAGATGTCCATTACCCATGACAAACTGGGACACCTCTTCACTAATCAAACCCCTGCCGTCTCAGGACCAGTTTCCATCGTCACGAATACTGATATCCGTAAGACATCGGAAAAAGGCTGTGCGAATACCAAATGCCTCGTGTTGGCCTCAGTTGATGGTGCATACCAGAGGCAGCACGAGAAGATGGACTTAGTTTCTATCTTCCTCCATAACAAAGATTTATATGGAGAGCAATCTCGTATCGCAAGATATTAGACCTCGAACGAATTGCTTCAAGCGGGGTTGGCTGTCGGGTCATCTGTAGGGGACAACGTCCTTACAGAGACTAGCTATTTTGATGAGCTCACGGACCTGAAGACCAGGTTGAAGAACGGGTTAAATATAGACTTGATTTTACAGTCTCTACCCTCTACTTACACCCTGAAGGAAACCAGGGAAGTAGAAGGAAAGGGAAGGGCAAAAGTTTCGGGACTAGATGTGGTGAAGGAGGGACGTTCCTATTGTTACGGGAAAGGACATTGGCAGAGGGATTGCAGGGTTAGCAGAACCAGTAGCCAGGATTAGAAGCATGTTGTGGCTTCGGCTTCGGGTGTGTTTGTAATAGAAAACTGTATGTCAATTAACTCTACTTCCTGGGTACTAGATACCGGATCAGGATCTCATATCTGTAATTCATTACAGGCTTTGAGAAACCGTAGAGTTATCAGGGTAGGTGATATGACTCTCAGAGTTACGAACGGAATGAGCGTGAACGCTGAATCCGTAGGGGAATATCACCTAGGATTGACAAGTGGGCAGATATTGATTCTACGTAACTGTTTATATGTACCTAGTCTAGCATGTAATATCATATCTGTATCCTTACTCTCTAAGAAAGGATATGATTTTACGTTTGTAGGCGATGTGGTCCACATCCACCTAAATCAAGTTCTGATTGGGTCAGGTACATTAGATAATGGTATATACGTATTAAATCAAGCTCAGGTTTTCAGTGTCCAGAACACACTTAAAAGAAAGTCTCCGGAATTAAATCAGAATTTCTTATGGCATTGTAGACTGGGTCACATCAATGAAATACGGTTGACGAAGTTGCATAAAGAAGGATATTTGGATCCGTTCGAATATCAATCTTATGCTACTTGTGAATCTTGTCTCATGGGAAAGATGACAAAGACTCCGTTCACTGGACACGGAGTAAGAGCGAGTGAGCTCTTAGGACTTGTACACAGCGATGTGTGTGGTCCAATGTCTACACATGCGCGAAGTGGTTATTCATACTTCATTACTTTTACGGATGATTTCTCTAGGTATGGACATGTCTTCCTGATGAATCATAAATCCGAGGCCTTTGAGAAATTCCGGGAATACAAGAATGAAGTGGAAAAACAAACAGGCAAAAGTATCAAGACACTAAGATCTTATCGAGGTAGTGAATACTTGAGTGCCGAGTTCCTGGGCTACTTAAAAGAGAATGGAATTCTCTCTCAGCTTACTCCTCCATACACACTGCAACACAACGGTGTATCGGAAAGGCGGAATCGAACTCTATTGGATATAGTTCGTTCCATGATGAGTAAGGCTGAGTTACCGCGATCTTTCTGGGGTTATGCACTAGAAACAGCTGCATATCTTTTGAACAAGGTTCCAACCAAGACTGTGCCTACCACACCATATCAGATGTAGAGTAGGAAGAAACCCTGTCTTAAGTATCTTAAGACATGGGGATGTCCAACTTTTGTAAAAAGGCAACATGCGGACAAGCTCGAGGCACGCTCAGTACTGTGTAAGTTTATGGGATACCCCAAGAACTCCAGGGGGTATCTTTTTTATTCCGCAGAGGAACAAAAGGCTTTTGTTTCTCAGCATCCCCACTTCTTGGAAACTGAATTTTTAGAAAATCAGATAAGTAGGAACGCAATAGAACTAGAAGAAATTCCAGAACCACAAGCTATTACTGAAAGCTTGGTAGAACCAGAAGTTTCAGGAGAACCGGACATCCCAGCGCCACTCCGCAGGAGTAGTAGGCAATCTCATCCGCCCGAGAGATACTACGGTTTTCTCATAAACGGGGATCGAGAGGATTACATCATTGAAAATGATGAGCCTACTAGCTTCCAGCAAGCCATTCATAGCGGTGACTCAGTAAAATGGCTGGATGCAATGCGGACCAAGATGGAGTCCATGTACATCAACAAAGTTTGGACTTTGGACATTGCTCCAGAAGGGGTGAAACCCGTAGGCTACAAATGGATCTTCAGAAAGAAGATTGGTGTAGATGGGCAGGTTGAAACCTATAAAGCTAGACTTATTGCAAAGGATTTTTGTCAAAGACCTATTTTGGACTATGACGAAACATTTTCTCCAGTGGCTATGCTCAAATCCATTCAGATCCTTCTTGCCATTGCTGCCTTCCACGATTATGAGATCTGGCAGATGGACGTAAAGACAGCTTTTCTAAATGGAAATTTGGAAGAGTGCGTCTATATGGATCAGCCGGAGGGTTTCATTCAGAGTGGCTGCAGCGGTAAAGTGTGCAAGTTGCTTAAGTCCATTTATGGACTTAAACAGGCATCGGGGAGTTGGAACATCTGCTTTGATGATACTATCTAAGAATTTGACTTTATCAAAATCCAGATGAACCATGCATATATAGTAAGATTGTAGGGAGAACTGTTGTATTCCTCGTCTTGTACGTGGATGACATTCTCTTAATAGGAAATGACATTCCTATGCTACAGTCAGTCAAAAGATTCTTGTCACAGAGGTTCTCCATGAAGGACCTGGGCGATGCAAACTACATTCTGGGGATCCAGATCTATCGTGATAGATCTAAGAGGATGTTGGGACTTTCGCAGTCCAGATACATCGACACCATACTGAAACGATTCAGTATGGAAGATTCAAAGCGCGGTAACCTACCGGCTTGTCACGGAATCACCCTATCTAAAGAGATGTCTCCAAAGACTGATTTGGAAAGGGCTCGCATGTCATCTATACCCTACGCATCGGCTGTAGGCTCTATAATGTATGTGATATTGTGTACCAGACCAGATGTAGCATGCACACTAAGCGTTGTAAGCAAGTATCAGTCTGACCCAGGGGAAAAACACTGGATAGCAGTAAAGAACATTCTCAAGTACCTGAGAAGGACTAAGGAGATATTCTTGGTGTATGGGGGAAAAGACCTCTAGATCGAGGCCTTTGCTGACTCCAGCTTCCAGAGTGACAAGGATGATTCCAAATCCATGTTGGGTTATGTCTTTACCCTCAATGGAAGGGCGGTTTGTTGGAAGAGCTCCAAGAAGGAAACCGTTGCGGACTCGACGATGGAAGCGGAGTACATAGCTGCTTGCGATGCCACAAAGAAGCTGTCTGGAAGAAGAAGTTCCTCACGGAGCTTCAGGTGGTTCCTACCATTGTTGATCCAATACCGCTGTATTGCGACAACAACGGCGCTTCGCCTTAGCGAAGGAACCCAGGTCCTATCAGAAGTCCAGGCACATCTTGAGGTGGTACCTCCTGATCAGGGAGATCATAGATCGCCGGGAGATCGAGGTGAGGAGAGTAGATTCGAAGAATAACACTGCAGATCCACTCACGAAGGCCATACCCCAGACTCAGTTCGAGCGGCTGATCGAGATAATAAGTCTTCGATATGCCAGTACATGGCCCTAGTGCAAGTGGGAGATTATTAGTGTATATGCGCTAGAGGCCATTACTGTATCATACTAGTTTGTATATTACTTAATGGAAGCTTAGGATATTCACAGTTGTATAGACAGTCTTGCTCAAAATGGTAGTATGCTACTTGGTTTGTTTCTACTTCAATATGTGCATGTGTTTCTTTTAGCATATCGCTTATACATATTAGTAGAGCCCTTAGAATCTTTGCTTGATTACCAGCATTGTGATGGCAGTCACACTAGTAGGGGCTGGGTAATCTACAAGCACATCCTTATACAGGTCCCTAGTCGTAGGATTATCGAGACGGGGCATCGATACTCTGGAGTAGACTAGCGTATATGCTTCTCATCCCAACAGGGGAGATGGTTTATCCTACAGCCATTAGTACGTCATACTGGAGATAGTATGCAGGTGCTCGTTAGGTTACGAGTACATTGGACAGGACTCATCGGGAACTGTTGGTTGGTACTATACCTATCGTCAGATAACAGTTCTCAGGTGAAAGGAGTACACCTTAGTCCGTCGACTTGACACTGCTACTTCGCCTTAAGTGTGTTCCCACTGTACTTTGATTACTACCCTACCACGGCTCAAAGGAGTCGTGCAAATAGGTACTAGTTAGGTGCAGTCCCGAAGCACTTGGAGGCAGTAGCGGTTAGATAAGATTTGTCTCTCCCGGTATTAGGGGTTGATATCGCGCTGTGTCTAGGAGATACATTACACAAAGTCCCTGGCCAGGGCAAGCGAGATTTACTGGTAGTGTTTCCAGTAGTTTCTCAGAGTGTTCTGGGCTACACTCCGGCACGACTTGTACCGCTATTAGGGGTCTGATGTTTACCGCCCCCTAGGCCCGACATGCGATACTCTTAGACAAACAGATCGGACTGTATGGAGATAGTCACATTCAGGCTCAGTAGGAGTTCGGATGGGTTTACCTCATCGGCCTTCTTATCGACATCTACCTGGGGACCGTTACGTACAGCTGTGCCGCTTATGGTATGTGGTTAAACCCACTGCCAGCATAGTTTCGAGTCTTTAGAGTCCCACACAGAGAGTTTCCCTGCACTGGGCAAAAGGTGTAGAGGCCGTATGGTTTTACGGTAGGTCTACGATCACTTACGTGCACTCGAGCGCCTATGATGTTCGGGCAGACAATACTAGTGGGCTTTGGTTTAATCCGGATCCTAGTATTGTATAGATGGATTGGTTTTGTCTTCTGTGTATTCGTGTTCTACGAAATGCGGATGCGGGTGTGTATGCACGGTCGTGAGGAGCGAAGAAGGAGGTGTCTCATTAGGGTTTTGACCATTGACTTGGTCAAAACCAATATGAGGTGAGGAAAATGTTTATTAATCATTTTAATGATAATTGTGGTATGGCTAATTGGTTTGACATTTTGACCATGCTTGACCATTTGACCTAGTTGACTATTGTTGACTTAGATATTTTGTAAGCTCTAGATTCTTCTTATTCATTTGGATTTATCTTTGAGATGATAATGGTCAAATCAAGGGTAGCCATCAACATTATCATGATAAAAGATTACTAAATATATTTTATATGGATCATTATCTTTTTTGCTTTCTCTCTCATCCAAAAAGAAAGCTCCCATGGTTCCTCCTTCTTCTTCCTCTCTAGATTTTTCTATTGCTCTTATGTGTTGAGAAAAATAGAAACTAAATAGACAAACAAATCCATCTTCTTCCTCTACATCACCTAGGACATCAAGAGTAGCAAACTTGTTGCCCTAGTTACCTCGGCTTGAGGTGGAGCTCGGACTATAGACTCTCGGGTGGATCGTCTTCGACTCAAGGAGGCCGCGGAGGTGACCAAGATCCGGATCGATTCTCGGAGCTCACATGGACGAGGAGGACAGCGGAGGGAAGAACCGAAGGACCGTTTTCGTGAGGTATAATCTTCGTATCACAATAGATTAAACCTATAGTAGTTCGTTAGTAATGGTTTTGCAAAGATCCTTAAGCGTTAGTCTATGTTGCATTGTAATAAAGTTTCGATTTTTACTTGTTCCGCCTCCTCGCTAGCTTGCGGGGTGAGCGACATAGACTTACATCTACTACCTTCTTGTATATACAAGGTTCATCTACTATTTTGATGAAGTCAAACTCTTTGACTGCCGCATCAAAATAGATGTTCCAACTCCACGATGCTTGCTTTAATCCTGATGGACTTAAGCATAGCTTTGAAAGTCTTAACTTTTCCATCTACACCAAGAATCTTCTCAAGATCCATTTGCTCCCAATGGGTTTTACCCCTTTAATTGCAACATATAAAGTCATACTTTGTTGGTGTACATGAATTCCATCTTTGATCGCATAGGATCCAGCCTTTTCATAGAGTCCCCACTCGTGATGTCCTGCCTGAACCTGGGTGGGTCATCATCTACCATGATGCAATCCCTGCTGCCACCGTCACCGAGGAAACCGTAGTATCTCTCATGTGGATGAGTAACCCTACCAGATTCATGGAGAGGCTGAGGTTCGTTAGAGACTATTGAATCCTTTGGTTTCACCAAATCATCGGCTGTTAGTTTGTCCAGCTGGAACTTCTTCCAGTTCTACCTCATGACCACTAATTTCTTCATAAGAAATTCCTTTTCTAGAAAAAAGGTGGCATGCTGAGAAACAAAACACCTTTTGCTCCTCAGTATGGTAGAAGATATTCCCTCGTAAATGTTCGGGATATCCAACAAATTTATACAGAACTGACCTTGCCTCGAGCTTGTCTGGATCTTGCCTTTCAACATAGGCCGGATAACCCCATATCTTAACTCGTTTAAGACATGGTCTCTTCCCATACCATATCTCATATAGAGTGGTAGCCACTGATTTGGTTGGAACCCCATTCAATAGGTACGCAGCTTCTCAAGTGCATAACACCAAAAGGAAACAGGTGACTCGGCAGTACTCATCATAGAGCGCGCCATATCTCATAGGGTGCGATACCTCTACCCCGATACACCGTTTTGTTGTGGTGTATACGAAGGAGTAAGCTGAGAGAGAATCTCATTCTCCTTTTAGAAAATCCAGGAACTCCATGCCCAAGTATTCGCCTCCTCGATCACATCAAATGACCTAATACTTCTACCTGTCTGATTCTCAACTTCAAGCTTATATTCCTTGAATTTCTCAAAAGTTTCAGACTTGTGTTTCAACAGGAACATATGTCCGAATCTTGAGAGATCGTCAGTGAATATAATAAAGTACGAAGAACCAACCTTGGCATTTATAGACATAGGACGGTATACATCATCATTTATCAGTCCCAAGTGTTCACTAACTCTTTCTCCGTTTCCAGTAAACGGAGTATTGGTCATTTTATCTTTGAGACAAGACTGGCAAGTATCATAAGATGAAAATTCGAACAGATTCTCACATTCATCCTTATATAACTTAGCTGGTTATGTCGCATTGATATGACCTAGTCTACAATGTTGCAAGAAGGATTCGTTCATTTCTAAACTACTCCTCATGTGTGTATTCTGTATACTTTGAACTGTGGTTTGATTTAGAACATATATGCTATTACATAACGTGCCTGACCCAATCAACTCTTGATTCAGGAAAATGTTCACAACATTATCCTCCAATACAGAATTATATCTTTCTTTAACTCAATAAAGAATATGATGTAATGTTGTATATCAGGTTCGGTATTTAATAACATTTGTTCAGAATCAATATATTTACCATTTGGTAATACAAGATAATATGTGCCAACAGATTTGGCTGCAATAATTGCACCATTCTCTAACATTTAGAGATATATCACCCAATCTCAGTTCTCTACCTTTCTATAGCCTATGTAACAGATTACATATGTGGGATCCTCATCCGGTATCTCATACCTAGGACGTAGAGCATACTGAGAAACAGTTCTTGGTAATGAACACACCCGATGAATATGCATCTATATGCTAATTTTTCGAATGGGTGGCATGGAAATCCGGATATTCTCCTATTTCCTGCCCGGACTTATAACAATTATAAGTTAGAGCGGAACCAACGTTCCCCAGCACAGTATAATAAGCAGGTTCGGTCAATGCATCCATATTATTATCTTGATTAAGGCGTGACATGATCGCTACCAGGAGAGAGAGAGAGAAAAGAAAATACTATGCATGCGCTCTTGCAAGATAAGATTGGTTATTATTTTATCTAATAAGGATGGCTCCCACTGTTTATCAAATCTTCCTTCAAATCCTAAAAGGTAAGGCTAGCCGGGATTAATTACACCCTACAAGTTCGCCAATCTTTCGACCAGGCCAGTGTCGGTACTTTGAGGCAGGTTCCCCGTGCTTTCACACAGACCTAATTAAATAAACCTCATTTTCCCAGGGGCGTAACCTCGTTAACACCTTTCTAGACACCTACTTGATCGGCTAATTGTAATGTATAAAACTCTTCCACAAGTAACTCTTACTCGCAGTGGGTATCGGGATCCAACTATCTCATAGAAGGTATGCAGTCTCATTGCAAATTTCAACACTTGAAATTCCTGATAATATTTTGCCATAAGCGATCTATGACCTTGACAAGGTCAACAAACCATAAATCACAACTCAAGTTCAAACCGTATATTTCATGATTGAATTAAACCCACCCGCACGACCCTTGACAAGGTCAACAAGGTCGCATGACTACCCTAATCCAATCGCATCATATGCTTTGCAGATAAGCACTAATCAGCTACCGCACACTACGCCTTGACAAGGTCAACAAACGCAGCACGAATACTAAATACTACTTATCTGAAATGACGGAGGGTTACGACAGGTTTTAAGAAAACCATTTGCGTAATGAACTTGATATCGTTGTAGAATCGAGTAATTTTGAAAAGGAGTGTTTTTGAGGATTTTGCTAGTTTTGCTAAAGAGGTCACTCCTGGTGAAGGGATCTTGGCTCTTTTCTTATCGAATAAGGTGCAGGATATTTTACAAATACCACTATGCAAAGCATGAACTAAAAAAGTAATCAAAAGACAAAACCGAGTGGGTTGTAGCATCTGCTAGTTTCGCTAAAGAGGTCACTCCCGGTGAAGGGATCTCGGCTCTTTCCTTATCGAATAAGGTGCTGGATATTCTACAAGGAATACCACTATGCAAAACAAGAACTAGAAAAGCAATCAAAAACAAAACCGAGTGGGTTGTAGCATCTGCTAATTTCGCTAAAGAGGTCACTCTCGGTGAAGGGATCTCGGCTCTTTCCTTATCGAATAAGGTGCTGGATATTCTATAAGGAATACCGCTATGCAAAGCAAAAACTAGAGCTACCAGTTTTTAAAACAAGATTTTACAACATCTTTAGGTTTCTTTTATTTCATTAATCTCATTAATGAAGTCCCATCAATTTTGCTTTCTAAGCATCACAGAAGAAATGAAAGTAGCAATATTTATTATATATCATATATATAATATAAGCATTCATCTCAGAATATCAAGTGATCACATCACAGAATATCAGCAGCAGAAGAATCACATATAAAATATTGGATATACTAGAAATTCCGTGTTTTCAATTTCGCCAGTAAAAAACACGGATTCCACGGTCGTGATGAATAGCCAAACTCACATCCCCAGACCCCTACGAGAGCGGCAAGCAACCCTACCAATTCTAGAGTTAGGAGACCCAGTCTCGACTCCTCGAGATGGTCTCCCACTGGACCCTAGAACCCGGTTACTTGTGCTCTCCACCTTGGGTCTATCCTAATGCGGAAAAGTAAATAATATATATCAATGGTGGCATCATCCTCAACCCGGAAGTGCCCCAATAAAAGAATATTACATACAAGTTTTTATATGAATGAAAATGAAAAACTCTCATCTCACATAAAAAAAACCCGGCTATTCAAAACACAACGATCCAATATAATATATGACAGCAACACATAACATCACATGTCATCAACGTAAGTAAATATGCGTATCCCAATTATTGTTGACATATAGCAACGGAACCGGCGATACACCACATATTACACTTACGGTCGCAGAAAAGAAAGTGAAAAACTAAAACAATTGAAATCTGCAACCACCTTAGATATCATAAAGCCAATGTATCACATACTTTGGATTTCATGCCTAACCAAATGAATTCCTTAGACATCGCATGCCTAACAATTATAAACCCCACATTTTAGTCTCGATATTGAAAACACTTTCCAATAACCTGTCAGATAATTCAACAAGATTCCCGATAACCTGATCGAATGCTCGTCGGAAACTTTAATAGACGGCCGCACCCCCGATACCATCGACGAAGTGCACTTAAGCGGAACACCGAGGCTACGAGCACCCGAACGGATGCTTTTGGCGAGAGGGTTCTCCTATAGTCACTTGGTCGGGGCTATGGGGCGTGGCTATCTAGTAAGGTTACCCGGCGAGTATCCGCGTACACTATGTGATTGCGATGGACTTTTGATCCACATCAAAATTCTGTGGCAACCAATCAAATGAGACTAAATTGCTAGATTTATAAAATTCAAACTAGTTATCACATAACTAATTATTTTGGATTCCAAATATTGTATCCAAATCACAGATAGTTAGACGATGTTAAACTTTTTGATCGAATTAACAAACACCCAAAATTTCCCAAAGAGCTCAACACTTGAGCGAAGTTTAAAAAGTACTCAGAACAGTCCACGGCACCTGTGAACCATCCGTAGAAGGGACAACCCAAGCCTCACTCATGTCGCCACGGAACTGGCACAAACCCTAGGGTACCACGGTTCCGCGATCTAAAAAGTCGAATTTGGATATCGTTCTTCTAGAGGGTCCACAGAATCGCTTGCATGATTTTTTGAAGATTTTAAATTTGGAAAAAATCCAACTCTTAGAAAATTTCCAGCGAGGGAAAATATGGGTTATTGATATCCGTTCAAACGTTTTAACATCGTCTAAAAAACCCGAATAGATGTTAGAATTACAACTATGAAGCACTCCGAATTGCCTTTGCACAAAGATAACATCACATGCAAATTTTGCAAAAACAAGCAACACCTGAAATACTAAAACCCAGAGACTGGAACACCCTAAAAAATTCAACCTAGAATTCCCCCAAAAAACCAAGCAGGCTGGTATTTAATGAGGTGTGGCCGGCCAAAATCCGGCGAGGGGGGTTAAATTTTCTACTGTGTTCATGTTACATCTCATATAATATTCTGCAGTTGCTTAAAAAAAAATTAGACTCTCTGAAAATTTCAACAGAAACTGGGTTTATATTTCGAGTGTTTCGGAGTTGTTTCAGTTTCGTAATCCTACAAATATCGTCTAATTC
Source organism: Agapanthus africanus (assembly GCA_030015575.1). Lineage (NCBI taxonomy): Eukaryota > Viridiplantae > Streptophyta > Magnoliopsida > Asparagales > Amaryllidaceae > Agapanthus > Agapanthus africanus. Next base: position 83,538,777 of record CM057343.1, read on the forward strand.
TCTATCTTAGATCTGATACCACTGCTGGGTTACCTAGCATGACAGCAAGGTTTCGGGTGGTATCATCCATGGCGTTTTCAAATTTTTGCCACACTAAAGAACTCTAACCCTAGAATCTTAACTAGAGATTTATATGAACTAGCAATGCAAACAACTTTACATCTAAGTGAATGAGGAATACAACCTTTGTTGACCGGTCCTTCACTTCTAAAGCTCCGTGTTGTAGTCCCTTCGCTCCAAGTAGTGAACACCCGAACTCTAGTAAGGGTTCACATGAAGAAATGAACAAGCTTGCTTGAAGTCTTCGAGACCGAAAATGATCTGCGTCGAGGAGACTCAAGCTCATGCCACCTCTTCACTAATGGTAGATTAGTGAAGCAAACACCTTAAACTAAATGGCTAATACAGTAGAGAATGATGAAGTAGGAATTTTTCTCACTTTAGATTTATTTTTCTCACAATATCTCATCATCTTGAGAAAAGCTAGAAAGCTTTCTCATGAGGAAGAAGAAGATTAAGTGGAGAAGAGAATGAAACTCATGAGGTGAGAATAGTAACCATGGGTGAGTTAGTATCATACACTAACTCATTTAGAGACTAAACCATGGCTAACAATAATGGTTAGGTTAATAAATATCTACAAGTAAAACAAAATTAGTGGACTTGGTCAATGGTTCCACAAGCTTCTACAAGCTTGAACCATGTGACTAATTTCCAACAAATTTTGATTAATTTTAAATAAATAAAACCTAACATTAACATAAGCATGGTGTGAGTATTATACACCCATGTATCATGTGGCATCAAGCATGACATAAATAAAATGTACATTAATATATATCACATATATACTATATGCACACAAGTGAGAAAAAGAAATGTTTAAGTGAGCTAATATTAGTTAATGTAAATTCAATATATCAAATATATAATTATACATTAAATTATTAAATAAACACTTGATTTAATAATCCGGCTATATCACATATAACCGACTAATATCAAATGTAACAACTTATCGAATCAACACTTGATCTGATAACCCGGCTATATCACATATAACCGATCGATATCACATATCATGAGAATAGAATGCGGTATCACATACGCGTATTAATCTCGGTCCCGCACATATCACATATGTGCTCCTACTTCGTTTCGCATGAACCAGGAAATCTCTGTGTAGGACTCTAAAGAGTCGTCAATACGCTGGCAGTAGGTGATGATCATATCAAATACCCACAAGCCGCAAGCGGTCTGCTAAATGTAACGGCCATCCGAGTATTAAGCGATCAGATGATCAACAAGCAAGCTTGCTCATACTCCTGCGAATCCAATCAATAACACTACTGTACAGTCCGGTCTTTTCGTCAGATATGTCGCATATCGCAGCCTGGGGGTGGTAAACGTCAGACCCCAATATCCTGATAATTCATGCCGATGTGAGGTCCATAACGGTTCAAGAAACTACTGATAACACTTACCAGTAAATCTCAGCAACCCTGGTCAGGGATTTCCTGTTATGGCCAATCGAGCATAGCGCAATATCAACCCCCAATACCAGAAGAGACGAATCCCCTCCTATCGCTTATTACCTCCATGTGACTCGGGGCTGTACCCAAAAACCATCGTTTTTCACAATCTCTTGAACGTGGTAAGGTGGAAATCAAAGCACGGTAGAAATCACACAACACTCTATAACAATCTCAGGTCGACAGACTAACCTGTACCGGTGTCACCAGAGAACTGCTATCCGACGATAGGTATAATACCATATAGGAGTTTTCGGTGAGTCCGTCCAGTGTACCCAGTCTCTACTGACAACCCGTATACCTTCTCTGATGTCAAACACCAATGGATATGGGATCATCCATCGCCCATCATTTGGGTCGAGAAGCTATACGCTAGTCTACTCTGGTATATCGATGCCCTGTCTCGATACACCCACGACTAGGAACATTTGAAGGATATACTTAGCGACTACTCTATCCCCACTAGTATGATTTGCATCATAGTCCTGGTAGTCAAGTACTCATCCTAAGGGCTTTATCAACATGTAACATAGAGACAATCAGTGTACATGTTAAGATAAAGAGCAACCAGATAGCATACTATCATGTCGAGCAAGAAAATCCTCCATATATATATCCAAGCATCCACTACAATATACATCGCATGTACAGTAATGGCCTCTAGGGCATACATATAACTAACAAGCCCCATATCTTAACTCGTTTAAGAAATGGTCTCTTCCCATTCCATATCTCATATGGAGTGGTAGGCACTGATTTTGATGAAACTCTATTCAATAGGTATATGACTGTCTCAAGCGCATAACCCCAATAGGAAACAGGTAACCCATCGTTACTCATCATAGAGCGCACCATATCTAATAGGGTGTGATTCATTCGCTCCGATACACCGTTGTGCTGTGGTGTATACGGAGGAGTAAGCTGAGAGAGAATCACATTCTCTTTTAAATAACCCAGGAACTCCGTGCTCAAGTATTCTCCTCCCCAATCAGATCGAAAGATTTTAATACTTTTACCCATTTGGTTCTCTACTTCGCATTTATATTCCTTGAATTTCTCAAAAATTTCAGATTTGTGTTTCAACAGAAACACGTGTATGAATCTTAAGAGATCATCGGTGAATATAATGAAGTACGAGGAACCAACCCTGGCATGTGTAGACATAGGACTGCATACATCACTATGTATCAATCCCAAGAGTTCATTAGCTCTATCTCCGTGTCCAGTAAACGGAGTTTTGGTTATTTTGCCTTTGAGACATGACTGGAAAGTTTCATAAGATGTAAATTCAAACGGATTCAAATATCCATCCTTATGTAACTTAGCTAGTCGTGTCGCATTGATATGACCTAGTCTACAATGCAACAAGAAGGATTCGTTCATTTCTGAACTTTTCCTCTTGTGTGTATTCTGTACGTTAAGAACTGTACTTTTATTTAGAACATATAAACCGTTATATAACGTACCAAACCCAATCAACACTTGATTTAGGAAAATGTTCATAACATTATTCTCTACTACAAACGTATATCCTTCTTTATCTAATAAAGAAATCGATATTAAATTTCATATCATAGATGGTACGTAATAACAGTCGTTCAAGATCAATGTATTGTCATTTGGTAATATAAGGTGATATTCACCAACTGCTTTGGCTGCAACATTTGCATCATTCCCTACTTTTAGAGAATGATCACCCTTTCCCAGTTCTCTACCTTTCTTTAGCCCATGTAACATATTATATATATGGGATCCCGATCCGGTATCTAATACTCAGGACGTAGAGTGTACTGAGAAACAGTTCTCAGTAATAAACACACCTGAAGAAGATGAATCAACATGCTCATTCCTCGTTCGGGTCGCATAGGAATCCGAATATGCCCATATTTCCTACTCGGACTTATAACAATTATAAAATAGAGAGGAACCAATATTCCCCAGCTCATTATAACAAACGGGTTCGGTCAATACATCCATATTATTATCTTGATTAAGGCATGTCATGGTCGCTACCAGGAGAGAGAGAGAAGAAAAAACTTAGCGTATACTCTTGCAAGATTAGATTGGTTATTATCTTATCTAATCGGGATGGCTCCCACTGTTTTTATCAAATCTTCCTTCAAACCCTAAAAGGTAAAACTAGCCGGGATTAATTACACCCTACAAGTTCGCCAATATTTCGGTCAGGCCAGTATCGGTACTTTGAGGGAGGTTTCTCGTGCTTTCACACGGACCTAATTAAAATAAACCTCGTTTTCCTAGAGGCATAACCCCGTTGACACCTTTCTAGACACCTACTGGATTAGCTAATTGTAAAGTGCAAAACTCTCCCAGGAGTAACTCTTACTCGCAGTGGGTATCGGGATCCAACTATCTCATAGAAGATATGCAATCTTATTGCAAATTTCAACACTTGAAATTCCCGATAATGTTTTTCCCCTAGCGACTTATAACCTTGATGGAGGTCGACAAAGCATAGGCCGCTAGTCAAGTTCAACCCGTACATTTCCTGATTGAATTAAACCCACCCGTATGACCCTTGACAAAGGCCAACAAGGTCGTACGATTACCCTAATCCAATCGCATCATATGGTTGCAGATAAGCACTGATCAGCTACCGCACACTACGCCTTGACAAAAGCTAACAAACACAGCACGAATACTAAATAGTATTTATCTGAAATGACGAAGGGCTACGATAGATTTTTAAGAAAACATTTTGCGTAATGAACTTGATATCATTGTAGAATTGAGTGATTTTGAAAAGGAGTGGTTTAAGCTCCGCTTTTTAAAATCGAGTTTTTCAAAATAAACCGAGTGGGTGTAGTATCAGCTAGCTTTTGCTAAAGAGGTCACTCCCGGTGAAGGGATCTAGGCTCTTTCCTCATCGAATGAGGTGCTGGATATTCATCAAGGAACACCACTATGCAAAGCAAGAACTAGAGCTACTTTTTTGAAAATTTGATTCTACAACATCATTAGGTTTCTTTCCTTTTCATTAATCTCATTAATGAAGTCTCATCATTTATGCTTCCTAAGTATCACAGATAAAGAAACGAAAATACAACATACGCTTATGCCATCCGCATTCGCCACGGGATCCCGTCATGCAACGTTAGGTTAGTTAACTAACGAAAATACAACGCTTATTGACATTGAAACGTTCAATCGGACCATCGTTGAAAGTTTCGAAAATATTTTCGCCGACGAAATCACATTCCTAAACGACACGGATTTTGTGATTAATCAACCTCCACCCGAAAAAGTTGAACCACCACCATTTCTTCTTATCCAATACGAGAATGTGATTATTCTTCTGATACCTACTCATTCACATTCTCGTTTTCGTTCAGCATCACTATTCCGTCTCTACCAACCGAGACACAAACCCATTCTATTCCACCCCTTATCCCCTCCCTACTTCTTCACGTCGATAGGTGACATGTTCTTCTACCAACCTAGGTGCTACATTGATAAAATATTTGACTGGTTGGTGTTGACTTTTGGTCTTTATAAACCTTTATATTGACCAATAACTTTAACCCCCATCATAATTTTACATGCTTAATACTATTTTACTCAAGTTTGGGAGGGAATATTTTGGCTCTTGAAAGAAAATAAATTTTTACATAATTATGAGCCAAAAATAAGTTTGGGGGAAATGTCACTATCATTATTTCATGTCCCTGTTACTAGCTTTTCCTCCCAAGTCTACAGTTTTTTTAAGCTTAACAGATGACATCAGTGAGGACACTGTTGCAAACAGGTTTGGGGGAGGTTTGTGCTTATTCACTCATTATTTTGCATTATCATAAATAAAAGCACAAATTTTTTTTGATAATGAAAGTTTGAAAGTGAAAATTTACATTTTAAAGATAGGAATAGTTTGAGAAAAATAAGAAAGTTAGATATTTTCTTAAACGAAACTGGTAATAAGTAGTTATGAGCCATTCTCCCAAGGGTTAATAAGATGAAGGAAATTACTAATCTGAGAATAAAAATAAGTCTGAAAAATAGTCCCTATTTTTAAGTCCAAACATTTGAACGTTGATACCCTCCTATACACACTTGCACACATCTTGAAACTTGGGATAGTAGAGAATACCTTAAAATGCTCTTGTCTAAAAGCCTTGGTATGAAGAAAAATAAAAACATGAAGAAAAAATGGTGAAGAAAAATGAACACCGGTTTTGTAATTACTTAAAGCAGCATAAAAAAATATAACGATGGTGCTTTATCACCTAGTGCCTTAGACCAACAGGTTTGAGAGCCACTGCTGAGACTTAGGTGATGCAAGACGAGAAATTACGCCTAAATGAACGAGCACATTTGGTAATCGGTCGGTTAGTACCTCAAGAAGTATTAACGGTCGCATGAAGGATGTGTGAGCAATTTCATCGAAAATATTCACCGACTATAAAGTACTTTGGAAGATGGACAAGAGTATGATAGCTTGAATTGAATTCTCTGAATGCAGGGATGTCTCTTACACACACATAGGGGTATATGATCGATATTTGGATGAATGGTAGTGAGGAAAACTAAAGGAGATATTTTATTGAGGGATGATATAATTTCTAACATTTTTTCATGACTATTAAGATAGGGTTCATGGCAGCTGAAAAGCTAGTATAGTTAGAAACTCTTATTTTCAAGTTCGTTCTTTTATAGTTCTTATTTTTGTACGTAAATTTCATCTTCTTTCTTTTATTATAGGATTTTGTGGGTGTAATCTGCTGAAAATCCTTAGGAGACAACACTCCTCCTACTAGGAACACCTAGAGATTTAACGGCTTGTTGCACGTACCCAGTGCAATCGTGTTGCCTGCGAAAGTATGCTACTTAGGTTTTTCTTTTTCTTTTTCTCCCTCTCTTGAATAAATAGTTTGCTCGGGACGATAAAAGTTAAGTTTGGGGGTATTTGTTCAGTCGAAAATATCATACATTTGATATAACATTTTCCTTACTCTTTCTAAATATTTAAAGGTGTTTATTATAAATATGAAATATATGAGGGTTTATCTGCAAAATACTATTTACCATATATTTATATATTATAATTAACATTATGAAGGAAAATATATGCATATAATATTTTTATTATGCATATCATATCAAATATTCTAATCAAGATTCTTTAAAAGATATAACATCATACAAATTGTTAGAATAATATCTCTATATTACTAAAATTATTCATGGAGATATTGTGCAAGATTTAGCTCAGGTCAGGAGATCGGTATATCGAGATATCGGAAATCAAAAATCTGTCGATGAAGTTTAATTAAATCATAAAATCAATATTGGCAGAGACTCAGAGAGGATATGAAAATTCCAGATATCACAACAATCTCCATGTGTTAATATGAGGCTACAGAAGAATTTTCGTCAAATGATCCCACTATACCACCGCGCTTCCGCGGCTAAACCCCCAAAATGCGGCGAATCGGCGGCCGATATGTAGAGTTAGGGCTTGGGATCTTTTGGGTAGGATCTTCTCAACAAATCCTCACATATGACATTTAGGGTTTGTATCTTCTGTGATTATAAATAAGACCGAGGGTTAAAGCTAGAAATCATCACCTTTTTACATGAAGCAAATCACCGTCAAAGAACAAGTGATCCACGACAGGTCCGCGATTCGACGTGATAAGACGACGTGAACATCGACGGAACATCTACTTCCTACGAGGCAGAGATCAAGAGCAATTTCTTCTTCTTCTTGTAATCTAAACTCATAAGATTTGTAATTGTGAAGTTGAGAAATAAAGCTAAATCATTAGATTAATTATTTCGTATTTAATTTCTGCATTATGATTTCCTTCTCTATCTTTTCTTCTTCTATCTCCATCATGCACGAGTAATTCTCCGCATGATAGGGTTCGTAGAATTAGGCTAGAACAATAGATGAGAAAATATTTTAACTTCTTTTACGTTTTATGAAGTTTATAAACTTTAGCAAAAGAATCGTTAACATTCTAATTGAGCGTGCTATCAATTTTTTGATAGTCTTGACCGCGATTTGAGATCAGATTAACAATTGTTTTGTTAAGGGCTAGACATGAATAGAGATCAATAAAGGGATAAGGGTCAATGGTGGGAAACCCTAGTTTCTTCTAAGAATCCTAATCCCCATTCATCACTATCAATCTAGTTTTAAATCTATCAAAAGATAAAAAGAGTCATCTTTATTAGTCATCTATGACTATTAAATCCTAACGAACCCTACAATCTTTTACCCTATAAAATCTATATCCGTATTTAAACTAGATCTTAAAACTATAAATTCTACATCCGTATTTAACATAGATCTAGAATCTACAACTATTCTCTCTATTCTTTTATTCTTTAATCAACTCGTCTAAAGCAAGATTAGAAGTTCCATGCATCCCTGCGAACGACCCGTACTCATCTCGGCTAGTTACACGCGACACCGTTATTGATTGCAGTTATTTACTACTACACACTCTTTCACAGAATCAATCAGTCTTGTTCGGGAAGTGTTGATAAAAGAAGCTCACAGCTCCCCATACTCAGTACACCCTGGTGGTACAAAGATTTACGTCAACATTACTGGTGGTATGGAATGAATCGTGAAGTAGGCAGAAGCGTAGCCAAATGCTTGGTGTGTCAGCAAGTAAAAGCTGAACACCACAGGACTGCTGGATTACTTCAACCGTTACCTATTCCAGAATGGAAATGGCAACACATCACCATAAACTTCTTGACTGCACTTCCTCGCAGCACGAAAGGCAACAATGCAGTATTAGTTATTATGGATTGACTCACAAAATAGGCTCATTTTATTTCCTTTCAAGTTGGCCAATCTACCGAGATACTAGTAAAGAAGTACATGGAGGTAAGATTGAATCTAAGTAAGATTTAACTCTTCAATGTGTACTATCTCTGATGCCCATGAACTCATGCAGGAGATCGTGAGATTACATGGAGTACCGGTTTGCATTGTCTCCGATCGTGACACCAGATTCCGATCGCAGTTTTGGCAGAGTCTGCAAGCTAGCTTAGGAACGAGTCTGAACTTTAGCACAGCTTACCATCCACAACAGATGGACGGTCTGAGCGAACGATTCAGATCCTTGAAGATATGCTAAGATCTTGTATGCTAGACTTCGGAGGATCGTAGGAAGATCACCTACATCTTGTGGAGTTTTCATACAACAATAGCTACCAAGCAAGTATTAGAATGGCACCGTTTGCAGCACTCTATAAAAGGAAGTGTCGTTCACCATTAAGTTGGGACAAAATTGGAGATAGGGAACTCCTTGGACGTGAGATGATAGTGGCAACTGTAGATATAGTTCGCACTATCAGGGAACGAATGCGCATAGCTCAAGACCGACAGAAACATTAAGCTGATACAAAGCGCCGACACTTGGAGTTCCAACTGGGAGATCATGTCTTTCTGAAGATTTCTCCAAATCGTGGAGTGATTCGTTTTGGAAAGAGGGGTAAGCTAAATCCGAGGTACATTAGACCGTTCAATATACTCGAACGAGTCAGAGAAGTGGCATATCGTTTGGCACTTCCACCCTCATTTGAAGGAGTGTTAGTTATATGTATGCCCTAGAGGCCATTACTGTACATTGGATGTATATTGTAGTGGATGCTGGGACATATATAGGTAGGACTTTCTTGCTCGACATGATAGTACGCTATCTGGTTGCACTTTATCTTAACATGTATACTTTCTGTCTCTCTGATTACATGTTGATAAAGCCCATAGGATGTGTACTCGACTTCCAGGACTATGATGTAGATCATACTAGTGGGGCCTGGGTAGTCCATGAGTACATCCTTGAATTGTTCCTAGTCGAGGGAATATCGAGACGGGGCATCGATATTCCAGAGTAGACTAGCGTATATCTTCTCGACCCATGCGATGGGCGATGGATGATCCCATATCCATTGGTGTTTGACATCGAAGATGGTATGCGGGTGCTCAGTGGAGACTGGGTACACTGAACGGACTCGCCGAGAACTCCCAGATGGTATTATACCTCACGTCAGATGGCAGTTCTCTGGTGACACTGGTACAGCTTAGTCTGTTGACCCGAGATCGTCATAGAGTCTTGTGTGTCTCCCACTGTGCTTTGATTTCCACCCTACCACGGCTCTACTGAGTTGTGCAAACAGGTGGATTTTGGGTACAGTCCCGATTCACATGGAGGCAATGAGCGATAGGAGGGGATTCGTCTCTCCCGGTATTGGGGGTTGATGTTGTGCTATGCTCGACTGGCCATAACAGGAAATCCCTGGCCAGGGTTGCAGTGATATACTGGTAAGAGTTATCAGTAGTTTCACGAATGTTATGGACCTCAAGTCGGCATGACTTATCGAGCTACTGGGGTCTGACGTTTACCACCCCTAGGCGAGATATGCGACATATCAGACGAACAGAACGGACTGTACGGTAAGTGTTACTGGTTGGATTCACAGGAGTGTGAGCGGGCTTGCTCATCGATCTTCTGATCGCTCAATACCCGGGTGGCCGTTACGTTTAGCAGACCGTTTGCGGCTTGTGGGTGTTTGATATGATCATCATCTGCTGTCGGCGTATTGACGAGTCTTCAGAGTCCTACACAGAGGTTTCCTGGCTCAAGCGAAACGAAATAGGAGCGCATATGAGATATGTGCGGGACCGAGGATAATTCGTGTATGTGATACCGTATTCCATTCTCGCGATGAATGTATCGATTGGTTATATGCGATATAACCTAGTTATCGAATCAAGCATTGATTCGATAAGCCGATACATAGGATACTAGTCGGTTATATGCGATATGACCGGATCGTTAAATCAAGTGTTGATTTAATGATTTAATGTATAATTTTATATTTGATATATCACTTTGCATTAACTAGTATTGGTTGACTTTAAAAGGATTTTCTCACTTGAATTGTGCAAGTTGTATATGTGATATATTTCTTTGTGCACATGATTGTATCATGTTTGATGATACATTCTTGTTTGGTTTTGTGTAAAGTATTAAACCATGGTTAGTTAGTGATTAGGGTTTCATCTTATTCATTTATCTTTTTATTTTATTTTATTTATTTCATTAGAAAAGATAAAGAGAAAAGAATGGTTGCTAGTTTTGTTTTTTATGAAGCTTCTTGAAGCTTTGAACAAGTCCATCATTCTTGTCTTTTCTCTAACCCTAACCACTAATCTAACCTTGGTTAAATCTCTACACTAAACCATGGTTGTTGACATGATAAGTATCATATTGTTTTTATTTTAAAAAAAAAGACTTATCATATCATCTTCTTCTTTCTTCATCTTCTTCTTCAATGAAGAAAGCTTGCTACTCCAATGGCAAGTCATGAAAACTAGTGAGCAATCCAAAACTAAAGTCTACCCACTTCCTATTTCTTCATCCTCTACCTCTTGCCAAGTAGTATAGGGTGTTTCCTTCACAAGTTTTCCCGACTTGGTGAAGTTTGAGCTTGTTCTAGCGATGCCTCGACGTAGATCATCTTCGGCATCGAACCGACGATCAAGCCCGCCCATTCTTCGATGATGCCAATGCTAGAGTCGTGAGTTCGATTTAGACAGCGGAGGGAGATCATCGCGGAGCATACGAAGTGGTGGACCGGATCTACAAAGGTTGTAGCTCCTTTCCTTTTAGATAAAGTTGTTTATTTGCATCGTTTCGCCTAGATATCTAGTAAACGATCCGTATTAGGGTTTGTAGGCACCCGTAAAAATTTGATTTGTGCATGTTTGATCACTTGTGAGACTCCACTAGAGTGCCTAGGAACCCTATAGTGGTATCAGAGCCAAGCTAGAGCCTTAGTCGAAGTCCCGACGGAGTTAGAAGTCCGATCGACCCAAAACCCGACTTTGAAATTGCTCTCTGGACTTTTCTGTAAAATATGGATTTTTTGGAATTAAAAATATCCAGAAATATCAGCAGGAAAATATAAGAGTAACTGTGCAATTCGTAACCCTAACTCCATTAAACTGCCGCGGTTCCGCGGCACGAGCGTGGCTCGTGCGGCGGTTCCGCGGCTATTTTGTCGTATCTTGCAGAGAATTTGGCACAGTAACTCATATTAAGCAGTGCTGGTTTTCCTGGGGATTTTTAATAATTTATTCCAGAGTTGTATTTTCTGAGTTGTATTGGGGACTCGGTGTATTCGATCGGACTGTCTAATTTTGTCGGTGTGCTTTTCCGGGTATTTTTAGAATATGTTAAAAAGTTCGACCGGATATAAATACCCACTTTTTCCCCTGCCGGGAAATTTCCAATTGTTGGATTTTTCCGTAGTTTAACGACGTTCTAAGTAGTGCAAGTAACGCGATGGACCCTCTAGAAGACAACAAACCTTAACTCGATTATGTGACCGTCTTGAACTGCCCTTTGAACCTTCGGGTTTGGGGCAGTACGGCGTGCCACATGTGAGGCGTTGGCTTAACCCTTCTACGGCTGGACCGTTGCTACTGAGGCACGAACTGAATGCTGTTAGACTTATTTCATGTGTTGAGCTGTTTCGGGAAAACTTGGGTGTTCGTTTGTTCGATCGGAAAGTTTAACATTTTCTATTTATCCGGAATGTGATACAATAATTGGAATTCACAAGTAGTTATGAGATAACTGAATGAATGTTATAAACATAGCAGTTTAGTCTCACTTGATCGGTTGCCACGGAATTTTGATGTGATCAAAAGTCCGTAGCAATCACGTAGCGTACGCGGATACTCGCCGGGTAAACTTAATAGACAGCCTCACTCCATTTCCCCGACCAAGTGACTGTAGGAGAACCCCGTCGCCGAAAGCATCCGTTCGGGTGCTCGCGGTAGCGGTGTTCCGCCTTGGTGCACTTCGTCGACGGTTTCGGGGGTGCTGCCGTCTACTAAAGTTTGCGACGAGCATTCGATCAGAATGTCGGGAATCCCGTTGAATTGCCCGACTTGATATTGAAAAGAGTTTTCGATAATGAGACTAAAATGCGGGGTTTATAATTTTTAGGCATGCGATGTCTAAGTAATTCATTTGTTCAGGCATGCGATGTCTGAGGAGGTTGCGGATTCCAACTGTTGTAGTTTTACACTTTCTTTTCTGTGACCGTAAGTGTAATATGTGATATCGCCGGTTTCGTTGCTATATGTCAACGACAATTGGGATGCGCATATTTACTTACGATGATGACATGTGATGTTATGTGTTGCTGGATATGTTATATTGGATCGTCGTGTTTGAATAGCCGGGGGTTTTTTATGTGAGATGAGTGTTTTTCATTTTCATTCATGTAAAAACTTGTATGTAATATTCTTTTATTGGGGCACTTCCAGGTTGCGGAAGTCGTCACCCGTTGTATATTATTTACTTTTCTGCACTAGGATAGACCCAAGGAGGGGAGCACAAGTAACCGGGTTCTGGGGTCCAGTGGGAGACCAACTCGAGAAGTCGAGTCCGGGTCTCCTAACCCTAGAATTGGTAGGGTTGCTTGCCGCTCTCGTAGGGGTCTAGGGGTGTGGGATTGGCTATTCATCACGACCGTGGAATCCGTGTTTTATACTGGCTCGTATTGAAAACACGGACGTCCTAGTATATCCAATATTTCATATGTTTCTTCTGCTGTGTTTTATCTGTGATCATGCGATGTTCTGTGCTCTGTGACAGATATTATAGTATATATGATATATTATATAGACGTTGCTTATGTTTTACACCCGCGCTAGCCCTGCCTCGCTCTGGCGTTAGTTACCTAACCTAACGGTGCAGACGGGACATCGAGGCGAATGCGGATGGCATAAGCGTACGTTATATATATCTGTGATGTTTAGGTGGATTTAAATGATGGGATATTCATTAATGAGATTAATGAAAGAAAATAAACCTAATTGATGTTGTGGAATCGAATTTCAAAATAAAATAGGTAGCTACAGTTCTTGCTTTGCATTGTGGTGTTCATTATAGAACATCCTGCACCTTATTCGATGAGGAAAGAACCGAGATCCCTTCACCGGGAGTGACTCCTTTAGCAATAACTGGCAGATGCTACACACTCGGTTTGTTTTTGATCGCTTCTATAGTTTCTGCTTTGCACAGTGATATATATGATATATCCCGCACCTCATTCGACGAGGAAAGGGCCGACGATCCCTTCACCGGGAGTGACCCCTTTAGCAAAACTAGAAAAGCCTCAAAAACATTCCATTTAAAAACCACTTGATTCCGCAACGAGATCAAGTTCAAAGCGTTAAAGGTTTTCACAAAAACCAGCCGCAACCCTCCTTCATTTTAGGAAGTAGAGTACTTAGTATTCGTGCTGTGTTTGTTGACCATAGTCAAGGCACAGTGTACGGTAGCTAAGTGATGTCTTCCTACACCGCATATGATGCGATTAATTAGGACAGTCGCGTGACTTTGTTGACCTTAGTTAAGGGTCATGTGGGTGGGTCTAATTAATCACGAAATGACGGGTAGAACTTGACTAGTACTTAAGATTTGTTGACCATAGTTAAGGTCATAAGTGCTAGGGGTAAAAACCATTATCGGGAGTTTCAAGTGTTGAAATTTGCAATGAGATTGCATACTTTCTCTGTGATAGTTGGATCCCGATACCCACTGCGAGTAATTGTTACTCCTGGGAGAGTTTTGCACTTTACAATTAGCCGATCAAGTAGGTGTCTAGAAAGGTGTCAACGGGGTTACGCCTCTTGGAAAACGAGGTTTACTGTAATTAGGTCCGTGCGAAAGCACGGGGAACCTCCCTCAAAGTACCGACACTGGCCTGGCTGAAAGATTGGCGAACTTGTAGAGTGTAATTAATCCCGGCTAGTCTTTCCTTTTAGGGTTTGAAGGAAGATTTGATAAAACCAGTGGGAGCCATCCTGATTAGATAAAATATATAACCAATCTGATCTTGCAAGAGCGCACGCAGAGTGTTTTCTTCTCTCTCTCTCCTGGTAGCGACCATATCACGCCTTAATCAAGATAATAAAATGGATGTATTGACCGAACCCGCTTGTTATACTGAGCTGGGGAACGTTGGTCCTGCTCCAACTTATAATTGTTATAAGACAGAGCAGGAAATAGGGGAATACCAGAATTCCTATGCCACCCAAACGAAGAAAGTGCATATGATGCATCTCCTTCGGGTGTGTTCATTACAAAGAACTGTTTCTCAGTATCCTCTGCATCCTGGGTATATGATACCGGATCAGGATCCCAGATATGTAATCTGTTACATAGGGCTACAAAAAGGAGAAAAACTGAGAACGGGTGATAAGTTTCATGAGGCGGAAAACGGGGCAAGTGTTGCAGCCAAGTCTGTTGGTCACTGTCACCCTGTATTACGAATACATTGATTCTGAACAAATGCTATTAGATACCGAACCTGATATACAAAATCATATCAATCTCTTTATTAGTAAAGAAAGGATATAATTTTGTATTGATGGATAATGTTTTGAACATTTCCTATATCAAAAGTTGATCGGTTCAGGCACGTTATCTAAAAGCATTGACGTTCTAAATCAAACTACAGTTCCTCGTATACAGAACACACACAAGAGGAAGAGTTCAGAAATGAACGAATCATTCTTGAGGCATTGTAGACTAGGTCACATCAATGCGACCCGACTGGCTGAAGTTACATTTTAGATGCATATTTAAATCAGTTTGAATTTACATCTTGTGAAACTTTCCAGTCATGTCACAAAGATTAGATGCCCATAGCTCTGTTTATTAGAAACAGAGAAAGAGTTAGTAAACTCTTGGGACTGATACATGATGATGTATGTAAAGTCTCCTGTCTACACATGCCAGGACTGGTTCTTTATACTTCATTATATTCTCTGATAATCTCTCAAGATTCAGTCATATGTTTCTGTTGAAACATAAGTCCGAACCATTTGAGATATTCACAGAATATAAATTAGAAGTAGAGACCAAAATACGGGTACAAGTATTATGTCCTATGATAAGATCAGGGATGAGAATACTTGTGCATAGAATTCCTGGACTATTCTAAAGGAGAATGAGATTCTCTCTCAGTGTTACTCCTCCGTATAAACCATAGCACGATGGTATATCGGGGCGGAGCGATCACACCCTATATGATAAGGTGTGCTCTATGATGAGTACTACTAAGTTACCTATTTCCTTTTTGGGGGTTATGCACTTGAGAAGCTGCATACCTATTGAATTAGGTTTGAATCAAATCAATGCCTACCACTCCATATGAGATATGGTATGGGAAGATCCTATCTCTTAAGTAAGTTAAGATTTGGGATTGTCCGGCCTATGTCAAAAGCAAAACCCGGACAAGATCGAGGCAAGATCAGTTCTGTAGAACTGGAAAGGTTCCAGCTGTACAAAACTGCTAATGATTTGACAGAACCAAAGGATTCAATAGTTTCCGATGAACCTCAGCCTCTCCGCCGATCTAGTAGGGTTCCTCATCCGCCTGAGAGATACCTCGGTTTCTTGATAACAGTGGGAGCAAGGATTGCATCATGAGATGATGACCCAACTAGTTTCGAGCAGGCTATCGAGAGTAGGGACTCTGTAAGAATGGCTGGATGCTTAACGATCTGAGATGGAATCCATGTACACCAGCAAAGTATGGACTTTAGCTGCTATATCTGAAGGGTTAAATCCCCATCAGGAGCAAGTATATCTTGAGAAGATTACTTGGTGTAGATGGAAAAGTTGAGACTTTCAAAGCTAGACTTGTTAAAGGTTTTCGTCATCGACCAGGCGTGGATAATGATGAAACCTTTTTCCAGTAGCTATGCTTAAAGTCTATCCAGATCCTACTTACCACGGCTACATACCATGACTACGATATCTGGCGGTTGGGTGCCATGACTGCTTTTCAAAATACTGATTTAGAAGAGAACGTCTATAAGAACACAGCCAGAGGGCTTCGTAAACAGTGGGAGCAGCGGAAACGTGTGCAAGTTGCTTTACATAATGAAGCAGGCATCGCGGAGTTGGAACGTCTGTTTTGATGTGATAGTCAAAGTGTTTGACTTCATCAAAATGGTAGACGAACCTTGTATATACAAAAGGGTAGTAGAGAGTAAGGTGGTCATTTTCGTATTGTACGTAGACAACATACTCTTGATAGGAAAAGAGTTTCCTATACTACGATCGGTCAATCTCCTATTATCACAAGGATTCTCCAAATAGGATAAAGATGATACCTCCTAAATCCTAAGCTTTGGATCTATGAGATAGATCTAATTGGATGTTAGGATACTCACTAGTTGTAGTGAGATGGTATCAATCGATCCTGGGGAGAATCACTGGAAGGGTTCCAGAGTGATAAAGACGACTGAATGTCAGTCACAGGCATTGTCTTTACCCTCAGTAAAGGGACGGTATGTTGGAAAAGTTCCAAGCAAGATACCGTGGCAAACTAGACGATAAAGGCTGGCAACATCGCTATTAAAGATACTACCAAAGAGGCAGTTTGGGTGTATATAGGTTCATAGGATGAACTAGGTTCCTACCATTGTGTGACAATGGAAGTATGGCTTTGGCCCTGGAACCCTGGTCCCATCAGTGACCCAGACAAATTCTGAGGCAGCATCACCTGATCATGGAGATAGTTGATCTCCAGGGTGATCGAGGTTAGGAGAGAAGACTCAGATGACAACACGGCGGATCCACTCACGAAGGCCTTTTTCCCAAAGAGAGACAATTTAGGGGATGGTTGAGTATGTGATACTGCAACCACTGCTACAGATGGCCCTAGTGCAAGTGGGAGATTGTTAGTTATATGTATGCCCTAGAGGCCATTACTGTACATTGGATGTATATTGTAGTGGATGCTGGGACATATATAGGTAGGACTTTCTTGCTCGACATGATAGTACGCTATCTGGTTGCACTTTATCTTAACATGTATACTTTCTGTCTCTCTGATTACATGTTGATAAAGCCCATAGGATGTGTACTCGACTTCCAGGACTATGATGTAGATCATACTAGTGGGGCCTGGGTAGTCCATGAGTACATCCTTGAATTATTCCTAGTCGAGGGAATATCGAGACGGGGCATCGATATTCCAGAGTAGACTAGCGTATATCTTCTCGACCCATGCGATGGGCGATGGATGATCCCATATCCATTGGTGTTTGACATCGAAGATGGTATGCGGGTGCTCAGTGGAGACTGGGTACACTGAACGGACTCGCCGAGAACTCCCAGATGGTATTATACCTCACGTCAGATGGCAGTTCTCTGGTGACACTGGTACAGCTTAGTCTGTTGACCCGAGATCGTCATAGAGTCTTGTGTGTCTCCCACTGTGCTTTGATTTCCACCCTACCACGGCTCTACTGAGTTGTGCAAATAGGTGGTTTTTGGGTACAGTCCCGATTCACATGGAGGCAATGAGCGATAGGAGGGGATTCGTCTCTCCTGGTATTGGGGGTTGATGTTGTGCTATGCTCGACTGGCCATAACAGGAAATCCCTGGCCAGGGTTGCAGTGATATACTGGTAAGAGTTATCAGTAGTTTCACGAATGTTATGGACCTCAAGTCGGCATGACTTATCGAGCTACTGGGGTCTGACGTTTACCATCCCTAGGCGAGATATGCGACATATCAGACGAACAGACCGGACTGTACGGTAAGTGTTACTGGTTGGATTCACAGGAGTGTGAGCGGGCTTGCTCATCGATCTTCTGATCGCTCAATACCCGGGTGGCCGTTACGTTTAGCAGACCGCTTGCGGCTTGTGGGTGTTTGATATGATCATCATCTGCTGCCGGCGTATTGACGAGTCTTTAGAGTCCTACACAGAGGTTTCCTGGCTCAAGCGAAACGAAATAGGAGCGCATATGAGATATGTGCGGGACCGAGGATAATTCGTGTATGTGATACCGTATTCCATTCTCGCGATGAATGTATCGATTGGTTATATGCGATATAACCTAGTTATCGAATCAAGCATTGATTCGATAAGCCGATACATAGGATACTAGTCGGTTATATGCGATATGACCGGATCGTTAAATCAAGTGTTGATTTAATGATTTAATGTATAATTTTATATTTGATATATCACTTTGCATTAACTAGTATTGGTTGACTTTAAAAGGATTTTCTCACTTGATTGTGCAAGTTGTATATGTGATATATTTCTTTGTGCACATGATTGTATCATGTTTGATGATACATTCTTGTTTGGTTTTGTGTAAAGTATTAAACCATGGTTAGTTAGTGATTAGGGTTTCATCTTATTCATTTATCTTTTTATTTTATTTTATTTATTTCATTAGAAAAGATAAAGAGAAAAGAATGGTTGCTAGTTTTGTTTTTTATGAAGCTTCTTGAAGCTTTGAACAAGTCCACCATTCTTGTCTCTTCTCTAACCCTAACCACTAATCTAACCTTGGTTAAATCTCTACACTAAACCATGGTTGTTGACATGATAAGTATCATATTGTTTTTATTTTAAAAAAAAAAGACTTATCATATCATCTTCTTCTTTCTTCATCTTCTTCTTCAATGAAGAAAGCTTGCTACTCCAATGGCAAGTCATGAAAACTAGTGAGAAATCCAAAACTAAAGTCTACCCACTTCCTATTTCTTCATCCTCTACCTCTTGCCAAGTAGTATAGGGTGTTTCCTTCACAAGTTTTCCCGACTTGGTGAAGTTTGAGCTTGTTCTAGCGATGCCTCGACGTAGATCATCTTCGGCATCGAACCGACGATCAAGCCCGCCCATTCTTCGATGATGCCAATGCTAGAGTCGTGAGTTCGATTTGGACAGCGGAGGGAGATCATCGTGGAGCATACGAAGTGGTGGACCGGATCTACAAAGGTTGTAGCTCCTTTCCTTTTAGATAAAGTTGTTTATTTGCATCGTTTCGCCTAGATATCTAGTAAACGATCCGTATTAGGGTTTGTAGGCACCCGTAAAAATTTGATTTGTGCATGTTTGATCACTTATGAGACTCCACTAGAGTGCCTAGGAACCCTACAAGGAGTGCACAACATGTTCCACATATCCGAGCTCCGAAAGTATGTGAGTGACCCTAACCATATCCTTGATCACTCCGAGCTTACTGTACAGACAGACTTATCTTGTGAGAAATAACCCATTAAAATTCTGGACAAAAAAGTAAAATCACTTAGGAACAAGGAAGTAAACTTGGTCCGAGTGATGTAAAGGAAATACTCACTAGGAGAATCAACGTAGGAAAGAAAAGACGACATACATGCAAGATATCCTTTCTTGTTTATAAATTAGTCCTTAAGTATTTGTAAATTTCGAGGACGAAATTTTTGTAAGAAGGGTAGAATGTAACGACTCTATTTTTAATGTATAGAAATTTGTTTAAAGTTAAAATACTAAATGGAGTATTTGCAACCTTGAGTATGCTATAAGTATTTAATTTGTTTTAGAACAACAAGAAAGCACTTGTAACTCATTGGTAAAGACTTGCACTACTGTGACGTAGCCCCTGTGTTTGAATCCCATCAGCCACATATTATTTTTAATAATTTTTCTTTTAACTTTTTGAAAACCCAAAAGTTTACACATCCAATACACGTAAAAATGAAAAGTCATTAAAATCAAACATGTGGAAAATATTATATGTGCAGACTAAGACACGTGGCAAGCATCCAGAGACCCAACTCACCAATGTGACCGGCGAGATGGGGCTCTAGGCCGGCGCCGCCGGCCCCCCCGTAACAAATACCCCCAAACTTTGCCCAAGTGACTCTTCCCTTACCCCCACTACTCCTCTTCTGTTTATTTTTCCTGAAATTAAATAGAGAATTAAAATGAGGTATTAATCCAAAATTTTAATGCATTTTAATTCCATTCTTCAATTCTCAAAATCCTAATTTTTTCTATAAATACAACATCACACCCTAGCCCTCTTCATTCTAAAATCTATCATTAAAATTCTCAAATTTTTCCAAGTCAAATTAGTTGTACAAGTGGAGTTATCCCAAGGTCATCTTCCGACGACGACTCGGGACAAATCTGACGACAGCGCGACTCCACGAATCTTCCATCTTGTTTTCATACTTCTCCTCTCTCTTTTTATCCAGTAAGTCCCCTCTCCTCTCCTCTTGTCCTATTCTAAAAAGATCTCTTTTCAAAACTCGTCGGAAGTGGAGTTATTCCGACTTCCGATTTTAATTTTTATTAAAAATATAACTTTTCATAATAACCAAACACCCATATTGTTACATATTGTTTAGAAACTATAAACCAACATTTAGAACAAGTTTCAATTTAAAATACCATGCTATGCAACTTTTATTTCACTTTTACGGTTAAATACCACAAACTTTTTATTCGGCATTTTTCATCATATTTACTCATATTACCTTTAGAAAACTCACGAGGTAATGATATATCTCATCACAACACTCATCATGACATAACAGGATAGCTTTTGGAATAATATTTTGTGGGATAAATACAATTTTACAATAAAATACCTTAAACTAATAAAACTGTATTCTTTAAAATTATTTTAATTAAATTCCTTACAATTAAGTCTCTACAACCCATTTTGGGGAAACCGATTTGGATAGTGCGGGTTATCGCATATCCTCGGTACTAGTAGAGCGAGATGCAGACCTCCTCACGGCCCATCCGATCTCGGTGGAATTTTTAATACAATTTTTAAGAATAATGTGATTTTCTATTTAATAAATAAATTCTAGTTTTAATAATTATATATATATATATATATATTATAAAAATATCTATTTTAAATATATATATAATAAATTCCATAATTTCTAAATAAAGGAATCACAAATTCCATGAATATACCATCACAAATTCATACAATTCCAACTTACACTAAAATACCATATACTATTCAATTTAGGTTTATAATCATTAGAATACTTCACTTTTAAAAATTATATCCATGAAAATTCTAAATACGATAAATAAATGCCTGAGCTTTATTTTGAAATTATATCAAAACTATTTTTCATAAAAAAACCCTCAAGTTTATTAATTTACAATAAAGACCCTAGAAAATATAGGTTTAAGCGGGACCAATTCTCTTGAGCCTCAGGGAGCCGGAGAAAGTGGGTGCTTGTCTATTTAAGGTAGGAAACTAAAACGGGGTTATCAATAGTAATTGGCTTAGAAAAAGTCACAAATCCTGCAGTCCATGTGCAACAATTGCCGATAACTCCAAAATCTAATTCAGGAATCAAATTCTGTTTGAGTGTCTAACTCAGACAGAGTCTCAGTCTAATCTGAATACAATTCCAATTTACATACACTTCAAATATAATTCCAATACAACATGAATCCATATATACTGAATACCATCTATATCAATATGACTTGAACTGACCGAACCATGGATATACATTGACTTGATCACATGATTATCCTTTTACATCCTTGTCCGTTTACATGAGCAATTGATATCATGGTTTCGGAAAGTCTTACATGTATAAACAATACAATAAATATTACGAGGTTTTCTAAGAGGTAGATTGGTACGGAATGTGTTAAAAGTTGCATGATGATGATCATTTTAATACACCTAACCTGAATATCTGTTGTTGTTGTTCCGTGGCTTAATGGCTCCTTGTGCTCCATATACCTTAGTCTACGGAATAGTTGGACTCATCTCGTATACACTGGTATATTCTGTACCAAGTTACAAACAACTACGTTAGTATAATAAACATATATTATACAGTTATATTTTCTCTTATCTGTCTATTTTATTTCTATCACTTTGGGACTTACCGAGCGATTGTTCGCTGACGACATTCCTTTTCTATTATTTATTTGAAATGTTATCAGGAGGACCCGACTCTCTATATATTGAGCCCAGCTCAGAAGACTTGGAGTAGTTCATTGAGGACCCCGAGCTCTAATCACTTATATATACTTTTACTTTCAGTTCATGCCATTGTTTAGGCATTGCTTTCCATATTGTATTTACTTTTCAGTTGTATTGTAAAGAATGTTTAATAAATAAAAAGTTGTTATTCATTTACATCTCATTTTTTGTGTATATTTATATTATATTGCTTATTTACGCTTAACGTGTTTACTTCTGAGTAAATACGCCGCGGGCCTAGTCGCGTTTCCTTATCCGTACACTTGGAAGTGGGGCGTGACAACTACCATGCCTATTTAGAACCGCTATGCTATTATAGACTGTCATGTCTAATTGTTATATTACGCTTGTTCACTGCATTATTCTTTCCCATCTGCTTGTATATTTGTCGTTATACTTTTTGCATTATATTTCTAATCCAGAACTTACCGAGCGCAAGATTGTTGACGGATATTCCATTGTTTTCTTTCTTCTTTTAGAAATATTCGTCAGGTGGTTTAGGGACACGAGAGGAAATAGAAGGAGAGATTGAGCCGACTGAGAAGGACTATCCGCAGCTGTCTTCACATGAGGATTACTAGCTGTATATCGGCGTTTACCTTTTTCAGTAGGCCTATTTGTTCGGGCTTCGTTTATTTCTATTTTGTTGTATCGAATATTCAGACTCGTTGTTAGTTGCTTTGAATATTGTGAAATGAAAAATGAAAAATGCAGTTGGATTTTACTCTCTCGTTAATTCTTGTTATATTATATATATTGCTTATACCACGCTGAACTATTTATTTCGAGAAGGTCCTTTTCTCGGTATAAATATGTCATAGATCTCGTCACGTGCCTGCCACTGTCTTTTGGGAAGCGGAACGTGACATTATAGATCGTCCTAGTTTCAGCCATTATGGGGGTGGAGATATGCCAATGAGAGGACATCAGGGGATTGAGAGCGAAGATATGAAAATCGGGTAATTGCTCTGGAAATTAACGATTAGAAATAGGAGATGAAGAAATTGAAAATAAAATAATTGTATTGGAGAAGAGAGATTTGAAAATGGAGATGCATATTTTGTGAGACAGGTTAGGAGAAAAAAAAAGGAATTTGATGAAAAGCATCGAGTAAGAAAGGAGAAAAATAGGGAATTATTAAAAGAGAAGTATCAAGGAAGGAGCGAACCACAGTGGTCACAAGAGGAAATCATACATATAATTTTTAGAAAATAACCTGGAATTTTTTTTAAATATCCTAAGTATAAGAAACACAATCTATTTTGGGTTTGAAATATCCGTATTTTGTAAATATTGGATTTTTTCACAATTTTTAAAATATATAGGTTTAAAAATAAGGTATCTCTCCAAATTGGGTCTGGAAACAATTTTACCTTGTTATTGATAGTAATTTTTAGGTTACTAACACGTACACACAAAAAAACTGGCATGCGCACACCAAATTCACACGTTGTTCGTTTAACTCATTCCCGTCCAATTTTCTATAATTCTATTCAACTAATGGTTCAAGAAGAGGGAGGAAAAGTATGAATTATGAAGCCCAAGAAACTATAATAAATCCACACGAATCAGCACTTGATGGGGCAAGTCGATCAAATTGCTGAGAACTTGCAACAGAATTGGAGAACTTTTCTAACATTGTTGAAGCTTATCAAAATCCAGTTCAAGCACCAAATGAAGAGCCAAGTGTTGTTTTAGGCCCAATCCAAGAAGTACCAAATGATGGTTGAGATTTAGGAAACTTAAAAATCACCGTAAGTTTCAAAAAGTACAGCATTAAGGGGAAGTGGAAAAATGGCTCCTGTCAGGGAAAAGAAGAAGTGCAAAGAAACTTGGGAGAATTTGACAGTCATGGAATTGGGTTGTTTATGATGTATTTTATGAGTGAAAATATTGAATGTCTAATTTTGTAACTCAATATTTCCTACTTTTTTGTTGTAACAGTGAAACTTAACTTAAACACTCATGTGTTTTGACTTAGCCGACATGGATGGAATGATATATCTGTCTATTAATTATCTTGTATAATGTTTGAGCTTTTTTTCCCCCCTATTCATATAGATATTTCAGGCTTAACTGTGTATGATTTGTTGTATGCAGGGGAGTTTTAAATTTTTCATTATGGAATGTTGAAGCCACGTTGTGTATCTTTTCTTCACTGGCTGCGTGCAGGAATTTAACTGTCTATGGGATGTTGAACACAGACTGCATTTTTCATTATGGAACGTTGAAGCCAAGTTTAACTGTGAATGGGAGTTTTAAATTTTTCTTTATGTAATTTACTAATTTTTAGCAGACATGTTTTTTTTCATCCATTGCAGTGTGTGTGTCTCTCTCTCTCTCTATATATATATAAGACCATTGCATTGCATATCTTTCATAAACAAATTGGGAGAAATATACACTAATATCATCCTTACATTGCATATGACTAGTGGTTTATGACAATTGCGATTACAAAATTCAAATAACGACACCAAGAATAACTTTGAGCATATACATTTGATCTCGCAATTTGAGATGTATATTCCTCTCCATCTTTTCATTGAACTTGTTTGTTTTGGCTTCAAATCGTCTCTTGTATTTATCTTTAATTGAAATGATGAAAGGATTTGATTCCTATAGCCTGAGAACCTACTTCTTCATTCTCTTTCTTTGATTCATATGTCTTTGGCTAGCTGCAAAAAATCACACCCATAAGAAAATCTACAACGTCTATAAAACCAATCACCTTCATACTTGCAATCTTTCTTGCAAAGATTCAATTTTGCTGGAAAGGCCATAGCAGCAAAGCACTTGGCGACATGAAGATGGACCCTTGATTATAACTCATTTTCTACAATCACAAGATCCTGTGCAAGATATTGTGTTAACGTGTGTGTGTGTGTGTGAGAGAGAGAGAGAGAGAGAGGGTTTGAGAAAATGAGGAGAGAGAAGCAGCTGATAGGAGAAAGGAGAGAAGGCCGAAGCGATGAGAGAGAGAAGCTGCATCTAAATATTTTTTTCTGACACACCCCAATAAGCACCCGAAAATCTTCTAATATTTAAAAAAAATGAAGGTTTTAAAAAAAGAGCGAACTTCTCTTAAATGTATTGCCAGCAAGTTGGGAGGGTCAAATGGTTACTAACTTTATAACATTAGAAGCACAGTGCGAGGACAAGAAAAATAACCAGGATATAATAAACATTATGGAATGCACAAATAATCTATATTATTCATCAAAGCAAAAGGTTTAGACGACGTCATTTACATGGAACTAGTATATACGGGTTGTATTGCAGCGGACGCTTAGTACATAATACTTTACGAATCAAATACAAGCCGCTATCACAAGAAGCCCAAAATTCAAGGCCGAATATACATTATAGCACAATACTGAAAAGACACCGGCTTAATGGCTGACCTAACCCCACAAACTCCAAAGTGGAAAGTTATATATAGCAAATATAGCATTTGAGTGCGGTGTTGATTTTTGATCATAAAATCAAGTTAAGTGCAAAGGCCCAAGTATTGAAGCCCAAGAAAAGCCCACAAATTCAATTTAGAAGAGAACTAGCAGCAGCATAAGGTCAAAGAAGCAATCTCGTGCCCATCTCGGAGCACCATGGCTCGCCGGAAGAAGTCCTTTGTCATTATTGTGCGAGTATAGCTCGGAACAGGTGGCGATCTCGTGCAGATTTAAGACGGGTTATTTGAGATAATCTAACTTTATCTCTAATGATCTCTTTTATCTCTAATGATCTTTGTCTATATACATGTTGATGAGGCTCGATATCGGTGACTCTCCAGATGCTGACACGTCGCAGATGACGTATCACAGAATCTACAAGAAAGGATCAAGAACTTCAGTTGGGATCGCACCTCGGGCCTCCGGCACGAGGAGTCGTCCGACCTCCGGTGGCCTTCAAGACCACCCCCGGCTCGCCTCCGAGCTACCACAGAACCAAGATGCCTCGGCCCTCCGTTCGTGCCCGGGCCTCCCGCCGAGCTCATCTTCCTCGGTCTCATCGACCGACCCACAGCGCAGATCACAGGCGCCTCCGCTACGGCTCCGCGAATCTCGCCATGCGCGAGATATCCGCCGCCCACGATCCCGCGTTCCACGTCATCACGATCTCCCATTAACGAGTCTGTCTTGTCATTAATGCGGGATCCCGCCTATCACGCGGGCGTGACGCCAGAGGCGTAACGGCCGGCGTGATTCTCGCGTCCGCCTACCCATTGCTGCCGCTATATAAACCCCTCTCTTAGACGATCGAGGTAAGTCAATTTTATCCACTAAGCCGCTACTCTGCCCAACTAGCATCACTAACTTGATCGTCGGAGGGTTCTCGGTGGTATAACCATCCCGGGACTTCCTTGTAGGTAGCTCGGCTTAACCTCAAATCCAAGCCTATTGAGATCCACACGCTAAAGGAGACAACCTCCAGATCAAATCCCAGCCGCCCATCAGCACACGAAGAGATCAACGGAAGGTAACATCTGATGGAGATCCAGACCTCCATCAGTTGACGCCGTCCGTGGGAAGATTAATTCCACTCAACCAAAAGTTCATCTTCCGATCTCGACTACATGGCAAGCGGTCACCGTGACAATCCAAGCACCAGCCGTCGGCGTCCCCACGGTGGAGACGAGGGAGAATCCCCTTTTCCACCAAACGCCATTCACGCCATATCCGCTCGGATAGATCGACTCACGTCAGTCGTAGATGCGCTCATCCGTGTCCAAACGGTCGGGAAAGCTCCCCAGGTCGCTGCTCCCCCTTCGCGGGACCGGGACCCCTACAGAGGGAGAGAAGACTCTGCCCACGATGGCATGACCGATCACCGCCTCGCTGTCTCCGGCGGCCACAGATCCCCCGGGCCGACGTATTCAATGACCCGGTGGGCGCCACACAGTTTAACTCCGAGGTCTTATACCAGAGCGCCTCTCCCCGAGCCCCATCGTGCTCCCGTCCCTCCCGAGGAGGTGTCGGTCAGCTCGCCTGCACCCAGGCATGACCGGCACCCCCTCTCTCGACGGGGTCGCGCGCATGGGACTCACCACGGCAGCTCGAAAACGACCTCGCCAGGAGACCTGAGGAACATCATCGAACGGAATCGTGGTCGTGGCCACGCAGAGGTCTCCGGTAACCGAGGCAAAAAATCGGAGTATGCCGACTCATCGGGATACCACGGCCGACTTGACGCCCTCGAAAAGAAGATCGAGGGTATGCATCGGGAAGGTCGTCATTCGAGGGACGGGGCTAAATACGCCGCCGACTCGCTCACAAAGCTCTTCACCGAAGAGCTGCTCGCCGTTCATGTCTTCTCTCGAAACAAGCCCCCAAAGGTCTCACTCTTCGACGGGAAGTCCGACCCGAAGGACCATTTGGACGCGTTCACAGCCGGGATGAGTTTCCAGGACTGTTCCGACGCCGCCCAATACCGCGCTTTCCTAGTCACTCTCATCCGCTCCGGACGAGACTGGTTTCGAGGACTCGCGCCGCGCTCAATCTCAACCTTTGATGAGCTAGCCACCCAATTCCTCGGCCACTTCGTCGGGAACAGACGGCAGAAGCGGACCGTCGACCATCTCTTTACAATAAAGAGTGGGGACAAAGAAACCTTCAAAGGGTATGTCACCCGCTTCTACAATGCCCTCCTCGAAGTCTCAGAACACCGGGACGAGACAGTCATTACAGCACTTAGGTCGGGTCTTAGGCACAAGGAGTGGTTACGCTCCTTTGCATTAGCGCAACCTAAGACCATGGCCGAGGTAAAGGCCTGGACCGAACGTGAGATCCAGCAGGAATCCGAGGTAAACGCCAATCTTCCCCGGACAGAACAAGCTGATCACAAGAAAAGGGGCCGGGAAGAGAAAAAAAGGCTTGAGCGGCCAAAGCCCTACTCCCCGAAGTTTCAGGAGTACACCCCGCTCGACGTCTCCCAGACGGTACTGCTGGAGGAGGCTAAGGGCGAGAGGTTCTTCAAGCTCCCCCTAGTCTCACGCATGGCGGCAAAGCGCACCCAGGGCCCCTACTGCGGCTTCCACCGGTCGCAAGGCCACTCCACGGAGAACTGCAAGCAGGTCCGAGACTACATCGAGGAGCTAATACGCTCAGGGCACCTGGCAGTGTGCTTGCAGGACAAGCGGCAAGCTGACTGTGAATAAGAGCAACGTCCGCCTCCCGGAGAGTTGACGATCGGCCAAATCATGGCCATATCAGTGGGGGGTACGGCAGAAACCGACGAAGCTTAGCACCCCTCGCCGGTCGTGGAGACTAACAGCCATCCGAGGAAGAAGGCCAGGGAGACCGAGCCGATCGTTTTTAACGATGAGGACCTCAACGGTATATCCCTGCCCCCACAACGACCCGCTAGTGATCACAGCTCGGGTCCACCACTACGAGGTGCAGAGGATACTGGTCGACTCGGGAAGCTCGGCGGACATACTCTTTTATGACTGCTTTCTGCGCATTGGGCTCGCCCCGTCGGACCTAAGGCCGGCCGCACACGTCCTGTCAGGGTTCACCAACTACTCCATCCCGGCGGGAGGAGTAATCACTCTCCAGTTTAACATCAGGGAGGCCGGCCATACGTGAACAGTGCCTGTGGAATTCATCGTAGCGAGGATCCCGTCGGTCTACAATATCCTCCTCGGCCGCCCAACACTGAACTCCCTCAGGGCCCAGATATCGACCTACCACCTGTAAGTGCACGGCGGCGCCCCGGCCTCCATCCCGAGGCCAAATGCGGAAGCGATGGTTAACTTTAAATTTTGCAAACTAGCAAACCGGCACCACCGCGCACTAAAACCCGGATCGGGCCATTAACTAGTCCTAGCTAACTACAAGACGGGTTAGAGATATACCGACTGATCCGAGTCCTCCGGTCTTCTCGTCGTCGTCCCGATCTCCTGCGGAAACTCCGGTCGTCGCCTCCTTGCCGGAAGGGCACCACATCATCTGCATCTTTTACGGGCTCCCACCTCAATACCGAGGCAACTCGGGCACGAAGCTGGCAAGTCGACGTGCCCAAGATTTGCTGTAGAATGTGTAGTGCTCAAGTCTCATTTTGGGGTTTATGGAATTGTCTTATTGGTGGAGGAAATGATATGAGCTTGTGGAGATGGAACATGTGGGATTTTACAAAGCTAGAAGAACAAAAATCCCACCCCAAGAAATTTGGACAGCCCCCTCCCTCATTGTGGCCGGCCATGCATATGGTGGTGGAGAGAAATGAGAGTGAATCAAAAATGGGGGAGCCACACTCTAAACATCCAAGAGAGAGAGGAATGGTTATCATATGGAAAAATGATCACCAAGAAACACCAACACTCAACAACCATGTCATCTCCCATCATCACATCCAAAGTCAAGCTATGATGAAAAGAAGTCAATGGATGGTGCACAATGATGAAGCAACCATGATGACAAGAAGAAGTCAAATGGTGGAGGAATAATCATGATACAATAAAATGCAAAGAACACCCTCCACAAATGCTTATTTGCACAAATGCAAATAAGCTCTCCTCCACCAATCTTCGGCCAATGAAGGATACAAAGAAATATGGCCGAAATGGAAAGCAAACTGGCAACTCCTGAAAACTGGTCCCGTAATAAATCACAGGAAAACCCCGCTACTGTGCATACACACCCGCATTTGTATTCCGACCGAAATACAAATGCAATGAGACAAAACTACACTGTAATATACTAGGATTCGGCTTAAACCAAAGCCGTCTAGTAATATCCGTTCGATCCTGATCCATGCAATACCGCACGTATCTGATTGAACCCTGCCATATATCCATACGGCATCTAGTACTAACTGTCCGATCCTGATCCGTGCAATACCGCACGTATCTGATCGGACCTTGCCATATCTCCATACGGCCTCTACAGCTTTTCGCCCGAAAGCTTGAGTAACTGAATGTGGGGGACTCTGAAGACTCGTCAACACCTTGGTTGTGGATTTAACCACTAGCACGTCAGAGGTATAAGCCAATACGTAACGGGCTACCAGGTATTGACCAAAAGGGACGTCGATGAGCGAACTCATCCTGACACCCTACTGAGCCTGTCAGTGACAATATCCGTACAGTCCGGTCCGTTCGTCTATGAGCATCGCATGGCGGGCCTAGGGGGTTGGTAAAAGTCAGACTCCCAAAAGCGGTACAAGTCGTGTCGGAGTGTAGCCCAGAACACCCTGAGATACTACTGGAATACCTACCAGTAAATCTCCTGCCTCGGCCGAGGGCTTTGTGTAATGGCTCTCCTAGACACAGCGCGACTTCACCCCCAATACCGGGAGAGACGGACCCCTGAAGATGCGCTCACTGCCTCCATGTGGCTCGGGACTGTACCCAACTAAAACCTGTTTGCGCGACTCCTTTGAGCCGTGGTAGGGTAGTAATCAAAGTACAGTGGGAACTCACACGAGACAAATGACGATCCTCAGGTCGATGAACTAACCTGTACACATGTCACCCGGGAACTGCTATCTGACGTCTGGTATAAGACCAACTAGCATGTTCCCGGCGAGTCCTGTCCGGTGTACTCATAACCCAATGAGCACCTGTATACATCTTAGGTGATCCAACTGACACCAATGGCTTGTGAGACCGGCCACCGCCCCTCGTCGGGGTCTCGACTGTATACACTAGTCTACTCTGGAGTATCGATGCCCTGTCTCGAAACTCGCACGACTAGAGACCTTTTAAGGATATGCTTATAGACCCCCAGCTCCCACTTATATGATCGCCCTCATACTGCTGGTGGTCAAGCAAGAATCCTAGGGGCTCTATCAACGTGTAATAGCGACCTGTTAGGTCACCTAAGCAGTACACGATGATAAAGATAAACCAGATAGCATACTATCATCTCGAGTAAGACTGTCCTACCGGGATAGGTCCTCCCTCAATCATTGCAATCACGTACCTGTGATCCAATAATTGACTCTGAGGGCACTATCTCCAACACCACCTGGCAATGAAATTCCCGCTCGACCAAGGCGGGATAGGTCGGGCCTACGGAGACCAACGAATTGCGAAGGTTTGTTTCACTGCAACCTCTACGACCGAGCGGCCAAAAAACGATGTTGAGGGCGAAGGTGACATCAAGGGTTCTCTGGACACTCGAGACGAGCAGAAAGAGGTTCGAGGGACCCCGATGGAGCCACTGACAGAGGTCCCCCTCATTGAAGAGGACGACGAACGAACCGTTCAGATCGGGTCGCTTCTGACAGGGACTTAGCAAGACGACCTGGTTAGCTTCCTCAGAAACAACTCTGACGTGTTCGCCTGGGCACCTGCTGACATGCCTGGGATCGACCCCAAAATCATATCTCACAAGCTCGGGGTAGATCCTACGCGCGACCCATCAGGCAGAAAAAGCGAAGTTTCGCCCCGATCAAGCAGAAGGCAATCGAGGACGACGTAGACAGGCTCCTCGCCGCCAACTTCATTCGGAATGTGCCCTACTCCGAATGGTTGGCAAATGTGTTCATGGTCAAAAAGTCAAACGAGAAGTGGCGAATATGTGTCGACTTCACCGACCTCAACAAGGCCTACCCGAAAGACAACTATCCCCTCCCTCGAATAGATCAGCTCGTCGACAGCTCAGCAGGCCATGAGCTACTTAGCTTCATGGATGCTTTATACGGCTACAATCAGATCCGTATGAATCCGGCAGACGAGGATCTTACCGCATTCACAATAGACCGGGGGGTATACTGCTACAAGGTGATGCCTTTCGGCCTCAAAAACGCCGGAGCTACGTACCAACGCTTGGTTAATCGCATGTTCAAACTGCAGATCGGAAGGAACATGGAAGTTTATATCGACGACATGCACGTCAAGTCGGTCTCATCGGTCGACCACGCCAAGGATTTGGACAAGACCTTCGACGTCCTCCGCAAGTTCAAGATGAAGCTGAACCCTGCCAAGTGTGCATTCGGGATCACCGGGGGAAAGTTCCTCGGTTTCATGGCCACTCACCGCGGGATCGAAGACAACCCGGAGAAAATCAACGCCATCCTCAACATGGACGCGCCCAAGAAAAACGTCGAGATCATGCGGCTGACAGGGCGAGTAGCCGCTCTGTCACATTTCATGTCGAGGTCTGGGGAGAAGTGACTTTCGTTCTTCAAGGCTCTAAGGAAAATTCTAAGGTTCGAGTGGTCGGAGGAGTGCCAGACCGCCTTTGACCAATTGAAAAGGCTGTTTCCCCAAGAGATCAAAGCTCTGTTCAGAATTCAAAATTTGAATTAAAGCTGCGCTTTTATAAAAGCGCTGCGCTACAACTAGCGCACCCCGTGTAAAGCGCATAGGCGCTAGCACTAGATGCGCTGTGCTCCAAGTAGCGCACCACGTGCAAAACACGTGTGTGCTAGCGCTAAGAGCGCTGCGCTCCAAGTAGCGCACCATGGGCAGAGCGCATAAGCGCTAGCGCTGGAACTAAATGTTCCTCACCGTTGGATCAGATATCCAACGGATATGATTAAATCATCAATTAATAAGAATAAAATTCTGTTGAATCTTTCTAAACAAAAAAGATTATGCCCTGAATTTGGAACACCGTTGGATCAATGATCCAATGGTGATTAAAAATCATTAAAATACAGAACAAATTCTGTAAGGAGGAAAGATTTCTCAATCTTATTAAATCAAGAAGATAATCTTCTGTAAACCAGAAACCCTTGGATTAAAGATCCGACGGTGGGGAAATTCCCAAATCAATTAGAGAATAAATCTCTTTAACTGATTCAACAAATCAGTCTCCCCTATATAAAGGACCCAAGACTTCAAGTCTTGTAGAGAGGAACTCCCCCATAAGCTTTGAGATTTCAGAAAAAAGAGCCAAGCTCTCAAGAAAGAAGATTTTTTCTTCAAGGTAAAAAGAATGATGATGAACAAACAGATGAAATCATCTCATAATTAAAAAGAAGAATTCTCTTCTTAAAAGATCATAGATCTACAAAGACCAAGGTCTTTTATAAAGAGATCAAAAAGATCCCATCATAAAACAAAGAAGTACGTACTTCTTTCACAGATCATAGATCTATAAGACAAATTGTCTTTCTGAGATCATGAACATCTCATTATAAAGGGGAAGAGAATTATTCAATTCTCTTAGGATCACAAATCCATAAAGGCAAATCCTTCCATCAAAAAGAGATTGAAATATCTCCTATAAACTAAGAACTTTGTTCTTAGAATCTTGAGACAAAATCTCTTATTAAAAAGAAGATATCTTCAGAGCGCAAAGTTAACCTAAGAAGAACCTTAGCGCTTATAATTTAAAAGTGCCTTAATGCTCTTCATCTAGCGCAAAGCGCTGCAGTGCCATAGCACTTCAAACACAGCGCACTGCGCTCATTGGCTAGCGCTCAGCGCGCCACGTACTCCTCACGTATGCGCTGCAGTGCTTTGCGCTCATTATATGGCACCAGCGCCAAGCGCCTCAACGCTTCAATTATAGCGCATCAGCGCTCTACATCTGGCGCGAAGCGCCAAGCGCATCAACGCTCCACATCTGGCGCGAAGCGCATTAGCGCTTTAACCATAGCGCACTGTGCTCATCGACTGGCGCTAGTGCCAAGTGCGCCACATGCTTTTATGTGCGCTCGGGCAGAACATAAACTGTTCTTTGAATAAGCCTGGAGCTATGACAAATGCACAACATTCAACTAAAGACAAAACATTGTCAGAGACCAAACCAATGATTAGCATTTTTAAGGGATTGGGCTCAAATAAACATCAAACTCAAATAAAAATGTTGAACATTGTAATTGAATGGACTTAGCCCAAATAGGCCATAAGTCCTCAATTCAGATTGATTGAGTTCATATGCTCATAAATCATAGATCTTAGCCCCAATTGGACTATAGATCTCCCAACCCAAATTGGTTTAAGGGTACATCTCTCCACTCCTCTGATACATGTCGTTGTAATCCTTCAATGTCTTCAGAGAGGTGACGGGTCCCGACAACCAAACATTTCACGGACTGTGGGGTCCTTAAGCCCATGGACTATGATGTCCTTAACCTTGGACCGAAACGTCCTTAAACTAACAACGGACTGAAATGTCCTATAACTAACAATGGACCATAATGTCCTTAAACTAACATCAGACCGTAATGTCCTTAAACTACCGTTGGACCACTATGTCCTTAAACTGGTAATCGATCGCGATGTCCCAAAACAAAACAATAGAGTTCAAATGCTCTTTTGTTGGATCTAAACGATCCCGTTAAGTTGATCTTAGTCTAAAATTAGGCTAACGTATTCTTAACAAACGTTTAAGTTGATCTTAGTCTCAAATGAGACTAACGTATTCTTAAACAAACCCCCAAACCCAAATCTAAGAAAATACGGATTTGGACTAATCCACGTCCTACGGGCGACAACATAAATTAGTCTCCGTATACAATCCACGGGCAACCAAAAATAAAACAAACACCCATGACACGAAGTGACCATCTGGAGAAGGAGAAAGTGGTTACCGCGATGCGGTAGCGTAATTAACTACAGGGGCTTGCGCCTGCAGGGAAGAGCATCCCCACAATCAAAAACCCTTCAACGAGGGGGAATCTGACGAAGTCTGCTACATCGGCCGCATCCGTCTAAACCTTCGATACACGGTGTCATAAATCAACTTGGCATTTTCGGAGAGGTGGACGGATAGCACCAATTAGCATATGCCCTCGGAATTCAGGCCCTGGCGTCCTAACGTCCTGGTCACGTCTTTCGGCGGGGAACAGATTTTGGCACGCCCGGTGGGACCTCTTCCTCTTTCCACTCCACACTTCGTGTGTCGTGTTCGCGAACGAATCTCAGTTTTAATATGGTTGCCCTTGGGTTCGAGGTACTAAGATTTGGTGTCTTGCTCCGTATAGAAAACAGAAGATCGATGGCTTCAACCTGCACTAACTGCAACTGCAACTCTCGCTCTGTCCCATCCGGAGGTGTAACCTACGGGCCCCGAGCGGCCTCCTTGTTCAAGATGCCGGTGGAGCAAATAACTCAAGCCACCACGGGGCTATTCTTCGGGACCATGATCCCGCCGATGAGTTTCAGCGCTCCTATACCATAACAGGAGGCTCCCAAAAAGTCGGTCTTTGATCGACTTGCAACTGCTGCGACCCCTCTCAACGGGTCATCCAAACCGGATACTTCAGTCTTTGCCAGATTGGGCTAAAGTTCATGTGGGCCCATGAAGAAGCCTGCAATCCCAGAAAGGGTTATTCCGAAGAGGATAGCCATCCCTGCTCCAGAAGTCGTTAAAGCGGCTTCTCTTGCCAAAAAGTCGGTCTTTGCAAGACTGACTGTTTCGTCTTCCGCCCCGAACGAAGTCACTAAAACTTCTCCTCCTGCGCGAAAGTCTGCTTTTGATAGGTTGGCTGTCCTCATTCAATGGACGTCGGTCTTCAAGAGGCCGATACCAGCAGCGCCTGACCAGAACAGGGGCATGACGAAGCCATCCCCATAGCTGAACCAACACCATCCGCGCGACATGCTCGCCGTCGTCACTGGCGCTGAGTAAGGAAGGCTGGGGGCAGCTCTCCCTCTGAACATACTCCACCAGCTCCAACGGTGGAAATCAATGCTGCTGTTCCAACTGGGAACAGCTTTGAACCACTACTGAGGGTCCATAAGAACTCTCCAACTGCCGTGTTGAAGAGATCTCCTCCACCTATGGAGATTACTGCAGAAAAGAAGCTGGAGCAGCCCCCTCAGCGACTGTCCTCCAAAATTTACAAGGTCTGGCGGCAGGTTTAAGAATCAGTGATTGACCAGGACTACTCTCGCCGACCAAAGAGCGGAAAGAAAAGAGCCATCCTGTAATTCCGCAGAAGATGTCACCTGTCTGGGTACCTGCTGCAACGACTCCTTCAACGTCAACCACTCACAAGAGAAGGAGGCCGGAGAAAGCCCCCGTGTCCGCAACGAACCGCAAGGACACCGAACCTAAACGCCCCAAGTTTGGGGGCATGGTTGTGCACACCGTTTATATGGCTTCTGGAAAAGAGGAAAGCCGTGCTTCTATGGGTCATCGACCACTTACCCGATCGATAACGAAGGCTCAGGAGCAACAGCAGCAGAAACTTCAGGAGATGCTGACTGCAATGGTCGCACTCACTGGGCCAAAAGAAAGTCCAGAGACCTCAGAGCAGTATCAGGAATAAGAAACTGATGCTGATTTCTTTCGAAGAATGCTCGAGAGGAAAGAAAAAGAGGCCGCGGAACAAGCGGCCAATATAAAACGAATGGCTCTTTTGTTCCAAGACATGGCTGGGATGATGTTACAGCCGGAACCTCCAGCTGAAAACCCCCCGATTATCATTGAAGACGACAGAGGAGAGACAACGAACCCCCCTCTGGCTCTTTCAGCAGCCAAAGAGGAGACCATCTCTAAGGTCGCTCTGGATGATTACATTGCTCAGCAAATACGAGCTCATCAGGCGAATGAAGCGGTTGGGCAGATCGTTAAGACTGGACGATCCTATCCGGGCTGGTATGACCAAATAAGGTACCCGCCGGGATATACGATCCCTAAGTTCCATGTATATAAAGGGACGGGCAATCCTCACCAGCATGTTGCTCAATTTAGAGCTTTGTGCGGCAACACCGGAGGTGATGATAAACTTCTACTCCGCCAGTTTGTTGGCAGCTTGTCGGAGACAGCGTTCGAGTGGTATTCTGAACTTCCAAATGACTCTATCAAGACATTTGCGGAGATGGAACTACAGTTTATACAGAGGTTCGCAAGTGCTAGCGAGTGTACTCCGATTACCGCGTTAATTAACGCCAGGGTGAAGCCAGGCGAAACGTGGGTACAGTACGCGATACGATGGCGGAATTTATGGTCGAAGTACGAGCAGCGCATTGAAGAAGCGCCGACGGTGGGCATGTTCGTGGGAACTCTCGACCCTCAAGCTACCATCTCCCAATTTATGGTGTTTTTCAAGCCAACCACTTTCCAGTCCTTGATTGATAAACTGGCCCAAATGGACCAGATGGGCCACAGGCCTTCCTCTTCAAAGCCGGAATCGCGGAATGAAAAAGGGAAAGGGAAAGCGACCTTCGTCGCCAATGCTCAACAGCAGCCCAATGGTCCAAAATTAATGGATCGTCTAGATGAAAGACGACGGTTCTATAATGAGAAAATGAAGTGCCCTTACTCGTTTCCCCGGGACAAAACGAGAAGATTGTTCAAGCTGGCGATGCGCAACAGGCTCATTAATTTGCCGAATCCGAAATGCCCGTTGCAACCTGGTGAGGCTAATAATCCTAATTATTTTCCCTATCACCAAATGACAGGCCATCTGATTGAAGATTGCTTTGTCTTTAAAGGCTGGATTGAAGATCAATACCAACAGGGCAAGTTTGCACTGTCTGAGAATTGGAAAAGTAAGCCCGCCTCAGCCGCACGCTCCTAAAAGGGGAGACACACCGGGGGCATCGTGCTCGTTTGTCGAAGAAGCTCCATGGGAGGTCGCTCTTTCAGCCAAAACAAAAAGAATGTTGAAGGATCTTCAAACATGCCCGGCGATCAAATGGAAAAATCCGCTAGAACCCGAAGTCATCGAGGGAATGCTGAAACCACGCCCAACTCCAAAAATTGGTAGTGATAGTTAAAGTGCCCACACCCAGCCGTCAAAATCTTCGAAGAAGAAGAAAAAGACCAAAAAGCCCGTGAAGCATGGTGACAAGCGCACGGACCTGCAAAAACAGATTGACGCATTGGAAGAATATAATCAGAAGGAGCGGACTCCAGTCACTCTCCAAGAATTTCCCAGCCACGTCCTTGAGGACGGGGATGATGACAATGGAGAAGACTCGTCAGATGAGTCTGAGGATTATGTGGCAAGCTGTCATGTGATCTCTCACTCATTAATAAACGATGAAGAAGGTCCTTATGCAGAGGAACTGGGGGCAGATCCTGAGCCTGAACTTCTAGGACCATCAGACGAAGTAATCGATGCATTCTTAAACGAAGCTCTTTTGAAAAGCAAGGCTGATCGAGAGCGCGAAACGACCATATTTGAGAAAGCCAAACGTCGACGACTGGATGAAAGGATTGAAGCACTCCAACCAGATCAAGACATGCCTATGGCCAGCAAAAACAGGTTCAAGACGAAGAAAAGGTTCGCCAAAGCCATATCAATGGGAATGAAGCTGCCTCTCTCCGAAGGAAATGCCTTTGATGAAGCGGATATACATCCTAACTACTGCTTATATCATCAAAGGATTGCACACCCGACTGAAGAGTGCAAAGACTTTAAAAATTGGTGGCAAGGATATGCTGCTCACCGACAACATTTCAAGCGGATGAAACGCAAAACTCGTTGGGAGCAAAGAAATACGACCGAGGAGCATATGAAAACTATCGGCAACTGTCGTATGGTTGATGCTGGAGGATCGCGAGTTCTCACATTCGAGAGCGATTCTGATGAAGAAATAGCCCTTTAACCTCTCTTCAAAGAACCCACCTCCGAGACGGAAGAAATAAAGACCTGTGAGAACATTCAGCTGCGCAATCGTACGCTGCCAGAAAAGAATCTTGGACCTGCTAACAGTGGATCGAATAGAAAAGATAATGGGAAAGAAAAAGTCCATGAAGATATCGCCCTCGATGATCAAGTCGTCAAAGAGCTTGCAGCCAAGGACCCGCCCAAGAAAAACAAGGTGGATTACAACGTTCTGGCACACTTGAGGAAGCTACCCTCACAGCTAAGCATTCTCGACGCCCTCCTGCTATCAAAAGAAGCGAGAGATTCTCTGATTAAGGCGTTAAAAGTGCCCGAACAATTCCAAGCTTTCCTCGCCGAAGAAAAGATGAAGGACGAACTGGAAGAAGTGCACACTGCTGACATCACTTTCGGCGATGAAGATTTCTCCTCGGGACGTGTGAGCATAACTGTCCCCTTTACGTCTCCGGATACTGTTATGATATCAAGATAGGTAAAATCCTGGTTGACAATGGGTCCTCCGTTAACCTCCTTAATGTGCGAGTGTTGAAGGAAATTTGCATGAGCGTTCAACACCTTGCTCGGGATAAAATCACCATCTCCGGGTTTGACTCCCAGTCATTACGGACGCTCGGGTCTGTGATATTGACGCTGCGCTTTGGGTTGCTCGTCACTGACATCAAGTTCCACGTCATTGACGCTAAGACATGTAATAACGCTATGCTCGGCCGGCCTTGGCTACACGAGTACAACATTATCCCTTCTACACAGCATCAGTGTATGAAGTACTTCAAAGATGGTCTCGAGTATACTGTGACAGGGGAACTAAACCCATTCTCCGTGAACGAAGTCCGCAAATATGAGGATGATAAGTACTTCCTGCCCGATTTCGAAGATATAGAAAGATGTCGCAAACCGGAGGACAAGAACAAAGCTATCACCACTATTCCGATCTTCGGGAGTGATACCGAGGAGGAGGAGGAGATAATCTATTTTGGGTCACCCCAACGCAACAAGCCGAGACCGTCCACCCCTATTCTGGTCTTCGGCAGCGACTCGGAAGATGAGGTCAATGTTGTATTCTCTGTATTCTCTGCTTGGCCATCGATACAAGCCTTCGCTGATGAAGACCAAAGTTTGCAAGTTTCCATGGTTCCGTAAGAGCATTACAAAGAGCTCGATGCTCTTGAAACTTATAGTGTGCAAGAACTACAAACATTTTATGTCCCTCCCAGGCGAAGAGATGAAAAGGCGATCCTCTTTTATCAATCCACGGAAACCAAAGTGGAGAAAGAAGTCTGGCATGGTGCTGACTTGACAATTGATAGACTTCGGCCCATCCGACTGCCTAAATACTACACAGACGGATTAAAAAGACTGTTGAAGCGCCAAGGCATACCCTTTAAGTAGACTGCTCGACAAGCTCAGTTCTACAATAGGATCTGGGATGTCCCCAGAACTCAGCGAAAACTGCCCAACGGGAGAATGGAAACGATCAGACTTGGATATGTTCAATCCAAGAAACGGGAGCGATTCCGCGGCTGCTACATCATACATGACTTAGATGAAGAAGGAGATGCTCTGTGGGTAGATGCTAACCCTGAATCAAAATGAGCTCCCTCCGTGAAAATGTCAAGTCCGTCGTTCGAAGAACAGATGGACAAGCTCATAAGAGAAGCGGGTCAAAAGGTTCGAGACGACCATAATCGTGAAATGGCCATCTACGAGAAAGCCAGAACGTAGCGCCTCCTTCACCACGCTACAGAGAACGATGATGCCCTTCATCGCCAGCCCGTCATACAAAAGATCCGGCGCAGAGGCAAAAATAAATCAAAGAACGGAAAAAATGTTCGACATCCGCAAAGCGGGTCCAAGAAGCCACGCGATCAAGA
The DNA here is from genome assembly GCA_030015575.1 of Agapanthus africanus. Classification (NCBI taxonomy): domain Eukaryota; kingdom Viridiplantae; phylum Streptophyta; class Magnoliopsida; order Asparagales; family Amaryllidaceae; genus Agapanthus; species Agapanthus africanus. The sequence continues at coordinate 83,579,487 of CM057343.1, forward strand.
ATCGAGCAGCCGGGATCCCTCTCTTATAAAGAAAATGGGTAGAGCATATTCTTTTCCTTAAGACAAGACAAAGAAGATATTCGATCTTGTCATAAAACATCAGATGATGACACTCCCGGAGTCCAAGCACCCCGAGCAAGCAAACGAAGTCTCTCATCCCGACTATTGCTCCTATCACCGAGCAATAGGACATCCTCTCGAAGACTGCTTCACATTCAAAGACTGGGTTGAAGACCAGTATTAGAAAAGCAGGTTCGATCTATCCAGCAGTTGGAGGGTAACCCCGCCACAGAAGCACGAATCAAAAGCCACTTATGCGATGAGAGCAGAACCAGATCAACATCGGTCTTGGAAACGATCTCATACCTGTCACGCGATAACGCTGTCAGAAGAAGAACCCGAGAATATGGATGACCTTTCTTGGTGCTTCGAAAACGATGAAGATGAGTTAATCTCAGAATTTCCACCGGCACCAAAAGAGCTGGAAGATGGAATACATACTACTGCAGATGACCTCAAGAAAATCGACTTGGGAACGGCAAGCGACCCACGGCCGACGTTCGTCAGTGAGCTGTTGTCTGAAGAAAAAGTGGCTACACTCAAAGACGTGCTCATGCAGTATAAAGATTGCTTCGCATGGAACTATTTCGAAATGCCGGGACTAGATCCAGAGATTGCAGTGCAAAAATTGGCGATATCTCCGGACATCAAGCCAGTCAAACAAGCACCGAGAAAAATGCGGCTCGAGCTTGAGATGAGCATCAACGCCGAGGTCAAGAAGCTGATCGACTCCGGCTTCATCCAGGAGGTTCAATATCCTGACTGGATCGCCAACATCGTCCCAGTGATGAAGAAGAATGGGACGGTGCGCATCTGCGTAGACTTCTGGGATCTTAACAAAGCTTGCTCGAAGGATGACTTTCCAGTACCGGTCACCGAGCTGATGATAGATAATACGTCCACTCATGAAGTTTTCTCCTTCATGGACAGCTCATCAGGATACAATCAGATAAAGATGCATCCCGAAGACCAGAAGCATACCGCTTTCCGGACCCCTTTGGGTATATTCTGCTACAAGGTGATGCCCTTCGGTCTAAAGAACGCCGGTGCTACCTATCAGAGGGCCATGACGAAGATTTTCGATGACCTCATACATGAAATCGTCGAATTTTATATTGACGATCTCGTAGTTAAAAGCAAATCATACGAGGAACATTTAGAGCATCTGAAGATCATGTTTCAGCGCCTTCGGAAATACAACTTGAAGATGAACCCTCTCAAATGCGCGTTCGGGGTCTCCTCGGGCAAGTTCCTAGGATTCGTCGTCCGACACCGAGGCATAGAGATAGACCCGTCGAAGATCAAGGCGATCATGAAAATGCCTCCGCCAAGGACTCTCAAGTAACTGCGGTCTCTCCAAGAAAAGCTCGCATATATCCGGCGATTCATAGCCCATCTCTCCGGCAAGTGCCGTCCTTACAGTCACCTAATGAAGAAAAGGACTCCTTTCGTCTGGGATCGCAAATGCCAAAGTGCATTAGACGAAATCAAGCAATACCTGCAGAATCCTCCGGTGCTAACTGCTCCGGTCAAGGGAAAACCTCTCATCCTGTATACAACCGCCCTCGAAGGTTCTTTAGGCGCGCTGTGGACACAAGAAAACGACCAAGGGAAAGAGAGAGCCCTCTACTACTTGAGTCGAGTTCTACTGGGGGCAGAAAGCAATTACTTCCCCATCGAAAAACACTGCCTGGCGTTGATCTTCGCGATAACAAAGCTCAGACACTATGCGTTGGCACATGAGGTCCATCTCATATCAAAGGTGGATCCTCTCAAATATTTAATGTCAAAGGCCATATTAACGAGACGGCTCGCTAAATGGGCCCTACTCTTGATGGAATTCTTGGTGACATATCGTCCTCTCAAGGCAGTGAAAGGTCAGGCCATCGCTGACTTCCTTGCTGAGCATCCGATACCTGCCGATTCTCCCTTGAACCGCGAATTGCCTGACGAGCATGCGTTTGACACAATCGACGGGAGGAGAAGAGAGAATGATACCGGATGGGAACTCTACTTCGACGGAGCATCTTCTATGAAGAAGCGCAAACAAAACACTCCCGTAATAAAATCAGGGGTAGGCCTCATTTTCGTGACTCCGCAAGGAGGGATAATGCGCTTTGCCTTCTCCTTAACAGAGCTGCGGACAAACAATGAAGCTGAGTATGAAGCTTTGATAGCAGGTCTTGAGATCGCTGTCAACATGGGAATCGAAAACCTCCTCATATACGGAGACTCCCAACTGATCGTTAGTCAAGTAAACGGCAACTATCAAACATGCAAGCCAGAGCTGGTGAAGTACGGCGAATGAGTGCAGCAACTGCTGACTCAAATTCCTTCCTACATGTTGGAAAGTATACCGCGTGCGGAAAATAGCAAGGCAGATGCATTAGCCAAGCTCGCTAAAGAACTGGCCGACGAGAACCTCGATGACGTGAGGATCGTTGTGCAAAGCCGTCGGATTCTTGCACCGGCAGAAATATCTCCGGAGTCGTCCGAAGAGAAGGAAGCTGTCGAGCAAACGGCCCTACAAATAAAAGACCAGGAAAAAGGCTATAGACTACTTCAAATCCCGTCGAACACTTGAAGATGCGTCTTCAAGACATCAGCTCATGAAATGAGCTCTGTCTTTTGCCTTCGTCAATGATACTCTGTATAAGAGATCATTCGATTCTTTATGGCTAAGATGCCTGGCACCGGAAGAAGCAAAAAGAGTCATCCAAGAAACTCATGACGGACTCTGCGGTTCTCATCAAGCCGGGCCAAAGATGAAACTAAAGATCAAAAGGATGGGCTATTATTAGCCCATAATGATTCAGGACTGCCTCGAATACGCAAAGCAGTGCCACTCGTGCCAAATTCACGGGGACTTTATCCATCAGCATCCAAATCCGCTACATCAAACGGTGTCCAGCTGGCCATTCAAAATGTAGGGAACTGACATAATCGGCTCCATCGAACCAGCATCGTCTAGAGGACATCGATTCATTTTGGCGACAACTGATTACTTCTCTAAATGGGCAGAAGCAGTACCTTTGAAGGAAGTGAAGACGGAGAATATCCTCCGTTTCTTTAAGACACACTTCATTTATCGGTTCGGTACTCCGCGACGAATTATCTCCGACAACGGGCCAGCCTATAGAAGCCACAAGATTAGCCGCTTCGGACAACAGCATAACATAGACTAGAGATACTCTTCGGTCCATAATCCCCAAGCTAACGGTCTAGCTGAGGCTTTCAACAAGATCTTGACGAAGATCGTGAAAAAGACGGTATCCAAAAATAAAAAGGACTGGCACAACAGACTGCATGAGGCTCTCTAGGCGTATCGAACTACGTTCAAAACGGCCACAAACACAACGCCATATGCATTGGTATTCGGCACAGAAGCGGTACTCCCCCTCGAGATGGAGTTACCCTCTTTACGAGTGGCGGTTCATTACGAGCTAACAGACGAAGAAAATGCTCACCTTCGGCTTGAGGAGCTCGATGCCCTTGATGAGACCCGGCTCATGGCGCAACAAAATCTCGAAGCTTATAAAGCAAAGATGACACGCTCATATGAGAGATTGACTAGGCCGAGAACATTCCGCCAAGGCGAACTCGTGCTAGTGGTCAAGAGACCTATGATCCCCAATCGCACCAAGCGGGGGAAATTCGAGCCGAATTACGAAGGCCCGTATATCATAGACAAAGTCTACCAGGGTGGAGTCTATCTACTCATGGACATGCATGGTGAAAGGCCTTTTAGGCCAATAAATGGTCACTTCCTAAAAAAATACTACGCCTGACGAGTCACGGCTTAGGTCAACGATAGATGACGATGCCTATGTCCGTTCGCTATCTTCCTGAGCCCAAACTCTATAAGTAGTAGCCGGTTTACGGACCGAAATGTCCTAAAACTAACAATGGAGCGAAACGTCCTTAAACTAACAACGGACCGAAATGTCCTAAAACTAACAACGGACCGAAATGTCCTAAACTAACAATGGACCACTATGTCCAAAAACTGGCAATTGACCGAGACGTCGATAAACTACTACGGACCGCGACATCCCAAAGCTGACACAAAAAAAAGTGAAAAAAGAGAAAAACGGTATGTCCATAAGCAAAATAGTCACGGATGAAAACCCGAAAGGGCTCCGTGAGTAAAAACAGCAGGGCTACCGGCGAGTTTTGTGAAAACCCGAAAGGGCGCAAGCTCGTTAAAAGACACTTACAAGGTCCTCTCGACCTTGTGAGGAGAAACCACCTGCGTGAGATCCTCACGACTCACAAGGGAACAACACACTTAGGGATCCCCACAATTCCTAAGGAGAAATTACACTTGCGAGATCCTCACAACTCGTAAGGAGAACCCTCCTATGAGACCCTCACGGCTTATAGGATTCAAAAGTCTTAAGCTACAGGGATCTGAACATGTTCTTAAGCGGCCATCACAACCTCCAATGTTGCCCTACAAGCGTCTCGATATTGACCCTTGTATACAATCCACGGGCGTGAATAAACATTTCCTTAACAAAGTCCCATCCGTGACTAGGGATATGTTTACACAGTGAACAACCCTTGTAAGTCCTCTCGACTTATAAGGAGAAAGCACTCTTGTAAGATCATTACGACTTATAAGAGACCACACACTTGGGAATCCTCACGATCCCTAAGGAGAAAATGCACCTACGAGATCCTCACGACTCGTAGGGAGAAATACCTTTATGAGACCCTTACGGCTCATGAAGTCAAAAGCCTTAGTCGACAGGATCCTAACCTTGTCTACTAAGCCACTTTTGTTCGACACCGACGAAGGCAAATGATAATTCGCTCCTGGCAATATCCCTGTTGCAGCGATGTTGATGCCGAAATCGGTGTCAAATCCCAAAACTCGTGGCAAAAAGCCAGCGAGCCACACATGCATACGAAATAGCCGAAATGATGGGGCAACTTGCAAACAAAATCAGCAAGTAAAAGTGTATGTATGCAAAATAGCCGAAATGATTGGGCAACTCGCAATAAAAAGCAGCGAGTAAAAATAAAACAAATAGCTGAAATGATTGGGCACCGCGAAAAATAGCCGAAATGATTGGGCAATCGCGACCTGCGCGATATAAGAGCTGAAACGATAGAGCATCGCGGAAAGAAAAATATACAAAATAAAACTTTTTGCCCTACAGGTTAGATCACATCGATCCCTGTATACAATCCAGGGGCACAAATAAAGAGGGAACCATACCTTCTCACCAGGCTTCATCGAAACGAAGCCAAATCTTGATGGTTCACAGACAACCTAGAGACCACTTCGATATTCGTCTCATTACAACAGACGCAACGTCTTCCAAATGACCCCGTCGCGGAAATACGTCTTCCAAATGACCCCATCTCGGAAATACGTCATCCAAATGATCCCGTCGCGGAAATACGTCATCCAAATGACTCCCGTCATCCAAATGACCCCGTCGCGGAAATACGTCATCCACATAACCCCGTCGCCGAAATACGTCATCCAAACGACCCCGTCACGGAAATACGTCATCCAAATGACCCCGTCGCGAAAATACGCCATCCAAATGACCCCGTCGTGGAAATACTCCATTCAAATGACCCCGTCGCGGAAATATGTTATCCAAATGCCCCCGTTGCGGAAATACGTCATCCAAATGACCCCGTCGCGGAAATACGTCATCCACATGACCCCGTCACGGAAATACGTCATACAAATGACCCCGTCGCAGAAATACGTCATCCACATGACCCCGTGGGAAGCATCCAGAGCAACTCCTGACTCCGTGAAACGCGGATAATGGTAACCTCACCCATCACTTACGGGTCCTCACGACTCGTAAGGGAGCAAACTCCCTTATGAGATTGATTGGAAGAGGTTTTGCGTACGTGCGTTTTTTTAAAAGATAAATCAAAGAATAGTTAACCGCAATCAAGAACGGTGTCGCTTAGTAGCTAGCCGGTTGAGTACAGGTCGGTCTACAGGAATTTTGTGTATTTTCTAGTTGTTCTAACGAGTTAATTCCAATTGTGGTAGGATTGATTATCACTAAAAACTGAAATGAGTTTGATTAGGATTAAAACCTTGCTAGGGTTAGGTTTAGGTTAAGTTTGGAAACTCAATATTTCTCACCGCTTTCTATGCCCTAATTAAGATCTATTTAGGTGTTAAGGTAATAATTAACAAAGGGGATTAGCACGATCGGGAAGAAACTAAGTTTCTTCCTCTAGGTCCTTGTCCGTCCTTTCTTAACTCTTACCTTAACCTCTATGGAAAACATACACAACTGGTCTTTAACTACGGTATCACCGCTACCTCGTGGGATAGGATGCCGTAGTGAGCGGAGTGTGTATGTATGCATAGAGTCCTATTAAAAATGTATGACGGGCAAGAAAGGGGTGAGAGATTTTCATCTCTTAAACCTTCCCCAAATCTAACCCTAACAAGTGAGGAACTACTCACTCATTAGGGAATTGATAAAAGAGTTCATTTTTATTTGTTTTTAATGTAACAACTACGGCGGATAAGAAATTTATAACTACGGCAGATAAAGAATTTATAATTAGGGTAGAAAAGAAATTAAACTAAGGCAAGATAAAGAAAAACTTACTTTTTTATTTGATGCACTCTTCAAACATTTACAGGGAATGAAAATTCTAAATTAGGAATTAAAAAGAGGCATAAGAAGAGGCATGCTTCAAAAAGAGCTGTAGGGTTCCTATTTATTGATTATAGAAACCCTATGGTTTACATCTGATCCCTATCTACATTTACAAAACTACTCTGAGAAGCCTGGTCAACGCACCGCCACCCACCGACATTTTGCACCGACACGTGCACAGTACGGCCGCGGAACCATGGCCATAAGCCATGTTTGACTGCGGATCCGCGGCCGTATGGTAGGGTCTCTGTCTCAAATCTTCAGGTATCTTTCATGTTGCATTTTACTTCTTGTTTCTTCACTTGGTTCTTCAGAATGTCTTCTAATTTCTTCCAGATTTCCACAGTGCAGAATGTTGTGGACTTTTACCGTTCGCTTCGTGTTGAAGTCTTGAATCTTGCGCTGCCTTTGTACTTTGTGAAATTGTTCATTGATCTTCGTTTGTTCTTCAAACTGTAAGCATGATAAAAATTCTTCTATTTGTTGGTCGTAGTCTCACTTTTGTAGTATCTTTTCATCATTTTCACTGTTTTGTTCCGAGAACCTGTAACCTGCAACTATTCAACAGATATGGATTAAAAGCACCTATTTATTTACAAAATGAATAAGAATGTGGAATATAATAATGCAAAATTATGATATGAACAAATACCCCCAAACTTATCTTTTGCTCGTCCTCGAGCAAAACTAATTTATTCTCGAAAAAAAAATCCTAACCTCACTTTCGCAGGGAAACACGATTGCGCTGAGCCCGTGCAACAAGCCGTTAAACCTCTAGGTGTCCCTAGTAGGAGGAGTGTTGTCTCCTAAGGGTTTTCAGCAGATACTACCCACAAAATCCTATCAATTTGACCAATTGACTTTTATTCTTCAATTCGGTGTTCTAACAAGAAATTCTATTATCTTCAACTCAGAAATTATCAACCCATATTTTCACGCTTCCTTACCATTTAACTTAAGATTGTATATGTTTTGTAAATTTATTTAGCTTTTAGCATCTTTTGAATTTTCTTTCTAAGGTTCCATCTCAACTTAGGAATTTTTATCATCTCTACTAAAGATATAAGTCCTATTTTTCATTCCTAACTTTCATCCAAACCCCAATCATATACCCCTACGTGTGTGTATGTATCACCCGTACACTTGGAGATTCAATTCAAGCAATCATACTCTTGTCCATTGTCCAAAGTACTTCTATTTGGTGAATTTTAGATGAAATTGCTCACACATCCTTCATGCGACCGTGAATACTTTTTGAGGTACTAACGATCGATTACAAAATGTGTTCGCATCTTTAGGCGTAGTTCCTCGTCTTGTAATACCTAAGGCTTTAGCAGTGACTCCCAAACCAGTTGGTCTAAGGCACTAGATGATAAAGCACCCTCGCTATATATTTGTTATTTTACGCAGCCTTAAGTAATTACAAAACTAGTGTTCATTTTTTTTATATCTCTTATTTCACACTTATACTTTAATTTTTTCTTATACTAAGGATTTTAGACAAGAGCATTTCAAGGTATCCTCTACTATTCCAAGTTTCAAGGTGCGTGTTTGTGCAAGTTGTAGGGTGTATATTTTCAGAATTTGGACTTAAGCTTAGGAATTATCTTTCAGACTTATACTTTAATAAAAATTTCAATACTCTTCCTTTATTTTGACTAGCCCAAGAAGTGAACTCAAAATTTGCCTATTTCTAAGTAAACTACAAAGACATATATTTTCTACCGTTAAATTTTAAGAAAGGTTTATTTTTAGGGTTTTTTTTTAATTTACTAAGTTTAGGATCTAGTTTTTCCTAACTAGTTAACCGTTTTGTTAAACTTAAGTCAATTATGGCCAAAATTGAATTTTTCAATTTTTTATACAATTTTTATGGGTTTTAAAATAAGCATGCAAATGCAAAAATATACACATGAATGCAAAGGAAGAAAGCTTACCGAGCACACCCCCAAACTTAAACTTGACAGTGTCCTCACTATTAGGCTACACCAAGAAGGTCAAAATCGTCGGCACTCCCCTGTTTATTATTATTATTTTTTTTTATTGTTAACAAAATATATATACAAAAAGGTCCCCCCCAAACTTATTTTTGACTCACTACTTTGAGTTAAAAAAAATTATTTTCAAGAGCCAAATTATAAACCCCTCCCCAAACTTAAATTAAACAATGCTAAGCTTTTTTTTTAAAGAGGGGGGTTAAAGTTATAGGTCAATGCCAAGCTCTGCAAAGACCAAAAGTCAACACCAACTATTCGAAGAATTTATCAATGTAACATATAGGTCGGTGGAAGAACATGTTATATAGAGCCAAGAAGAAGTGGGGAAGAGATAAGTGGTGGTATGGACAGGGTTTGCGTGAATGCGAGGAGATAAGAGGTGATGATAAATAAAAACGAGAATGTGAATGATCAGAAATGAGTGGAATATTGGCATTCTCGTATTTTATTAGAAGAAAAGGTGGTGGTTCAACTTCTATAGGTGGAGGTTGATTAACCACAAAATCCTCGAGGTGTCTCTGTGGATCCCTTACTGGCTTGGCATCATCCATCATATGTATATGATGTTCAACTATGAGGGGACTAATCCCCTTGATGTCCGCCATAGTCCAGCCAAAAGCTTGCCGATTATTTTGTAAGATCATTAAAAGGGCTTTCTCTTGCTCGAGGGCTAGAGAGGCCGAGATGATAAAAGGAAGGGTCTCATTCTCACCTAAGTAAGCGTATGTAAGGTGAGACGGCAATAGATTAAGTTCGAGTTTTAGAGGCAAAACAATTGAAGCTAAAATTGGTGGAACTGTCTCGAACTCAAAAAATTCCAACAATGGTTCGAAGTGAGTGTAAGCAACCGAGTCGGATGGTTCAACTAACTCATCTGAAAATTCAAAGGACTCAAACTCAGGTGGCGAGTCTTCAAAATCGTCCGAAAAAATGAAACACTCATAATCGTTATCGGTTGTGAAAACTGTGTCAGATTCAAGGAGGAACGCACTAGTGGCGTCAAAACTGCTGTGATCGAACAGAAATTTTTCGAGCTCACAGTCCTCCTGCATGATCTCTTGGATCGAGCAAACATCAAGTACACTGGCATTAGGCTCGGAGGGCAGACTTCCTATCTTGTAAATTTTGAACTCACATGACATCTTCCCGAAGGATAGAGTCATAGAGCCGTTACGACAGTTGATTACAGCATTAGAAGTGGCCAAAAATGGTCGACCGAGAATCACCGGAATTTGGTTCCGTAGGTTAGCCACAGGCTGTGTGTCCATAACAATGAAATCAACAGGGAATATGAAGTCCCCTACTTTAATCAACATATCCTCTAACTCTCCTCTAGGATGGGTGATGGATCGATCGGCCATTTGGAGAGTACAATGAGTGGGTTTCAACTCTCCAACGCCTAATTGCTCATAAACGGAATAGGGAAGCAAGTTAACACTGGAACCAAGATCTAAAAGTGCGCGATTTATGTTCTTATCCCCAATTGTTATTGAAATTGTAGGACAGCCAGGGTCCATTCGTTTTTGGGGCAAAGGTAAAGGTTGGGTAATAGCATTGCTCACGGCGCTAGCTACGAATACTTTCTTGGGTACCTGCGACTTCCTCTTCTTGGTGCTTAAGTCCTTTAAGATTTTAGCGTAAGAAGGGACTTGTTGGATTGCATCCAAGAGAGGTATATTTATGCTAACCTGTTTGAATAAATCCACAATCTTCTCCATTTGTGGAGTAGGTTTATTGGATCTCAACCTGTTTGGAAATGGAACATTTTGAAAATTTGTTGAGTCCAATGTTTGTGGAGTAGATTGCGAAGTTGGAACGGATCCCAGTGTTGGTGTTTTCGTGAAGTGAGATATGGGTCCGTTCAAATTAGAAGAAGTAGAGCCTTGTGAAGGATGAGGAACAGGCTCTGAAGAAGAAGAAGATGAAGAAGAAGAAGAAGTACCGGCAGGGGTGTCATCACTAATACCCACATTATTGTGCAACACTCTTCCAGATCTCAACGTGGTCACAGCATTTACATTATGATTTTGTTGTTCATAAGCAACATGTGCGTTGTGTGTTTGACCGGGATTTGGCAATGGTTGAGACGGAAGCTTTCCCTTTTCTCGCTCGCTTAACGCAGCATTTAGTTGTGCAATTTGGGCCTCAATTGATTTGATGCTCTGATCATGTGAAACACTGTTTTGCACCAAAGACTGAATGGAAGTCTCCAATCTTGTTGCGGATTGTGTAGATTGTTTTAAAAATGCTTCCAAACTTCGTTCTAGCGAGGAAATCTTATCGTTATTCGGCTGAACAAAATTGTTTTGAGGATAAGATTTGTTGGGTACAAAATTGTTCATTTGGTTTGGGTAAGGTTGGGGTTGGAAAGATTGCTGATATTGAGTTTGTGGAGGGGCTTGTTGTTGTGGAGGAGGCCTTTGAAAGTTGTTGTTGCCTTGAAATTGTTGTTGATTTTGATTCCAAGCAAAATTTGGATGGCTCCTCCAACCAGGATTATAAGTCGAAGAGTATAAATCATTTCTTTGTCTCTGCTGAAAGGCAGCATTGACTTGATCTTGTCTTTGGACAGGTGGATTGTAAGGACACTCTTCAGTTAGATGGGACGGATCCGAACAACAAGCGCAAACTGTGCGTGGGGGTAAAGCAGGGGCAGGAGAAGGCGATGAGAATTTTCTCTCAATTGCTTCTAGCTTTTTCGTAAGTGCAGCCATTTCGGCCTTCATTGCAATCGACATATCAAGTTGATGTATGCCTGCCCTACACTGACCTGATGAAGTAGATGAAGTGGTCTTAGTGCTTTCCTACTGAAGTGTTTGTTCAGCAAGATCGTCGAGAAATTGCCAAGCTTCCTCGCTTGATTTTGTATGAAAGTGACCTTGATAAATGGTTTCCAACAACTGCTTAGTTGCTGGGTTTAGTCCTTCGTATAAAGTTTGGCAAAGTTGTCAATTCTCGATACTGTGGTGAAGGCACTAACAAGGAGGTCCTTAAATCTTTCAAAACACTTCCAAAAAGGTTCGGAAGGAAGTTGGGAAAATTGAATAATTTCGTTGCGAATTAACACGGTCGTGTGGTGTTGGTAAAACTTTTTTAGAAAAGTCTTAACAAACGCTTCCCAATTTTTTATCGAGTGTGATGCTGTGCTATATAACCATTTCTTGGCTAGGTCACTGTTCCCCTCCGAAAGGCGGCGCACAGGACTGCGAAGTCTTGGCACTGAGATTCGGGGCAGATGCTATTTGGTTTTATCCGTCCACCTCTCCGAAGATGCCAAGTTGATTTATGGCACCGTGTATCAAAAGTTTAAATGGATGCGGCCGATATAGCAGACTTCGTCAGATTCCTCCTCGTTAGAGGGGTTTTTGATTGTAGGGACGCTCTTCCCTGCAGGCGCAAGCCCCTGCAGTTAATTACGCTATCGCGTCGCGGTAACAACTTTCTCCTTCTCCAGAATTTCACTTCGTGCCGTGTGTGTTTGTTTTGTTTGTGATTGCCCGTGGATTGTATACGGAGACTAAGTGATGCCGTCACCCATAGGACGTGGATTAGTCCAAATCCGTATTTACTTAGATTTGGTTTTGGTGTTTTAGTTTAAGGATATGTTAGCCATATTTAGGCTAAGATCAACTTAAACGTTCGTTAAGGATACGTTAGTCCGATTTGAGACTAAGATCGACTTAACGGGATCGTTTGGATCCGACGAAGAGCATTTGGGGGCTCTATTGTTCCAGTTTAGGGACGTAATGGTCCATGTTCCAGTTTAGGGACGTGGTGGTCCATTGCCAGTTTAGGGACATGGTGGTCCAATACCAGTTTAGGGACATGGTGGTCCATAGGTAGTTTAAGGACATTGCGGTCCATTGCCAGTTTAAGGACATGGTGGTCCATTGCCAGTTTTGGGACATGGTGGTCCTATGCCAGTTTAGGAACATGGTGGTCCATGATTCCCATTTGGGGACGAGCATTAGTTTAAGGACATTTCGGTCCATATTGATGTGTGGTTGTCGGGACCCGTCACCTCTCTGACGTCGTTGAAGGATTACAATGATAGGTGTCATAGGAGTTCGGAGATGTACCCTTGAACCGGATGTAAATTGATTTAAGAGAGCTGTCTTTCTCAGTCAATTTAATTTGAGGACTTACGGCCATGATTGGGCTAAGTCCAGTTGAGAATATTCAACGTTTTTATCTTTGGCCTATTAGGCCTATGCTAGGGCTTTGCCCCTTTTTAATAATGCACTGCATTTTTGTTTTGTTTGGGCCCTGCCCTTTTATAAGTGATGCAGAGCATTTATTTTGTTTGGGCACTGCCTTTTTAATGCATTGCATTTTATCTTGGCCTGCTAGGCCTTTTTGATTTGGGCCTGGCCCTTCAGTAAACAATGTAGTGCATTTGTCGGGCGCTTTGCGCCAATCATCGAGCGCAAGCGCTTGTGGTGGTGACACGTGTCACGTAAGCGCAGTGCGTTGCGCTGCTGACACGTGGCGCAATCGCAGTGCGCTGCGCCAGTACGCTGCGCTGTTGTGTTGCTGACACGTGGCGCGCTCTGGTGGGTTGCGCCAATTCATGAGAGCAGTGCTCTGTTTTAAAAGCGCATAGCGCAAGTTGTTCTGGAGCTGACACGTGGCGCTCTCTGGTGGCTTGCACCAACCTAAGAACGCAACGGTGCCAATTTTGCAAGTGCAGGGCACTGTTTTATATTTTGATCAATTTTAGATCAGAGAAAACAAGTTTTTCTTGTTTTCAAAGAACCAGTGGTTCATAAGAAAGTGCAAGGCACTATTATTATTTATTTTTCTTTTTATTGAAGATCATTGATCTTGTTCTTAGATCAATGATCTATTCAGAAGAAATTCTTCTATTTTAAAGGTTTTTACCTTTTTCTTGAATCTCTTTTCAAGTTTCTTCAGAGTTGAAGTTCTTGATGATTCTTTTTGTTCCTTCCCATTATGAGTTGGGGTCTAGGGGTCTTTATATAGTGCCCATAGATTTGTTAAGTTTGTTAAAGAGATCATTCTCTGAGTGATTTGGGGAATTTTCCCCACCGTTGGATCTTTGATCCAAGGGTTTCTGTTTTACAGAAGACAATCTTCTTGTTTTAACAAGAACAGAAAAATCTTTCTAAAATTTAATTCTGTTTGGCACAAACGCCCCAGCGCCTGCCACGTGTCGCGCAGCGCAGAGCGCAGCGTGCCTGCGCTAGCGCAACTGCGCTGCCAAGTGTCGCGCAGCGCAGAGCGCAGCGCGAATGCGCTGCCACGTGTCGCGCAGCGCAGCTGCGCTAGCGCAACTGTGCTGCCACGTGGCGCACTGCGCAGAGCGCAAGTCAGCTGAAGCGTTGCTTCTTTAATTTTTTAATTTTTATTTTAATTTTCAAAACAGAGCCTTGCTCTGATTGGGGGAAACAAAACGTTGCTTCGTTTCCCGCCTTGGAATTTGAACAGAGCTTTGCTCTGAAAGGGAGATTTTCTTCTTTATTATTATTATTTATTTATTTATTTATTCTTTTTATTGTTATTATTTTATAAGGAGCGGGTTTTGAGCCAAAAATTTGGCGGGAACAAATGCCCCCACTACTTTGCCCACGTAAGTATGTACGTGGGTGAAGTAGTGCAAAGTTATGGGTAGCCATGGAATCGAGGGCTTAGGAGAAAAGTTTAGGGTCCTTGTAGCCTAAGACTTTTCAACTTTATGAGCCGTGAGGGTCTCACAAAGACTTTTCTCCCTACGGATCGAGAGGATCTCATAGGTGTATTTTCTCCTTAGGAGTCGTGAGGATTCCTAAGTGTGTTTTCTCTTATAAGTCGTAAGGATCCTATAAGAGAATTTTCCCTCTTACGAGTCGAGAGAACCCGTAAGCGGTTGTTTCCCTCCTTGTTGAGATTCGACTTCGGAGAGTGAGACCCGTGGATAGTATGCAAGTGACCGTTTTGGGCCGACTTGCAGGATCCCAGTGCTTAGGAAACAGGGTTTTTTTATCCCCGCTGCCTAAGGCTTTTCCTCACAAGTCGAGACGAATCGAGCATTTCTCGCAAGTATATCCTAACGTCACAGTTAACTTCTGCTCTTTACGACAGAAATCCGTTAGGGTCTGTGGTACTTAGGGTTTTAGCCGTCGTCCCGTCGCATCAGCTGATATATTCCTCGATAGGCAATCATGCTGTTTGAGTAGCCCTGCGACTGCCGTGTCTCTGATCCCTTCGGGGGCTGGACAAGATGTCTTCAAGCAATCCTCCTTGGCAGTTTGACCGTCGGAAGTTTAAGCGTTAGGAATTTTGCCATGCCGCTTTTTACTTGAGGTTAGGCTCATTTTGGAGAGCCCCGATGAGTCATAACCACTCCGCGCTGGTGTGGGATGATCTCTGATAGTCTTTCAGGTTTTATGTGAGTTGCCGTCAAGACCCTGAAGCTAGGAATTTGGCCTTTGCTTCGTTTGCTAGCATCGCGTCTGCTGTATCGAGACGAATGTCGCGGTGGGAACCAAGGATTTTGCCGTGGCTCCGTTTGTCTGATTGTCGCGTCTGAACCCTGCTGGAGGAAAAACGCTGGGGTGACATCTCGTCTGCTGTATCGAGACGAACGTCGAGGTGGAGCTGGGATTTTGCTATGGCTCCGTTTGTTTGATTGTCGCGTCTGATCCCTGTTGGAGGAAGAACGCCGGGGTGACATCTCGTCTGCAGTATCGAGACGAACGTCGAGATGGAGCTGGGATTTTGCAATGGCTCCGTTTGTTTGATTGTCGTGTCTGATCCCTGCTGGAGGAAGAATGCTGGGGTGACATCTCGTCTGCTGTATCGAGACGATCGTCGAGGTGGTGACCACTCCGCGCTGGTGCAAAATGATCTCCGATTGTTTTTCAGGCTTTATATGAATTGCCGTCAAGACCCTGAAGCTAGGAATTTGGCCTTTTGCTTCATTTGCTTTGGCGCGTCCGAATCCTGCTGGGGGAAGAATGCTGGGGTGACATTTCGTCTGCTGTATCGAGATGAACGTCGAGGTGGTGACCGCTCCGCGCTTGTGTGGGATGATCTCCGATTGTCTTTCAGGCTTTATATGACTTGCCGTTAAGACCCTGAAGCTAGGAATTTGGCCTTTTGCTTCATTTGCTTTGGCGCGTCCGAATCCTGCTGGGG
Source organism: Agapanthus africanus (assembly GCA_030015575.1). NCBI lineage: Eukaryota > Viridiplantae > Streptophyta > Magnoliopsida > Asparagales > Amaryllidaceae > Agapanthus > Agapanthus africanus. Next base: position 83,595,334 of record CM057343.1, read on the forward strand.
GAAGAACGCTGGGGTGACATTTCATCTGCTGTATTGAGACGAACGTCGAGGTGGTGACCACTCCGCGCTGGTGTGGGATGATCTCCGATTGTCTTTCAGGCTTTATATGACTTGCCGTCAAGACCCTGAAGCTAGGGATTTGGCCTTCGCTTCGTTTAGCGGCATTGCATCTGCTGTATCGAGACGAATGCTGAGATGGAGTTGGGATTTTGCCATCACTCCGCTTTGTTTTGACGTTGCGTCTGCACCCTGCTGGATTGCAAAGGAACGCCGTTGTTGACATCGCGTCTGTTGTAACGAGACGAATGCTGAGGTGGAGTTGGGATTTTGCCATCACTCCGCTTTGCTCTGACCGTGAGGTCTTTTGTTGACGTTGCATCCGTTGTAATGAGACGAATGCTGAGGCGGAGTTAGGATTTTGCCGTCACTCCGCTTTGTCTTGACGTTGCGTCTGCATCCTGCTGGATTGCGAAGGAACGCCGTTGTTGACATTGCGTCTGTTGTAACGAGACGAATGTTGAGATGGTCTCTAGGTTGTTTGTGAACCGTCGAGACTTGGCTCTCTTTCTGGTGGATCCTGAGGAGGGAAGGCGTGATTCCTTCTTTGTTTGCGCCCCTAGATTGTATACAAGGATCAATGCGATCTCAACTGTAGGGCCAAAGTTTTATCATCATTTTTTTTATTTCCGCGATACTCTATCATTTCAGCATTTATATCGTGAAGATCGTGATTGCCCAATCATTTCAGCTATTTTTCCGCGGTGCCCAATCATTTCGGCTGTTTGTTTTATTTTTACTCGCTGCTTTTTATTGCGAGTTTCCCAATCATTTCGGCTATTTTGCATGCATACATTTTTACTTGCTGCTTTTATTGCAAGTTGCCCCATCATTTCGGCTATTTCATATGCATGTGCGGCCTACTGGCTTTTCGCCGTAAATCTGAATTTAGACATCGATTTCGGCATCAGCACCACTACAACCGGGATATTGCCAGGAGCGAATCATCATCTGCCTCTGTCGATGTCGAACAAAGGTGGCTTAGCGACCAGGGTTAAGATCCTGTCGACTAAGGCTTTTAATTTCATGAGCCGTAAGGGTCTCACAAAGTTATTTCTCCCTACAAGTCGTGAGGATCTTGTAGGTGTATTTTCTCCTTAAGAATCGTGAGGATTCCTAAGTGTAAGTTCCTCTGTAAGTCGTAAGGATCCTACAGGAGGGTTTTTTCCTTGTAAATCGAGAGGACTTACAAGGGTCATGCGAACATATCCCCAGTCACGGATGGATCTTGGTTAGGGAAATGTTTATCCGCGCCCTTGGATTGTATACAAGGGTCAGTATTGAGCCACTTGTAGGGCAATATTAGAGGTTGTGGGGGTTGCTTAAGCACAGGTTTAGGTCTCTGTAACTTAAGACTTTCAAATCTTATGAGCCGTGAGGGTCCCATGTCACGTCCCGAAAGTACGGAACATGACCGGCACTTAAACTATGAAACGTCTCGAGGCGTACGTAATCCAAGTAAGCCGAAAACCCAGAAATGCAAACCAAGAAAAGTAGTAGAGTGAAGGAAAACCAATTTAAATAAGTAGTTTTAATAGCATAAGCAGAATTATGCGGTTTAAAAAAAAACATCAATATTTCCCGAAAATTTCGGCAGTCTCCTTTGTAAATACTGGCTCCCAAACGGGATACAACATGAATAGTATACGAAATCAATAAAAGGCATCCCCAAGCGGGAGCTAGCTCTTCGTCAATTGACGGTCACAACCACACAAGCAATATAATATACAACGCCAACGGCAAGGATCAAAACTCAAAACCACAAGAAAACCACAGAAATAAAACGCGCGACTCTAAGGTCGAAAGAATAACATCACTGGTCTCTATCTCTGAAATAAATACATGTTTGGTTGATGGAACTTCTAGATACAACAGAGTAATAATATACAAGTTATATAATGGGGGTTACGATACAAGTAAACCCACCTACTAGCAAATCACCCGAAGGAAACTATGCCCGCAAGCCGTAATGAAACCTGTACGGCAAACCTGTAAGAAACTGGGGCACAACGGGGGTGAGTTGCCAACTCGTGAATAGAAAAACATCTACGCACAGAAATCGCATAAATAACGCAACCTAGGTCAAAAATCATAATATATCCTCAAATATATGAATAACATGCAGCCTATAACAATGGCTGGGGTAATATCTAACCCGAGTGTGATCTCATGTGCCCGTGTCAGTGCCTCAGGTAGCAATATATCATATGAATGAGGTATGAATGCATGAAAACAGAATACATGTAAATGAAGAAACTGTTTTCATAAATTAGTGAGATTTCCTTTGTATTTTTAAAATGAGGTATCATAAATGAAATCAACATCAACAGTGTCTAGCATCGACACAAAACATAAATCTCAATGTCTCAAAACCTCAGGCTCCGGCTATCCGGACTGGCCTGAATCATCAAATCTCAGTACCTCAATATCTCAAAATCTCAATGTCTCAATCTCAATATCTAGGGCGCCGTCAGTCCAGACCGGCCCCTACCATCCATCTCAAGACCATGATGGTATCCTCCGGATATCCGACGCGTCGGGTAAAATCACCGGTAGGTAGTCTCCCCCTGCCAGGCTCATCGTCATCACCACGAGCTTCTTGCCCCGGGGTACCTTACCGGGTCCACCATGTACCCGAAACGGTTCATCCAACTCCTCGAATCGGGTCTCGAAATCCATCAGCAAACTCATGGTGGACGACTCATACATCATGGGAAAAACCGCGCTTTTTATTTAAAAAGAGAAAGAAGAAGTTTGTATATGTTTTGCGGTTTTCCCCAAATCCAGAAAATCTCATGGAAATCCGAATCCAAAACCTCAATAGCACGTAAAAAGTGAATATATGTATGAGAATCCATGAATGCGGCATAACAATGAATAATAGTATGCATGAAGTAGCAGGTAATAACTACAATGTCTAAACTAACATATAAGGCAAGTACACTAATATCATGTCTAAACTATTAGCTAACAGCCTATGTCAAGCAATAATATTTTCTAAGATGTACGTGACATGGCAATTACCGATGAAGATGTGTGTGAGCCGGCAAGTAAGTGTACGTGGTACATACGCATCATCGGTAATGGTGCTGGTGTCCTAACCACAAGATATCAACAGTAGAATATAAAGCATAATTTAAGCATGTGATGCGGAGCAAACAACAATAATGAGCGGGAGCTGAATACTAGACGCAACGATAACTAATCTGCTTTAACCTAATATAAGTCCTACAACGGTGCCTTTTGAAATAACACGAATCGTGGGGTTTTGAAAATAGGGGCTACGGTGTTTTTAAGAAAAGATACATTTTTTTGAAATATCCGAAGAATCCCTTGACTTGTCTTTTAAAATACGCACGATTCGTAAGCTTTGAAATAGGTAGGAACCGAATCTAATCTAACAACTAACTAAACTAAAGGGCTAAGCTACAAGCTAGACTACAGGTAAGGAAACCGCCTAACATCTGAGTCGATACATATACATACCTGTATATATATTAGTCGGTGATCCCGCCTCAATAATATCATATCCGATACCATATCTATAATCTGATATCCTAAGTCAAGAGTGCGGATCAATCATCAAGATATAGCTCGTACGTAAATCCGTCGTACGGCATCCCCAAATCTGGGTACGGGTCAATATCATATTCCTCACACTATTCCTCTGGTATCCTCTTTATCCAAGATCATAGTCTAGGGTACTGACCTATGTCTAGTACAATACTAATATCCTCAATATACTCATGATCTGACTACTGATCGACAATCTCGTACAAACCGATATCGTCAGCACATATCATCATCAAGGGGTATACATCGCCTGATACGGCCTAATATCAATATCCTAGCATATCATGCCTCATATCACGATCACATGTCGACCATTTTATTTATAACACTATTCACCCATATCGCCGCCCCAAGATCCGCTATAACACCAGGACGTACCTCAAGTACGAATCCTGCCATATCACCGATATCACAACCACAAACAAATCTCATCGACTCAGCTCAATCCCAAGTATCATCCTCAAATCCGTATGTGAACACATAGTCCCATACCCATGTGAACACATAACTATAAAGAATCCCATGAGTACATATAAATAGGAATGTATGCAAGTATGTATGTGTGTATGTGTAGTGCAACACTACCCTAGGGTTCGCGACACTAAAATAATCCAACACACCAATATCCATCCTAAACATCGTTATTAATCCCAAATGATATATAATAATTGTTGGTGTGTATACGGATCCGTATACATCACCACGGACTGCGGGGGTGCTATACGCCATCCACCCGACTTCTCCCCGTAGATATAAATCTACTCACCTGGTCCTCGCTCGCCGGTGCCGACGTCGCCACGCGCTTGCTTGCCGTCTCGAAGTCCACATGGGGGTACCTACATATCACAACGCATCGTATCGCATTAAAATCCGACTCATGACCAAAACGACACACGAATCCCACATAGGTCAAAACCTATGGTTGCTTCCACAAATCAACCCAAAAACCCTCGACGTCGGCGTACAAACGCCAGACCATCGAGAAAAACCCAAATACACTCATTTGCCCATTCACGAACACTAATTTTAATATAAAATAGGTTAAAACTCACAAAAACCCCAAATTCACTTTAAAAGCCGTTTTTCCGAAAAACTACCAAGCAAAATTACCCGTTTTAGTACAAAACTCGACGTTTAAACAATTCTAGCGGCCATAATACTTATTAAATAACTTAATTAAGTCATATAACCTATAACCACAATTTAATCTCATCAAACTATATACGTTCAAAAAAACTAGTTTGCAATTTTACCCAAATTTCAACCATTTTAGCAAAAATGCACAAACAACAATTTAGCTAGGATTTTCATGAACTAAAGACATTAAACCACACTTAATAATGTTAATGAAGTCATAAAAAAAACTAATTATAATTTTAAACCCAATTATTTAACCATTTCCAAAAACCTAGATAGCAAATTAGTGTAATTATCACAATTTTTAAACTAAAAATTAACAACTAGCTACTAACTTGTTTTAACATGTCATAAGAGCTTAAACACATTACACAACCATACACCAATTTCACAAAACCCTAACTTGCATTCAAGTTCTTCTCTTGAATTTTCATCACACAAACCACAACAACCAATTTAACACTTATAAACAAAATCATATAAGCAACTAATCAACAAACCACCATGGGGCACAAAAATTTATACCTCACAAATCCATGATCAAACATGAAATCTAGACCTCCAAAATGAAATCCTTGCACCAAGATCCATACATCTAAGGCAACACTAAAATGGGTAAGAACTAGATTTAGATTTTGGGATTTTTTTTATGGGTATTTGATGAATTTTTTGAAGCAAAAGAGATAGAACAATGGGGGGAGAAAGAGGGCTGTTGGTGCAGGAATTTTCGGCCAGAAAGGGAGTGGGGGAGGAGAGAGAGGGAGGTGGAGAAAAATGGGGAGAAAAAGACAAAGTCTACACCCCCTTTTGACTTTCTTTCATTTCCCTTTTTCTTTTCTTTTCTTTTCTTTTTTGTGTGGAATGGAGTGGGGAAATGGGGGGGATGTGCTGCTGAATTCAGACACATGGGGATTGGGGTGAGTGAGTGTGGGTGTGGGGAAAAAAGATAAATGTTATACCCCAAACAACCATTTACACTAATTTCACCGAAAAAAGCCTTTTTCGATATTTTCTAAACCGTTTTGGCAAACGATTTCGTTTCAAAAACCACATGATAAAATTTTATTTAAAGTTTTATGATGCACAAAATTTTTTTCAACTCATTCCAATTTGTAATTTTCCCTAATTAAATGTATTAGTGACGGCTTAAAATAATAATAAAATAATTTTTTTTCAGAAAATTTGAAATTTCATCAGTGGCTCAATAAACACCAAATACTAGCAATTACATAGCTAGAATATGTATATTTAATTTTTATAATAAGATATTTGCATTTTGACTTTTTACAGAAACCCCCTTATTTTACCGATTTTCCGAAATTTCACCGAAACGATTTTCAAAACGCTACAATCTTCCCCCCTTAAAAAAATTCGGTCCCCGAATTTAAAGTAAAACTCCCCCCAAATACTAAAACGTCTAAACCAAAACCATCAAGTCGTCGGGGCTGCGAAATTGTAAATACATAAAACAAATCGTAGCGCAGCGCATGCGCATGAAAAATGAGCATATAACTCAAATCAAAACTCCGTCAAGCATCCCGCAATTATCGGAGTCATGGGGAAGACACCAATGCCAAATCCAAAGCAAAACCAATATGATATAACTCGAAACTATACATGTAAATATCGAATCTATATATGTAAATATCTGAAGGAAATGAATGCCAAATATATTCAGGTACTGTCCTCTGGCTAGTCCTGCCCAGTACGAAAACACATAGCAAATATCACAAAAACGTACTGCTCTATAGGCTAAATCAATCCTAAAATACGCATATGAATACTACGTGCGTCTGGTGCGCACGGAAATTAAAATCCATATACGTGCCATACAAGCGCACAGAAACAACATCTAAGTGCATCGGTTGTGCACACAACATCTGTCATAGGCAACGTGTGTGCCTGACAGCAAGGACAGGTGCGTCTGACACGCACGAAGAATCTCGATTTAGTGCATCTGGTGTGCACCAAAATCGTATCTCATAACCTGCGCCCAACATGCGTGAAAAAACCCCAAATCAGGTGCATCCATCATGCACGAAATCATGAAATCCAATATCAAGCACCGAACATACCCAAAATCCAATCAAGTGCACAAGGTGCACAAAACAAATATCGAGCATCACAATCGAAATCGAAGTCCAGTGCATCTAAGTGCACAAAATGCGTATCACTGCACTGCAAGCATATATGAACTATACCGAGTGCAAAAACCAAATCGTGTGCGTACATGCGCACAAAATCAACTCAACTGTATGAAACCCATAAAATCATAAACATGAGAAACCAAGGCACGAAAACGATATCAAGTGCAATACTGTGCAGAAATCATAAATACTCAGTAGGTGCAACCACGGCGCATGAAAATGATATCATGAAACTCAATCATCAAAACCAAATCATGCGAATATATCGCTCAAAATACCAAAATCAAGTATGGCGGAATAATCCCGCTCAAGAACATCCTCCAAGAATCTCTGGCCAACTGTCGGGGTCACTCATAGCATATCTTGTCGACGATCCTGAACTCTGGCCTGCCGGTGTGCGCAACATGACCACTTCTGGGTCCTAGTCTTCTCGTAATTCATTCCAGAAAGGTCCTATCGAGATCTCTCCCAAATTTCGTCTCTGCCGAACCGTACGGAAGTCATCGTCCTTTACTATATCTGTTTCTTGTTCGGGAACGGCTGCATACTCATCGCGACTCCTTCTGGAAGGTATATCCATGCACAATGCCTCGGCATGCGTATCGCATCTCTGATGTCGGCGGAGTGGAACGGCGTTTCATCAAGATCTCGTATGAATCTCTTACTCCACTTTTCTAATGTCGACTGCTCTGGACTCGTCTCGTCATGGCTGCATGGACTGAGCTCCAACGACTATCCTCGTATCTGGAGTCTCCCAAGAATGCATCTCACCACCTAGCATCCGAATTAAGTCGAGCCATCCGATCGAGTCGTCAAAACCTCATAATCCCCCAAGAGCTCAACATCTTGGGCACAGTTTAATAGTATCGAGTACATACCACAGCATCGGTGGTCCAGCCGTAGAAGGGCAAACCCAAGCCTCACTAATGGCGCCGCAGAATTGCCGCAAACCCGAAGGTTCCAAGGCTTTCACACGGTCATTAAGTCGGGTTAGGGTTTCATTCTTCTAGAGGGACCATAGAATTGCCTGCATGTCTTTCTGACTACTTTAAACTTGGAATAATAGGTTTCTGACATTCGATCATCTCTGTCGACTCTCAACGTCTCCGCATGAAGTCGTCTCTAGCTGGAATCAATCTATCTGATGACCTCGCATCGGGGTAGGCGAACGAACCACCTGTCCTAGTCATTCATCATCGGGTGACTAGCGACCTTCTAGCATCTATTAGTACAACTCGTCCCGCAATAGCTCCAACATATGAGACGATATCTCGTCACTCGCAGCAACAACTGGCTCACTCGTCTGCACGCTGAACAGTGCCTCAATCATCATGAGTAAGCAATACACCAACGGTCATCAAAATCTGACTGGCCTCTGTCAGTGGCTCAATCCTCTAGTGCTGATCGGCACGTCCAAGTAATCTCATACAGCGATCCATCAAACGCTCGTGGCGCGAAGACACAGTGAAAAGACATATCTCTGCAATCGTGTGTCGCCGGAATCATGCCCTGGTCAGTCCTCGTTCTTGACGAGCTCATGCTGACCGCGACTCTAGTCGTAGCTCTCCCTGCCCGTAATCGTGGCAGCAAAACCATAACTGGTACTGATGAGGCTAGATCAGAATGAATATAATACTGAGCAAAGAAATGTACATCATAAGGCTTCTTAAGTGGAGTAGCGTATCGTAAATATGCCGCGGAACATACCTACAGTACGTCACTCTACTTTAGTCACCTATTCCATCAACCAAGGGTCATCCTATACTCCGAAGGTAAAACCTAACGCTCTGATACCAACTTTGTCACGTCCCGAAAGTACGGAACATGACCGGCACTTAAACTACGAAACGTCTCGAGGCGTACGTAATCCAAGTAAGCCGAAAACCCAGAAATGCAAACCAAGAAAAGTAGTAGAGTGAAGGAAAACCAATTTAAATAAGTAGTTTTAATAGCATAAGCAGAATTATGCGGTTTAAAAAAAACATCAATATTTCCCGAAAATTTCGGCAGTCTCCTTTGTAAATACTGGCTCCCAAACGGGATACAACATGAATAGTATACGAAATCAATAAAAGGCATCCCCAAGCGGGAGCTAGCTCTTCGTCAATTGACGGTCACAACCACACAAGCAATATAATATACAACGCCAACGGCGAGGATCAAAACTCAAAACCACAAGAAAACCACAGAAATAAAACACACGACTCTAAGGTCGAAAGAATAACATCACTGGTCTCTATCTCTGAAATAAATACATGTTTGGTTGATGGAACTTCTAGATACAACAGAGTAATAATATACAAGTTATATAATGGGGGGTACGATACAAGTAAACCCACCTACTAGCAAATCACCCGAAGGAAACTATGCCCGCAAGCCGTAATGAAACCTGTACGGCAAACCTGTAAGAAACTGGGGCACAACGGGGGTGAGTTGCCAACTCGTGAATAGAAAAACATCTACGCATAGAAATCGCATAAATAACGCAACCTAGGTCAAAGATCATAATATATCCTCAAATATATGAATAACATGCAGCCTATAACAATGGCTAGGGTAATATCTAACCCGAGTGTGATCTCATGTGCCCGTGTCAGTGCCTCAGGTAGCAATATATCATATGAATGAGGTATGAATGCATGAAAACAGAATACATGTAAATGAAGAAACTGTTTTCATAAATTAGTGAGATTTCCTTTGTATTTTTAAAATGAGGTATCATAAATGAAATCAACATCAACAGTGTCTAGCATCGACACAAAACATAAATCTCAATGTCTCAAAACCTCAGGCTCCGGCTATCCGGACTGGCCTGAATCATCAAATCTCAGTACCTCAATATCTCGAAATCTCAATGTCTCAATCTCAATATTTAGGACGCCGTCAGTCCAGACCGGCCCCTACCATCCATCTCAAGACCACGACGGTATCCTCCGGATATCCGACGCGTCGGGTAAAATCACCGGTAGGTAGTCTCCCCCTGCCAGGCTCATCGTCATCACCACGAGCTTCTTGCCCCGGGGTACCTTACCGGGTCCACCATGTACCCGAAACGGTTCATCCAACTCCTCGAATCGGGTCTCGAAATCCATCAGCAAACTCATGGTGGACGACTCATACATCATGGGAAAAACCGCGCTTTTTATTTAAAAAGAGAAAGAAGAAGTTTGTATATGTTTTGCGGTTTTCCCCAAATCCAGAAAATCTCATGGAAATCCGAATCCAAAACCTCAATAGCACGTAAAAAGTGAATATATGTATGAGAATCCATGAATGCGGCATAACAATGAATAATAGTATGCATGAAGTAGCAGGTAATAACTACAATGTCTAAACTAACATATAAGGCAAGTACACTAATATCATGTCTAAACTATTAGCTAACAGCCTATGTCAAGCAATAATATTTTCTAAGATGTACGTGACATGGCAATTACCGATGAAGATGTGTGTGAGCCGGCAAGTAAGTGTACGTGGTACATACGCATCATCGGTAATAGTGCTGGTGTCCTAACCACAAGATATCAACAGTAGAATATGAAGCATAATATAAGCATGTGATGCGGAGCAAACAACAATAATGAGCGGGAGCTGAATACTAGACGCAACGATAACTAATCTGCTTTAACCTAATATAAGTCCTACAATGGTGCCTTTTGAAATAACACGAATCGTGGGGTTTTGAAAATAGGGGCTACGGTGTTTTTAAGAAAAGATACGTTTTTTTTTGAAATATCCGTATGACTTGTCTTTTAAAATACGCACGATTCGTAAGCTTTGAAATAGGTAGGAACCGAATCTAATCTAACAACTAACTAAACTAAAGGGCTAAGCTACAAGCTAGACTACAGGTAAGGAAACCGCCTAACATCTGAGTCGATACATATACATACCTGTATATATATTAGTCGGTGATCCCGCCTCAATAATATCATATCCGATACCATATCTATAATCAGATATCCCAAGTCAAGAGTGCGGATCAATCATTAAGATATAGCTCGTACGTAAATCCGTCGTACGGCATCCCCAAATCTGGGTACGGGTCAATATCATATTCCTCACACTATTCCTCTGGTATCCTCTTTATAATTTTAAACCCAATTATTTAACCATTTCCAAAAACCTAGATAGCAAATTAGTGTAATTATCACAATTTTTAAACTAACAATTAACAACTAGCTACTAACTTGTTTTAACATGTCATAAGAGCTTAAACACATTACACAACCATACACCAATTTCACAAAACCCTAACTTGCATTCAAGTTCTTCTCTTGAATTTTCATCACACAAACCACAACAACCAATTTAACACTTATAAACAAAATCATATAAGCAACTAATCAACAAACCACCATGGGGCACAAAAATTTATACCTCACAAATCCATGATCAAACATGAAATCTAGACCTCCAAAATGAAATCCTTGCACCAAGATCCATACATCTAAGGCAACACTAAAATGGGTAAGAACTAGATTTAGATTTTGGGATTTTTTTTTATGGGTATTTGATGAATTTTTTGAAGCAAAAGAGATGGAACAATGGGGGGAGAAAGAGGGCTGTTGGTGCAGGAATTTTCGGCCAGAAAGGGAGTGGGGGAGGAGAGAGAGGGAGGTGGAGAAAAATGGGGAGAAAAAGACAAAGTCTACACCCCCTTTTGACTTTCTTTCATTTCCCTTTTTCTTTTCTTTTCTTTTCTTTTTTGTGTGGAATGGAGTGGGGAAATGGGGGGGATATGCTGCTGAATTCAGACACATGGGGATGGGGGTGAGTGAGTGTGGGTGTGGGGGAAAAAGATAAATGTTATACCCCAAACAACCATTTACACTAATTTCACCGAAAAAAACCTTTTTCGATATTTTCTAAACCGTTTTGGCAAACGATTTCGTTTCAAAAACCACATGATAAAATTTTATTTAAAGTTTTATGATGCACAAAATTTGTTTCAACTCATTCCAATTTGTAATTTTCCCTAATTAAATGTATTAGTGACGGCTTAAAATAATAATAAAATAATTTTTTTTCAGAAAATTTGAAATTTCATCAGTGGCTCAATAAACACCAAATACTAGCAATTACCAATTTCACAAACACTCGCCGGTAGTCCTGCTGTTTTTACTCACGGAGCCCTTTCGGGTTTTCATCCGTGCCCATTTTGCTTATGGACCTACCGTTTTATATATATATATATATATATATATATATATATATATATATATTTTTTTTTTTAAAATTTTTTTTATATATTTTTTATTCATCTCGTCAGCCTAAAGATGCTGCGGTAGTAGTTTAAGGACGTTTTGGTCGGTCGTTAGTTTAAGAACGTTTCGGTCCGCCATTAGTTTAAGGACGTTTCGGTCCGCCATTAGTTTAAGAACGTTTCGGTCCGTTTGCAAGTTTTAGAACATTGCGGTCCATCATTAGTTTAAGGACGTTTCGGCCCGCCGTTAGTTTAAGGACGTTTCGGTCCGCCATTAGTTTAAGGACGTTTCGGTCCGTTTGCAAGTTTTAGGACATTGCGGTCCATTTGCAAGTTTTAGGACATTGCGGTCCATTGTCGCCGTATTTGAGGCGAATATCTAGTTTACTGACTTTTCGGTCTATGGGGCTTTCCCTATGAATGAGCATGATGCCCCCGGTATATCCATCTTTTTCGGAGCATGCGGTTGTGGTGGGCTCACCTTCCAGTTTTCCGACAACGCGAACTTGCCCTGTTGGTATTGATCTTCAACCCAGTTTTTGAAGACGAAGTAATCTTCGATTGGATGTCTTACTGCTTGATGGTAAGGGCAGTAATTAGGATTGTTAAGATCGCCTGGCTGCAACGGACGTTTTGGACTCGGCAAATTGATGAGTCTGTTGCACACTGCCAGCTCGAACAGTTTCCTCGTTTTATTCTAAGGAAACGAGTAAGGACGTCCTAGTCTTTCCTCAAGGGATGGGCGTGGACGCATATTGTTTCGAAGGACAACCGGCTTTAAGTTGCTCGGCTGTTGTTGAGTATTGGCAACAACGATCGCTTTCCCTTTCTCAGTTCGAGAGTCTGGCTTTAGAGGAGACGGTTTATGTCCCATTTGATCCATTTGGGCCAACTTGTCGATCAAGGCCTGGAAAGTAGTTGGCTTGAAGAACATCATGAATTGTGAGATGGTCGCTTGCGGATCAAGAGTGCCCACGAACATGCCCACCGCTGGCGCTTCTTCGATGCGTTGCTCGCACTTCGACCATAAGTTCCGCCACCGTATAGCATATTGGACCCATGTTTTGCCTGGCCTTATCCTGGCATTTATTAGTGCTGTTATCGGGGTGTGTTCACTAGCACTCACGAATCTTCATGTAAACAGTAGCTCCATCTCCGCAAATGTTTTGACGGAGTCGTTAGGTAGCTCCGAATACCATTCAAAGGCTGTTTCTGCTAAGCTGCCGACGAATTGGCGAAGCAACAATTTGTCATCGCCTCCAGTATTGCCGCATAAGGCCCGGAATTGAGCGACATGCTGATGCGGATTCCCTGTCCCTTTATATACGTGGAACTTAGGGATCGTATATCCCGGCGGGTAACTGATTTGGTCATACCAGCCCGGATAGGGTCGTCCAGTTCTAACAATTTGCGCAGCCGCTTCATCTGCCTGATGAGCCCGTATTTGCTGAGCTATATAGTCATCCAGTGCAGCCTTGGAAATGGTTTCTTCCTTGGCTGCTGAAAGATCCGGAGGAAGATTAGATGTCTCCCCTCTATCGTCTTCAATAATGATCGGAGGGTCTTCAGCTGGAGGGTCCGGTTGTAACATCATCCCTACCATATCTTGGAAGAGGAGCGCCATTTGTTTTATGTTAGCCGCTTGTTCTGCGGCTTCTTTGTCCTTCTTTTCGAGGACTCTGCGTAGGAAGTCAGCGTCAGTTTCTTATTCGTGACGCTGTTCTGATGATGCCTCCGAGTATTCTTTTGGCCCGGTGAGTGCGGCCATTGCAGTCATCATTTCCTGAAGCTTATGTTGCTGCTCCTGGGCTTTTGTCACGGATCGGGTGAGCGGTCGGTGACCCGTCGAAGCACGGCCTTCCTCTTTCCCGGATGCCATATAAACAGTGTGCACCACCATGCCCCCAGACTTGGGGCGTTTAGATTCAGTGTCTTTGCAATTTGCCAAAGACGCAGGGATCTTCTCCGCCCTCCTTCTTTTGTGGGCGGTCGAAGTTGAGGGGGCTGTTGTAGTAGGCACCAAAGTAGCTGTCGCTTTTTATGGCTTGACAGAGAAGTCCCTCTCCTGCCGAACCTTCATTTTTCTCTGTCAGCAGAGATAGTCTTGATCCACCACGGAGTCTTGAACTTGACGCCAGACCTTGTAAATTTTAGAGGACAGCCGTTGAGGGGGCTGCTCCGACTTCTTCTCTGTAGCATTCTTCACAGGTGAAGGAGTTCTCTTCAGCACTGCAGTAGGAGAGTTTTTGCGCACCTCGTTGAGCAGTTCAAAGCTGTTCCCAGTCGGAACAGCAGCATCGATCCCCACCATCGGAGCTGGCGGAGTTATCCCACAGGGGGAGTTGCCCCCAGCTTTCCTTACCCGGCGCCAGTGGCGACGGCGAGCATGTCGCGCGATTGGAGTTGCCGTAGGGGCGACCTCCTCATGCCCCCTGTGTTGGTCGGAATTTGCTAGTATCAGCCCTGTAAAGACCGACGTCCGTTGAATGGGGACGGCCAACCTATCAAAAGCAGACTTCCGAGTAGGGGAAGCAACCTTGGTGATTTCGCCTGGAACGGGAGCAGGGATGGCTATCCGCTTCGGGATAACGCCTTCTGGTATTGCAGACTTCTTCATGGGCCCACATGAGTTTTGACCCAGTTTGCTGAAAGCTGAGACATTGAACTTGGGAGACCCGCTGAGAGGGGCCGCGGCAGTGGTAAGTCGATCAAAGACCGACTTCTTCGGGGCTTCTTGCAACGTCATTAGGGCATTGAAGCTCAGTGGTGGGAGCATGGTCCCGAAGAATAGTCCAGTGGTGGCTTGAGTTACCTGTTCCACTGGTATCTTGAAAAGAGAGGCCGCTTGGGGCCCGTAAGTCACTCCTCCAGCAGGGGCGGAGCGAGAGTTGCAGTTGTAGGTAGTGCATTTTGAAGCCATTGACCTTCAGTTTTTGTAACACCTGAGTTTAGGGTTAGTAGTGATTAATTGTTAATGTGGGGTTTTTTGGTAAAAAGTTTACCAAAACGGGTTTCTAATAAATTATCTGGTTTTGTGGTTATTTTTGTGGAATTTTATCTCAACCGCACACACTTGCAAGCCAGGGTTAAGATTAGGGTTTGCCATATATTTGAGCTTGTGGGTTAGCATATTTGAGTTAACCATGGTGGTCCAACCCTTGTTAAAATAATTAGGTGTTAATTTAGGAGTTTTAGTTTTAAGCATAGATTAGGGTTTAAGGTTGACTTGTGATTTGAAGAAAAGATTGTGATGGGGATCTTGAAGCATTTAATGAGAGTGAGGGAATGATGGCTCTTGGATGTGTCACACTATCTTCTTTTCAAAACTTTTCTTACCTCTCTTCTCTTCCTCTCACACACACCATATCATCACCCTTTAGCCACCAAAACAAATCCTACAGCCCAAACTCAGCAGCCACTTCTTCAGCAAGCAGAATTTCAGCTTGTAGGCATCAACATCAGCAGCTGAAGCTAGCCCCATCAGCTGCATCAGCCTCACCAGCCCCCCTACCACTCTACAACAGCTACTAAACCCTCACATCAGCACCACAACACCATTAGCCATCATCACCAGCACATCAGCCCAACTCCAGCTCAAATCAGCCTCCAAAACCTCAGCAGTACACCATCAGCCTGTTACCATCAGCATTCAGCCTTTTCAATCAGAAACATCAGCAACAACAGCTGCTACTTCAGCCCCTCTCAACTTCAACTACAAACACACAACACTACCACCTCACTCACACTCAATTTCAGCCTTAAAACATCAGAATACAACACAAACCAACATCATCAGCTTCAGCTTCAGCTTCAGCCAAAACTTAAACTACAGCACCAGCATCAGCCAAGGTAGCACACCATATCAGCCCACACCATACCATACCACACACCATACCACACCACATCAGCCCACACCACACCATATCAGCCCCACACCACAACATCAGCCACACACCAGCATCAGAAATTGCAGCATCAGCCTGGGACTGCAGCAGCTCCAGTTCATCACAGCAGCACCCACTCCCTCCTTCTTCTCCTTCTCCTTGGTTGCAAGGTTCCTAGAGGGTATAACTCCTAAACTTCTTCCTTATTGTGTAGATTATGTGCTTGATTAGCTAGTATAGCGTCTTATCGTAATTTTAGTGCTAGAATGGTGTAGTGATGCTAGATTTAGTCATTTTAGAGTGCTTGTAGTTTTATGAACCTTTTTTGGTGTTAACTAATCTGTTTAAGCCTAGTGGTGTCATTAAAATTAGATGGTTGGCCTTAAATCGTAAAAATTATGGTAAACTAGCTCGATTAGTGATTATTTCTTGCTTAGTTGTGGTTTTTGGGTGATTTAAGGGAATTTTGACAAAGTGAGAGTTGCGTTAGTTAGAATAACCCTCTTAGGTGCTAGTGAGGCCAGTCAACCAGAGAAATTCCCCAGACTTCATAAAGACACCCGATTTACCCGACTTGGCATATTTTGGCAGTTTTAGTGACTTTATAACCTCTATAGGATCTGCTGTTGACCCGAACCCTTCAGAATAAAATTGGGAAGACTGTAGCATGGTGAGACTAGTAGACATACACACACAGAGCACGGGGACCCAACTCCCACTCGAGGCCGCCGGTTTATTCATTCTAGCCGCAAATTGCGGCCAGAGTAGGGAGTGGGGTATGGAAATTTTAGGGATAGGGTACTTCTGGGTAGGTTAGTGTGTTGGTATCTGTAACTTTTCATTTTGGGTCCAGAGGCAAAATCTGGAGCTAGTTGTGTGTTTCCGATGTTTAAGTCTTGTGCGACACGCGCGCAATACGCGTGGTTCTGTGGCACACTGCGCGACACAGCGTGTCAGCTTAGGTTCTGGTGGGTTCGTGCGCGTCGCGTCGTGTCGTGTGCACACGCGTTTAGTTTCATGCACGCGTTTCCTTTTATCGATATATCGCGTTTAGCAGGATTTTCCTGATGTATGTGACTTTGTAAATTCCAGGTTCGCCGGCAGGAACTTCGAGCGCAGCGGAGAAAGGCAAGCAGGTGGTCGGACACACTTAGCACGGGATCACGGGTGAGTAGATTTAACATCTACGGGGGACGATCGTTTGGATGGCGCGAGTCGCCCGTTAGATTTAATAAACTTATAGTTGGTAAACTTGATAGTACTTGTGACAATAGAATGATAATAATAAAACTGGTATAATATTACCGCAGTCATATCTACATGTCATACCCTTATACGCAAATTCATTTGTAGGACACATACACCATTACCAGGTTTTATATGCAACACGAGCACTATTCATGTGGATACACACACCCTGAAAATTGCCATGTCACGATACTAGATAACCTTAACCTTAAACATGTTAATTGCCTAGAAATATGATATTGCATTAAATATTTAAAATGAAACCATAAGAATTACCATACCTGTGCATATGTATTATCATATCATCTTCTCATGCTTAGTGCAAATCATACATTGCAAATTGATACCATAAGCATCCATAATCATCGACATATGCATTTTTGATGATTTCATGGGATCTATGATATTTCTGGATTTTGGAAGAAAGCCGCAAGATTTCAACTGATAACTGTTTAAAAATATAAAAGTTGTGGTTTTCTAGTGATGTAAAGTGTCGTCCACCATGGGTTTGCTGTGGTTTTCGAGATCCGTGTCGAGGAGTGGAGGAACCGTCACGGATGCATGGTGGGCCCGGTACGGTATCCCGGGGCAAGAAGATCGCAGGAGATGGCGTTGAGCCTGACTGGGGACGGATTAACTACCGGTGACTTCATTTGGCACGGCGGATATCCAGAGGATACCGACCGTGGCCGCTGGTTTGAGACATGGATTTTGATGTGGATCAGCCGGATGGCTGAGACCAGAGATACTGGACATGGATATATGAGATTTGGACAGTTTTGAGGTGTCGTTGCTGGACACGGTTTTTACTGATTTCTTGGATATTATGCTGATGTTTAAAAAGGGAGTTTCAAAACAAAGGAAAGAATAATTCTCATACACACTTGATTGTACTTTCATATGGCATACATACCGGTATTTCATCCATGTGACATATATATATACTTGCTAGTACACTGTTGATGTATACATACTTGCTAGAACATGTAGCCATACCTGCTTTAGGGATGCCAGGACACTTGTGTGCATGCATACGATAGCCTTAGTAGATGTTATTTATTACTCACGAGCTGGCAACTCACCCCCGTTGTGCCACAGCTTTTCTGCAGGTCCACTCCGTCAGCACTGTAGCGGCGGATACCTTTACTTCTTTTGCACTTTTTGCCTGGACTCGAGGCTTTTGCTCATGGTGGGTTATTATCAGTTTGTACCACCTTATATATTTGTTGTATCCAGACCACTCCATCTACTGCTACTATCATTTCAGTTGTACCTGTTTTATTTGGATTACTGTATATTGACCTAGATGTGAGATTGTGAGACTTGGGAATTTATTTTATGATATATCTGGGTCGAGCTCACTTGAGTCGACATGCTATTTCTTATGCACTGTTATTCATTTCTATTCTGCTTGTACAGTTGGGGCTGATTTTACAAGTGAATTCTGCTGGAATTTTGGGAAAAAGGAAAGTTATTTTAAAAAGGGCAAATTGATTAGGTAATGAGGTAAATGCTTAAATAATTTGGTTTTCCTTCACTCTAAAAATCTTATTTATGATTTGTATTCTGGGCTTCGGCTTGCTTATTTTACGGACGCCTTGAGACGTTTCGTAATCTAAGTGCCGGTCGCGTTCCGTACCTTGCGGGTCGTGACAGTTTTCTTCACGGAGCAAGACACCAAATCTTAGTACCTCGAATACACAGGCAACCACAGCAAACCGCGATTTGTTCGCGAACACGACACACGAAGTGTGGAGTGGAAAGAGGAAGAGGTCCCACCGGGCGTGCCAGAATCTGTTCCCTTCCGAAAGGCGGCACACAGGACTGCGAAGTCTTGGCACTGAGATTCGGGGCAGATACTATTTGGTTTTATCCGTCCACCTCTCCGAAGATGCCAAGTTGATTTATGGCACCGTGTATCATAGGTTTAAACGGATGCGGCCGATGTAGCAGACTTCGTCAGATTCCCCTACGTTAGAGGGGTTTTTGATTGTGGGGACGCTCTTCCCTGCAGGCGCAAGCCCCTGCAGTTAATTACGCTACCGCGTCGCGGTAACAACTTTCTCCTTCTCCAGAATTTCACTTCGTGCCGTGTGTGTTTGTTTTATTTGTGATTGCCCGTGGATTGTATACGGAGACTAAGTGATGCCGTCGCCCGTAGGACGTGGATTAGTCCAAATCCGTATTTACTTAGATTTGGTTTTGGTGTTTTAGTTTAAGGATACGTTAGCCATATTTAGGCTAAGATCAACTTAAACGTTCGTTAAGGATACGTTAGTGCGATTTGAGACTAAGATCGACTTAACGGGATCGTTTGGATCCGATGAAGAGCATTTGGGGGCTCTATTGTTCCAGTTTAGGGACGTAATGGTCCATGTTCCAGTTTAGGGACATGGTGGTCCAATGCCAGTTTAGGGACATGGTGGTCCATAGGTAGTTTAAGGACATTGCGGTCTATTTCCAGTTTAAGGACATGGTGGTCCATTGCCAGTTTTAGGACATGGTGGTCCTATGCCAGTTTAGGGACATGGTGGTCCATGATTCCCATTTGGGGACGAGCATTAGTTTAAGGACATTTCGGTCCATATTGATGTGTGGTTGTCGGGACCCGTCACCTCTCTGACGTCGTTGAAGGATTACAACGATAGGTGTTAGAGGAGTTCGGAGATGTACCCTTGAACCG
The DNA here is from genome assembly GCA_030015575.1 of Agapanthus africanus. Classification (NCBI taxonomy): domain Eukaryota; kingdom Viridiplantae; phylum Streptophyta; class Magnoliopsida; order Asparagales; family Amaryllidaceae; genus Agapanthus; species Agapanthus africanus. Next base: position 83,615,269 of record CM057343.1, read on the forward strand.
GATGTAAATTGATTTAAGAGAGCAGTCTTGCTCAGTCAATTTAATTTGAGAACTTACGGCCATGATTGGGCTAAGTCCAGTTGAGAATATTCAACGTTTTTATCTTTAGCCTATTAGACCTGTGCTAGGGCTTTGCCCCTTTTTAATAATGCACTGCATTTTTGTTTTGTTTGGGCCCTGCCCTTTTATAAGTGATGCAGAGCATTTATTTTGTTTGGGCACTGCCTTTTTAATGCATTGCATTTTATCTTGGCCTGCTAGGCCTTTTTGATTTGGGCCTGGCTCTTCAGTAAATAATGTAATGCATTTGTCGGGCGCTTTGCGCCAATCATCGAGCGCAAGCGCTTGTGGTGGTGACACGTGTCACGTAAGCGCAGTGCGCTGCGCTGTTGCGCTGCTGACACGTGGCGCAATCGCAGTGCGCTGCGCCAGTACGCTGCGCTGTTGTGCTGCTGACACGTGGCGCGCTCTGGTGGGTTGCGCCAATTCATGAGAGCAGTGCTCTGTTTTAAAAGCGCATAGCGCAAGTTGTTCTGGAGCTGACACGTGGCGCTCTCTGGTGGCTTGCACCAACCTAAGAATGCAACGGTGCCAATTTTGCAAGTGCAGGGCACTGTTTTATATTTTGATCAATTTTAGATCAGAGAAAACAAGTTTTTCTTGTTTTCAAAGAACCAGTGGTTCATAAGAAAGTGCAAGGCACTATTATTATTTATTTTTCTTTTTATTGAAGATCATTGATCTTGTTCTTAGATCAATGATCTATTCAGAAGAAATTCTTCTATTTTAAAGGTTTTTACCTTTTTCTTGAATCTCTTTTCAAGTTTCTTCAGAGTTGAAGTTCTTGATGATTCTTTTTGTTCCTTCCCATTATGAGTTGGGGTCTAGGGGTCTTTATATAGTGCCCATAGATTTGTTAAGTTTGTTAAAGAGATCATTCTCTGAGTGATTTGGGGAATTTTCCCCACCGTTTGATCTTTGATCTAAGGGCTTCTGTTTTACAGAAGACAATCTTCTTGTTTTAACAAGAAAAGAAGGATCTTTCTAGAATTTAATTCTGTTTGGCGCAAACGCACCAACGCCTGCCACGTGTCGCGCAGCGCAGCGTGCCTGCGCTAGCGCAACTGCGTTAGCGCAACTGCGCTGCCACGTGTCGCGCAGCAAAGAGCGCAACGCAGCTGCGCTAGCGCAACTGCGCTGCCACGTATCGCACAGCGCAGAGCGCAGGTCAGCTGAAGCGTTGCTTCTTTAATTTTTTAATTTTTATTTTAATTTTCAGAACAGAGCCTTGCTCTGATTGGGGGAAACAAAGCGTTGCTTCGTTTCCCGCCTTGGAATTTGAACAAAGCTTTGCTCTGAAAGGGAGATTTTCTCCTTTATTATTATTATTATTTATTTATTTATTTATTTTTTCTTTTTATTGTTATTATTTTATAAGGAGCGGGTTTTGAGCCAAAAATTTGGCGGGAACAGTCACATAAAGTGAATAGAATGACACATAGCCTTATAGCATCATCAGAAAGTTGTGTGGTCTTCATCATTGTGCAAACATTCTGGAATTTGTTTATGAAGATGTAGGCATCTTCGGATTCCAGCCTGTGAAATTTGGGCAACATGTTGATGAAGTGGGGTTTAATTTCAAAGTTATCCCCATTAGCCGATAGAAGTGAAAGACAAGTGGGAAGTGCGATGTGGATAGGATAGAAAAGATGCTGGAGCGCGATTCGTTGGGGCGCTTCGAAAGGAGATAAAGGATTGTTAGGATCGAATCCCAACATTTCCTTAGAAGATGATGAATAAGAAGATGAAGGTAAAGAGGTGGATGGAATTTCGACTTCGGAGTCGAAAGCGTCGTTAGTCGGCACTAAAGAGACACGGACTAAACGGACGCTAATGTCCCTAGTCCAATTGGACAAACACTAAAGAGGTGTAGTGTAGTCAAAAAAGGTGAAAACAGAAGGTGGGGGTAAGAAAACGACAATGGAATGAAGTGGGTGCAAGTGGGGTGCAATGGATTTCTTAGCGACAAGTGGCAAGTTTTTTTAAAAATTTTCTGTTTTGTGTTTTTTTTATATAAGGAGCTTTTTGCAAAAATATTTTTATAAGAAGCTTAGACACAAGTTCAAGCAATCACAATATACACAATCAAGCCTAGATCTAGGGTCTCCTAGGTCAACTAGACTGCTCCTAACTGTTCCAAAGGGCAAGTTGTGAGGTTCTCAAATCGCCTCTTCACCGCCAATTGTGGCCAGGTAAGCACAAGTAAAGAAAGGAGGGATCCGCTCACGAATCACCGTGAGACGGGCCTTTTAAAATTACCTTTCCCCACTTGTCTAGCCTAGGCACCACAAAGTCTGGTTTAGATAAACGATCGATGCCTACAACTATTCCTTTGTCCTATCGAGCACGACAGTCCTTATAGGCCGAGTCTAATCTTTTTTAATTAACTCGATGGTTAATGCAATATGCTTTTTGTGATTTTTGGGGTCCTAAGAAGGGTAATGAAATCCCCACCCATTCTGGATTGGTGTTAAAGCCCTTTAAAGTCAATTCTAAATATGCAAAGCAGTAAAACACACAAAACACACTTTCCAAAATTTTTTTTTTATCGCGGCGCAAAGAATCCTGCACAAGATCAAGTTATTGGAGAAGGGAGAGAATTTTTTGCGCAAAGAACCCTGCAGGAATTTTTTTCCAGAGGATATCAGGGGGTTCAGAAGAGGAAAAGAAAGCTTACAGAGGGGTTTTGGCTTGCTGACGTCAGCAAGCCGCGGCGGAACCGCGGTCAAAGTGGGCTTTGTGCGGCAGTTCCGCGGTTCTTTAGTCGGTCCAGTTCCCAAAAATTCTTCTGTTCTCTGTTCTGATTATCCTCTGTTTGTTCAGATATGCCGTTTGCTGTTTTGCTCACTGAATTTTACCAGATCTGAATCTGTTCGTCGATCCTGCACAATTCAAACGAAAACCCTTCAAAAAATAACAAGATGATAATTTTTTATATTTTTTAAATTTTTCAGTTTTTATGATTTTTTTAATTTTTATATTAACCCGAAATTACAAAAAGAAAATACCACGCCATCCCCGGCAACGGCGCCATTTGATTGGAAGAGGTTTTGCGTACGTGCGTTTTTTTAAAAGATAAATCAATGAATAGTTAACCGCAATCAAGAACGGCGTCACTTGGTAGCTAGCCGGCTGAGTACAGGTCGGTCCACAGGGATTTTGTGTATTTTCTAGTTGTTCTAACGAGTTAAATCCAATTGTGGTAGGATTGATTATCACTAAAAACTGAAATGAGTTTGATTAGGATTAAAACCTTGCTAGGGTTAGGTTTAGGTTAAGTTTGGAAACTCAATATTTCTCACCGCTTTCTATGCACTAATTAAGGTCTATTTAGGTGTTAAGGTAATAATTAACAAAGGGGATTAGCACGATCGGGAAGAACTAAGTTTCTTCCTCTAGGTCCTTGTCCTTCCTTTCTTAACTCTTACCCTAACCTCTATGGAAAACATACACAACCGGTCTTTAACTACGGTATCACCGCTACCTCGTGGGATAGGGTGCCGTAGTGAGCGGAGTGTGTATGTATGCATAGAGTCCTATTAAAAATGTATGACGGGTAAGAAAGGGGTGAGAGATTTTCATCTCTCGAACCTTCCCCAAACCTAACCCTAACAAGTGAGGAACTACTCACTCATTAGGGAATTAATAAAAGAGTTCATTTTTATTTGTTTTTAATTTAACAACTACGGCAGATAAGAAATTTATAACTACGGCAGATAAAGAATTTATAACTAGGGCAGAAAAGAAATTAAACTAAGGCAAGATAAAGAAAAACTTACTTTTTTATTTGATGCACTCTTCAAACATTTACAGGGAATGAAAATTCAAAATTAGGAATTAAAAAGAGGCATAAGAAGAGGCATGCTCTAAAAAGAGCTGTAAGGTTCCTATTTATTGATTATAGAAACCCTAGGGTTTACATCTGATCCCTATCTACATTTACAAAACTACTCCGAGAAGCCTGGTCAACGCACCGCCACCCACCGACATTTTGCACAGACACGTACACAGTTCGGCCGCGGAACCGCGGCCATAAGCTATGTTTGGCCGCGGATCCGCGGCCGTATGGTGGGGTCTCTGTCTCAAATCTTCAGGTATCTTTCATGTTGCATTTTACTTCTGGTTTCTTTACTTGGTTCTTCAGAATGTCTTCTAGTTTCTTCCAGATTTCCACAGTGCAGAATGTTGTGGACTTTTACCGTTCGCTTCGTGTTGAAGTCTTGAATCTTGTGCTGCCTTTGTACTTTGTAAAATTGTTCATTGATCTTCGTTTGTTCTTCAAACTGTAGGCATGATAAAGATTCTTCTATTTGTTGGTCGTAGTCTCACTTTTGTAGCATCTTTTCATCATTTTCACTGTTTTGTTCCGAGAACCTGTAACCTGCAACTATTCAACAGACATGGATCAAAAGCACCTATTTATTTGCAAAATGAATAAGAATGGGGAATATAATAATGCAAAATTATAATATGAACAGAGATCCTTACGACTCTCAAGAGAAAACACACTTAGGAATCCTTACGATTCTTAAGGAAGAATTACACTTACGGGATCCTCTCGACCCGTAGGGAGAAATACCTTTATGAGACCCTCACGGCTCATAAAGTTGAAAAGCCTTAGGAGGCAGATCTTAACCGGACTCTTAAGCCATCGCTGTCCTACAAGAAGATCAAAATAGATTATCCACAAAATTCATTTACTAAAAAGGGACACACCATCATGAAGCAAAATATGTCTTTTATTCATAAATCGAAATGAATACAAAGTACAATTTATGAAAGAATAAAAAATACTCTCATTCAGGAGTATGTACAAAAGAAGAATAAAAAATATAAAATTCTTCAAGCTGGCGGATGATTCAAAAGGTTCATCAGTTCATCCTTCCTTTCTTGGGTCTCTGCTTCAAAATTGACTATGGCTGCGAGACGGGCCTCCGCTTCCGACTGTTGGGCCTGATGCGAGGCAAGCCGGCCTTCAAGCTCCTGCTCAGTAGCTTTATGAGCATCAACCATCGTCTGGGTCAAAGATAACAGCTTTATCAACAGCCACCACGTCCTTGATTACGGCCTGAAGCTCCTGCCAAAGTTCATATGCGTGGGTGGTCTTAGCTGTAAATTCGGCTTGAAGCTCCCCGAGCGCGGTTGAAGCCAGCTTCCTCTCTGAGAACTTTCGGCGGAGCCTCTTTTCACAGGAAAGCGTATTAGCGGCGTGCCGCTTAATCAACCCCTGCAAGCTTGTCTTCGCAGCTACCACCTCCGAAGGAAGGCGCGCGCATTCAAGACTATACAAGCAAGCCTCCACTCGACAACAGAATTCGACCCAGACTTGCACCAATGCTTCGCTATGATAAGTGGCAAGAAAAGGGAGAGAACCGTTGGCTTCAGCAGCAAATTCTTCGGCCATGAGCGAGCTACCGACACGAAGGCCTTCGATCAATGCTAACAAAGAGTGAAGGCTTAACTTGGCCATACGTTCGGATGCACGCAATGCATAAGGGCCAGACGGCATGATAATGCAAGTCTCCAACGGGGTTAAAGTAGGCAGAGCTGTTAAAGATTGATAAATGATCAGTGAAGGTTGCAAACAGAGGACAGATGCAAAGGCGTCGAAACTTTACTTACCCACGTTTATACAAGAAGAGTCTGGAAGATCCCCAGGCCCATCGAGCACCTCAACCTCATCATCAGCTTCCAGAACTATAGAAGACATGAACATTGTTATATGAAGAAGTAACAATAATGCTAACCTTGTCTGGAAGATAAAATGATGCGCTGAGGGGATATCGCCTGTAGAGCAGCCAATTCCAGCAGACGCTGGAAAGACTTCCTGGGAGACAGGCCAGCGATGGACGCCGCAAATCCCCGTAGCTCTGAAAAGACAGAAAAGTTCAGATAATGAAGAGATCGCTAAAATAAAAGATAGGAAAATACCTTCGATGCTCCTCCCACTCTGGGTTGGAGGGATGGAAGCTTCGGCGACCTCCTCCGTGCCCCTAGGCACATCATCGGGGATATGGGCCGGCATAATAACTTCCGGTGGAGAAGCAGTGACCATCGCTACAGGCTCCAATGAAAGGACGGTGGCCTCGACTACCTGTCCCGCAGTCTCCGGGCCGTCCCCAGAGAGATCCATTGAATCCGCGGCCAATGAAGATGCCACTTCCGGAGGAGCAAGCACCTGGGGAGCAGGAATCACCAAGGGAAGCTCCATCGCATGAACAACAATTGCATCGACCCCCTCCACACTGATTAGTGCCTCATCAGGGATATTTGCAGAGTCCATAGCCAGGGCATGACTTGGACTCAGATCCTCTGCCATCAGCGAAGTCCCTGCAAAGTTTGCACGAGGATAAGGATATGTATATATATATAAACAGTGCAAAATACTACAAAAGGCTATACAAGTGTACCAATGCGCAAAGGAGCTTCTAGTATGGCTTGTTCAAGCCGACGCTCCTTCCTGAGGAGGTATGCCCACCGAGGTTCGAGGGTAGACTCGTTGCTACCGGTCCACAACGAAAGTGCATCTTCAGCGTCGGCTGAGACAGTCTGCTTAAGGGCTCTCTCGCCCCTTCTTCCAAAGGACCTATGAATATCCGCCGTATTGATGGAGGATCTTCGTAAAAGATGACGGCAGGATAAGGCCTCTTTGGGATCCTTACATTCTCGGATTCATCCTGTGAGCGTCTTATGGCATCAGCCAGTTGTGCAGCTTCCTCGGCAGATGAACCAGGAAAAAGAAGGCTTTTTTCCGGCTGACTAGTAACGGTCTTCTTCCCCCGCTTTGGCCCAGAGCTAGTGATTGTAGAAGATCGCTTCTTTCCCCTTGCCGTCTGCTTTTTGAGCTGCTTCTCGGTTTTGACAGGGAGGGGAGACTTCTTCAGGACCTTCACCAAGGAGATATTATCATCAGAGCTAGGTTTTACCTCCGGAACCGTTATGGTGTCCGTCATCGGTCGTTCAAGCGAAGCCTCTGTTGGCAATGAGACGCGAAGCCTTTCCTCCTCCCCGAAGGTTTTAAGCGAAGCAGCAATAGCTTCTTCTGTGGAGGCACCTGTTAAAACAGCAGGCGTCAGTCAAAGCATGATAAAAAAAATGAACAGCGGAGAGATAAGGGTAAAGTATACCGGACTGCGCAAGGGTGGCCAGTTCTTTTTCGAGGATCGCTGACTGTTTGGAAGCTTCGATGGCAGCCTCCAAATCGGTATCATCGAGCGTCCCGAATAAACCCTCATTGGTCCCATATTCACTCAAGCCTTCGCTAGACGGAGCAGGGGGCGTCGAGCCTAATATGGTGTCCAAAAAAAGTACTTGTTTCTTTTTCTTCGGAGGACGAGCGCCGGTGGCCGATAACACGAGTTTGCGTTTAGTAGGCGCGTTTGGACGACGAGTCCCAATTTCTTTTCCTACGTCCGACTCGGGGGACGCGGCAGCCACCTCTTTTTCAGGCACGCTGGATAGGGGCAACCCGTGCGTAGGGCTTAGCACGTGTAGGGGTTCAACTGCAGTGACCTTTCTCAAGGGAGGATGAACAATGTTCCGTCGCTTCAGAGGAACATTTCGATCACCAGCCAGCACTGCGCCCTTGCGATCAAGCAGCAATCGCTTTTCCTCCCTAATGATGGCACCCATCGAATGTTGTTACCATGCCACATACACATTCAGGGCTTGAGGAATACAACTCGGTTCGCTGATGAAGAAGTTAGACCCTGTGTTCTGTAGGGTTCCTAGGCACACTTGTGAAGGTTCATAAAGCATCAAACATGCCCGAATAAAATTTTACATGTGCCGAACAACCCAAAGACGGGATCTTTGCTAGATTATTAGGGTTTAGCATGCAAGATAACATCTTTAAAGCTAAGTGTGAGGGATTACAACCTTTGTAGTCCGCTCCTTCGCTTCACAAGCTCCGAGTAGAAGTCCCTTCGCCTCGATCCACGATCTCCCGGACTCAAGAGAGGCTCCACGACTCGAACGATCCATGCTAGCTTGAAGTGTTCCGCTTCTCCGATGATCTAAGTCGAAGTTGCTATAACCCAAGCTTTCTCACTCTAAAGAGATGAACACCCTAATCTAATGGGCTAGATTAGATGAGGATGATGGAGTAGTATTTATGCTATCTTTTTAATTCACTTTCTCACAAGAAATCATCACTAAAGGAATTTCTAGTGAGCTCTCTCTCAAAAACTAAAAAGAGAAGAAGATGAAGAGATGAAAAGAATAATCATTTTGTGATTAATAGTAGTCAAGAGTATATGATTGATTATAGAACCATGGTCAAGGATGAGAGGCTAAAAGTTTGTAGAGAATAAACTAGAGTTAGGGTTTGGTTAGGTTAAGGATAAGTATCAACCATAATATCTTAACCAAGACAAAATAGAATCCTTCTAGAATGAACAAGAATGAGCTAACCTTAATCAAACCCTAATCCCTTTTTATCATCCTTAAACATGTTTTATAATAAATCATATCATGTCACAATAATATATATCACATATATATTATATATTTGCAACAAAAGAAAATAATACAATTAACATATATCGCATATATATCAATGTATTAATCCGGTGAGAAAATGAAATAATAAAGCGAGCCAATATTAGATAATTTAATACAATATATCATATATATCATTATACATTAAATCATCGAATCAACACTTGATCCGACGATCCGGCTATATCGAATATAACCGACTAATATATCATGTACCGATTCATCGAATCAACACTTGATCCGATGTCCCGAATCATATCTAAATATCACGAGAATATAATACGGTATCTCATATCGCATTATCCTCGGTCCTGCACATATCATATATGTGCCTCTACTCTGTTTTGCCTGAGCCAAGAAACCTCTGTGTAGGACTCTAAAGAATCGTCAATACGCCGGTAGCAGGTGATGATCATATCAAACACCCACAAGCTGCAAGCGGTCAGCTAAACGTAATAGCCACCTAGGTATTGAGCGATCAGAAGATCAACAAGCTAGCCTGTCCGTTCTCCTATGAATCCAATCAGTAACACTCCCGTACAGTCCGGTCTGTTCGTCTGATATGTCGCATATCAAGTCTAGGGGTGGTATACGTCAGACCCCAGTAACCGATAAGTCGTGTCGATGTGAGGCTCATAACAGGTCGAGAAACTACTGGTAACACTTACCAGTATATCTCTATATCAGCCCTGGCCAGGGACTTCCAGTTATAGCCAATCGAACACAGCACAACATCAACTCCCTATACCGGGAGAGACGAATCTCCTCCTATCGCTCATTGCCTCCATGTGATTCGGGACTGTACCCAAAAGCCACCGTTTTGCACACTCTCTTGGACGTGGTAAGGTGGAAATCAAAGCACAGTGGGAATCACACAAGACTCTATGATGATCTCGGGTCTACAGACTACCCTGTACCAGTGTCACCGGAGAACTGCCATCTGACGTGTGGTATTTCACCATTTGGGAGTTCTCGGCGAGTCCGTCCAGTGTACCCAGTCTCTACTGAGCACCCGTACACCATCTCTGATGTCAAACACCGATGGATATGGGATCATCCATCGCCCATCATATGGGTCAAGATGCGTATACGCTAGTCTACTCTGGTGTATCGATGCCCTGTCTCGATATACCCTCGACTAGGAACAGTTATAGGATGTACTCATCGACTACTATGGCCCCACTAGTATGATCTCATCATAGTCCCAGTAGTCGAGTACATATCCTAAGGGCTTTATCAACATGTGAGAGTAAGATAGTAAACCAATACGAGTCAACATGTTAAGATAAAGTGAAACCAAATAGCATACTATCATGACGAGCAAGAAAGTCCTCTCTATATATATCTAAGCATCCATTATAATATACATCATATGTACAACAATGGCCTCTAGGGCATATACATAACTAACAATCTCCCACTTGCACTAAGGCCAGCTGCTGTAGTATCCCATACCTAGCATCCCGAATAATCTCTCAAACTGTATCTGGGGAATGGCCTTCGTGAATGGATCCGCAGTGTTATCCTTCGTATCTACTCTCCTGACCTCGATCTCCCGGCGATCAACTATCTCCCTGATCAGTTGATACCGCCTCAGAATATGTCTGGACTTCTGATAGGACGTGGGTTCCTTGGCCAAAGCCACAGCTCCATTGTTATCGCAATACAGAGGTATTGGATGTTCAATGGATGGAACCACACCAAGTTCAGTGATGAACTTCTTCATCCAGACAGCCTCTTTGGTAGCATCGTTGGCAGCGATGTATTCAGCCTCCATCGTCGAGTCTGCAACGGTATCCTGTTTGGAACTCTTCCAACATACCTCCCCTCCATTGAGGGTAAAGACAAATCCCGAGTGCGACTTAGAGTCGTCCTTATCACTTTGGAAGCTGGAATCGGTAAAGGACTCCACCCGGAGTTCTCCGTTACCATACACCAAGAACATATCTCTAGTCCTTCGGAAGTACTTGAGAATGTTCGTCACAGCTGTCCAGTGACTCTCTCCAGGATCTGCTCGATACCGACTCACTACACTTAGTGAGTATGCAACATCGGGTCTGGTACATAGCATCGCATACATGATAGAGCCTACTGCCGAAGCATAGGGTATCCCTTGCATGCGAGCTCTCTCCAAATCAGTCTTGGGAGACATCTCTTTGGAGAGAGTGAGTCCAGAGATCATGGGTTGGTTCCCACGCTTGGATTCTTCCATACTAAACCTCTTTAGTATGGTGTCAATGTACCTGAATTGGGACAATCCCAATATCCGTTTGGATCTATCTCTATAGATCCTAATCCCTAATATGCATGAGGCATCACCTAGATCTTTCATTGAGAATCTTTGTGATAAGAAGAGCTTGACTGATTGCAGCATAGGAATATCATTTCCTATCAAGAGTATGTCATCCACGTACAATACGAGGAAGACAACCTTACTCTCTGCTACCTTCTTATAGATACAAGGTTCATCTATGTTTTTGATGAAGTCAAACTCTTTGACTACTACATCAAAACAGATGTTCCAACTCCGCGATGCTTGCTTTAACCCATAAATGGATTTAAGCAGTTTGCACACCTTTCCGCTGCTCCTACTATCTACGAAGCCCTCTGGCTGAGTCATGTACACGCACTCTTCTAAATCACCATTTAGAAAGGCGGTCTTAACATCCATTTGCCAGATTTCGTAGTCATGGTATGCAGCAATGGCAAGTAAGATCCGAATGGACTTAAGCATAGCCACTGGAGAAAAGGTTTCGTCATAATCCACACCTGGTCGTTGACGAAAACCCTTTGCTACAAGTCTAGCTTTGAAAGTCTCAACTTTTCCATCTACACCAATTTTCTTTTTAAAAATCCACTTGCTCCCAATGGGTTTTACCCCTTCAGGAGGATTTTCTAAAATCCATACTTTATTGGTGTACATGGATTCCATCTCAGATCGCATTGCATCCAGCCATTTCACAGAGTCACCACTCGTGATGGCCTGCTCGAAAATAGTCGGGTCATCATCTTCCATGATGCAATCCTCGCTTCTACCATCAATGAGAAAACCATAGTATCTCTCAGGTGGATGAGAAACCCTGATAGATTGGCGGAGAGGCTGGGGTTCGTCGGGTACTACTGAATCCTCTGGTTCTACCAAATCATCTGTTGTAGTTTGTTCTGCTGGAACTTCTTCCAGTTCTACCTTAATGCTACTAATCTGTTTCATAAGAAAACATTTTTCTAAGAAAGTGGCATGTCGAGAAACAAACACCTTTTGTTTCTCGGAGTGGTAGAAGATATACCCTCGCGAATGTTTGGGATATCCAATAAACTTACATAGGAAAGACCTTGCCTCGAGCTTTTCCGGATTGTGTGTTTTAACATAGGCCGGACAACCCCATATCTGAATAAAATTAAGACATGGTCTCTTACCATTCCATATCTCATATGGAGTGGTAGGCACTGATTTGGTTGGTACTCTATTCAATAGGTATGCTGCTGTCTCCAGTGCATATCCCCAGAAGGAAATAGGTAACTCAGCTGTACTCATCATAGAGCGCACCGTATCTAATAGGATGCGATTCCTCCGCTCCGATACACCGTTGTGCTGTGGTGTATAAGGAGGAGTAAGCTGGGAGAGAATCCCATTCTCTTTTAGATAATCTAGGAATTCATTGCTTAAGTATTCACCTCCTCGATCAGATCGAAGAATCTTAATACTCTTGCCCATTTGATTCTCTACTTCGTGCTTATATTCTCTGAATTTCTCAAAAGCTTCAGACTTGTGTTTCATCAGGAATACATATCCGAATCTTGAGAGATCGTCAGTGAATATAATGAAGTAGGAAGAACCGTTCCTGGCATGCGTAGACATGGGACCGCATACATCACTATGTACCAGTCCTAAGAGTTCAGTAACTCTTTCTCCGTGTCCACTAAACGGAGCTTTGGTCATTTTTCCTTTGAGACATGAATGGCAAGTATCATAAGATGATAATTCGAACGGATTCAAATTACCATCCTTATGTAACTTAGCCAGTCGTGTCGTATTGATATGACCAAGTCTATAATGCCACAAGAAGGATTCGTTCATTTCTGAACTTTTCCTCTTGTGCGTGTTTTGTATATTGAGGACTGTATTCTGATTTAGAATGAATATGCCATTATGTAACGAGCCTGATGCAATCAACTTTTGATCTAGGAATATGTTCATAACGTTATCCTGTACTACAAAATTATATCATTCTTTACTTAATAAAGAAACTGATATAATGTTGCACATCATGTTCGGTATATAATAGCACTCATTCAGAATCAGTGTATCACCGCTTGGTAATACTAGGTGATATTCGCCAACTGCTTTGGCTGCAACATTTGCACCGTTCCCTACTTGAACGGAATGATCACCTTTTCCCAGTTCTCTACCTTTACGTAGCCCATGTAACAATTTACATATGTGGGATCCTGATCCGGTATCCAATACCCAGGACATAGGGTGAACTGAGAAACAGTTCTCAATAACTAACACACCTGAAGAAGATGCATCAACATGCATGTTCTTTTGGGCGGCTTGAGAATCCAGATATTCCCCTATTCCCTTTTCAGTCTTATAACTCTTATAAGAAAGAAAGGGTCCAACGTTCCCCTGCTCAGTATAATAAGCGGGTTCAGTCAATACATCCATATTATTATCTTGATTATGGCCTGACATGGTCGCTACCTGGAGAGAGAGAGAAGAAAACATTTTAGCGTATGCTCTTGCAAGATTAGATTGGTTATTATCTTACCTAATCAGGATGTCTCCCACTGTTTTTATCAAATCTACCTTCAAACCCTTAAAAGGTAAGATTAGCCGGGATTAATTACACCCTATAATTTCGTCAATCTTTCAGCCAGATCAGTGTCGGTACTTGAGGGAGGTTCCCCGTGCTTTCGCACGGACCTAATTAAAGTAAATCTCGTTTTCCCAGAGGCGTAACCCCGTTAACACTTTTCTAGACACCTACTTGATCGACTAATTGTCCTGTGTAAAACTCTCCCAGGAGTAACTCTTACTCGTAGTGGGTATCGAGATCCAACTATCTCATAGAAGGTATGCAATCTCATTGCAAATTTCAACACTTGAAATTCCCGATAATGCTTTTACCCAGGACACTTTGACGGAGGCCAAACTACCCATAGGGCGCTAGTCAAGTTCAACCCGTCATTTCTTGATTGAATTAAACCCACCCGTACGACCCTTGATGGAGGCCAAACTATGTCGTACGAATACCCTAATCCAATCGCATCATATGCTAGCAGATAAGCACTAGTTAGCTACCGTACACTACGCCTTGACGAAGGCCAAACTACCGCAGCACGAATACAAAGTAGTACTTATCTGAAATGACGGAGGGTACGCAGGTTTTTCAGAAAACCATGAGCGTAATGAACTTGATATCGTCGTATAATCATGTGAAATTTTGAAATGGAGTGTTTTTTAGGCTTTCATTAGTTTTGCTAAAGAGGTCACTCCCGGTGAAGGGATCTCGTCTCTTTCCTCATCGAATAAGGTGCAGGACATATCATATATATCACTGTGCAAAGCAAAACTCTAAAAGCAATCAAAAAACAAACCGAGTTTTGTAGCATCTGCCAGTTTCGCTAAAGAGGTCATTCCCGGTGAAGGGATCTCGGCTCTTTCCTCATCGAATAAGGTGCAGGGTATATCATATATACCGTTATGCATAGCGAAACTGTAGCTACCCTTTTTATAAAGTTTTGATTCCACAACATCTTTTAGGTTTCTTTTCTTTTTATTAATCTCATTAATAAAAAAATCCCATCAGCTTATGCTTCCTAAGCATCACAGATAAATACGACGTACACTTATGCCATCCGCATTCGCCTCGATGTCCCCTCGTGCACCATTAGGTTAGGTAACTAACGACAGAGCAGGGCAGGGCTAGTGCGGGTGTAAAACATAAGTAACGTCTATATAATATATCATATATACTATATACTGTATCTATCACAACATATCAAATGATCACATCACAGATATCGCAGCAGAAACATAGATATAATGTGGGATATATTAGGACATCTGTATTTAGTATTTAGCCAACAATAGAAAATACGGATTCCACAGTCGCGATGAATAGCCAAGTCCACACCCTGGACCCCTACGAGAGCTGCAAGTGACCCTACTAATTCTGGAGTTTAGGAGACCCGATCTCGACTCCTCGAGATGGCCTCCCACTGAACCCCAGAACCCGGTCACCTGTGCTCCCCTCCTTGGGTCCATCCTAATGCGGAAAAGTAAATAATATACAACACTAGTGGCATCAACCTCAACCCGGAAGTGCCCCAAAAAAAAAATATTACATTACATTTGAATTTACATGAATGAAAATATAAAACTCTCATCTCACATAAAACCCCCGGCTATTCAATCGCGACAATCCTGCACATCATATCTCAGCAACACATAATATCATATATCATCAAGGTAAGTAAGTATGCGTACCCCGATTGTCGTTGATGTATAGCAACAAAAACGGCGATAACGAACATACTACACTTACGGTCACAGAAAAGAAAGTGTAAAACTACAATATTTGGAATCCACATTCTCTTTAGACATCATAAATGCGAAATATCACATACTTCGTATTTCATGCCTAAACTATATGAATTCCACATATTGTATCACATTCCAGATAAATAGACAGTATTAAACTTTTCGAACAGATAATCAAATACCCAAAATTTCCCAAATTGCTCAACACTTGAGCGGAGTTCAAATAATCCGGAATGTGTCACAGTAGTAGCGGTCCAGCCGTAGAAGGGTCAAGCCAACGCCTCACATGTGGCACGCCGTACTGCCCCAAACCCGAAGGTTCAAAAGGCAGTTCAAGATGGTCACATAATCGAGTTAAGGTTTGTTGTCTTCTAGAGGGATCACCACAAAACTTGCACGCATTTGCGAAAGATTTAAACTCGAGAAAAGATTCAACACTTGAAAAAATTTTATGTCGAGAAAAATTGAGTTAATGATATCCGTTCAAACATTTTAACAGATTCTAAATATCCGGAAATAATAACGAATTTAAATTTTCTGATCGAATCTACGATTACAAAATGAACCCCAGAATTCTCAACACTTGAGTCCGATTAAAAATACCCATAAAAATTAAATCACAGAAATAGGAATAACTGTGCAAAAACTAGTCCTTGATTCCTCAATACTGCCGCGGTTCCGCGGCCCAAGCGAGGTACGGCCGCGGTTCCGCGGCGGTTTGTACGGAACAGGGGCTCGTTTTTCACAGAAGTGCTTATTTTTTCCTGCTGATATTTTTAGGTATTTTTAATTCATAAAAATCCCAGATTTTGAAAAATATCCAGAGAGGGGGTTAACTTTGTCGGTTCGGGTTCGATCGGAGTTTTAACTTCGTAAACACGTCGCCTAATCCTCTAGCTAGGCTCTGATACCACTGTAGGGTTCCTAGGCACACTTGTGAAGGTTCATAAAGCATTAAAAATGCCCGAATAAAATTTTACATGTGCCGAACAACCCAAAGACGGGATCTTTGCTAGATTATTAGGGTTTAGCATGCAAGATAACATCTTTAAAGCTAAGTGTGAGGGATTACAACCTTTGTAGTCCGCTCCTTCGCTTCACAAACTCCGAGTAGAAGTCGCTTCGCCGCGATCCACGATCTCCCGGACTCAAGAGAGGCTCCACGACTCGAACGATCCATGCTAGCTTGAAGTGTTCCGCTTCTCCGATGATCTAAGTCGAAGTTGCTATAACCCATGCTTTCTCACTCTAAAGAGATGAACACCCTAATCTAATGGGCTAGATTAGATGAGCATGATGGAGTAGTATTTATGCTATCTTTTTAATTCACTTTCTCACACAAAATCATCACAAAAGGAATTTCTAGTGAGCTCTCTCTCAAAAACTAAAAAGAGAAGAAGATGAAGAGATGAAAAGAATAATCATTTTGTGATTAATAGTAGTCAAGAGTATATGATTGATTATAGAACCATGGTCAAGGATGAGAGGCTAAAAGTTTGTAGAGAATAAACTAGAGTTAGGGTTTGGTTAGGTTAAGGATAAGTATCAACCATAATATCTTAACCAAGACAAAATAGAATCCTTCTAGAATGAACAAGAATGAGCTAACCCTAATCAAACCCTAATCCCTTTTTATCATCCTTAAACATGTTTTATAATAAATCATATCATGTCACAATAATATATATCACATATATATTATATATTTGCAACAAAAGAAAATAATACAATTAACATATATCGCATATATATCAATGTATTAATCCGGTGAGAAAATGAAATAATAAAGCGAGCCAATATTAGATAATTTAATACAATATATCATATATATCATTATACATTAAATCATCGAATCAACACTTGATCCGACGATCCGGCTATATCGAATATAACCGACTAATATATCATGTACCGATTCATCGAATCAACACTTGATCCGATGTCCCGATTCATATCTAAATATCGCGAGAATATAATACGGTATCTCATATCGCATTATCCTCGGTCCTGCACATATCATATATTTGCCTCTACTCCGTTTTGCCTGAGCCAAGAAACTTCTGTGTAGGACTCTAAAGAATCGTCAATACGCCGGTAGCAGGTGATGATCATATCAAACACCCACAAGCTGCAAGCGGTCAGCTAAACGTAACAGCCACCCAGGTATTGAGTGATCAGAAGATCAACAAGCTAGCCTGTCCGTTCTCCTGTGAATCCAATCAGTAACACTCCCGTACAGTCCGGTCTGTTCGTCTGATATGTCGCATATCAAGTCTAGGGGTGGTATACGTCAGACCCCAGTAACCGATAAGTCGTGTCGATGTGAGGCTCATAACAGGTCGAGAAACTACTGGTAACACTTACCAGTATATCTCTATATTAGCCCTGGCCAGGGACTTCCAGTTATAGCCAATCGAACACAGCACAACATCAACTCCCTATACCGGGAGAGACGAATCCCCTCCTATCGCTCATTGCCTCCATGTGATTCGGGACTGTACCCAAAAGCCACCGTTTTGCACGCCCTCTTGGACGTGGTAAGGTGTAAATCAAAGCACGGTGGGAATCACACAAGACTCTATGACGATCTCGGGTCTACAGACTACCCTGTACCAGTGTCACCGGAGAACTGCCATCTGACGTATAGGATATCACCATCTGGGAGTTCTCGGCGAGTCCGTCCAGTGTACCCAGTCTCCACTGAGCACCCGTACACCATCTCTGATGTCAAACACCGATGGATATGGGATCATCCATCGCCCATCATATGGGTCAAGATGCGTATACGCTAGTCTACTCTGGTGTATCGATGCCCTGTCTCGATATACCCTCGACTAGGAACAGTTATAGGATGTACTCATCGACTACTATGGCCCCACTAGTATGATCTCATCATAGTCCCAGTAGTCGAGTACATATCCTAAAGGCTTTATCAACATGTGAGAGTAAGACAGTAAACCAATACGAGTCAACATGTTAAGATAAAGTGAAACCAAATAGCATACTATCATGACGAGCAAGAAAGTCCTCTCTGTAAATATCCAAGCATCCATTATAATATACATAATATGTACAACAATGGCCTCTAGGGCATATACATAACTAACATGTTCAGGCACATAAAATGATGTAGTGCGCTCCGAGTACCCTCTTCAGTGGCAGCCGGTTCTGCCAAGAAAGCCTCGAGTGGGACGCCCTGATTGTAGCTTAACTGCTGGGCGAAGCGATGCGGGTTATACCTCATAAATAAAACCGAGTCATTCATCTTGGATACGAGAAAGCCCGGCCGGATAGAGTACAGATGAAGAATCTCCCAAGCCTTCAAGACGGAGACTCCATCTTTAAATATGTCCTGCAAGGGCAGCACCGTCTTCCCCGAATCCTGGCCGACGGTCAAAACTTTATCAGTAAAGGACATGCCAGCTCCAACCGTGCGCGGGCGAAGAAGCAAGCCTCTAGCTTCCCATTGCGTTGGAGTCACAATAGAGGCGCCGACTAATCGCATGATCCGAGAGAACCTGCACCTGTCATAAAAACCCGGCCTCTTGTGGATGCCAAAGACGCCTAGCACGTGCAACTCGAGCCATGACGTGAAATAATGCATCGGGAAATTTACCGACTGCACCCCTGGCTCAGTGGCATCCGCTGCCAGGCTGAGGCCGTGATATACATGGGCTAACCCAGCGATCCTTACAGCCACTTGTATCCCAGCAACCATCCGATGCGCAGGATAGAAAGCGGACGGCCTCATACGGTGAGGGTGCATGGGAAGCGCAAACCAACTCAGCCATAACCCAAGAAACCCTAAAATGAACGTTTCTTCGTCAATTCCAGGAGCCGCCAGCTCTGCAAAAGGGATGACCGGAGTATCGGGTAGAAAGAAGCTCTTCTGATCCACTTCCACCGCCGGCAGGTTGCCCAAACCTAAGCCGAAGGGGGTCGTCAAGACTGGAGAATTTCTCGACTTCTTCCTTCAATACTTCTGGGCGAAGAAAATCAGTGATAAAAGCCATAAAATTAACTCCACGACCTTCAGATGCAAGAGAGAGGTTCTCATAGATATTCAACACCTTTATCAAACTGGGAAATTGGTGTTGAATAGCGTTCTCGGGAGTAAAATCCATTACCACCGATTTGGTGGCGAAAATATACTCATCCGGGGGAAGCAATTCCTCATAATGTTCTCCCCTAACGGGTAAACCCGAGATATCTGCAAATTCCTCCAAAGAAATGGAGACTTCTCGATCTGATAGGAGGAAGGTGTGGGTCGGAATGTTCCACTGCTCCAGAAATGCCCTGACCCACTATGTAGGAGGTGTGGAATATTGAAACAAAGAAGCGTAAACGGCGGGATACAATCCGAGCTTCAGCAACTGTGATTTCTTCGTTGATAGAATATACCGAGCCCACTGCAAATACCCGGATGGGTGACGGGGAGTTAGTCCTACATTGTATGGTTGTCCCCAAGGGCGCGACTCGCCCTGACATATGCGCCATTCTAGGATGTCCAAAGCCACCAACGGCTGCACGGGTACTGCGGCAATAGAAGGCCGGAGGAGACCCTCTGAAGTCCAGTCGACCTCCTCCATAGTGTAATTTATCGGAGGTGCATCTGCATAAGTGATCGCCGAAATAGGCTCCGAGGGTGTCGCACAGGAAAAGCTCCGTCGGCCCATGATAATTTGATCGAACCATTTACCCCATAGATGAAAACTCTTATGCTCCGGGTCATGGTCTTTGATCAGCGCGAAAACCTCTCGCTCTACGGGTGCTTCAGGGAATCCACCTTCTGAGCGAATGAACGAAAAAGAGGTGTCGGAAGACATAGTACTTGCGCAGAAAAGAACGAATTTTCATCCGCCAATGCTATAAATTAAATTCTATTACAAGGTACTATAAATCCATACCGTACTGCAATGCAGTCAAAAGGGACCAAAGGGGACCCACAAAATCTAGATGACAGTTCATCATTAATAAAACAACCTCATCATTAGATGAGGCTGTCATTAAATGAGGAAATCCTCAAGAGATTCTCATTAAATGAGAAATCCCTCGGGCAGAGGAGTAAAACTCCCATTGAGAGCAGCGCTCTTCACTAGACAGACATCTGTCAAAGTCTAATGATGAAGGAATAAAATTCCTCAAGAAAAGCCTTGCTTTGAGAAGATGATGGAATAATCCATCAAAAATAAAACTCCAATTTGATCTTCAAGATCCATGAACAAACTCTTAAGAGTTCTTCTATATGATCTGAAAGGAGCAAAGCTCCATTAATAGATTAAGAAATCATAAGCAAGATCCTTTTAGATCTATGATTCCAAGAGAGCGAAGCTCTGTTAATAAAACCCTAAAAAGGATTTTCTTTAGATCAAAGATCTATGAAGAGCAAGGCTCTGTTAATGGGTGAACCCCTAAAAGATGTTTCAAAAAAATTTAATCTTTTACCTAATATGACAGAGTTCTGTCCTTAAAAAATTCTTAAGAGGAAGAGCTGCGCTCTGAAGAAGAAAATAAATTTTCAAGAAGGATTGAAGATGAACAGAAGTCATCTCAAGGGTCAAGGATCCTATTTATAGGCACCAAGCGCTGTTTCAATTCCTTGGTTGATCCAAGAGTCGAGATGCTGCCACTGCTGCACCCACGTGTGGGCCCCGTGAGCGCAACGGTGGGGGGAATTTGTTTCCCCGAGAGAGCAAAGCTCTGTTCAGAATTCAAAATTTGAATTAAAGCTGCGCTTTTATAAAAGCACTGAGCTACAACTAGCGCACCTCGTGCAAAGCGCATAGGCGCTAGCGCTAGATGCGCTGCTCTCCAAGTAGCGCACCACGTGCAAAGCACGTGTGCGCTAGCACTAAGAGCGCTGCTCTCCAAGTAGCGCACCATGGGCAGAGCGCATAAGCGCTAGCGCTGGAATTAAATGTTCCTCACCGTTGGATCAGATATCCAATGGATATGATTAAATCATCAATTAACAAGAATAAAATTCTGTTAAATCTTTCCAAACAGAAAAGATTATGCCCTGAATTTGGAACATCGTTGGATCAATGATCCAATGGTGATTAAAAATCACTAAAATACAGAACAAATTCTGTAAGGAGGAAAGATTTCTCAATCTTGTTAAAACAAGAAGATTATCTTCTGTAAACTAAAGGCCCTTGGATCAAATATCCGACGGTGAGGAAATTCCCAAATCAATTAGAGAATAAATCTCTTTAACTGATTCAACAAATCAGCCTCCCCTATATAAAGGACCTAAGACTTCAAGTCTTGTACAGAGGAACTCCCCCATAAGCTTTGAGATTTCAGAAAGAAGAGCCAAGCACTCAAGAAAGAAGATTTTTTCTTCAAGGTAAAAAGAATGATGATGAACAAAGAGATAAAATCATCTCATAATTAAAAAGAAGAATTCTCTTCTTAAACGATCATAGATCTACAAAGACCAAGGTCTTTTATAAAGAGATCAAAAAGATCTCATCATAAAACAAAGAAGTACTTACTTCTTTCGCAGATCATAGATCTATAAGACAAATTGTCTTTCTGAGATCATGAACATCTCATTATAAAGGGGGAGAGAATTATTCAATTTTCTTAGGATCACAGATCCATAAAGGCAAAGCCTTCCATCAAAAAGAGATTGAAATATCTCCTATAAACTAAGAACTTTGTTCTTAGAATCTTGAGACAAAATCTCTTATTAAAAAGAAGATAATCTTCAGAGCGCAAAGTTAACCTAAGAAGAGTCTTAATACTCCTAATTTAAAAGTGCCTTAGTGCTCTTCATCTAGCGCAAAGCGCTGCAGTGCCATAGCACTTCAAACACAGCGCACTGCGCTCATTGGCTAGCGCTCAGCGCTAAGCGCGCCACGTGCTCCTCACGTGTGCGCTGCAGCGCTTTGCGCTCATTATATGGCACCGGCGCCAAGCGCCTCAATGATTCAATTATAGCGCATCAGCGTTCTACATCTAGCGCGAAGCGCTAAGCGCATCAGCGCTCTACATCTAGCGCTAAGCGCATCAGCGCTCTACATCTAGCGCATCAGCGCTCCATATCTAACGTAAAGCGCTAAGCGCATCAGCGCTCTACATCTAGCTCAAAGCGCTAAGCGCATTAGCGCTTCACATCTGGCGCAAAGTGCTAAGCGCATTAGCGCTTTAACCATAGCGCACTGCGTTCATCGAATGACGCTAGTGCCAAGTGCGCCACATGCTTTTCTGTGCGCTTGGGCAGAACATAAACTGTTCTTTGAATAAGCCTGGAGCTATGACAAATGCACACCATTCAACTAAAGACAAAACATTGTCAGAGACCAAACCAATGCTTAGCATTTTTAAGGGATTGGGCTCAAATAAACATCTAACAACTCAAAAACAAATGTTGAACATTGTAATTGAATGGACTTAGCCCAAATTGGCCATAAGTCCTCAATTCAGATTAATTGAGTTCATATGCTCGTAAATCATAGATCTTAACCCTAATTGGACTATAGGTCTCCTAACCCAAATTGGTTTAAGGGTACATCTCTTCACTCCTCTGATACATGTCGTTGTAATCCTTCAACGTCTTCAGAGAGGTAACGGGTCCCGACAACCAAACATTTCACGGACTATGGGGTCCTTAAGCCCATGGACTATGATGTCCTTAACCTTAGACTGAAACGTCCTTAAACTAACAACGGACCGAAATGTCCTAAAACTAACAATAGACCGTAATGTCCTTAAACTAACATCGGACCGTAATGTCCTTAAACTAACGTTGGACCACTATGTCCTTAAACTGGTAATTGACCGCGATATCCTTAAACTAAACAATAGAGTTCAAATGCTCTTTTTTGGATCAAAACGATCCCGTTAAGTTGATCTTATTCTAAAATTAGGCTAACGTATCCTTAACAAACGTTTAAGTTGATCTTAGTCTCAAATGAGACTAACGTATCCTTAAACCAACCCCCAAACCCAAATCTAAGAAAATACGGATTTGGACTAATCCACGTCCTATGGGCGATAACATAAATTAGTCTCCGTATACAATCCATGGGCAACCAAAAATAAAACAAACACCCACGACACGAAATGACCATCTGGAGAAGGAGAAAGTGGTTGCCGCAATGCGGTAGCGTAATTAACTGCAGAGGCTTGCGCCTGCAGGGAAGAGCGTCCCCACAATCAAAAACCCCTCAACGAGGGGGGATCTGACGAAGTTTGCTATATCAGCCGCATCCGTCTAAACCTTTGATACACGGTGTCATAAATCAACTTGGCATCTTCGGAGAGGTGGACGGATAGCACCAATTAGCATCTGCCCTCGGAATTCAGGCCCTGACGTCCCAACGTCCCGGTCGCGTCTTTCGGTGGGGAACAAAGGCACCTTGCGACTCCACCACTGCTCACCCGACCGGTTGAAGGGGACGAGCTATCGCTATATCTGGCGGTATTCGACCAAGCAGCGAACGCAGTGCTTGTCCAAGAGGTCGACGGAGTCCAGAAGCCGGTGTACTATGTGAGCCATGACTTCAAAGACGTGGAAACGAGGTACCCAACCATAGAGAAAATCGTCTTGGCACTCATCATGGCCTCAAGGAAACTACGACACTATTTCCAGGCGCACACCATCCTCGTTCTTACCGAGCGCCCTCTGGGGGCTATCCTCACCTCACCCGAGTCCTCTGGCCGCTTGGAGAAGTGGAGGTGGGAGTTATCCCGGTTCGACTTAAAATACCGACCGAGGCAGGCTATCAAAGCACAGGCCCTGGTCGATTTTATCGTCGAGTGCACCATCCCCAGCAAGGAAGCGGAGTCAACGCCGGCCCCCGCAGCTCAACCCTCAGTCGATGGGAAGCCCAACTCAATCCTTGATTGGATCCTTTACGTCGACGGGTCCTCGACCGAGGAAGGCTGTGGTGCCGGCCTCATCATTCGGGGCCCGAACGAGGCAGAAATGGAGTATTCTCTGAAGATCAGGTTCAAAGCCTCAAATAACGTGGCAGAATACGAGGCCTTGCTGGCCGGACTGCGCATAGCCTCCGGACTGGGGCTGAAAACGATTCGGATCCGCAGCGACTCCGCCTTAGTCGTCGATCAAGTGACTGGCCGATTCGAGGCACGAGAGCCTCTGATGGTGAAGTATCTGGTCGAGGTAACAAGACTGCGAAAGGACTTCGACGAAGTCCAGGTAGAGCAAATCCCCAGACAGCTCAACGCTCAAGCCGACGCCTTGAAGAAGCTGGCTTCATCCTACTCGGCCAACAACAAGAGGAGCATCCTCTTCAAGGTCTTGCCACGGCCCAGCGTGGAAGATGGGGCAACAATACTTCAAGTGTATACAGCCCGGGAAGAAGACCAAGACTGGAGAAAGCCCCTCGTGGAATTCCTGAGGGAAGGTACGCTCCCGGAAGATAGAGGAGAAGCCCGCCATCTCCGAGCCAGAGCTCACCATTTCGTCTGGAGCAATGAGAACCTTTATAAGAAGTCCTTCACTCAGCCCCTGCTCCGGTGCGTCGCCCCCTTGAAGCCGACTACGTACTCCGTGAGATCCACGAAGGGGTAAGCGGCGCGTACCAAGGGGCCCGCACCTTAATCCAGAAGGCATTGCTCCAGGGGTACTACTGGCCGACCATTCATCAGGATGCCCAGAAGCTGGTCCAGAAATGCAAGAGCTGCCAACTCCATGGAAGCATATCTCGCCTTTCCGCTACCGAGCTAACCGCCCTAACCTCCCCGTGGTCGTTCGCCCAGTGGGGAATGGATATGATGGGCCAGTTCCCAACCGGTATGGGCGGGCATAAGTACGTCCTTGTCGTGGTGGACTACTTCACGAAGTGGATCGAGGCCGTTCCCATCAGGAAACCGGACGCCACCACAACTATTAAGTTCCTGCAGAACAACGTGATACTCTGGTTCGGCATCCCGAGGTGCATCATCACCGACCACGGGACAAATTTCGAAAATGAAAGAGTTAAGGAATTTTGCAGCGAATATCACATCCTCATGAAATTTGTCGCGGTCGCACATCCCCAATGCCATGGGAAAGCCGAGGTCGCTAATCGGGAAGTCCTTCGAGGTCTTTGGACACGCCTAGAAGGACGCCAAGGAAGTTGGGTCGAGGAATTACCCCGGGTCCTATGGGCCCTGCGCACATCGAGGAAAACCCCCACCGGGGAGACCCCTTTCAGCCTCAGCTACGGAACCGAGGCAATAGTTCCAGTGGAGATCGGGCTCCCCAGCCACTGGGTCGAGCATTTCGACGATGAAGCAGACACTTCAGCCCTACGAACTAACCTGGACATCTTGTTAGAGAAACGAGATCGGGCTCAGATCAAAGCTGCCGCCTATCAACAGCAAACCGCCCGCTACTACAATGCGCGAGTCAAGCGTCTCTTCTTCAAGATCGGAGATTTGGTCCTAAGGAGGAACGAGTTCGTCGATCAAGGCAAGCTGCATAAATTTTCTTCAAAGTGGGACGGTCCATTCCTCATCTCCGAGGCCCTGCCCGGCGGAGCCTACCGCTTGCAAGACGCGGATGGGTGCAAGTTTCCACGGCCTTACAATGCTGAGAAGCTCAAACTGTACCAATAAAAAGAATATCTACGTGCGTGTACTTCTTTCACTAAGGCAATGTAAACTTTTCTCAAGTTCTTTCTGTTTATATAACAAGAAGGGAACAATAAGACATTGCAAAAAGAAGAGTTTTATTTATTCCAAAGGGTACTATGGGCTCCTCAATCTTACAGAAAAATAAAGAAAAAGTTACAAAAGAGGCGGAACAGGATCGAGGAAGTACTCCCGGTGATACTTGGAGCGGATTTCCGCTAGCCGAGCCCTAGCCTCTGCAGCCCGCTCCCGCCGACGTTGCACGCTAACCCGGGATGCCACGGAATTGCCCGACACTCCGCCCTCTGCGCCCTGGCTCACAATGTACCTCATTTTGAAGCACTCCAGATTGAGGGCCAAGGATCGGTCATGCCTGGCCTTCGAGATAAGGCCGAGCAAGAAGATCGAAAGCACCTTATCGAGCTCCTCGTCCAGTAACTCCTCGGAGAGAGGGTTATCAAACCCCGGGGACCTCCTCCGAATTGCATACATCAACAACTGTAGGAGGGACGACCTCCGAGGGAGAAGCCAACCGAAGTGACCTTCGAGACGCTGAACCACTCCCCGGTACACATCCTCGGCCGTGGATTGGTCGTACACGGAGACGTCGTCGAAGGTAATGATCTCTTCGATCGAATACACGCGCCCAGTCATCTCATGAAGCGATGCCGAAGAAGTTGCCGTCTCCTTCTTTAATTATAACCTCAAACAAAAGCCTTGAGGGCCCAGATTTGTGCGTGCACGGGCGCGAATTCCGGGATCCATCAAGATTACTCCAATGTCGCGCCCCCATGTGACAGAACTGACGCGACTTCCTGAAACGTTACGCCTCTCCTAAGAATTCAAGGCACGTGCCGCCTGTGACGGTAGCCCCTCCCAATGTTCATAAACACCGAGGAAGATCGGACAAAACCTCACGACTCGACAGAGCAGCTTCACTACTCGGTCCATCCTTAGCAGGCCTCCCTATACCCTCCCACGCTAAGGATCGAAGCCCTCACCAAGAGGCAACCGGGAAGCTACCCTGCTTGGTTATCCCAGGCTGGTAGTTTCCTACCCCACGACGCCAGGGATCTAAGCCCTCACCAAGAGGCAACCGGGCAGCAACCCTGCTCAGTCCATCCTTAGCAGGCCTCCCTATGCCCTCCCGCGCTAAGGATCGAAGCCCTCGCCAAGAGGCACCGGGCAGCAACCCTGCTCGGCCCGTCCTTAGTAGGCCTCTTACGGCCCCTCCCGCGCTAAGGATCGAAGCCCTCGCCAAGAGACAACCGAGCGGCAACCCTACTCGGTTATCCTCGGCTGGTAGTACCCTACCCACTGACGCCAGGGATCGAAGCCCTTGCCAAGAGGAAACCGAGCGACAGCCCTGCTCGGTTATCCCCAGCTGGTAGTACCCTACCCACTGACGCCAGGGATCAAAGCTCTCGCCAAGAGGCAACCAAGCGGTAACCCTGCTCAGCCCGTCCTTGGCAGGCCCCTTACGGCCCCTCCCGCGCTAAGGATCAAAGCCCTC
Organism: Agapanthus africanus; assembly: GCA_030015575.1. Taxonomy (NCBI): domain Eukaryota; kingdom Viridiplantae; phylum Streptophyta; class Magnoliopsida; order Asparagales; family Amaryllidaceae; genus Agapanthus; species Agapanthus africanus. The sequence goes on from CM057343.1 coordinate 83,642,475, forward strand.
GCCAAGAGGCACCGGGCAGCAACCCTGCTCGGCCCATCCTTAGCAGGCTCTTTACGGTCCCTCCCGCGCTAAGAATCAAAGCCCTAGCCAAGAGGCACCGGGCAGCAACCCTGCTCGGCCTGTCCTTAGCAGGCCTCTTACGGCCCCTCCCGCGCTAAGCATCGAAGCCCTCGCCAAGAGGAAACCGAGCGGCAACCCTTCTCATTTATCCCCGGCTGGTAGTTCCCTACCCACTGACGCTAGGGATCAAAGCCCTCGCCAAGAGGCACCGGGCAGCAACCCTGCTTGGCCCGTCCTTAGCAGGCCCGTTACGGCCCCTCCCGCGCTAAGGATCAAAGCCTTCACCAAGAGGCACCGGGCAGCAACCCTGCTCGGCCCGTCCTTAGCAGGCCTCTTACGGTCTCTCCCGCTCTAAGGATCAAAGCCCTCGCTAAGAGGGACTGGGCATCAACCCTGCTCTGCCCGACCTTAGCAGGCCTCTTACGGGCCCTCCCACGCTAAGGATCGAAGCCCTCGCCAAGAGGCAACCGAGCGGCAACCCTGCTCGGTTATCCCCAGCTGGTAGTACCCTACCCACTGACGCCAGGGATCAAAGCCCTCGCCAAGAGGCAACCGAGCGGCAACCCTGCTCGTCCCGTCCTTAGCAGGCCCCTTACAGCCCTTCCCGCGCTAAGGATCAAAGCCCCCGCCAAGAGGCACCGGGCAGCAACCCTGCTCGGCCCATCCTTAGAAGGCCCCTTACGGCCCCTCCCGCGCTAAGAATCAAAGCCTTTGCTAAGAGGCACCGGGTAACAACCCTGCTCGGCCCATCCTTAGCAGGCCTCTTACGGCCCCTCCCGCGCTAAGGATTGAAGCCCTTGCCAAGAGGCAACCGAGCGGCAACCCTGCTCGGTTATCCCCGGCTGGTAGTTCCCTACCCACTGACGCCAGAGATCAAAACCCTCACCAAGAGGCAAACGAGCAGCTACCCTGCCCGGTCAATTCTTGGCTGGTAAATTCTTACCCAACGACACCAAGGATCTAAGCCCTCACCAAGAGGCCACCGAGCAGCTACCGTGCTCGGTCCATCCACGTCTAAGCGATCTCTACCTCGACTTCGGGTCATGGGGATACCGACCTTTCACCGGTCTTTGCACACTTGGCAAATGGTCGACTTCAACTCTCAACTCGACGTGCAATCGCTAGACGAGATACCGACCTAAAGATGAAAGCAGTATTGTGCAAATACAAATGTTTACCACAAACAAAAGGAAAATGCACACGCAAAGACTACTGCAAAAAGACCATTTTATTCATAAAGTCAAAAGTCTCTACAAGGGTATTATGGGCTCCCCAGCCTAACAAAAACGCCAGGAGGCTTACAAAATTTTAGCGGAAAAAGAAAAGGGAAATGAGGAAGTTCAGGCCTCAGGGCCGGGGAGAACCTCGACGAGCCGGGCGTCCACTACGACCACCGGGGCGACATCTTCAGGGTCGGCACCCACGGTGGTAACCTCGGTGCCGGTAGCCGGGGCGACCGACTTACCCCCTACGCTCCCACTAGGGGCCTCTTCCCCTGCATCGTTTCCGCGGGCGTTCCCCTGCGCGTCATCCTCGAAAGGGTACGCGGCCCGGAGCTCACCGTCGGGAAACTCCGGCATCTGAGCCTTGACAGCGTCGAGGCCGTCGTGCCAAATAACGCCGGCACCTCCAGCAAGGTCGGCGTAGAATTGGTCCGACTTCTTGTAGTTCTCCACCGCCTTGGATGGCAGAAGCTCAGCCTTCGACGCCCGAAGCTCGGCACGCTTCGTCCCTTCCTTCGTCGCCTCATTCTCCCCTCGAAGGGGGTTCGCCGTCTTCTTCAAGGTGGCGACGAGCACCTGGGAGTCTACCAACTTGGCCTCGGCGGCTCGGGCAGCCTCTCAGCACCGGGAGACCTCCCGACTCCCGGCCGCCGCCCGGTCTTCAAGGGCAGCGATCCTCTCCATCGCCGCCTCCAGCTCCTGCCTTGAGCTCTCCTCGTGGCCTGCGGCCTGCATCGCCGGGGCTATCTCCTCATCCTCCATGTTGACGATGAGGGCGACGTGCTGGAGGACCTGAAGAAGAGAAAGAGGGTTAAAAAGGAAAGGGAGGCACCCGATCACGCGAACAAAAACGCTAAATAAAGAACTAAGTGGGATGCGAACACTAACCTGCACGGCCTCTTGAGCTATGGCCGCCATTTGGGCCCGGAGGGTCCCCCGAGGGATTATGCCCCCGGCCGACCTCTCCATCTCCGAGAGCAGGCTGTCAGCGACGGAAAGTCCTGAGGGCACCTCGAAACGGAGCTCCCCATCATCTACGAGGATCGGGGAAGCCAGGGTGGAGGGCGCCGTCCTATGGAACCTCTTGAGGAGTGACGCGGGAGAACCAATCTCGGCTCCCACCTCGGGAGCCCGGGGCTCTTGCTCCTGAGCACGCTTCTGGACCGGCGCACGGCTGGACTCGGTGGCCCAAGGAGCGCTTGGGCGCCTGGATGGAGCTGTCGCCGGCGGGGACGGAGACGGCGGGCGAGAAGGGCCGGCACCTCCGGCCTTCTTCCCCTTCTTTACGTCAACCACTGCCGCTCGGAACTTGCTTAGGTCCATGGGTTCTGCATAAGACAAAATACAGAGGATTCAGCAATGCCAGAAAAATAAAAGAACGCACAAGTCCAAACAGGTCGCTTGAGAGCTCCTAACTTACCCGCGTACTGGGCGGGGCTGAGCCCGGCCCAACTGAGGGCCCGCTCAGACAGCAGCACATCGACCCGAGGGAGGGGCTCCCACTTTGACACTGCCACCGCGTCGGCATCATTCGACTGACTCACCCGCGGACAGAAGGTGGGCACAAACCAATCATCCCCCTCGGGCAGGGCCATAAACAAAAACTTCTTCCATTCATGAATGGAAGAAGGTACTACAACGACCCCCGACCCGGCGGCATCCCCCCATTGTCTCCTAAAAGAAATGTATACCCAGCTCGGCTTACCCCTGCAAGCGCCAGGATAGTTTTTGTAGCAAAGAGAAGAAACGAGAAGGCCCAGGCTGAAGGGGATGAGACTCAGTTTCAACCGGACCAGGAACCCGAGGAGGATCCTCCAAAAGTTCGGCACTAACTGGCCCGGGACACCCAAAACAATTCAACGCCGCACTCACCTCGGGGGAGAAGGGCAGTCGCATCCCGTCCCAAAAGGCTTCCAGGTACAAGGCAATCTCATTGCCCCATACCTGGTCTGCCCTCCCCCTCCTCGGCCAGACGAAGAGAATAGCCGGGAGGAATGAGGAAACGAGTCTTGATGTTGACGAGCTCCTCCGCACACCTCAGCGAGGATAGCACGCCAAGAACACCCGCAACCTGTGCTCTGGGGACCATCCCCATCGCATAACCCCTGTCACGCCCCGAAAGTACGGAACATGACCGGCACTTAAACTACGAAACGTCTCGAGGCGTACGTAATCTAAGTAAGCCGAAAACCCAGAAATCCAAAACCAAGAAAAGTAGTAGAGTGAAGGAAAACCAATTTAAAATCAAGTAGTTTAATAACATAAGCCGAGTTATCCGGTTTTAAAAACATCAAGTATTTCCTGAAAATTTCGGCAGAGTCTCCTTTGTAAATACTGGCCCCCAAACGGGATACAACATGAATAGTATACGAAATCAATAAAAAGGCATCCCCAAACGGGAGCTAGCTCTTCGTCAATCGACGGTCACAACTACACAAGCAATATAATATACAACGCCAACGGCGAGGATCAAAATTCAAAAGGAAACTCAAAACCACAAGAAAACCACAGAAATATAACGCGCGACTCTAAGGTCGAAGGAATAATATCACTGGTCTCTATCTCAAAATAAATACATGTTTGGTTGATGGAACTTCTAGATACAACAGAATAATGATATACAAGATATATAATGGGGGGTACGATACAAATAAACCCACCTAATAGAAAATCACCCGGAAAAGGAAGTAGTGCCAGCAAAGCCGTAATGAAACCTGTACGACAAAACCTGCAAGAAACTGTGGCACAACGGGGGTGAGTTGCCAACTCGTGAGTAGAAAAACATCTATGAACAGAAATCGCATGAACAACGCAATCCTAGGTCATATGGTCATAATATATCCTCAAATATATAATCAGCAGCCTAATAACAATGGCTAGGGTAATATCTAACCCGAGTATGATCTCATGTGCCCGTGTTAGTGCCTCAGGTAGCAATATATCATATGAATGAGGTATGAATGCATGAAAACAGAATACATGTAAATGAAGAAACTGTTTTCATAATTTAGTGAGATTTCCTTTGTATTTTTAAAATGAGGTATCATAAATGAAATCAGCATCAACAGTGTCTAGCATCGACACAAAACATAAATCTCAAGGTCTCAAAACCTCAGGCTCCGGCTATCCGGACTGGCCTGTATCATCAAATCTCAGTACCTCAATATCTCGAAATCTCAATGTCTCAATCTCAATATCTAGGGCGCCGTCAGTCCAGACCGGCCCCTACCGTCCATCTCAAGACCACGACGGTATCCTCCGGATATCCGACGCGTCGGGTAAAATCACCGGTAGGTAGTCTCCCCCTGCCAGGCTCATCGTCATCACCACGAGCTTCTTGCCCCGGGGTACCTTACCGGGTCCACCATGTACCCGAAACGGTTCATCCATCTCCTCGAATCGGGTCTCGAAATCCATCAGCAAACTCATGGTGGACGACTCATACATCATGGGAAAACCGCGCTTTTCATTTAAAAAGAAAGAGAAGTTTGTATAAGTTTTGCGGTTTTCCCCCAAATCCAGAAAATCCCATGGAAATCCGAATCCAAAACCTCAATAGCAGTAAAATAGTGAATATATGCATGAGAATCCATGAATGCGGTATAACAATGAATAACAGTATGCATGAAGTGACAAGTAATAACTACAATGTGTAAACTAACATATAAGGCAAGCACACTAATATCATGCCTAAACTATTAGCTAACAGGCTATGTCAAGCAATAATATTTTCTAAGGTGTACGTAACATGGCAATTACCGATGAAGATGTGTGTGATCCGGCAAGTAAGCGTACGTGGTACATACGCATCATCGGTAATGGTGCTGGTGTCCTAACCACAAGATATCAACAGTAGAATATGAAGCATAATATAAGCATGTGATGCGAAGCGAACAACAATAATGAGCGGGAGCTGAATACTAGACGCGACGATAACTAATCTGCATTAACCTAATATAAGTCCTACAATGGTGCCTTTTGAAATAACACGAATCGTGGGGTTTTGAAAATAGGGGCTACGGTGTTTTTAAGAAAAGATACGTTTTTTGGAAATATCCGTAGAATCCCTTGACTTGTCTTTTAAGATACGCACGATTCGTAAGCTTTGAAATAGGTAGGAACCGAATCTAATCTAACAACTAACTAAACTAAAGGGCTATGCTACAAGCTAGACTACAGGTAAGGAAACCGCCTAACATCTGAGTCGATACATATACCTACCTGTATATATATTAGTGGTGATCCCGCCTCAATAATATCATATCCGATACCATATCTATAACCAGACATCCCACGTCAAGAGTGCGGATCAATCATCAAAATATAGCTCGTACGTAAATCCGTCGTACGGCATCCCCAAATCTGGGTACGGGTCAATATCACATTCATCATACTATTCACCTGGTATCCACTTTATCAAATATCATGATCGGAGTACTGATCTACGACAAGTACAATACTGATACCGCCTAAGTATGCATGCACGTGTGTGAAACACTACGTCAAGGACCCGTTACAACGTCATGTCGTATCTCAAATACGAACCCTGTTATATCACCGATCTCACGGTCTCAAATCAAATCTCATCGACTCATCTTAAATCCCAAGTACTATCCTCATTATCCATGCATGCGTATATGAATGTACATATGCATAGTCCCATACCTACGCATATATACACATATACACATCCCAATCTGCTCACAAGAAAGTAAAGTATGCAAGTCTATGTGTGCGTATGTGGGTATAACAACTACTCTAGGGTTTCGCAAATGACCCAAAGGTACTCCATGAACACATAAACATAACATGAATGAACATTCTCGTATCATAAAACACCTATATAAACATATATATATGAGCTACACTACGGACTGCGGGGGTGCTATACGCCATCCACCCGACTTCTCCCCGTAGATATAAATCTACTCACCTGGTCCTCGCTCGCCGGTGCCGACGTCGCCACACACTTACTTGTCGTCTCGAAGTCCACATGGGGGTACCTACATATGACAACGCATCGTATCGTATTAAAATCCGACTCATGACCAAAATGACACACGAATCCCATATAGGTCAAAACCTATGGTTGCTTTCACAAATCAACCCAAAAACTCTCGACGTCGGTGTACAAATGCCCGGCCATCGAGAAAAACCCAAATACACTCATTTTCACATTCACGAACACTAATTTTAATATAAAATAGGTTAAAACTCACAAAAATCTCAAACTCACTTTAAAAGCTATTTTTCCGAAAATCTAGCAAGCAAAATTAACCGTTTTTGTACAAAACTCGACGTTTAAACAAATCTAGCGGCCGCAATATCCACTCAATATCATAACCAAGTCATATAAACCATTCCAATAATTTATTCTCATCAAAATATATATATTTACAAAACTTAGTTAACAAAATTAGCACAATTTTTCATTTTAGCTCAAAACTTGGTGTTTTAATCAACTTTAATTATTTTAACAATTCTAGTGGGCATAATTCTCATTAAAACATATTAACTAAGCCACACAACCACTAACTAGATTTTAATCTCACTACTTTATATTAATTACAAAAATCTAGTTTGCAAAACAATCATAATTAGGACAATTTAAATTTAACAATTAACAATTTAGCAAAAAGATTAGGTTTTACATGCTTTGATATGTTAAACTACATCTCACAACCACAAACAAATGATCAAAACCCTTATCTTGATCAAACCCAATTTCTAGAATTTCCAAACCCTAATCTTAATTTGACCCTTCTCTTGAATATTAAATCTTGCAACTAATTCCACATTTAAACACTTAATAGGCTAAATTAAAGTAATAATTCAACAAGTAAACCATAGGTTAAGATTTATACCTATCAATCAAGAGATCAAACATGAAAACCTAGCCTCCAAAACATCAACTTTGCTTCAAGATCCATGCAAGATGGGCCAAGGAATAATGGGTAAGGAATGGATTTGGAGTTTGTCGGATTTTCTTTTGATTTGTTTGAAGATTTTTGAAGTGGGAAGAGGTAAGGAAATTTGGGGCAGCTAAGGGGGAAGGCTCGGCCAGCAACTTTGAGGGAAGAGAGAGAGTGAAATATGTGTGTGTTTTAAAGTCAAAAAGGAATGCCCATACCTCATTTATTCAACACCACAACTTTGTTTAATGCTTTCTTTTAATTTCTTTTTTTTTCTTCTTCTCTAGTTGAAGAGTGGGCTCGACCAAGGGGAGGGGGCTGCTGTGTTGGGTTGGAAAATGAGATGGGAAATGTGTGTTTGTTTTTCCAAGTCAAAAAAAAAACCCCTTTTTACCTCATTTACACATCACACCTCAATAATTCTATTTTATTTTTATTTAATCTAGCATTCTAAAAACAACTAGAACCAAGAGGAGAATTTTAGAAAAAGAACATGTTACAAACTAGATTCTAGGTTGTCATGGCTCACAGAATTTGTATTACCCCATTCCAATTTGTAATTTTCCCTAATTAAATGTATTAGTGACGGCTTAAAATAATAATAAAATAATTTTTTTTTCAGAAAATTTGAAATTTCACCAGTGGCTCAATAAACACCAAATACTAGCAATTACATAGTTAGAATATGTATATTTAATTTTTATAATAAGATATTTGTATTTTGACTTTTTACAGAAAACCCCCTTATTTTACCGATTTTTCGAAATTTCACCGAAACGATTTTCAAAACGTTACAACCCCGGGGAGCATTACTAACCCTAACTCCCCGGGGAGACTCCGACTCAAAGGAGGAAGAGGAAGAAGTAGAAGAGGAAGCTTCAGAAGACTCCCTAGACTCTACCCGGACCACATCTATAGACTCCTCAGAAGAAAACATCTAACCTGATCAAAGGGGTTGTCCTCGGGAAATCAAACGCAAGGAATCCAACCTGAGGGGAACAGCGCCGAGCTAACACGACTAGGGACAAGGAAATTATGGGGAGGTATGGGCCCTGATGGGGATCCCACCTCTATTTATAGCTACCGGCGTACGCATCCTACGGCTCTGATCGCCTCTCGCCAAAACAACGTTTCGCAACCAACGGCCGACAACGTTCCACCTGTTGCACTCACGTTGGGCGCGTCCCATCGGGCGCGGGAACCCCTGCGGCATGTCTCACTGGCCAACCAATGCCAGACATGTGGGTTGTCGCTTCGACGAACGTACACATGATCCGGCGCTCTCCCTTTAATGCGAGATCTCTCCCCTGATCCGCTGACGCCTTCAAGAAAATACTACTCCTTGCCCGGGAATGCGCGCCGACAATATCTTTGAATAAAAGCTCACCCCAGGTGATCGGTCAGACCACTCTTGACCCGACCCAGGAACGGGTCGAGACGAGAATGGGGGGCTAATGATGAGGCTCGATATCGGTGACTCTCCAGATGCTGACACGTTGCAGATGACGTGTCACAGAACCTATAAGAAAGGATCAAGAACATCAGTTGGGATCGCACCTCGGGCCTCCGGTCCGAGGAGTCGCCCGACCTCCGGTGGCCTTCAAGACCACCCCCCGGCTCGCCTCCGAGCTACCACAGAACCAAGATGCCTCGGCCCCCCGCTTGTGCCCGAGCTTCCCGCCGAGCTCATCTTCCTCGGTCTCATCGACCGACCCACAGCGCAGATCACAGGCGCCTCCGCCACGGCTCCGCGAATCTCGCCATGCGCGAGATATCCGCCGCCCACGATCCCACGTTCCACGCCATCACGATCCCTCATCAATGAGCCTGTCTCGTCATTAATGCGGGATCCTACCTATCACACGGGCGTGACGCCAGGGGCGTAACGGCCGGCGTGATTCTCACGCCCGTCTTCCCATTGCTGCCGCTATATAAACCCCTCTCTCAGACGATCTAGGTAAGTCAATTTTATCCACTAAGCCGCTACTCTACCCAACTAGCACCACTAACTTGATCGTCGGAGGGTCCTCAGTGGTACAACCACCCCGGGACTTCCTTGCAGGTAGCTCGGTTTAACCTCAAATCCAAGCCCATTGAGATCCACACGCTAAAGGAGACAACCTCCAGATCAAATCTCAGCCGCCCATTAGCACACGAAGAGATCAACGGAAGGTAACATCTGAAGGAGATCCAGACTTCCATCACATGTAGATAGAGTAATTAAACATAATTTATCTACCAATTGTTTTCTTCCGTGGCTATTAAAATCCAGAGAAGGTAGAGAGAGACAGAGGTTTAGAAAGAGATTGATATATTGTATTTGGATGAGATCCGAGAGCAAATTTTCATATAATTCTCTCGTTGAATAGTAGAAGCGATTCGTCGTCGGTTTGCAGGATTAGGTGTGGGTTTACACCGAACCTGTATAATATTTTGTATCCTTTACTTGATGTGTTTTTTTATTACTTATTGCTTTTAAGTAGTTGCTGCGATAGATCTTTTTCATTAGTTTTAATTCACATGTTATGATCATCCGCTGCGTACTTTGGTGTCTATTTTCACAACAGTGGTATCAGAGCAATTGTTACGATGTTTTTGGATTATTGGGAAGATGGCTTCTACATATTATAAGATCGATAAGTTTGCCGGAAAGAATAATTTCAGTCGATGGAGATTGAAAATGACGGCAAGTCTGAAGCAGCAAGGAGCTTATAAGATAGTGATCGAAAAAAAGAAGATTACTTCGACGACCATAGATATTCAGAAAGGAGATATGGAGGATAAGGCTTTCAATTCGATACAGCCGAGAATGGCTGACGGGATTCTATGCGAGATTGCACAAGAGACAATGGCAGCAGGCTAGAATCCTTGTACATGAAGAAATCTCTTACAAATCATCTCTATCTTAAGCAGCATCTATACACATTGAAGATGAAGGAAGGTACATCAGTCAAATACCATATGGACGAACTCAACCAAATTATTATGGACTTGCTCAATGTAGAGGTGAAGAGTGAAGACGATGACCAAGGTATGATCTTGCTTTGCTCTTTGACTTCTGAATATAGCTAGTTCGTGAAATCGATGGTGTACGGCAGAGATAAAATTTCTTTAGAAGGTGTTAAAGAGGGTCTACACAATGAGGTGTTGAGCGAGAAGGTATCGGGTGAGAAGGGTGGTTAGGACGATACATTGGTTTCTAGAGGCTATTTTGAGAAGCGGTCATATGGTGGTTCCAAGAATAGAACGAGGTCCAAATCGAGAAATCTCACTAATGACAAGTGCAATTATTGCAATGTGAAAAACCATTGAAAGCGGGACTGCTAGAAGTTCAAGAAGGATACTAAGAAGGAGTTTTCTAGTACCGCTGTTGTCATAAATGATTCAGATGATGGCAGCGATTGTTCTGTATTATCAGTTTGTGCAGTCGGCGATGCACATATGATACATGGATGCTAGATTCAGGGAGCTCTTTCTACATGACTCCAAATCGGAGTTGGTTTGCGATATTTCGTTCTCTTGATGGAGGTTCAGTCTTAATGGGGAATAATGCGGCATGCAAGATCGAGAGGATTGGTTTTGTTTGGATACGCATGTTGGATAGGGTAGTGCGGATATTGACGGATGTCGGATATTTGCCAGATCTGAAGAGGAATTTGATTTCTGTAGGAAGTTTGGCGGGGATCGACTGTAAGTGCTTAATAGATGTGTGTTCCATGAAAATTTCCATGGGGTCTCTCATTATCATGAAAGGAAAGAAGATGAGGAACTTAAAATTTCTAGAGGGGCAGTCAGTTACAGATGATATTGCTGTGATATCTACTCGTTCAAGTGATTCGGATTCGGATAGAATGTGACGCTTACAGTTGGGCCATATTAGGGAGTCGGGTTTGGAGGTGCTTCGCAAGAGAAAGCTACTTGAAGTTAGAGATTTTGGCGATCTTGATTTCTGTGAGGAGTGTGTCCTAAGAAAGCAGACAAAGGTGAAGTTCAGGACAACAGTATACGATACGAAGGGTATTCTTGATTATGTCCACACTGATGTTTGGGGTCCAGCACCATTTCCTTCGTAAGTAGAGCCAGATACTTCATTTCCTTCATTGATAACTCTTCGAGAAAAGTCTAGATGTACGTTCTCAAGTCTAAGGCCAAGACTTTTGATAAGTTCAAGACGTGAAAGGCCAGAGTGGAGAAGCAGACCGGTAGGCATATAAAGGCCCTTTGGTCCGATAACGATGGAGAGTTTACTTCGCATGCATTTGTAGAGTTCTATAAGTCAGAGGGGATTGTGCGCCATTACACCACTCCGGAAAACCCTCAGTCAAATGGCGTTGCAAAACGCATGAATCGGACACTACTAAAGAAGACCAGATATTTACGGCTTACAGCTGGACTTTCGAAGGAGTTTTGGGTTGAAGCCCTATCTACCGCCATTGTAACGATCCTGAATATTCTGTATAAAAAAATTTCTTTTAAAAGTACAGAAAGGAGTTCCTCAGCCTGAACACAATTTAAAAGTTATTCTTATTTAAGAACAGCAAGAAAGCACATGTAGCTCATTGGTAAAGCCTTGCACTGCTGTGACGTTGCCCCTGTGTTCGAATCCCATTAGCCACATATTATTTTTCCTGATTTTTCTTTTAAACTTTTTGGAAGCCTAAAAGTTTACACATGCACTGCACACAAAAATGAAAAGTCAAGGAAAATAAACATGTGCATAATATTATAACCAGAGTGAAGGACACGTGTACACAATGCACCGGCCTAGCTCACACAAACGACCAGTGAGATGGGGCGTTTGGCCGGCGCCGACGGGTGGCCCGTGGGGAATAGTCCCCGGGCTTTGCACACTTGTCATTTCCCCTACCCCATTATCCCTGCACTGTTTGTTTACTCTGAATTAAAACAAAGAATTCAATTTCCCCAATTAATCCAATTTTAAATGCATTTTAATTCATTCTTTCAATTCCAAAACCCTAATTTCACACTATAAATACAACCCCATACCCTAGCCCCTCCTCATTCTGAAATCCCTAACCAAAATTATCAAATTTTTATAAGTACAGGTGGTGTAAAAGTAGAGTTAGCCCAAGGTCAACTTCCGGCGAGAATCTACGCAAGTTCCGGCGATCCCACGACACCACGAAGGCTACCATATTTTCGTCTACCTCTCCTCCCTCTTTCTAGCTAGTAAATTCCACCCCTTCTTCTCTTTCTACATAAAAAGTCTCCTTTTATAAAACATATCGGAAGTGAAGTTAACACCGACATCTTCTTTAAAAACCTTATAAATTCCACTTTTCTTACATTTACTTCATGTATATTCCTACACCATACTTATTAATCATGAAAAATAATAATTAAAAACAATTTTCACCTTAAAACATCATGTTATATAATTTTAACCTAGCTTTTACATGAAAATACCATGAACTTCATATATTCATCTTTTAGTTCTTTTGATAACTATTACCTAAAGAAAACTACACGGGGTAATGACCTACCCCTCACATACACACACATTGACATAGCACGATACTTTTGAAAACCTATTTTTGTGGCGATTACAACATTTCATCAAAATACCATAAACTATAAAAACTCGGTTTTCTTTGAACGGTATTATCAAAATTCTTTACGATTATGCATCTACAACTCATTTTGGGGAACCCGCTATTGGATGGTGAGGATTATCGCACATGCTCGGGCTAGTAGAGCGAGATGCAGACCTCCTCACGAAGCATTCGGTCTCGAAAGATTTTTAATACGATTTTTAAGAAAAACGAGATTATCTAATTAATAATAAAATTAATTTTTATAATTATATAAATATTATCAAACCACATATTTTCAAGATATAATAAAATTTCATGTTTTCTAAAAATTAAACGAATGACAAGTTTCACCAAAATACCATCAAGTATCAATACAAGACAAGTATTTCACTAAAATACCATGAATTATTCAAGCTAAGTTAATATTCACTATAATACTTCACATCCTTAAAATACACATTATTGAAACCCTAAATAATATAAATAAATACTCGAGCTTTATTTTGTAAGTATTAAAAATATTTTTCATAAAACCCCCTCGAATTATATAAAATTACAATTAAGGATTTTAGTAAATATAGGTTTAAGCGGGATCAATTCTCTTGAGCCTCAAGGAGGGAGAAAGTGAGTGCTTGCCTATTTAAGGTAGAAAACTAAAATTGTGTTATCAATGGTAATTGTCTTGGAAAAAAACACAAATCCTGCCGTCCATGTGCAGCAGTTACCGATAACACTCAAACCTAATTCAGGATCAAAATTCTGTTTAAAGTGTGTGACTCAAGTCTGAGTCTAAGTCTAATCTGAATCCAATTCAAATATGAATCCAATCCAAACATGAATACAAATCTAACATGAATCCAACATGTATACTTGAATCTGAACCAAAATACCAGAACAATATCAACATGCAAACATAACTTGACTTGACCGAACGATGGTTATGACTTGACTTGACTACTTGATACATCCTGAAACCATTTACATGAACAACTTATATTTATGGTCTTGGCAAGTCTGATAACTACAATCTATATAATATACATTACGGGGTTTAACGGGGTAGACTGGTACGGAATGTATTAGAAGTGGAACGAGATGGTCACTAAAAGACACCTACCTGAACATCCGTGCGGTTGTCCCGTGGGTTTTGACGGAGCCTTGTACTACCAATTAGCATAGTCCACGGAGTAAGTTGGACCCCTCTCACATACAATGATACATTCTGTACCAAGCTACAAATAACTACGTTAGCATAACAAACATATACTTGTACCAATTACCAGTTCTGTTCTTTTTATTTGAACTATTCCTATCTCTCTTTTGGGACTTACCGAGCGCTAGTTCGCTGACGACATTTCTGTTTCTTTTTTTCTTTGGAATGTTCGTCAGGAGGACCCGACTCTCAGGAGACCGAGCCCAATCAAGAGGACTTGAATCGGTTCACAGAGGAGCCAGACTTTTAGCTTTTACTTGTACTTACCTTTTCATTTATATACCACTGTTTAGGCATTTCTTTTATCATTATACATTTCCTTTTCAAAGCAGTTGTAATGTAAAGAAAGAATGTCAATAAAAGTTGATGTTTATTATTACATCTCTTTTTATTCTTGTGTATTCATTTATATTGCTTATTTATGCTTAACGTATTTATTTCTGAGTAAATACGTCGCGGGCCCGCCACGCCAACTTTCCCGTATACCGGAAAGCGGGGCGTGACAAAGCCATGTATCTCATCAACAGATCATCATCTGCGGCGATAGATAAGAAAATTCCCGAGGAAGTGTGGACCGGGAAGGCTGGAAATTACAGGCGGTTTCATATATTTGGATGTCTAACTTATATTCAATAGAGGAGCGATAAATTAGAGCCAAGAGTTAGGAAGTGTGTCATCTCTATAATGGAAGTGAAGCCAAAGGGTACGTGCCATGGTGTCTTGAGACCCAGAAGATAGTAATCAGCCAGCATGTTACATACGAGTTTGCGATATTTCGTAGAAAACAAACTCAATCAGATGATGAAGAGAGAACAATTGTGCCACAAAGTGAGGTGGAGATCGAGATTCTGGTTCAGAATAATAAGAGAGATGAGGTGATTCTCAAATTCTGGCGAAAGGTTCAACAGAGCCAGATGGTCTCGTAGAGACAGAGGGGTGGATATCTACGCGAGTTAGGCATCCGTCGGTCAGACTTGGTTTTAAGGACATGACCGCGGTTGGTTTCGACGATGTGGCATCATATGCATTGACTATTGAGCATGAGGAACCGTCCAGTTACAGAAAGGCTGTGCAGTCTACTGATTTTTCTAGTTGGAGAGTTGCGATGAAGGAGGAGATGGAGTCCCTTCCTCAAAACGATACGTGGGACTCAGTTGCTTTACTAGAGGGCAAACGCGCTATCGACTGCAAGTGGATCTTTAAAGTAAAGGAGGGTTCGTCAAAGGAAAAAGGCATTAGATACAATGCGAGATTGGAGAACAAGGGATTTGGAGAATGAAAAGGAGACTATTTCCCATATGAAGATTGGTATGCATGAAAATCCGACGGACATGTTTACGAAGGTGGTCTTAATTTCAAAGTTCAAGTTTTGCTAGGACTTGATGCCTAATTGATTGATAAAGGTATGGAGACGATGAAATGTAGAGTTCCAAGTTATTTTCAGAGGTATAGAGATTTTGTGCATTTTTTAATCAAGATGGAGATTCGTTGATTTTTTATTATAAAATCAAGTTAAAATCCAATTTCAAGATTAAATGCTAAGTCCCAAATATTGAAGCCCAAAAAAAGCCCACGAATTCAATTTAACGAAGCAGCAAGCAGCATGAGGTCAAAGAAGCAATCTGGTGACCATCAATGAGCACTAGTAGGACACGTGTCATCTCGCGGCTGTCGGAGAAGTCCTTTGTCGTTATTGTGCAAGTATAGCGTGGAACAGGGGCGATCACGCGGTGATTTAAAGAGGGGTTATTTGAGATAATCTGCTATTTAGATCTAACTTTATCTCTAATTGATCTCTGCCTGTATATGTAGATAGATTAATTAAACCTAATTTATCTATCAATTGTTTTCTTCTGCAGCTATTAATTAAAACCCTGAGAAGGTAGAGAGCGACATAGAGGTTTAGAGAGAGACTGAGAGATTGTATTTGGATGAGATCTGGGTGCAAATTTCTCTTGTAATTCTTTCGTTGAATAGTGTAAGCGATTCGCCGTCGGTTTGCAGGATTATGTGCGAGTTTATACCGAACCTGGGTAATATCTTGTGTCCTTTGCTTGGTGTGTTTTCTTTTATTACTTATTACTTTTACGTAGTTGTTGCGATAAATCTTTTTCATTAGTTTACGTCATCCACTACGTACTTTGGTGTCTATTTTCACAACATGCAGCTGGAACTAACAGGCCATGCATGAAGGTACAGGCCTTCGCACCGTTGTTCTTACCTCATGCGAACCCTGAATGCAGAAATTCACATTGTGCACTCAAAAACAATGCTTTATGTGAAGGCGAGGTATTTGAACTATACTAGTTTAACTCGAGTTTGACATTAAAAAAAGAGTTGGTCTTCTGCATAAATCCATACCCAACTTCTGGCTGCACTGCCCTACTACTACGCTTGACACTAACTTCGCCGATCACCTCCGTGAAACTGCCAGCCGCTATCCTTGACGTCTGCCAATCATCCACTGTTGACTACCACCGACATCCTTCTACGGCTGCCACTATCCTCCTCCAAATGATCCCGACAACTGCCACCACCTCAGCGTCGCACTCACATCTTACTATTAAATCGCACACTGTCACCCTCTAACAACCATACATTGTCGCCGATCATCTTTACACGACGCTGACAACCACACACTGTCATCTACATCCGATCGTTATTAGTAACCATTCTCGAGTCGCCACCTGCGTCGATCATAATCATGACTGTCGGCCACTAGTCGTTGTAACCGAGCACAACTGTACTACTACAATTGTCGGCTGTCTTTAAGTCATCATCGAATTATCACTCAATAAGCTGTACAATATCATATATATCTTAAGATTTTATATTTATTTGAAATCAAATTACTGATAGTTTGAAAATGCCAAAAAAAAAAAAAAAACCTTTGGCAAAATGATGGTCATAAGATTTGAAAATTTAAGATTCTAAAAATACTTGGGATTAATTAACTAACATCATATGAAAACTTTGAAGGCTTCAAAGTTTATTGGAAAAATGCTTAACCTATCAACATGTAGATTTAAAGTAGACTACCGGTTTGGTGATCGGTTAAAATATTAATAGATGTTTCACGTTCAAAACCTATCTCATTGGTATATATAATCATCAATCCAATAGTCTATATGAAATCAACTAGAATGATAGAAAAAGTGTTACTCGGCATGATTGAGGTTATTAAGTTCTTAGACATGTGTGCAATGGGTATTTTTTTTTTGTGTGTGTGTGTGTCCTTTTGAAAGAATATAATCTTTAGTTGAATAGAGGCTAAATGGCATGTTGAAACGCATTGTTTCACCACTATATCATTTAGATACCTAAAGTTTACATGTGTCTCTTTGACATCTAAAGTATTACTCGTTGCCACTATGCCACTATCTATCCATTCTTCGGAAATGCGTAAATTCACATGTAGATTTCATATGCTTCTCATGTTTTTATTTTTGTTTGTTGATGCTGAAAATCTACACAAAAAGAAAAAAGGAAAAATATAAGCATTTCTGAGTAACTGATAAGTAGTAAAGTGCATAGAACTAAAACTACTTAAGATATTAATTAAAACGTCTTAGATTTAAAACTTTTTTTTTTCGAATTAGCTCATAAGTCTACACATGCACGCAACACACTCACGCACACAACATATACAAGCACACAAGACACACGCATCCAAGAAACCCCAGAATTTGTTTAAAATCGTTAAACTGTGGTCGCGACTCCTGGCTACAGGGGATCAAACCCCACACTCTACCCCGAAAGGGTTAAGGTCATATCAATTGAGCCATTGCTCGTTGGTAGATCTTAAACTTTAGGTATTTAAAGTCGGAGAAAAGCATTAACAAGGGACAAAGTGAGACTTTTTGAAGAGAAAATTAACGCTTTGATTATTGTGGTTTATAGAATATACCCTCCATCTCAAGCATAAGAATAAGAACATATAAAGCTAAAGTGTTAATTTGGTTATGCGTTTACATTCAACGCGGTTCTCCTCTCTTACCAAACTCGGGGATTTTCCAGCTCTTCAATATAGTAATTATATATACATGAGACGACGTTGATTGAAGGCATCACTTGCTTCAAATGATTGGTTTATCCAAATTCAAGGAAAGTTTATGTTTTTATTATGATTGTTAATTATGCAACTTTCACTAAAAAAATGTGCCATATATATTTACTGCAATCTAGCCTATTTATTATGTCTTTTCAAATATTCCATCATTTAGTAACTTTATAAAAAAAAAAGTTCTTATTCTAAAATTTATTTTGCACGTGTATATTTATGCTTTACATTAGTCGAACCATGCACTCATATGCCCCTTCAAACTCATACTCTCTTTATGACTAAATCATTTTATTTTTCTTTCATCCAAGTTCTATAAATATCATTTTAAAAAAAATGTTGCATCTAACCAGCCAGATATTCAAGCAGACAGAAGATAACGGTATAAGCAATGATCAATACTTTTGTGAATATTAGCTTCTCTCCAAGCGGTGATAGCATCAATGAAAGAAACGGGTTGTGAACGTACTTTGAGAGCTTGAGTGACGTCCCTCCATACTTGTTTAGCTATTTTGCACTCAAAGAACAAATGATTAGCTGTTTCAATCATGCAGTTATCAAACATAAGAGCAGCATTATGAAACCAACCTCTTCTACCCAAATTATCCTTGGTTATAATTCTATTGCTGGCTAACAACCATATAAAAATTTTAATCTTTAAAGGGACAGAGTTAGTTCAACTGGTCTTACAAAAAGGATACAGCTGATTCGAAGAGTTTAGAATTTTATAAGCAGATTTCACGCTAAAGATTACATTGTTACTCGCAGCCCAGCTAAGTTCATCCTTAATAGCAAGATTAATAGAGCATGAGTTGTGTCAAGGAAGATCTCTCAACCTCGGACAAGGTTTTATTGAAAGCAGCTCTAATGGATCTCTGGATCTCCTTCAGATGTTATCTTCCGTTGATCTTTTCGTGTGTTGATGGACGGCTGAGATTGAGTAGGTGGGTTGACCCCTGGAGCATGTGGATCTCAATGGGTTTTGTGTGGTTATGGCCGAGATACCTGCAAAGAAGTCCCGGGGTGGTTTTGCCTCTGGGGACCCTCCGACGATCAAGTTAGGCGGAGTATTTTGACAGAGTAACGGCCTAGTGGAGTAAAAATGGCTTACCTCGATCGTCTGAGAGAGGGGTTTATATAGCGGCAGCAATGGGCAGGCGGGCGCAAGAATCACGCCAGCCGTTACGCTCCTGGCGCCACGCCCGCGTGATAGGCAGGATCCCGCATTAATGACGAGACATGCTCATTAATGGGGGATCGTGATGGCGTGGAACATGGGATCGTGGACGACGGATATCTCGTGCATGGCGAGATTCACGGAGCCCTGGCGGAGGCGCCTATAATCTGCGCTGTGGGTCGGTCGATGAGACCGAGGAAGATGAGCTCGACGGGAGGCCCGGGCACGAGTGGGGGACCGAGGCATCTTGGTTCTGTAGTAGCTCGGAGGCGAGCCGGGAAGTGATCTTGAAGGCCACCGGAGGTTGGGCCACTCCTCGGGCCGGAGGCCGAGGTGCCATCCCATCTGAAGTTCTTGATCCTTTCTTGTAGGTTCTGTGACACGTCATCTGCAACGTGTTAGCATCTGGAGAGTTACCGATATCGAGCCTCATCATTAGCCCCCCACTCTCGTCTCGACCCGTTCCTGGGTCGGGTCGAGAGTGGTCTGACCGATCACTCAGGGTGAGCTCTTACTCAAAAATATCGTCAGCGCGCATTCCCAGGCAGAGAGTAGTATTTTCTTGATGATACCAGTGGATCAAGGGAGAGATCTCGCATTTAAAGGGGAAGCGCCGGATCGTGTGTATGTTTGTCGAAGCGACGGCCCACGTGTCTGGCGCTGGTTGGCAGGCGAGACGTGCCGCAGGTGTTCCCTGCGCTCGAAGGGACGCGCCCAATGTGGGTGTGACAGGTGGAATGTTATCGGCCGTTGGTTGCTAAACGTTGTTTTGGCGGGAGGCGATCGGAGCCGTAGGATGCGTACGCCGGCAGCTATAAATAGATGTGGGATCTCCATCAGGGCTCATACCTCCTCAAAACTCCCTCGTCCCTAGTCGTGTTAGCTCGGCGCTCTTCTCCTCAGGTCGGATTCCTTGCGTTTGATCTCCCGAGGAAACCTCCCTTCGATCAGGTTAGATGTCTTCTTCCGAGGAGCCTATAGATGTAGTCAGGGTAGAGTCTAGGGAGTTTTCTGAAGCTTCCACTTCTACTTCTTCCTCTTCCCCCTCTGAGTTGGAGTTCCTTTGGGGTCGTGCGACGGGGGCGGTCCCCAGAGCACAGAGAATGGGTGTTCTTGGTGTGCTATCCTCGTTGAGGCGTGTGGAGGAGCTCGTCAACATCAAGACTCATTTCCTCATTCCTCCCGGCTATTTGCTTTGTCTGGCCGAGGAGGAGAAGAGGGCAAAACAGGTACGGGGTGAGGAGATTGTCTTGTACCTGGAGGCCTTTTGGGCCGGGTTGTGTCTTCCCTTCCCCCCCTAGGTGAGTGCGGCGTTGAATTATTTTGGGTTAGCCCCGGTCCAGCTAGTGCCGAACTCTTGGAGGATCCTCCTCGGGTTCCTGGTCTGGTTGAGATTGAGTCAAATCCCTTTCAGCTTGAGTCTTCTCGTTTCTTCTCTTTGCTACAAAAACCACCCTGGCGCTCGTAGGGAAGAGCCGAGCTGGGTATACCTCTTTCTTAGAAAACAACGGGGGAACGCTGCCGAGTCAGGGGTCGTCGTAGTGCCTTCTTCCATTCACGAATGGAAGAAGAAGCTTTTTTTTATTGCGCCGCCCGAGAGTGAGGATTGGCCTATGCCCACCTAATGGCAAAGGGCTAGCTGTCCGCAGGTGAGTCGGTCGAATGACCCTGACACGGTGGCGGTGACGAAGTGGAAGCCCCTCCCTCGGGCTGATGTGTTGCTATCTGAGCGGGCCCTCAGTTGGGCCGGGCTCAGCCCCGACTGTTACGCGGGTAAGTTAGGAGCTCTCAGGCAACCTGTTTAGACTTGTGCATTCTTTCGTTTTTTCTGGCATCGCCGACTCCTTGTATTTTTGCCTTATGTAGGACCCATGGACCTAAGCAAGTTCCGGGCGGCAGTGGTCGACATGAAGAAGGGAAAGAAGACCGGAGGCGCCGGCCCTTCTCGCCCGTCGTCGGTTCCGGCCCCGCCGGCGGGCGCTCCATCCAGGTGCCAAAGCGCGCCTCGGGCCCCCGAGTCTAGCCGTGCGCCGGTCCGTAAGCATGCTCGGGAGCAGGAGCCCCTGGCTCTCGAGGTAGGAGCTGAGACTGGTTCTCCCGCGTCGCTCCTCAAGAGATTTCATAGGATGGTGCCCTGCTCCCCAGCTTCCCCGATCCTCGTGGACGATGGGGAGCTTCGCTTCGAGGTGCCCTCGGGACTTTCCGTCACCGACAGCCTGCTCTCGGAGATGGAGAGGTCGGCCGGGGGCAGAATCCCTCGGGGGACCCTCCGGGCCCAAATGGCGGCCATAGCTCAAGAGGCCGTGCAGGTTAGTGTTCGCGCCCCACTTGATTCTTCATTCGGAGTTTTTGTTCGCATGATCGGGTGTCTCCCTTTCCTTTGTAATCATATTTCTTTTCTTCAGGTACTCCAGCACGTCGCCCTCATCGTCAACATGGAAGACGAGGAGATAACCACGGCGATGCGGGCCGCGGGCCGCGAGGAGAGCTCAAGGCTGGAGTTGGAGGCGGTGATGGAAAGGATCGCTGCTCTTGAAGGCCGGGTGGCGGCCGGGAGTTGGGAGGTCGCCCGGTGCCGAGAGGCCGCCCGAGCCGCCGAGGCCCAGTTGGAAGACTCTCAGGTTCTCGTCGCCACCTTGAAGAAGACCGCGAGCACCCTTCAAAGGGAGAATAAGACCGCGAAGGAGACGACGAAGTGTGCCGAGCTTCGGGCGTCGAAGGCTGAGCTTCTGGCGTCGAAGGCGGTGGAGAACTATAGGAAGTCGGACCAGTTCTACACGGACCTTGCTGGAGCTGCTGACGTTATTTAGCACGACGCCCTCGACGTTGTCAAGGCTCAGATGCCAGAGTTCTCCAACGACGAACTCTGGGCCACGTACCCTCTCGAGGATGACGCGGAGGGGAACGCCCCTGGAAACGATGCAGGGGAAGAGGCCCCTGGTGGGGGGTAAGTCGGTCGCCCTGGCTCCCGGTGTCGAGGCTCCCGCCGTGGGTGCCGACCCAGAAGACGCCGTCCCGGTTGTCATAGTGGACGCGCGGCTCGTCGAGGTTCTCCCCAGCCCTGAGGCCTGAACTTCTTCGTCTCCTTTCTTTTTGCGCTGAAATTTTGTAAGCCTCCGGGCGTTTATTTAGGCTGGGGAGCCCATAATACCTTGTAAAGACTTCCGACTTTTTATGAATAAAAAATCTTTTTGCAGTTTCTTTGCGTGCGCATTTTCCTTTTGTTTATGGTAAACATTTGTATTTGCACAGTACTTGTAATAACCGAGTCCAGTTCTACAAAATTCAGTTACTGTATGTGTAGTGTGTGGTAATTATTTCATTTGTCTTGCTTGACTGTTGCTAGTTATAAATTTTACCCCGACAATTCAATTCTGCATATAACAATTTAAGGCATCTATAATAAAATAAAAAAATACTTGTCTTGGCCTGCTTGACACCCCTAACCCTGTGGTAGCGTCCTTGCATCATGTTCTCGTCCCGTTCAGTGAAACGGACGTGTTTGGACGGCTACGCGCACGTGCGTGCGTCTGTTCTTAGGGGTATGCCTTTTAATTATAAAATCTTTCATTTTAATTTTTGGAACCCGCCAATAATTTTCGTTTTTCGAATTCAAATTTTGGACCCGACCCGGGCGCAATTCTGAAATATTCTGCATTTGCGCCAAATCCTATTTCTAATATTTTTTAACCTATGAAATTAAATTCATAACCCCCCAGAAAATATTTTTCCAATTTCTTTAAAATCTTTCCCTAACTGTTCAACCCCACAAATCTTTCTCTTTCTTTTCCTTTATTGGCCACGAGCCAATCACAATTCTTTTAAACCCTCTGCACTGTTTCCTTGGGTCCCACTTCCTCAACCAATCGAACGCCTTCTTCTTTGCGCCGGGCCCACACATATTTTCTCCTCAGCTTTCTCTTTCTCTTTCTCTCTTCTTCCTCTCTCTCTTCTTTCTCTCTCCTCTCGCACCTTTCTCTCACCTCTCGCAATCACTGTTCACTCCTCGGATCGCGTCACCGCCTCCTTGCTACGCTCACCTCCCTCTATATATTTCTTCTTCTTCTTCTTCTTCGGTTCATGAGAAAGATCCTTGAGACGAAACCCTAACCCTAGCCGTCTCCTCCACATACTCGACCGACCTCGTCACCACCTCCATCTCACCTTCTTCTCACCCTCCTCCTCGCCTTCATTTTCGGTTTCCTTCCTTCTTCCCGAGCCTCTCTCCCCTGCACGCACACCCGGGGAAAACCCAACAGCCAACACCGTCTCCCATCGCCGCCGACCATCCCCATCGCCATCGCCATTCCCTTCTTATCCTTTGCTCTCCCTCCAGCATCCAAAACCCTGTACACAAAGCCCCGACGACTCCTAACCCTAGCACCCGAGCCATTCCCTGCAACCTTGAACCTTGCTGCCTTTCCGTCGTTCTCGCCGGCGATCCCTTGCCGTCGACTTCTCACCTTGCAACCACATATAGCCTTCTCCCAAACCCAGTGAGCTACCCTTCTCTCTCTCATTCTTCTCTTCTTCTTCTTTCTATTCTCCTTCTGTTAATAATTCTTTTCTGTTTTTTTAAGAAGATTACTCTATCGACCATCGGAGCTCCGTCGATCTCATCACCGTTGGTCTCGCCACCACCGTTAGCAACCCAGTGAGTGATCTTATTCCTATTTCTCTTCTTATTCTTCTCCTTTCTTTCTTTCATGCATTCTTGTAATTTAATGTCCACTGTTTTGTATTTGGCCTGAATCCGACCATGCCGGCGAGGTTTCCCGACGACCCAGCGAGGACCCCTGACCCGTGTGACTCCACTGTTCGTCGTTCGGACGCATTCCGTGCACCGTGCGCGCGTCGCGACTTTTCCCCGCCAATGCGTAACGTTCCGTTTTCCGTTTCGCGACCCGTCGAGGCAAGTGAAACTTGCTACATGCTATAATAAACTATTCATATGCTAAATTACTTATTTCCTGTTAAATCTCTAGTTAGAATCGAAAGAAATGGATTACAAGTTAACCGTGTAAAGTTCCGTTATACATTTCATGATTCCAAACGTGAAACTTAACCTTGCATCTAATTATTTACATCTAACAACCACCTGTACATGATAGATCACATTTGTTTATTGCTATGATACCCCTTTATCCAGTTTAGCCTATCAGACATCCATGTGCAACTTTAACCGGTCTAATTACAACTGCATCCATTAAACAGATCATACATGTCGTCGCATCCATGGATCACTCCATACTTATTAACCTGGTTTTAGCATTCACATCTATCATACTGTATTCACATAATGCTGACACTGTTTGTTAAACACAACTGATAAAACTGTACTGCTAATTAATTGAATCTGCTTTCTTGTTTAATTCATTGCTTAGATTGTGTTGTTGATAACCTTGCTTTTCCATTTATAACCATGATTATGCTAGTTGATTATGAGCACCCACATGATATCTGGTATACCCTGACATGACGTGCTACACATATTACCTGACCCGACATGGTACCGTATACTACTTGACTCGACCTGAGGTACCATAGCTTGACCCGTTACTTGATCTCGTGTCTAATGCCAACGAACCTGACATGTAGTCCTCACGGACCGTTCCTGTTGTCTATCCAGACAAACCTGCTCTTACCTGATCCTGTGTTGGCATTAGTTCTTGATTATTGAATACCTGACTTGACATACACATATAACTTAGGGATATGGGGAAATCAATGATGAAACCTGACTTGTAACTCGACAGTGTACTACCTTTACTGATCAGTTTTAGAGGCTAGGCCAGCCTTGGGATGATGCTGCTGACGTCATCCATCTGTACATGCTCCCCGTTTTAGTGCCTAGCGGCATGTCTCGAATTCAGCCTGAGAATCTGGACCGTGGTCCCGGGTATGCACGGGATACTATTGAGTTACATCGATGATTCATCAAATTGTTTTCAAAGACTTTAGAGTAGAAAACCCGATATAACAGTTTAGTTTACTCACTGCACACTACCCTGCACTGCCTGATTTATATTACTGTTACACCTGCTTTTCATTCATGTTTATAATTGCATTGCCTGTTACTTTGTTCATATTTTATCACTTGATGACACGACGCGCTGGCGTCTGGGTTTTGCATGGCCCAGATTCTGTACCGTTATTGCAGTCCGAGCAGGAGTATTTCAGCCAGCAGGCTGAGCTGTGAGGTGTCGCTAGTAGTTAGTTCTTTATTTTCTGCATTTATTTCCTGATAGGAGCCCGCATTATGGGACATACATTCCAGCTATTTTGTATTGGATCTTTTGCTTCCGCACTTTTATTATTCTTGACTCTTATTATCTTGGCTTATGGACATGTATTAGATAGTTTTATTTTTGTTCTCGATATCTCTACAGCCATAATGTGATTGTGGACGGATACTTCCTACCCGCAGGTAGCATGGTTGGCTATGTCACGTACCCAATTTAGCGTACTCTGGGAAGCGGGGCGTGACATGGTTCTTTTGGTATCAGAGCCATGGGTTAGTCGGGTTGATTCTTTTTGTAGTTGGGTATTGTACCCAATACACGAATCAGAATACTCGTGTTTAGGGAACATGTCCTGCCATCTTGCCGTTTTACTGTTCTTGAATCAAGTTCTTCCTGATTATATCTTTTACGATGTGCAAACTTCCTTTGCATATCGACTCAAAAACCTGATTCCTTGTTATCTCTAGGACTTAGGCGACTTGGGTGGAGTTATGTAATTGTGGCTATGATACCGCGGCATAGTTACAATGCGGTACTCTATTTAAGTAACTTGGAGTTCTAGCCTTGATTCATATCCTTGATCTACATTTTGAATTTGTATCATACTAATCCTTTTTGGTGTCATGGTTGCAGTATATCATGGAAGCCAGGAATCTACAATCATACCAGAGGTGTATGGAGGACGCCACCCTACTTGGAGTAATTCGTGACTTAGCTAAGGACCACAAGCAGTAGACCGAGCTGAAGCCGGCGTTTGCACCAAATCAAACGCCCGTACGTAGAAGTATTCCGGTGAACCGACGCGGCATGGCTCCAATGAAGAAAACAATCGTTGCTGGTCAGAGAAGGAGCGTGATTTGTGACTTTTGCCGTTTGCCTAGGCATATGCAAAGGGAGTGTCGGAGAAAGCGTGGACTCTGTTTGGTCTGTGGATCGGCGGATCATACTATCAATGCTTGTCCGTCGAAACTTCGTAAGAAGGAGAATGTTCGGAGGCCAGTTTTGCCCAAGCAAAAGGGAAGGGTGTTGTGTGATTACTGCCAACGGCCGGGTCATTATCGAAGGGATTGTCGTAAGAGACTTGGACTTTGTCTTAATTGTGGATCTTCAGATTACACCATTGATACCTGTCCGTCGAAGCTACGGTTGAAGGAAGATACTCAGAAGCCACCGCAGAGACAGTTTCAGGAGCCGAAGCAGTTTCCGGAGCAGGAGCATTTAACTCAGGGAGCTAATCAGGCTCAAGCTTTTACCCTGACGGCTGAAGAGGCTAAAGCTTCAGAGGAAGCCGTTTCAGGTATTCTACTCGTTCATGGTTTTCTTGCATTAGCGTTATTTGATTCTGGTGTATCCCATTGTTTTATGTCGTCCAAGTTTTTAGCTACACACTCGATTACCTGTACGACCCTGTCTAGTTTCTGGGACATACACACTGGGAATGGGAAAATCATATCTGGTAGGGAATGTAAAGATTGTACCGTTGTTGTTTGCGGACGGGAGCTTTTTGCAGATTTCTTGGTGATTAATACGGGCAGCTACGAAGTCGTTTTGGGAATGGATTTTCTTGGCACTTTCCACGCTCACATTGATTGTAGGGCAAAGAAAGTAATTTTACAGATTCCCGGACATCCCGAGTTTACCTTCACTGGAGGAAGCAGTTCTGTCGGGCCAGTCGAGTTTAGGGCTAGGCCGACAAATAATATTCTTGCAGCAATGGAGGTTGATAAAAGTGAAGAGCCAGCTGTTGTTCATGATTTTATGGATGTGTTTGTTGATATAACGGGATTACCACCGAAGCGAGACGTGGAGTTCGTAATTGATCTTATTCCTGGTGCAGCGCCAGTATCTAAAGCGTATTATCCAATGGCACCAGTGGAGTTGGAAGAAGTCAAGAAACAGGTTCCTGAATTGCTTGAGAAGGGTTGGATTCGAAGCTGTAACTCGCCTTGGGGAGCTCTAGTTCTTCTAGTTAAGAAGAAAGATGACACGAGAAGGATGTGCATCGACTATCGAGAATTAAATCGGGTGACTATTAAGAACAAGTACCCGATCCCTCGCATTGGCGAACTTTTTGAGCAGCTTAGTGGCGCGAGGGTATTCTTGAAGCTGGATTTGCGATCCGGATATCATCAGGTTCGAGTGAAAGCAGAAGATATTTGCAAGACGGCTTTCCGAACTCGGTATGAACATTACGAGTACTTAGTGATGCCTTTCGGAGTAACGAATGCTCCGGAAATATTCATGGACTTGATGAACCGAATCTTTTCACCATTCTTGGACCAGTTTATTGTGGTGTTCATTGACGATATTCTGGTTTACTCGAAGAGTTTTGAAGAGCATGCTGAGCATTTGAAGATCGCACTGCAGACGTTGAGACAGGAGAAGTTATATGCGAAGATGAGCAAGTGCGAGTTTTGGCTGGAAGAAGTAAAGTTTTTGGGGCATGTTGAGTCTGGCGATGGAATCGCCGTCGATCCCAAAAAAATTGCAGCAGTTCGTGATTGGCCGATTCCAAAGAACGTTGCAGAGGTAAGAAGTTTTCTTGGACTCGCCGAGTATTACAGAAGATTTGTGGAGAACTTTGCTTGTCTGGCGGAGTCATTGACCAAGATTACGCGCAAAGAGGTACCTTTTGTGTGGACGGATAGTTGTGCATCCGCTTTTGAGCCTTAGAAGCGGAAATTGATAACCGCCCCTATTTTGACCGTGCCAGACAATTCCGGAGGATTGGTGATTCACAGCGACGCATCTGGGAAAGAATTGGGATGTGTTTTGATGCAGCATGGGAAGGTTGTAGCATACGCATCAAGACAATCGAAGACCCATGAGAAGAATTACCCAACTCATGACTTGGAGCTTGCGGCTGTGATTTTCGCTTTGAAGATTTGTAGGCACACAGTTCAACGTATTCCGTACATCCAGGAGGCACGAAGATGTACCGAGATATACGGCAGCATTTCTGGTGGGAAAGCATGAAGCGGGAGATTGCTCGCTTTGTGGCAAAGTGCTTGGTGTGTCAGCAAGTTAAGGCTGAACATCAAAGGGCTGCTGGTTTATTGCAACCACTTTTGATTCCTCAGTGGAAGTGGGAACATATAACCATGGATTTCGTGATAGCTCTACCGCGGAGTCCAAAAGGCAACAATGCAGTATGGGTGATTGTTGATCGTTTGACCAAGGCAGCTCATTTCATTCCTTTTCGGGTTGGTCAATCAACAGAAACTTTGGCAGAGTGGTACATGCAGGAGATTGTAAGATTGCATGGAGTATCGGTGAGCATCGTGTCCGATCGGGACACTCGGTTCTTATCACATTTCTGGAGAAGTTTACAGGAAAGTTTGGGGACTCGATTGAAGTTTATTACAGCTTATCATTCTCAAACTGATGGTCAGTCGGAGAGAACGATCCAAACTCTTGAAGATATGTTGAGAGCGTGCACGTTGGACTTCAAGGGTTCTTGGGAGGATCATCTATATTTGGTGGAGTTTTCTTACAACAACAGTTTCCAGGCAACTATTCAGATGGCTCCATTCGAAGTTTTGTATGGTCGCAAGTGTCGTTCACCTGTCTGTTGGGACGATGTCGGTGAACGAAGATTGTTGGGACCAGATTTTGTTGTGCAGACAGTTGAGAAAGTTAACGCTATTCGGAATCATATGAAAGCAGCACAAGACCGACAGAAGAGTTGGGCAAATACCTCGAGAAGACCTCTAGAGTTCGTCGTGGGTGATTTGGTATTCTTAAATATATCACCGACTAGAGAGGTGATTCGTTTTGGAAGTCGGGGAAAGCTCAGTCCTCGATTCGTTGGACCCTTTGAGATCTTGGAGCGTGTTGGTGAGATAGCGTATCGTTTGGCGTTACCGCAGTCCTTGGCGAATATGCACGATGTGTTCCACGTATCTCAACTCCGTAAGTATGTTCGGGATGAAACGCATGTATTGGATCATTCGAAGCTGACGGTACGAGAAGACTTGACTTTTGAAGAGCGACCGGTTGAAATTGTGGATCGAAGGGAAAAGGTTCTTAAGAATAAGGTTATCCCTCTTGTACTTGTTTCTTGGGGTAATCGCTCGCAGGGAGAGTCCACTTGGGAACGAGAAGATGAAATCCGACAGAAATTTCCTCATTTTTTCTTATAGTTTGATTTTCGTTTATCTTTTGTATTCTTGGAATTTCAAGGACGAAATTCTTTGTAGTTGGGTATAATGTAACAACCGAGTCCAGTTCTACAAAATTCAGTTACTGTATGTGTAATGTGTGGTAATTATTTCATTTGTCTTGCTTGACTGTTGCTAGTTATAAATTTTACCCCGACAATTCAATTCTGCATATAACAATTTAAGGCATCTATAATAAAATAAAAAAATACTTGTCTTGGCCTGCTTGACACCCCTAACCCTGTGGTAGCGTCCTTGCATCATGTTCTCGTCCCGTTCAGTGAAACGGACATGTTTGGACGGCTACGCGCATGTGCGTATGTCTGTTCTTAGGGGTATGCCTTTTAATTATAAAATCTTTCATTTTAATTTTTGGAACCCGCCAATAATTTTCGTTTTTCGAATTCAAATTTTGGACCTGACCCGGGCGCAATTCTGAAATATTCTGCATTTGCGCCAAATCCTATTTCTAATATTTTTTAACCTATGAAATTAAATTCATAACCCCCAGAAAATATTTTTCCATTTTCTTTAAAATCTTTCCCTAACTGTTCAACCCCACAAATCTTTCTCTTTCTTTTCCTTTATTGGCCACGAGCCAATCACAATTCTTTTAAACCCTCTGCATTGTTTCCTTGGGTCCCACTTCCTCAACCAATCGAACGCCTTCTTCTCTGCGCCGGGCCCACACATATTTTCCCCTCAGCTTTCTCTTTCTCTCTCTCTCTTCTTCCTCTCTCTCTCTTCTTTCTCTCTCCTCTCGCACCTTTCTTTCACCTCTCGCGATCACTGTTCACTCCTCGGATCATGTCACCGCCTCCTTGCTACGCTCACCTCCCTCTATATATTTCTTCTTCTTCTTCTTCGGTTCATGAGAAAAATCCTTGCGACGAAACCCTAACCCTAGCCGTCTCCTCCACATACTCGACCGACCTCGTCACCACCTCCATCTCACCTTCTTCTCACCCTCCTCCTCGCCTTCATCTTCTGTTTCCTTCCTTCTTCCCGAGCCTCTCTCCCCTGCACGCACACCCGGGGAAAACCCAACAGCCAACACCGTCTCCCATCGCCGCCGACAATCCCCATCGCCATCGCCATTCCCTTCTTATCCTTTGCTCTCCCTCCAGCATCCAAAACCCTGCACACAAAGCCCCGACGACTCCTAACCCTAGCACCCGAGCCATTCCCTGCAACCTTGAACCTTGCTGCCTTGCCGTCGTTCTCGTCGGCGATCCCTTGCCGTCGACTTCTCACCTTGCAACCACATACTAGCCTTCTCCCAAACCCAGTGAGCTACCCTTCTCTCTCATTCTTCTCTTCTTCTTCTTCTTTCTATTCTCCTTCTGTTAATAATTCTTTTCTGTTTTCTTTAAGAAGATTCCTCTGTCGACCATCGGAGCTCGGTCGATCTCATCACCGTTGGTCTCGCCACCACCGTTAGCAACCCAGTGAGTATCTTATTCCCATTTCTCTCCTTATTCTTCTCTTTTCTCTCTTTCATGCATTCTTGTAATTTAATGTCCACAGTTTTGTATTTGGCCGGAATCCGACCGTGCCGGCGACGTTTCCCGATGACCTATCAAGGACCCCTGACCCGTGTGACTCCACTGTTCGTCGTTCGGACGCATTCCGTGCACCGTGCGCGCGCCGCGACTTTTTCCCACCGACGCGTAACGTTCTGTTTTCCGTTTCGCGACCCGTCGAGGCAAGTGAAACTTGTTACATGCTATAATAAACTATTCATATGCTAAATTACTTATTTCCTGTTAAATCTCTAGTTAGAATCGAAAGAAATGGATTACAAGTTAACCGTGTAAAGTTCCGTTATACATTTCATGATTCCAAACGTGAAACTTAACCTTGCATCTAATTATTTACATCTAACAACCACCTGTACATGATAGATCACATTTGTTTATTGCTATGATACCCCTTTATCCAGTTTAGCCTATCAGACATCCATGTGCAACTTTAACCGGTCTAATTACAACTGCATCCATTAAACAGATCATACATGTCGTCGCATCCATGGATCACTCCATACTTATTAACCTGGTTTTAGCATTCACATCTATCATACTGTATTCACATAATGCTGACACTGTTTGTTAAACACAACTGATAAAACTGTACTGCTAATTAATTGAATCTGCTTTCTTGTTTAATTCATTGCTTAGATTGTGTTGTTGATAACCATGCTTTTCCATTTATAACCATGATTATGCTAGTTGATTATGAGCACCCACATGATATCTGGTATACCCTGACATGACGTGCTACACATATTACCTGACCCGATATGGTACCGTATACTACTTGACTCGACCTGAGGTACCATGGCTTGACCCGTTACTTGATCTCGTGTCTAATGCCAACGAACCTGACATGTAGTCCTCACGGACCGTTCCTGTTGTCTATCCAGACAAACCTGCTCTTACCTGATCCTGTGTTGGCATTAGTTCTTGATTATTGAATACCTGACTTGACATACACATATAACTTAGGGATATGGGGAAATCAATGATGAAACCTGACTTGTAACTCGACAGTGTACTACCTTTACTGATCAGTTTTAGAGGCTAGGCCAGCCTTGGGATGATGCTGCTAACGTCATCCATCTGTACATGCTCCCCGTTTTAGTGCCTAGCGGCATGTCTCGAATTCAGCCCGAGAATCTGGACCGTGGTCCCGGGTATGCACGGGATACTATTGAGTTACATCGATGATTCATCAAATTGTTTTCAAAGACTTTAGAGTAGAAAACCCGATATAACAGTTTAGTTTACTCACTGCAGAGTTACATCGATGATTCATCAAATTGATTTCAAAGACTTTAGAGTAGAAAACCCGATATAACAGTTTAGTTTACTCACTGCACACTACCCTGCACTGCCTGATTTATATTATTTTTACACCTGCTTTTCATTCATGTTTATAATTGCATTGCATGTTACTCTGTTCATATTTTATCACTTGATGACACGACGCGCTGACGTCTGGGTTTTGCATGGCCCAGATTCTGTACTATTATTGCAGTCCGAGCAGGAGTACTTCAGCCAGCAGGCTGAGCTGTGAGGTGTCGCTAGTAGTTAGTTCTTTATTTTCTGCATTTATTTCCTGATGTGAGCCCGCATTATGGGACATACATTCCAGCTATTTTGTATTGGATCTTTTGCTTCCGCACTTTTATTATTCTTGACTCTTATTATCTTGGCTTATGGACATGTATTAGATAGTTTTATTTTTGTTCTTGATTATCTCTACAGCCGTAATGTGACTGTGGACGGATACTTCCTACCCACAGGTAGCATGGTTGGTTATGTCACATGCCCAATTTAGCGTACTCTGGGAAGCGGGGCGTGACTGTCACGCCCCACTTCCAATACAGAGAGTATTGTCCGCTCTGGCCGAAACCGCACGGTTTTGTCCTTCGGAGCGAACCGGACCCGACCAGGGGCCACTTCCCAGGAGGTCACCCATCCCAGGACTTCCCTGGCCCAAGCATACTTAACTACGGAGTTCTCAAACTCCTATAGTGCCAGTTCACTTAAAAGGCACCTCTGTATTGAAGAGTGGTTTCATTCCACTTATAGTACAGATTTGCCCTCTTTCGGAATGTATTCCGAAGAGTCCCCATTGTTCTATAGTGGGTCCCACGGACTCAAGAGGTGGCCCCCCACGGATTCATGAGGTGGCCCCCGCCCACATAACACAACACTTAGCGGGCACTTTATTCCGTGTGGCGCTTTGCTCCGTGAGCAAGAACCGGGTCCCGACATTCTCCCCACCTTTGAACAATGGTTCGTCCTCGAACCACAGACCTACTATTAAGAGACCGGCTCTGATACCATTCTGTCACGCCCCACCTCAAATACAGAGAGTATTGTCCGCTCTGGCCGAAACCATACGGTTTTGTCCTTCGGAGCGAACCGGACCCGACCAGGGGCCACTTCCCAGGAGGTCACCCATCCCAGGACTTCCCTGGCCCAAGCACGCTTAACTACGGAGTTCTCAAACTCCTATAGTGTCAGTTCACTTAAAAAGCGCCTCTGTATTGAAGAGTGGTATCATTCCATTTATAGTACAGATTTGCCCTCTTTCGGAATGTATTCCGAAGAGTCCCCATTGTTTTACAGTGGGTCCCACGGACTTAAGAGGTGGCCCCCCACGGATTCAAGAGGTGGCCCCCGCCCACATAACACGACACTTGGCGTGGCACTTTGTTCCGTGTGGCACTTTGCTCCGTGAGCAAGAACCAGGTCCCGACAGTACTGCTTTCATCTTTAGGTCGATATCTCTTCTAGCGATTGCACGTCGAGTTGAGAGTTGAAGTCGACCATTTTCCAAGTGTGCAAAGACCGGTGAAAGTTCGGTATCTCCATAGCCCCGAAGTCGAGGTGGTGATCGCTTAGACGTGGACGGACCGAGCAGGGTTACTGCTTGGTTGCCTCTTGGCGAGGGCTTAGATCCATAGCGTCGTGGGGTAAGGGACTACGAGCCAGGAATAACCGAGAAGGGTGTTGCTCGGTTGCCTCTTGGCGAGGGCTTCGATCCATAGCGCGGGAGGGCATAGGGTGGCCTGCTAAGAATAGACCGAGCAGGGTTGCTCCCCGGTTGCCTCTTGGCGAGGGATTAGATCCTTGGCATCGTGGGGTAGGGAATTACTAGCTAGGGATAACCGAGCAGGGTAGCTGCTCAGTTGTCTCTTGGCGAGGGCTTTGATCCTTAGCGCGGGAGGGCATATGGAGGCCTGCTAAGGGTGGACCGAGCAGGGTTGCTGCCCGGTTTCCTCTTGGCGAGGGCTTAGATCCCTGGCGTCGTGGGGTAGGGAACTACCAGCCAGGGATAACCGAGCAGGGTAGCTGCCCGGTTGCCTCTTGGTGAGGGCTTTGTGTAAGTCCACGTTGCCCACCCCGGTGCTTGCGGGGAGGCGGAAAACGGAATAAAAATCAAATTTTTATCACTTTAGGCAACATGGACTAGACAAAGAAGGATCTTTGCTAAACAAAAACATGCTAAAGCTAACTAGAAACTAGCTAAGGGTAGAACGGTTATACCTAGGGCTTTATGTCCTTCTCTCCTTGCTCCTTGGAGTAGTAGAAAGAGGTCACCTTTGTTGTCTTCTTACGTCGAAGAAAGATCCACCCGAAAGCCTCAACCTTTGGTTTCAACTCCAAGCTAGAAGTAACTAGGGTGCAAGAAGTGCTAATTCTAGAACCCTAGATGAGAGTAGAGATTATCAAGAAGAGGTTTTTCTCAAACTCAAGTGTTTCTCAACACATGAGAGGGGAGAGCTTGAGGGAAAGGAAGAACAAGAGAGAGAAAGTAAATCATAGAAAATGAGAGAAAAATAAACCATTCTCACATATATGTGTGAATTATTATAAATTGATAATTAGCTAGATAATTGTCATGGTTAATCAAGACATGACCATTATCATTTCATTTTTAATGCAAATTGCAAGGATCAAAGAGCATCTTCCAAATGAAATGGTGATGGTCAAAGTGTCAACCTAGGTCAACAAGTCAAGAAGGTCAAATGGTCAACAACCCTAACCATGCACAATTATATTAAACTAATATCAATTAACCATAATACACACATAAGCATTAGGGTTAATAAAATGACAATGGTCATTAACCCTAATCAAAGTCCTCTCCCTCTGTCTCAAGCAACTGTGCATAGCACCCGTATTCGTGATCCGAGGAACACGAATACAATGAGATAAAACCAATCCCAAATCATATACTAGGATCCGGCTTAAACCAAAGCCCGCTGGTATAAGCTGTCCGGACAGCAAACGTGCACAAGTGCGCGGATGTGAACGAACCCTGTCGCAAAACCATGCGACCTCTACTCATTTTGCCTAAAGACGAATAGCTCTCTGTGTGGGACTCTAAAGATTCGACACTACGCTGGCAGTGGGTTTAACCATAGACCGCAAGCGGCACTAGCTGTACGTAACGGTCCCCAGGTAGATGTCGATAAGAAGACTGACGAGGTGAACCCCATCTGAACTCCTACTGAGCCTGTATGTGACAGTCTCCGTACAGTCCGGTCTGTTCGTCTGATACATCGTATGGCGGGTCTAGGGGGGCGGTGAACGTCAGTCCCCTAATAGCGGTACAAGTCGTGTCGGAGTGTAGCCCAGAACACCCTGAGATAACACTGGAAACCTACCAGTATATCTCGCTTGCCCTGGCCAGGGACTACTCGTGTAATGGCTCTCCTGGACACAGCGCGATGTCAACCCTCAATACCGGGAGAGACGAATCCTGTCTAACCGTCACTGCCTCCAAGTGCTTCGGGACTGCACCCAAAAACTACCTGTTTGCACGACTCCTTTGAGCCGTGGTAGGGTAGTAATCAAAGTGCAGTGGGAACACACTCGAGGCGAAGTGACAGTGTCAAGTCAGCGGACTAAGCTGTACTCATGTCACCTGGGAACTGATAACTGACGATAGGTATAATACCAACCAACAGTTCCCGACGAGTCCTGTCCAGTGTACTCGTAACCTAACGAGCACCCGCATACTATCTCAAGTACGACGTACTGACGGCTGTGGGACAGACCGTCTCCCACGCTGGGATGAGAAGCGCATACGCTAGTCTACTCCGGAGTATCGATGCCCTGTCTCGATAGTCCAACGACTAGGGACCTGTATAAAGATGTGCTTATAGATTACCCAGCTCCCACGAGTGTGAGCGCCATCACAACGCTGGTAATCAAGCAAAGATCCTAAGGGCTCTACTAATATGTATATCAGCGATATACTAAAAGAAACACATGCACATATTAAAGCATAGACAAACCAAGTAGCATACTACCATTTTGAGCAAGATTGTATATACAACTGTGAATATCCCAAGCTTCCATCAAGTAATATACATACTAGTATGATACAGTAATGGCCTCTAGGGCATATACACTAACACTTTGATCCTTAGCGCGGGAGGGCATAGGGAGGCCTGCTAAGGATGGACCGAGCAGGGTTACTGCCCGGTTGCCTCTTGGCGAGGGCTTAGATCCCTGGCGTCGTGGGGTAGGGAACTACCAGCCAGGGATAACCGAGCAGGGTAGCTTCCCGGTTGCCTCTTGGTGAGGGCTTCGATCCTTAGCGAGGGAGGGCATAGGGAGGCCTGCTAAGGATGGACCGAGCAGGGTTACTGCCCGGTTGCCTCTTGGCGAGGGCTTAGATCCCTGGCGTCGTGGGGTAGGGAACTACCAGTTAGGGATAACCGAGCAGGGTATGTTCCCGGTTGCCTCTTGGCGAGGGCTTCGATCCTTAGCATAGGAGGGCATAGGGAGGCCTGCTAAGGATGGACCGAACAGGGTAGCTGCTCGGTGGTTCCGGAGGTTCAGCCCGACCTTCCCTGGTTCGTGAACATTGGGAGGGGCGACCGTCACAGGCAGCACGTGCCTCGAATTCTTGGGAGAGACATAACGTTTCGAGAAGTCGTGTCAGTTCTGCCACGTGGGGGCGCGGCATTGGAGTAATCTTGATGGATCCCAGAATTCATGCCGATGCGCGTGCAAATCTGGGTCCTCAAGGATTTTGTTTGAGGTTATAAATAGAGAAGGAGATGACAACTTCTTCGGCATCATTTTACGGGATGACTGGGCGCGTGTATTCGATCGAAGAGATCATTACTTTCGACGGCATCTCCGTGTACGACCAATCCTCGGTCGAGGATGGGTACCGGGGAGTGGTTCAGCGTCTCGAGGGTCACTTCGGTCGGCTTCTCCCTCAGATGTCGTCCCTCCTACAGTTGTTGATGTATGCAATTTGGAGGAGGTCCACGGGGTTGGACAACCCTCTCTTCGAGGAGTTGCTGGACAAGATGCTCAACAAGGTGCATTCGATTTTCTTGCTCGACCTTATCTCGAAGGCCAGGCACGACCGATCCTTGGCCCTCAATCTGGAGTGCTTCAAAATGAGATACATCGTGAGCCAGGGCGCAGAGGGCGGAGTGTCGAGCGATTCTGTGGCGTCCCGGGTTAGCGTGCAGCGTCGGCGGGAGCGGGCTGCAGAGGCTAGGGCTCGGCTAGCGGAAATCCGCTCTGAGTATCGCCGGGAGTACTTCCTCGATCCCGTTCCGCCTCTGTTGTAACTTTTTCTTTATTTTTCTGTAAGGATGAGGAGCCCATAGTACCCTTTGGAATAAATAAAACTCTTCTTTTTGCAATATCTTATTGTTCCCTTCTTATTATATAAACAGAAAGAACTTGAGAAAAGTTTACATTGCCTTAGTGAAAGAAGAAGTACACGTTCATAGATATTCTTTTTATTGGTACAGTTTGAGCTTCTCGGCGTTGTAAGGCCGTGGAAACTTGTGCCCATCCGCGTCTTGCAAGCGGTAGGCTCCGCCGGGCAGGGCCTCAGAGACGGGGAATGGACCATCCCACTTTGGAGAAAATTTATGCAGCTTGTCTTGATCGACAAATTCGTTCCTCCTTAGGACCAAATCTCCGGTCTTGAAGAAGCGACGCTTGACTCACACATTGTAGTAGCGGACGGTTTGCTGTTGATATGTGGCGGCTTTGATCTGAGCCCGATCTCATTTCTCTAACAAGATGTCTAGGTTAGTTCGTAGGGATAAGGTGTTTGCTTCGTCGTTGAAATGCTCGACCCGGTGGCTGGGGAGCCCGATCTCCGCTGGAACCATTGCCTCGGTTCCGTAGCAGAGGCTGAAAGAGGTCTCCTCGGTGGGGGTTTTCCTCGACGTGCACAAGGCCCATAGGACCCAGGGTAATTTCTCGACCCAACAGCCTTGGCATCCTTCTAGGCGTGTCCGAAGACCTCGGAGGACGTCCTGATTAGCAACCTCGGCTTGCCCGTTGCATTGGGTATGTGCAACCGCGGAAAATTTTATGAGGATGTGATATTCGCTGCAAAATTCCTTAACTCTTTCGTTTTCGAAATTTGTCCCGTGGTCGGTGCACCTCGGGATGCCTTCCCGCTTGACTTTTTGACCATGACCACATTTGCCAACCATTCAGAGTATGGCACATTCTGAATGAAGTTGGCGGCGAGGAGCCTGTCTACCTCGTCCTCGATTGCCTTCTATTTGATCGGGGCGAAGTTTCGCTTCTTCTGCCTGACGGGTCGGGCCGTAGGATCTACCCTGAGCTTGTGAGATATGATTTGGGGTCGATCCCAGGCATGTCAGCAGGTGCCTAGGCAAACACGTCGGAGTTGTTCCTAAGGAAATGAACTAGATCGTCCCGCTAAGCCCCTTTCAGAAATGACCCGATCTATACAGTTGGTTTGTCGTCCTCTTCAACGAGAGGTACCTGTGTCAGTGGGTCTACCGGGGTCCCTCGGACCACTTTCTGCTCGTCTCGAGTGTCCATAGAACCCTTGATGTCCTCTTCAACGAGAGGTACCTGTGTCAGTGAAACAAACCTTCACAGTTCGTTGGTCTCCGTAGGCCCGACCTATCCCGCCTTGGTCGAGCTGGAATTTCATCGCCAGGTGGTAGTTCGATATCCGGGCCCTAAGGAAGTTCAGCGTTGGGCGGCCGAGGAGGATGTTGTAGGCCGACGGGATTCTCGCTACGATGAACTCCACAGGCACGGTGTACATACGGCCGACCTCCCCGATATTAAATTGTAAAGTGATTACCCCTTCTGCCGGAATGGAGTGGTTGGTGAACCCTGACAGGACGTGGGTGGTCGGCCTTAGGTCCGACGGGGCGAGTCCCATACGCAGGAAGCAGTCGTAAAATAGGATGTCTGCCGAGCTTCCAGAGTCCATGAGTATCCTCTGCACCTCATAGCGGTGGACCCGAGCTGTGATCACTAGCGGGTCATTGTAGGGCAGGAATATACCGTAGAGTTCCTCGTCGTTAAAAACGATCGGCTCGGCTGCCCTGGCCTTCTTCCTCAGGTGGCCGTCAGTCCCGTCGATCGGTGAGGGGCGCTGAGCCTCGTAGGTATTCGTCGTACCCCCCGCCGTCATGACCATGATTTGGCCGATTGTTAACTCACCGGGAGGGGCACGTTGCTCTTGTTCACGGTCAGCTTGCCTCTTGTCCCGCAAGTACACTGCCAGGTGCCCCGAGCGGATTAGCTCCTCGATGTAGTCTCGGAGCTGCTTGCAGTTCTCCGTGGAGTGGCCTTGCGACCGGTGGAAGCCGCAGTAGGGGCCCCGGGTGCGCTTTGCCGCCATGCCCGAGACTGGAGAGAGCTTGAAGAACCTCTCGCCTTTAGCCTCCTCCAGCAGTACCGTCTGGGAGACGCTGAGCGGGGTGTACTCCTGAAACTTCAGAGAGTAGGGCTTTGGCCGCTCAAGCCTCTTTTTCTCTTCCCAGCCCCTTTTCTTGTGATCATCTTGTTCTGTCCGAAGAAGATTGGCGTTTACCTCGGATTCCAGCTGGATCTCTCGTTCGGTCCAGGCCTTTACCTCAGCCATGGTCTTAGGTTGCGCTAATGCAAAGGAGCGTAACCACTCCTTGTGCCT
Organism: Agapanthus africanus; assembly: GCA_030015575.1. Classification (NCBI taxonomy): domain Eukaryota; kingdom Viridiplantae; phylum Streptophyta; class Magnoliopsida; order Asparagales; family Amaryllidaceae; genus Agapanthus; species Agapanthus africanus. The sequence continues at coordinate 83,682,541 of CM057343.1, forward strand.
AAGACCTGACCTAAGTGCCGTAATGACCATCTTGTCCCGGTGTTCTGGGACTTCAAGGAGGGCGTTGTAGAAGCGGGTGACGTACCCTTTGAAGGTTTCTTTGTCCCCGCTCTTTATTGTGAAGAGATGGGCGACGGTCCGCTTCTACCGTATGTTCCCAACGAAGTGGCCGAGGAATTGGGTGGACAGCTTGTCAAAGGTTGAGATCGAGCGTGGTGTAAGTCCTTAGAACCAGTCTCGTCCGGAGCGGATGAGAGTGGCCGGGAAAGAGCGGCATTGGGCGGCGACGGAACAGTCCTGGAAACTCATCCCGGCTGTGAACGCGTCCAAGTGGTCCTTCGGGTCTGACTTCACGTCGAAGAGTGAGACCTTCGGGGACTTGTTCTGGGAGGAGACATGGACGGCGAGCAGTTCTTCGGTGAAGGTCTTTGTGAAAGATTCGGCGCCATTTTTGCCTTGTCGATCGAATGACGACCTTCCCGATGCATACCATCGATCTTCTTTTCGAGAGCGTCGAGTCGGCCGTGGTATCCCAATGAGTCGGCATACTCCGATTTTTGGCCTCGGCTACCGGATACCTCTGTGTAGGGTTCCTAGGCACGCTAATGAGGTCTCACAAGGCATCAACCATGCCAATTTGAAATTTTACGGGTGCCGAGAAACCCTAATACAGATCGTTAACTAGAATTCTAGGCGAAAAAGCAACTAGTTAACAATTTAACTTAAAGAACGGAAATACAACCTTTGTAGATCCGGTTCTCCACCTCCATAGCTCCATGATGAAGTCCCTCCGCTGTCCCAATCGGATCCCGGACTCTAGCGTCGGCTTCGTCGGAGAAAAGGCGGGCTAGGTCGTCGATGTCGATGCCGAAGATGATCTACGTCGAGGCATCACTAGATCAAGCTCCCACTTCACCAAGTCATAAAACTTGTGAAGAAAACACCCTATACTACTTGGCAAGAGGTAGAGGATGAAGAAATAGGAAGTGGGTTCACTTTAGAATTGGATTTCTCACTTGTTTTCTCAAGTTGCCATTGTAGTAGCAAGCTTTCTTCATGTGATGAAGAAGAAGAAGAAGAATGAATGAATATGATAAGTTAATTTAAATTGAAAAGAAAAATGAATACTTATCATAATCAAACCATGGTCAAGTGTAGAGAATGAATCATGGTTAAGTGGAATGGTTAGGGTTAAGCATGAGACAAAATGGTCACTTGGTCAAAGTCTTCATGAAGCTTCAAGAAAGAAATAAAGAAGAAACCATTTTGTTCATTATCCTTTCATTTCCCAAAAGAATAAATGAATAATAAGTGAATAAACAAAACTCTAACCACTTTCACAACCATGGTTTAATCTTTACACAAATCCAAGTTAACATGTATCATCAAACATGATACAATCAAGTGCACAAAAGTATATCACATATACAATGTGCACATCCGAGTGAGAATATCCATTTAAAGTGAACCGATACTAGTTAATGCAAAGTAATATATCAAATATATAATTATACATTAAATCATTAAATCAACACTTGATTTAACGATCCGGTCATATCGCATATAACCGACTAATATCCAATGTATCGATTTATCGAATCAATCCTTGATTCGATAACTAGGTTATATCGCATACAACCATGCGACACATTCATCGCGAGAATAGAATACGATATCACATACACGCATTATTCTCGGTCCCGCATATATCTCATATGCGCTCCTATTTCGTTTCGCTTGAGCCAGGAAACCTCTGTGTAGGACTCTAAAGACTCGTCAATACGCCGGCAGCAGATGATGATCATATCAAACACCCACAAGCCGTAAGCGGTCTGCTAAATGTAACGGCCACCCGGGTATTGAGCGATCAGAAGATCGACGAGCAAGCCCGCTCACACTCCTGTGAATCCAACCAGTAACACTACCGTACAGTCCGGTCTCGTCGTCTGATATGTCGCATATCTCGCCTAGGGGTGGTAAACGTCAGACCCCAATAGCTCGATAAGTCGTGTCGATATGAGGTCTATAACAGTTCGAGAAACTACTGGTAACACTTACCAGTAAATCTCAGCAACCCTGGCCAGGGATTTCTGGTTATAGCCAATCGAACACAGCGCAACATCAACTCCCTATACCGGGAGAGACGAATCCCCTCCTATCGCTCATTGCCTCCATGTGACTCGGGAATGTACCCAAAAACCACCGTTTTGCACGCCCTCTTGGACGTGGTAAGGTGGAAATCAAAGCACAGTGGGAACCACACAAGACTCTATGACGATCTCGGGTCAACAGACTACTTTGTACCAGTGTCACCAGAGAACTGCCATCTGACGTAAGGTATAATACCATCTGGGAGTTCTCGGCGAGTCCGTCCAGTGTACCCAGTCTCTACTGAGCACCCGTATATCATCTCTGATGTCAAACACCAATGGATATGGGATCATCCATCGCCCATCTGTATGGGTTGAGAAGGTATACGCTAGTCTACTCTGGTATATCGATGCCCCGTCTCGATATACCCACGACTAGGGACTTTGAAGGATGTACTTATGGACTACCATGTCCCCACTAGTATGATCCGCATCATAGTCCAGGTAGTCAAGTACACATCCTAAGGGCTTTACCAACATGTAACAGAGAGACAATCAGTGTACACGTTAAGGTAAAGAGCAACCAGATAGCATACTATCATGTCGAGCAAGAAAGTCATCCTTATATATGTCCCAGCATCCACTACTATATACATCCTATGTACAGTAATGGCCTCTAGGGCATACATATAACTAACAATCTCCCACTTGCACTAGGGCCATCTGTAGCAGTGGTTGTAGTATCTCATACTCAACCATCCCATAAAAGTCTCTCTCTGGGAATAGGCCTTTGTGAGTGGATCCGCCGTGTTGTCCTCTGAGTCTGCTCTCCTAACCTTGATCACCCTGGAGATCAACTATCTCCATGATCGGGCGATACTGCCTTAGAATATGTCTGGATCACTGATGGGACCGGCGTTCCTTGGCATAAGCCACAACTCCATTGTCTCACAATAGTAGGAACGTAGTTCATCTCATGAACTAAAATACACCCAAACAGCCCCTTTGGTAGCATCTTTAGTAGCGATGTATCCTGCCTTTATCGTCTAGTATGTCACGGTATCTAGCTTGGAACTCTTCCAACATACCGTCCCTTTACTGAGGGTAAAGACAATGCCTGTGACTGACACTCAGTCGTCTTTATCACCCTGGAACACTTCTAGTGATTCTTCCCAGGATCAATTGATACCGTCTCACTACAACTAGTGAGGCTCCTAACATCCATTTAGATCTATCTCATAGATCCACAACCCAGGATTTAGTAGGTATCACTTTGATCCTATATGGAGAATTATTGTGATAAGCGGAGATTGATCGAGCGTAGTATAGGAAACTCCTTTCTTATCAAGAGTATGACATCCACGTACTCTACGAGGATCACTACCATACTCCCTACTACCTTCTTGTATATACAAGGTTCATCTATCATTTTGATGAAGTCATACTCTTTGACTTCCACATCAAAACAGATGTTCCAACTCCGCGATGCCTGCTTTATCCTATAAAGCATCTTGCACACGTTTCCGCTGCTCCCTACTGACTACGAGGCCCTCTGGCTGTGTACTTATAGACTCCCTCTTCTAAAACATCATTTAGAAAAGCTGTCATGACACCCAACCACCAGATATCGTAGTCATGGTATGTAGCCGTGGCAAGTAGAATCTGGATGGACTTAAGCATAGATACTGAAAAAAGGTTTCATCATTATCCACGCCTGGTCAATGACGAAAACCTTTAACAAGTCTAGCTTTGAAAGTCTCAACTTTTCCATCTACACTAAGTAATCTTCTCAAGATATACTTGCTCCTGATGGGGATTTAACCCTTCAGATATAGCAACCAAAGTCCATACTTTGTTGGTGTATAAGGATTCCATCTCAGATCGATAAACATCCAGTCATTCTTACAGAGTCTTACTCTCGATGGCCAGCTCGAAGCTAGTTGGGTCATCATCTCATGATGCAATCCTCGCTCCCACTGTCATAGAGAAACAGAAGTATCTCTTAGGTGGGTGAGGAACCCTACTAGACCGGCGGAGAGGCTGAGGTTCGTTGGAATCTACTGAATCCTTTGGTTCTACCAAATCATCTGCTGTTGTTTGTATAGCTGGAACATTTCCAGTTCTACATAACAGACCTTGCCTCGAGCTTGTCCGGATTTTGCTTTTAGACATAGGCCGGACAACCCCAAATCTTAACTAACTTAAGGTATGGGCTCTTCCCTTTCCATATCACATATGAAGTGGTAGGCAACTGATTTGATTGGAACCCTTATTCAATAGGTATGCAGCTACTCAAGTGCATAACTCCCAAAAGGAAATAGGTAATTCAGTAGTACTCATCATAGAGCACATCTTATCAAATAGGGTGTATCTGCTCCGCCCCGATATACCATCGTGCTATGGTGTATACAGAGGAGTAATGCTGAGAGAGAATCTTATTCTCCTTTAGAATAGTCCAGGAATTCCATGCACAAGTATTCTCCTCCTTGATCTCATCATAGGACATAATACTTATACCCGTATTGTGGTTCTCTACTTCTAACTTATATTCTGTGAATATCTTAAAAGGTTCAGACTCATGTTTCAACAGGAACATAGGTCTGAATCTCGAAAGATTATCAGAGAATATAATGAAGTATAAAGAACCAGTCCTGGTATGTGTAGACAGGGGACCTACATACATCAACATGTATCATCCCAAGAGTTCACTAACTCTTTCTCTGTTTCCAGTAAACGGAGCTATGGTCATCTTATCTTTGTGACATGACTGGCGAGTTTCACAAGATGTAAGTTTAAACTAATTTAAATATACATCTTTATGTAACTCTAGCCAGTCGGGTCGTATTGATCTGACCTAGTCTACAATACCTCAAGAAGGATTCGTTCATTTCTGAACTCTTCCTCTTGTGTGTGTTCTGTATACTAAAAACTGTAGTTTGATTTAGAACGTCAATGATTTTAGACAACGTGCCTGAACCGATCAACTTTTGATATAGGAAATGTTCAAAACATTATCCAATAATACAAAATTATATCCTTTCTTTACTAATAAAGAGACTGATATGATTTTGTATATCAGGTTCGGTATCTAATAACATTCGTTCAGAATCAATGTATTTGGAATACAGGGTGACAGTGACCAACAGACTTGGCTGCAACACTTGCCCCATTTTCTGCCTCATGAAACTTATCACCCGTTCTCAGTTCTCTACCTATCTGTAGCCCTATGTAACAGATTACATATCTGGGATACTGATCCGGTATCATATACCCAGGATGCGGAGGATACTGAGAAACAGTTCTTTGTAACGAACACACCCGAAGATGATGCATCAGCATGCACTCTCTTCGTTTGGGCGGCACGGGAATTCTGGTAATCCCCAATTTCCTGCTCTGTCTTATAACAATTATAAGTTGGAGCGGGACCAACGTTCCCCAGCTCAGTATAACAAGCGGGTTCGGTCAATACATCCATATTATTATCTTGATTAAGGCGTGATATGGTCGCTACCTGGAGAGAGAGAGAAGAAAACACTCAGCGTGCGCTCTTGCAAGAATAGATTGGTTATTATTTTATCTAATCAGGATGGCTCCCACTGCTTTTTATCAAATCTTCCTTCAAACCCTAATAGGAAAGACTAGCCGGGATTAATTACACACTACAAGTTCGCCAATCTTTCAGCCAGGCCAGTGTCGGTACTTTGAGGGAAGTCCCCCGTGCTTTCGCACGAACCTAATTAATGTAAACCTCGTTTTCCCAGAGGCGTAACCCCGTTGACACCTTTCTAGACACCTACTTGATCGGCTAATTGTAATGTATAAAACTCTCCCAGGAGTAACTCTTACTCGCAGCGGGTATCGGGATCCAACTATCTCATAGAAGGTATGCAATCTCATTGCAAATTTCAACACTTGAAGTTCCCGATAATATTTTGCCCCTAATGTGCTATGACCTTGACGAAAGCCAACAAACCATAGCCCGGTAGTCAAGTTCAACCCGTACATTTCTTGATTGAATTAAACCCACCCGCACGACCCTTGACGAAAGCCAACAAAGCCGCCCGACTACCCTAATCCAATCGCATCGTATGCTGGCAGATAAGCAGCGTATAGCTACCGCACACTGCACCTTGACGAAAGCCAACAAATGCAGCACGAATACTATATACAACTTATCTGAAATGACGGAGGGATACGACAGGTTTTTCTGAAAACCTATTGCGTAATGAACTTGATATCGTTGTAGAATCAAATGATTTTAAAAATGGAGTGCTTTTGAGGCTTTTCTAGTTTTGCTAAAGGAGTCACTCCCGGTGAAGGGATCGTCGGTCCTTTCCTCGTCGAATGAGGTGCGGGATATATTATATATATCACTGTGCAAAGCAAAAACTCTTAAATGCAATCAAAAGACAAACCGAGTGTGTAGCATCTGCCAGTTATTGCTAAAGGAGTCACTCCCGGTGAAGGGATCTCGGTCCTTTCCTTATCGAATAAGGTGCAGGATATATCACATATACCTTTGTGCAAAGCAAGAACTGTAGCTACCTGTTTTATTTTGAAATTCGATTCTACAACATCTTAGGTTTCTTTTATTTCATTAATCACAATAATGAAGTCCCATCATTTTAAGTACCTAAACATCACAGATAAATACGACGTACACTTATGCCATCCGCATTCGCCTCGATGTCCCCTCGTGCACCGTTAGGTTAAGTAACTAACGACAGAGCGGGGCAGGGCTAGCGCGGGTGTAAAACATAAGTAACGCCTATATAATATATCATATATACTATATACTGTATCTATCACAGAACATCACATGATCACATCACAGATATCGCAGCAGAAGAAACATATGAAATATTGGATATACTAGGACGTCCGTGTTTTCAATACGAGCCAGTATAAAACACGGATTCCACGGTCGTGATGAATAGCCAATCCCACACCCCTAGACCCCTACGAGAGCGGCAAGCAACCCTGCCAATTCTAGGGTTAGGAGACCCGGACTCGACTCCTCGAGTTGGTCTCCCACTGGACCCCAGAACCCGGTTACTTGTGCTCCCCTCCTTGGGTCTATCCTAGTGCGGAAAAGTAAATAATATACAAACGGTGACAACTTCCGCAACCTGGAAGTGCCCCAAATAAAAGAATATTACATACACGTTTTTACATGAATGAAAATGAAAAACACTCATCTCACATAAAAACCCCAGGCTATTCAAACACGACGATCCAATATAACATATCCAGCAACACATAACATCACATGTCATCAACGTAAGTAAACATGCGTATCCCAATTGTCGTTGACATATAGCAACGAAAACGGCGATATCACATATTACACTTACGGTCACAGAAAAGAAAGTGTAAAACTACAACAGTTGGAATCCGCAACCTGCATAGACATCGCATGCCTAATCAAATGAATTCCTTAGACATCACATGCCTAACAATTATAAACCCCGCATTTTAGTCTCAAAATCGAAAACTCTTTTCAATATCAAGTCGGGCAATTCAACAAGATTCCCGAAATACTGATCGAATGCTCGTCGCAAACTTTAGTAGACGGTCGCACCCCCGATACCGTCGACGAAGTGCACCAAGGCGGAACACCACTACCGGGAGCACCCGAACAGATGCTTTCGGCGACGGGGTTCTCCTACAGTCACTTGGTCGGGGCTATGGAGTGAGGCTGTCTATTAAGTTTACCCGGCGAGTATCCGCGTACGCTACGTGATTGCGACGGACTTTTGATCACATCAAAATTCCGTGGCAACCGATCAAGTGAGACTAAACTGCTATGTTTATAACATTCATTCAGTTATCACATAACTTTTGTGAATTCCAATTGTTGTATCACATTCCGGATAAACAGAAAATGTTAAACTTTCCGATTGAACATTCGAACACCCAAGTTTTCCCAATACAGATCAACACATGAAACAAGTCTAAAAACATTCAGTTCGTGCCTCAGTACCAACGGTCCATCCGTAGAAGGGTCAAGCCAACGCCTCACATGTGGCACGCCGTTTTGCCCCAAACCCGAAGGTTCAAAGGGCAGTTCAAGACGGTCACATAATCGAGTTAAGGTTTGTTGTCTTCTAGAGGGTCCATCGCGTTACTTGCACTACTTAGAACGTCTTTAAACCACGGAAAAATCCAACACTTGGAAATTTCCCGACAGGGGAAAAATTGGGTATTTATATCCGGTCGAACTTTTTAACATATTCTGGAATTTATCCGGAAAGCCACAAAGACAAAATCTGATACTCCGATCGAAACACCGAATCCCCAAAACAACCCCAGAAAATTCAACTCTTGAATAAATATTAAAAATTCGCAGAAAATCCAGCATAATATAATAGGAGTTACTGTGCAAACAGGGGGTGATGATGTCATCCTTTGGCCGCGGAACCGCCGCAGAAGCCAGGCTTCTGCCGCGGTTCCGCTGCACTTTGGTGGATTCATGGGTACGGGCTTCACAGTAATTCTTACAATTCCCTGCTGATTTTTTTGCATATTTTTAATATCGAAAAACTCCAGATTTTAGAAAAAGTCCAGAGAGCATGTTTGGTTTAGGGTTTCGGGTTCGTTCGGGTTTCAAACTTCGTCTAGACTTCGTCTAAGGCTCTAGCTAGGCTCTGATACCACTGTAGGGTTCCTAGGCATGCTAATGAGGTCTCACAAGGCATCAACCATGCCAATTTGAAATTTTACGGGTGCCGAGAAACCCTAATACGGATCGTTAACTAGAATTCTAGGCGAAAAAGCAACTAGTTAACAATTTAACTTAAAGAACGGAAATACAACCTTTGTAGATCCGGTTCTCCACCTCCATAGCTCCATGATGAAGTCCCTCCGCTGTCCCAATCGGATCTCGGACTCTAGCGTCGGCTTCGTCGGAGAAAAGGGCGGGCTAGGTCGTCGATGTCGATGCCGAAGATGATCTACGTCGAGGCATCACTAGATCAAGCTCCCACTTCACCAAGTCTCAAACCAAATTCTTTAAAGTCCAACTTTACTTTCTTAAAAATTTCGGCAGCACCTCCTTTGTAAAAACCAACCCCAAAAATGGGCACAACATAAATATAAGTAAAGCATCCCCAACGGGAGCAAATCCACACCCAACGGCGGAAAACAATCACCACAACAGATATACGACGCCGTAGCGAAGAAATAAAAGACGATATAAGTAAAACTGTATAAAAGACATCCAAGTCACCAAAATATACAATATCGTCCTCACATCAAGTCTCTAAATCATACACATGAAATTGGTAGATGAAGAGTACAGGATACAACGAATATACAATGAACATAAACGGATAACCACAAAACCTACCCAAGCAAAACTGCACACTGTGAGCCAAAGCGGTATCCGCAGCAAAAGATGATAAGATAGATGAATAGCCTGCATCAACTACTCTGGGGAACAACCTGCAAAACACTGTGGCACAACGGGGGTGAGTTGCCAACTCGTGAATGTTCCCGCCAAAAAAAAAAAAATTTGCGCAAAAGAGCCCAAGGTATCAAATGGCAGCGATACGTTTAAGAAAATGCGAACCAGTATTTTCCGGGCTGTATTTCGATAGACTCCCGAATGAGAAACAGCTAAATTCTAATGGTATCGAAAGCGTCTTGAAAATTCCTTCGATTTGATATATTATGGGCTTCATGATTTATCCGGGATCAAAAGTTATGAGCAAATATGCTATGCACGTGTAATCTAAGGAAGAAAATGCGAACCAGTATTTTCCGGGCAACATTTTGATAGATTCCCGAATGAGAAATAGCAAAATTCTGATGGTATCGAAAGCATCTCAAAACGGCCTTCGATTTGATATATTATGGGCCTCATAATTCATTCAGGATCAAAAGTTATGAGGTATCGCGTGCCCACACGTGACTGGGCATCACGTGCAGACACGTGACCATTTACAAGCAAAGCCTTGAAGCACTGAATAAAATAAATAATTGAAAATAATTAATCAGTGGGGTCACGTGTCAACACGTGATGGGCCTTTAAATCCACTGAAAAGAATTAAAGGTATAATAAAATAACAAGGAAAAACCCCAATGGGGCATCACGTGCCAACACGTGACCAAGGGTCACGTGCTGACACGTGATAATTCCTGAGTTCTTTAACACAACAGAATTAAATTCTGGTCAAATGCTTAATCAGGGGGTCACGTGCCAACACGTGATGGGTTCCTAAAGATCTATGAAATAATAGAATTAAATTCTGATTAAGGAAAATCAAAGACCCTAACTGGGAAAGTATTTCTTTAAATTTTTCCAAACAAAAAAGGACTATGCTCTGTAAAGTAGAGCACCGTTGGATTAAAAATCCAATGGTGATTAAAAAACCACCAATTTATGGAAAGATTTTATACAAGGAAAGATTTCCCTAAATTTCACAAAAAATAATAAACAGAATATCTTTTGGATTAAAAATCCAATGGTGAATAAAATTCACTGAGTGATCTAAAAGATCATATTAGTTATGAAAAACAAACAAAATCTTTCAATGAAAAATTAACTGAACAAATTGACTCTTTTCCTTCTCTTATAAATAGGAACCAAGAAGAGAAGTAAAAAAAGGATAGAATTTTGGATCTTGAAATTTTCAAAAGGGAAATAGCAGAGAGAAAAGAAAAGAGAATTTAATTCTCAAGAAAGAAAACCCTAGGTGAGAAAGGGGAAAAGGATCAAAACTTCAAAAAGAGAATTTAATTCTCAATCTAAGAGTTTAACTCTTCTGCAAAAAATAACTTAGTTCTTCCTCTGGTTGAAGATCTGCAGAAGAAAATCTCCCCATAGGTTGAGAATTTAATTCTCATCGGGTTGAGATTCTGCCATACAGATCCAAGACTTAGAGGGAGAATTGAGTTTAGAGAATTTAATTCTCTCAAATTCACAGGAATTTAATTCCTCCAAGATAAAACTAGGGTTTAACCTTATATGAGAATTTAATTCTCTCAAACTCACAGGAATTTAATTCCTTCAAGATAAAATTAGGGTTTAATCCTATATGAGAATTTAATTCTCTTAAAAGTTATAGGAATTTAATTCCTCCAAGACAGAACTAGGGTTTAACCCTATATAAGAATTTAATTCTTTCACATACATGGGAATTTAATTCCTCTAAAAACATAATTAGGGTTTAACCCTACAGAGAATTTAATTCTTAAAAAAATAAAAAAAAAGAGACTTGAAAGATCTCCATGCATATGAAGAATTAGGTCACGTGTCCCCACGCGACCCCTGAAAAGATCCTCCAAAAATAAAGGAAAAAGCTTTGAGGCAAAGCCTCACGTGCTCCCACGTGACCTCCAAAACAACGAGAATAAAAGCAAAGGCAGATTCTAATTTGGGCGGTCTCACGTGTTACTACGTGACCCCTTGATAAAAGCATTAATAATCAGCGCACAAATATCTATCACATGCCAACACGTGATGGCCAAAAGAGCAAAAGTGTTTAACACTTATTCTCAGAATAAAGTAAAGGAGATCTGGCCCCACCTTTGGGCGCCCTCACGTGTCCCCACGTGATCCCTTCCTCTTTAGTGTTTAACATTAATTCGAGAGTTTTATTTCCAGTGTTTAACACTGTTGTCTTCTGGTGTTTAACACTAATTTGAGAATCTTATTTCTAGTGTTTAACACTAATTGAGAGTTTTATTGCCAGTGTTTAACACTGTTGTTATCTACTGTTTAACACTATTTTTAACCAAATTGGTTAATTTTCCAGAGGCAAAGCCTCCCATTCAAAATTGAGTAAAAACTCAGAGCTATAATGTTTAATGCTCAGTCAAAGACCAAAATGATAACAGAGCCCTCAAACTCTTGTTTAGCATTGCTAAGTGATGAAGGGCTGAACCCAGATAAGTGTTTAATGGTCCAACAAAGGGCCAATAATTCAAACTTAATTGGACTTAGCCCAAGTTGGCCATAAGTCCTCAATTCAAACTTAACTGAGCCAATGTGCTCATAATACAATTAATTGATCTTAGTTCCAAATTGGACTACAGGTCATTTAATTTACCTCGGTTCAAGGGCACATCTCTTCACTCCTTTGATATTTGTCGTTGTAATTCCTCAACGTCTTCAAAGAGGTGATGGGTCCCGACAACCACACATTTCATAGACTATGACGTCTCTAAACTATGGACTGTAGGGTCCTTAAACTCATGGACTATGATGTCCTTAACCTCGACCGTGATATCTTTAAACTAAACCTTGGACTGTGGGGTCCTTAAGCCCATGGACTATGATGTCCTTAACCTTGACTGTGAGGTCTTTAAACTCATGAACTATGATGTCCTTAACCTCGACCACGATGTCTTTAAACTAACAATGGACCGAGATGTCCTTAAACTAACAATGGACCGTAATGTCCTTAAACTAATCGACCGCAATGTCACTAAACTAAACAATAGAGCCCAATTGCTCTCTTGTTGGATTTAAACGATCCCGTTAAGTTGATCTTAGTCTAAAATGAGACTAACGTATCCTTAACAAACGTTTAAGTTGATCTTAGTCTCAAATGAGGCTGACGTATCCTTAAACCTAAACCCCCAAACCCAAATCTAAGAAAGATACGGATTTGGACTAGTTCACGCCCTACGGGCGACAACATAAATTAGTCTCCGTATACAATCCACGGGAAACCAAACACAAAACAAACACCCACGACATGAAGTGACCATATGGAGAAGGAGAAAGTTGTTACCGTGATGCGGTAGCGTAATTAACTGCAGGGGCTTGCGCCTGCAGGGAAGAGCGTCCCCATAATCAAAAACCCCTCAAACGAGGGGGAATCTGACGAAGTCTGCTATATCGGCCGTATCCCTTTAAACCTTCGATACATGGTGCCATAAATCAACTTGGCATTTTCGGAGAGGTGGAAGGATAGCACCAATTAGTATCTGCCCCGAAATTCAGGCCAGACGTCCACTGCATCTCCTGTATTTCAGCGGGGAACAAATTCTGGCACGCCCGATGGGACCTTTTCCTCTTTCCACTCCACACTTCGTGTGTCGTGTTCGAGAATGAATCACGGTTTGCTATGGTTGCCTGTGGATTCGAGGTGCTAAGATTTGGTGTCTTGCTCCGTGCAGAAAAGTCAGAAGATTAATGGCTTCAAACTGCACAAACTGCAACAGCGGCAAAAACTCTCACTCCGTCCCCGCTGGAGGAGTGACCTACGGGCCTCAGGCGGCCTCCCTTTTCAAGATGCCGGTGGAACAGGTGACTCAGGCCACCACTGGGCTATTCTTCGGGACCATGCTCCTACCAATAAGCTTCAGCGCTCTTGTGCCATCGCAAGAAGCTCCGAAAAAGTCGGTCTTTGATCGGCTTGCAACTGTTGCGGCCCCTCTCAACGGGTCGCCCAAGTCCACTGCCTCAGTTTTCAACAGATTGGGCCGAAGCTCCAACGGGCCTGTGAAGAAGCACACAATTCTAGAAGGGGTTATCCCGAAGGGGATAGCCATTCCTACTCCTGAAGTCACCAAGGCGACTTCTCCGGCTAAGGGGTCGGTCTTCACAAGACTGGCCGTTTCAGCTCTCACTCCGGGTGAAGTAACCAAGGTCGTTTCCCCTGCACGAAAATCGGATTTTTCAAGATTGGCCATTCCCTCTCAGCGAGCATCCATCTTTGGCAGGCTGGCGCCAACAGCAGACTCTCATCAGAACAGGGGGCATGGAAAAGCTGATCCAATAACAGAGGTAATCTCGGCCGCACAATATGCTCGACGTCACCACTGGCGCCGAGTGAGGAAAGCTGGGGGCGATTCCCCTTCTGGACTGACTCCGTCGGCTCCAATGGTGGAAGTTGATGCTGCTGTTCCAATCAAGAACAGCTTTGAACTACTTAACAGGGTGCGCAGGAATTCGCCAACTACCGTGCTAAAAAAGTCTCCTCCACCTATTGAAAAGATCACCAAGGTGAAGCTGGAGTAGCCCCCTCAGCGGCTGTCCTGTAAAATTTATAAAGTTTGGCGACAGGTCCAAAACTCCGTGATTGATCAAGACTATCCCCGCCAACAGAAAAAGATGAAAACGCGGCGAGAAGAGGATAATCCTGTCAAGCCACAAAAGGTGTCATCTACCTGGGTGCCTGTTGCAACGGCCCCCTCAGCTTCGACCGCCTACAAAAGAAGGAGGTCGGAGAAGATCCCTGCGTCTTTGGCAAATCGCAAAGACACTGAATCTAAATGTCCCAAGTCTGGAAGCATGGTGGTGCACACTGTCTATATGGCATCCGGAAAAGAGGATAGCCGTATCACCACAGGTCATCGACCGCTTATGCGATCTGTAACAAAGGCCCAGGAGCAACAACAGAAGCTCCAGGAAATGTTGACGCAGATGGCCGTACTCACAGGGCCAAAAGAATGCCCGGAAACGTCATCAGAGCAACGTCAGGAACAAGAAACTGATGCTGAATTCCTCCGCAGAATCCTCGAAAAGAAGGACAAAGAGGCCGCAAAACAAGCGGCCAATATAAAACGAATGGCGCTTCTCTTCTAAGACATGGTCGGGATGATGATACAACCGGATTCTCCGGCTGAAGACCCTCCGATTGTCCTCGAAGATGATAGAGGAGAGACATCAAATCCTCTGTCGACTCTATCAGCAGCCAAGGAGGAGACCATCTCAAAAGCCGCCCTGGATGATTACATCGCTCAGCAGATACAAGTTCATCAGGCAAATGAAGCGGCTGGGTAAATTATTAAAACTGGGCGACCGTATCTAGGATGGTATGACCAAATAAAGTACCCGCTGGGATACACGATCCCCAGATTCCATGTGTACAAGGGGACAGGTAATTCCCACCAACATGTCGCTCAGTTCAGAGCTCTTTGCGGCAACACCGGGGGTGATGATAAACTTTTGCTCCGTCAGTTTATTGGCAGCTTGTCGGAAACAACGTTTGAATGGTACTCTGAACTTCCAAATGACTCCGTCAAGACTTTCGCAGAAATGGAGCTATTATTCTCGCAAAGATTTGCAAGCGCTAGCGAGCGCACCCCAATCACGGCAGTGATCAATGCCAGAGTGAAGCCTGGAGAAACATGGGTCCAGTATAAAACACGATGGAGGAATCTATGGTCGATGTGCGAGCAGCGCATCGAAGAAGCGCCTGCGGTAGGCATGTTCGTGGGTACTCTTGACCCTCAAGCGACCATATCCCAATTCATGATGTTCTTCAAGCCGACCACCTTCAAGGCCTTGATTGACAAGCTGGCTTAAATGGACCGGATGGGCCATAAGCCTTCCTCTTCAAAGACGGAGCCTTGGAATGAAAAGGCCAAAGGGAAAGCAACCTTCGTCGCCAACGCTCGACAACAACCGAGTGGCCCGAGATGGGTTGTTCGCCAAAGCAACAAGCGGCAGTCCCTCGATGAAAAGTTGAGACGTCCTTACTCATTTTCCTAGGATAAAACAAGAAAACTGTTTGAACTGGCAATGTGCAATGGGCTCATTACTCTACCGAAGTCGAAACACCCACCGCAACCGAGCGACGTCAACGATCCTAATTACTGCCCCTACCACCGAGTATTGGGCCATCCGATCGAAGACTGCTACATCTTCAAAAATTGGATTGAAGACCAGTATCAACAGTGCAAGTTCGCACTGTCCGAAAACTGGAAGGTAAATCTGCCACAACCACATGCTCCGAAAAAGATGGACATGCCAGGGACATCGTGCTCATTCATAAAAGAAGGTCTATGGGAAGTTGTTCTTTCGGAAAAAACTAAAAAATGCTGAAAGATCTTCAAACATGTCCGGCGATCAGGTGGAAAAGCCTGCAAGAGCCGGAGATCATCGACGGGATGCTGAAACCACGCCCAACATCGGAAATTAATAGCAATGGGCAAAGCACCCAGGAACAGCCATCACAGTCTTCGAAGAAAAAGAAGAAGACCAAAAAGCCCGCACTGTCTAACGACAAGCGCACGGATCTGCAAAAACATATTGACGCGCTGAAAGAATACAACCAGAGAGCGCGAACCCCAGTCACGCCTCAAGAGTTCCTCAGTCACATCCTTGAGAATGAAGATAACGACAATGATGAGGGAGACGACTTGTCAGAAGAATCCGAAGATTATGTGGCAAGTTGCCATATGATCGCTCATTTGTCGTTAAGTAACAAAGCAGCTCACTCGGCGTTAGGAGATAACGTAGAGGAGCTGGGGGCAGGAGCAGTGCCAAAACCCTTGGATTATGTGACAATGTCTATCAAGGAGAAACCTACTTGTTCATAAAGCATCCGGCGAAACTTCGCCTCAAAGCTACAGCGGACCGAAACGTCCCTAAACTAACGATGGACCGCAATGTCCTAAAACTTGCAACTGACCGAGACGTCTATAAACTACTAAGGACCGCAGCACCCCAAGGCTGACGTAGTAAAAGAAAAAAGGAAGGAAAAAAAGGTATATCCACAAGCAAAATGGGCACGGATGAAAACCCGAAAGGTGCGGCAATTCGTACGAGCCTGTAACGAAGAGCGGATTACACGGTCGCGATGAATAGCCAAACCCCACCCTAGACCCCTACGGGTGCGACAAACTACCCGCCAAGTATCCGAAGTGAAGCAACCTCTCTCAACAACGTGAGTAGGCCACTCGGCACTTCGAGGTACCCGGTAGTTTGTGCACCCCACCTTGGGTCTATCCTAGGAGAAAAAACAGTAAAAAGAAATTATACAATGACGGCTACAACCCCGACCCGGTTGTGCGGCCATACAAATAATATTACATCAATTTACATATTACAAGAATTGAAAGAATAAGAAAACTCTCATCTCACAACCCCCGGCTATTCATTCGCGACAATCCAACGAATTCATATACACAAACCATCAACATTACAGATCACAGATATGTATAACCCCCACTAATTGACGTATAGCGATTAGCAGACGTTCAATACATATATCACATCACAGATATAACCCATTAGCCAAAGTGTAAAGAAGTTCGATCAAATATACGGATTTGTGACCACCCCAAAAACCAACTTGTTCTCTGTAAAATCTGGGTGGAAACAAACTACATTAAAAATCCCAAAACCACAACAGAAGAACACTGAAAGGAAAATTAACTACGGCCGAGTCAACTCGGCCGAGGATCCGCGGCAGGAGCAAGCTTCTGCCGCGGATCCGCAGTGAGTCGGCCGAGTTGGTAGATCGTTTTCCTTGTACGTTCTGTAAAAACCCTGAGCCGATTTTTGAAGTATGATTTATTATTTTTAGAGCAGAAACAAAAATCGACAGAAACTTAGGGTTTTGAAAAATAGTTTTGCGATTTTTTCCGATCGAAGTTCTAGATACTTTGCTAACTAGTTAGTTTGTGTTTAGCTAGGCTCCGATACCACTGTAAGTCCACGTTGCCCATCCCGGTGCTTGCGGGGAGGCGGAAACGTTATGAAAAATCGGATTTTTACAACACTAGGCAACATGGACTATGTAAAGGAGGGATCTTTGCTAAACAAAACTAACTACAAAGCTAAAGAGAGTTTAGCTACTCGGAAAGGGGGTTATACCTAGGTCTTCAAGTCCTTCTCTTCTTGCTCCTTGGAGTGAAAGAACGGATCATCTCGTCGCCTTCTCTTGCCGCAGAAAGATCCACCCGAGGGCCTCTACCTTTGGCTCCAACTTCAAACTAGAAGTAACTAAGGTGCTTGGTGTGCTAAACCTAGGACCTTAGAAAGAGTAGAGAGTATTTTTGAGGGTTTTATCTCAAGCTCAAGGGGTTCTCAACTCATGAGAGGGGAGAGCTAGAGAGAGAGGAAGAGAAGGAGAGAGAAAGAATATGATAGAATGAGATAGCTTTTTACAACCATAACAATATATGTGAATTATCAAATTAATAATATTAATCCAAAATGAAAAAGGTGATGGTTGGTTTGATGAGACCATTATCATATCACATTAAATGGTTTTTGCAAAGATCAAAGAGCATCTTTGATGTGTAATGATGATGGTCAAAGTTTCAACCATGGTCAACTAGTCAACCTTGGTCAACAAGTCAACAAACCCAACCATGACACAATTTCATTTAATTAATATTATTAATTGATATATCACAAATTCATTAGGGTTCGGAAAAAGACGACTGTCAACTGTGCATACGCACCCGTTCCAAAACCCTAATGAAAATGCTCTTCCTCTGCCTCAATCAACTGTGCATACACACCCGCACTCGTGTTCCGAGGAACACGAATACAAAGAGATAAAACCAATCCCAAATCATATACTAGGATCCGGCTTAAATCAAAGCCCGCTAGTATAAGCTGTCCGGACACCAAATGTGCACAAGTGCGTGGATGTGAACGAACCCCGTCGCAAAACCATGCGACCTCTACTCATTTTGCCTAAAGGCGAATAACCCTCTGTGTGGGACTCTAAAGACTCGACACTACGCTGGCAGTGGGTTTAACCACAGACTGCAAGCGGCACTAGCTGTACGTAACGGTCCCCAGGTAGATGCCGATAAGAAGACTGACGAGAAAATCCCATCTGAACTCCTACTGAGCATGAATGTGACAGTCTCCGTACAGTCCGGTCTGTTCGTCTAAGAATATCGCATGGCGGGCCTAGGAGGGCGGTAAACATCAGTCCCCTACTAGCGGTACAAGTCGTGTCGGAGTGTAACCCAGAACACCTGAGATAACACTGGAAACCTACCAGTCTATCTCGCATGCCCTGGCCAGGGACTTTGTGTAATGGCTCTCCTAGACACAGCGTGATATCAACCCCCAATACCGGGAGAGACGAATCCTGTCTAACCGTCACTGCCTCCAAGTGCTTCGGGACTGCACCCAAAAACTACCTGTTTGCACGACTCCTTTGAGCCGTAGTAGGGTAGTAATCAAAGTACATTGGGAACACACTCGAGGAGAAGTGACAGTGTCAAGTCAACGGACTAAGCTGTACTCATGTCACCTGGGAACTGATAACTGACGATAGGTATAATACCAACCAACAGTTCCCTACGAGTCCTGTCCAGTGTACTCGTAACCTAACGAGCACCCGTATACTATCCCAAGTACGACGTACTGACGGCTGTGGGACAGACCGTCTCCCAAGCTGGGATGAGAAGCGCATACGCTAGTCTACTCCAGAGTATCGATGCCCTGTCTCGATAGTCCTGCGACTAGGGACCTGCATAAGGATGTGCTTATGGATTACGCAGCCCCCACGAGTGTGACTGCCATCATAACACTGGTAATCAAGCAAAGATCCTAAGGGCTCCACTAATGTGTAAAGGTGATATGCTAAAAGAAACACATGCACACATTAAAGCAGAAACAAACCAAGTAGCATACTACCATTTTGAGCAAGAATGTCAATACAAGGTGAATATCCTAAGCTTCCATCAAGTAATATACAATCCAGTATGATACAGTAATGGCCTCTAGGGCATATACACTAACAATCTCCCACTTGCACTAAGGCCATATACTGGCGTATCGAAGACCTATCATCTCGATCAGCCGCTCGAACTGAGTCTGTGGTAAGGCCTTGGTGAATGGATCAGCAGTGTTATCTTCTGTAGCAACTCTCCGAACCTCGATCTCCTGGCAACCCACGATCTCCCTGATCAGGTGATACCGCCTCAAGATGTGTCTGGACTTTTGATGGGACCTGGGTTCCTTCGCTTAAGCTATAGCCCCGTTGTTGTTGCAATACAAAGGTATTGGATTAACAATGGACGGAACCACCTGGAGTTCTGTCAAGAACTTCTTCATCCAGACGGCTTCTTTTGCGGCATCTGCAGCAGCGATATATTCCGCTTCCATCGTCGAGTCAGCAACGGTTTCCTATTTGGAACTCTTCCAACACACCGCCCCTCTATAGAGGGTAAAGACATAACCCGACATGGACTTGGAATCATCCTTGTCACTCTGGAAGCTGGAGTCAGCAAAGGCCTCGATCTGGAAGTCTTTTCCGCCATACACCAAGAACATCTCCTTAGTCCTTTTCAGGTACTTGAGAATGTTCTTTACCTCTATCCAGTGTTTCTCCCCAGGGTTTGACTGATACCGGCTTACCACACTCAGTGCATAAGCTATATCTGGTCTGGTACACAACATCGCATACATTATAGAGCCTACCACAGAAGCGTGGGGTATAATTGACATGCGATCCCTTTCCAAATCAGTCTTGGGAGACATCTCTTTGGAGAGGGTGATCCCGTGACAAGCCGGTAGATTACCGCGCTTGGAATCTTCCATACTGAACCTTTTCAGTATGGTGTCGATGTACCTGGACTGTGAGAGTCCTAATATCCTCTTGGATCTGTCATGATAGATCCAGATCCCCAGAATGTATGAGGCATCACCCAGGTCTTTCATGGAGAACCTGTGTGATAAGAACCCTTTGACAGATTGTAGCATAGGAATGTCATTTCCTATCAAGAGAATGTCATCCACGTATAATACGAGGAATACAACAGTTCTTGCTACAAATCTACTATAGATGCATGGTTCATCTGGATTTTTGATAAAGCCAAATTCCTTGACCGTCTCATCAAAACAGATGTTCCAACTCCGCGATGCCTGCTTCCATAGATGGACTTAAGCAACTTGCACACCTTTCCGCTGCTCCCACTCTGAATGAAACCCTCTGGTTGGTCCATATAGACACACTCCTCTAAATTTCCATTTAGAAAAGCGGTCTTTACGTCCATT
This sequence comes from Agapanthus africanus, assembly GCA_030015575.1. NCBI lineage: Eukaryota > Viridiplantae > Streptophyta > Magnoliopsida > Asparagales > Amaryllidaceae > Agapanthus > Agapanthus africanus. The sequence goes on from CM057343.1 coordinate 83,703,337, forward strand.
TGCCAGATCTCATAATCGTGGAAGGCAGCAATGGCAAGAAGGATCCGAATGGATTTCAGCATAGCCACTGGAGAAAAGGTTTCGTCATAGTCCAAGCTAGGTCTTTGACGGAAACCCTTTGCAACAAGTCTAGCTTTATAGGTCTCAACCTGTCCATCTACACCAATCTTCCTTTTGAAGATCCACTTGCATCCTACAGGTTTTATCCCATCTGGAGCAATATCCAACGTCCATACTTTGTTGGTGTACATGGACTCCATTTCGGTCCGCATTGCATCCAGCCATTTTACCGAGTCAACGCTCTGAATGGCCTGCTGGAAGCTAGTAGGCTCATCATTATCAATGATGCAATCCTCTCTATTCTCGTCTATGAGAAAACCGTAGTATCTTTCGGACGGATGAGACTGCCTACTACTTCTGTGGAGCGGCGTCGGAATGTCCTGATCTTTCGAACCCTCCGGTTCTACTAAGCTTTCAGTAATAGCTCATGGTTCTGGAATTTCTTCCAGTTCTACTGCGCTCCCACTTATCTAATTTTCCAAAAACTCAGTTTCTAAGAAGTGGGCATGACGAGAAACAAAAACATTTTGTTCCTCTTCGCAATAGAAGAAATATCCCTTGGAGTTCTTTGGATATCCCACAAACTTGCATTGTACTGAGCGTGCCTCAAGCTTGTCCGCATGCTGCTTTTTGACAAAAGCTGGACATCCCCATATCTTAATATGATTAAGATAGGGTCTCTTCCCACACCACATCTGATATGGTGTAGTAGGCACAGTCTTAGTTGGAACTCGGTTCAAAAGGTATGCAGCTGATTCTAGCGCATATCCCCAGAATGATCGCGGCAACTCAGCGTTACTCATCATGGACCGTACCATATCCAATAGGGTTCGGTTCCGTCTCTCCGATACACCGTTATGTTGCGGAGTGTATGGAGGAGTAAGCTGAGAGAGAATTCCATTCTCTTTTAAGTAATCCAGGAACTCGGCACTCAAGTATTCACCACCTCGATCAGATCTTAGTGTCTTGATATTTTTGCTTGTTTGTTTTTCTACTTCATTCTTATATTCCTGGAATTTTCTAAAGGCTTCGGATTTATGTTTTATTAAGAAGACATAACCGTACCTTGAAAAGTCATCCGTAAAAGTAATGAAGTAAGAATAACCGCTTCGTGCATTCGTAGACATTGGACCGCACACGTCGCTGTGTACGAGTCCCAAGAGCTCGCTCGCTCTCTCTCCGTGTCCAGTGAATGGAGTCTTTGTCATCTTTCCTTTGAGACAGGATTGACAAGTTGCATACGATTGATATTCGAACGGATCCAAATATCCTTCTGTATGTAACTTCGTTAACCTTCTCTCATTGATGTGACCCAGTCTACAATGCCATAAGAAAGTCTGATTTGTTTCCGGAGACTTTCTTTTGTGTGTATTCTGGACATTGAAAATCTGTGGTTGGTTTAATACGTATATGTTTCCTGATTTAAAATCAGGAAAGCCTACGGAAGAAACATCACGTGCTAGCACGTGACCAGCAGTCACGTGTTGGCACGTGACATTTAAAAGCAGCGGCAAAGGCACTTCAGTTCCCTGATCAAATCAAGGAAAAGGCTTCAGAAAAGGTCACGTGCTCACACATGACCAGGGGTCACGTGTTGGCACGTGACGGCTGAACAGCGGCTAGGAGACAAAGCGCAGAAAGCAAAGGAAAGCTCGTTCGAAGGGGTCACGTGCCTACACGTGACCAAGGGTCACGTGGCCACACGTGACCGGCTTTCAAAGCCTATTTATTTAACAGAATCAAATTCTGAAGAGATCATTCAAATCTTTCCAAAGGAAAATGATTATTTGGAACCGATTGAACTAAAAATTTAAAGGTGATTAAATATCACCTATCTATGGAAAAATCTTGAACTTGGAAAGATTTCCCCTTAAAATCTAATCGAAATAACAAAGGAAAATCTTTGGATTTAAAATCCAATGGTGAATAAAATTCACCTAATAATCCAAAGGTCCAAACGAATGGTGAATACAAATCAAATCTCTCATTAAAAGATTCATCAAAACTAATTGATTCTGCTTCTTCTCCTATAAATAGGAGCTAAGAGACACACAGAGGGAGAGAGATATACAGAGATCGATACATAGAGAGAGAGAAAAATAGAGCCTTGAGACTTTGGAGGAATTTGGATCTTCTGCAAAAGAAAACCTTAGGTAAGAAGGGGGAGGCTTTCAAGAAAAAAGAGAATTTAATTCTCAAAAGAGTTTAACTCTGATATTAAAAAGAAGAACTTAGTTCTCTCTTTAGTAGAGGATCTGCAAAGTGCACATCTCCCCATGAATAGAGAATTTAATTCTCATTGGGTTGAGATCCTGCCATGCAGATCCAAAGCATAGAGAGGGAATGAAACTTCGAGGATTTAATCCTCGCAGAATTATAGGAAGTTAATTCCTTTGACATGAATTAGGGTTTAACCCTATGTTGTAGGAATATAATTCCTTCAGAATGAACAGAATCAGGGTTTAACCCTAGTTAAGAACTTAGTTCTGTTAAAATAACAGGAATCTAATTCCCTTAAGAAAGAAGAAATTAGGGTTTCACCCTATGACAGAATCTAATCCCTCAGAATATAAATTAGGGTTCAACCCTATTTAAGAGTAATTCTCTAAAGAAAGAGGGAATTTAGTTCTTTTAAAGTTATTATTAGGGTTTAACCCTATGACAGAACTCAATTCTTCACATATATGAGGAATTTAATTCCTACAGGAAAATCAGAGTTCAACTCTATCAGAGAATATAATTCTGCAGAAGACAATGGGGATTTAATAAAGAATTTAATCAGAAATTGCAAAAAGGCAGGGTCACGTGCTACCACGTGACCCCTGGAAAGATCCACAGAGAGGGGCTTTTGAGGCAATGCCTCAGTGACCCATGTGACCCTTGGCAGAAGCTTTAACACACAAACAATTAAATGCCCATCATGTGACAGCATGTGATGTTCCAAAGTATTCACCACTCTCGGCAGAACAAATAATGGGGAGGGCGTCCTCACGTGCTACCACGTGACCCCTCTCACCTTAGTGCCTAACGCTAAATTGGACCCTCTGAATCCAGTGTTTAACACTGTTTTGCCTTAGTGTTCAACACTAACCGAAGAGCCTTTCTTGCAGTGTTTAACACTGAATTTCTTAGTGTTTAACACTAAATTAAATCTCTGTTAACAGAGTTTAACATTAATTTTCTTAGTGTTCGACACTAAATTAAAATCTCTGTCACCAGTGTTTAACACTGATTATCTTAGTGTTTGACACTAATTTGAGATCTCTGTTGCTAGTGTTTAACACCGATTTGTTTTAGTGTTTAACACTAATTTGAAACCCCTGTTGCCAGTATTTAACACTAACTTTAGCCCAATTGGGTAAGTGTCTAGAGGCAAAGCCTCTCCTCTAATGGACCGACAGAGGGCCAGTATCCTAAATATGATTGGACTTAGCCCAAGCTGGCCATAAGTCCTCAATTCAAATTCAACTGAGCCGATGGGCTCATAATATAATTAATTGGTCTTGGTTCCAAATTGGGTCAAAGATTATTTAATCTACCTCGGTTTAAGGGTACATCTCTTCACTCCTTTGATACTCGGCGTTGTAATTCCTCAACGTCTTCAAAGAGGTGACGGGTCCCGATGGCCACATATTGATACGGACTGTGGGGTCCTTAAACTCATGGACTATGAGGTCCTTAACCTTGACCGTGATGTCTTAAAACTAACGACGGACTGTGGGGTCCTTAAACCCATAGACTATGAGGTCCTTAACCTTGACCGAGATGTCTTAAAACTAACTTTGGACTGTGGAGTCCTTAAATCCATGGACTATGACGTCCTTAACCTTGACCGAGATATCTTAAAACTAACTTTGGACTGTGGAGTCCTTAAATCCATGGACTATGAGGTCCTTAACCTTGACCGCAACGTCTTAAAACTAACATTGGACCGCAATGTCCTTAAACTACCTATGGACCGCAACGTCCTTAAACTACCTACTGACCGTGATGTCACTAAACTAAACAACAGGGCTCCCTTAATTGCTCTATTGTTGGATCTAAACGATCCCGTTAAGTTGATCTTAGTCTGAAAATTGGACTAACGTATCCTTAACAAATGTTTAAGTCGATCTTAGTCTTGAATGAGGCTAATGTATCCTTAAACCCAAACCCCCAAACCCAAATCTAAGATAATACGGATTTGGACTAGTCCACGCCCTACGGGCGACGACATAACTCAGTCTCCGTATACGATCCACGGGCAACCAAACATAAAATAAACACACACAACACGAAGTGACCATCTGGAGAAGGAGAAAGTGGTTACCGCGATGCGGTAGCGTAATTAACTGCAGGGGCTTGCGCCTGCAGGGAAGAGCGTCCCCACAATCAAAAACCCCTCAAGCGAGGGGGAATCTGACGAAGTCTGCTACATCGGACGCATCCGTTTAAACCTTCGATATACGGTGCCATAAATCAACTTGGCATCTTCGGAGAGGTAGACGGATAGCACCAATTAGCATCTGCCCCGAATCTCAGGCGAGACGACCATGCGTCGCGCCGTCGTTCGAAGGGGAACAGATTCTGGAACGCCCGGTGGGACCTTTTCCTCTTTCCACTCCACACTTCGTGTGTCGTGATTCGCGAACCAATCGCGGTTCGCTAATAGTTGCCCTTGGGTTTCGAAGTACTAAGATTTGGTGTTTCGTTTGCTGCAGAAAGCAAAGAATCAATGGTCTCCACTTGTGCGACATGCTCGGACTGCAACATCAACCAACGCTCTGCCTCGCCAGGAGGTATAGCCTACGGACCCCAAGCTGCTTCGCTATTCACAATGCCCGTGGAACAGGTCACTCGAGCCACCACAGGATTGTTTTTTAGGACCATGCTCCCGCCGACAAGCTTCACCGCTCCGGTGCTGACAACAGAAGCTACCAAGAAGTCGGTCTTTGATCGTCTTACCCCTGCCGCGGCCCCTCTCAACGGGTCGCCCAACACCAGTGCCTCGGTCTTCTCCAGACTGGGCCAGAGCTCCTGTGGAACCGCAATGGGGCCTACAATCACAGAGAAGGCTGCTCCTAAGAAAATAACCAGTCTCGCTCCTGAAGTCGTCAAGGCGGCTTCTCCTTCCAAAAAGTCAGTCCTTACAAGATTGACTGTTCCAGCTCCCACTCCTGCTACCCAAAGGACATCAGTCTTTAACAGGCTGGCACCAGCAACGACCCTCCACCTACACAGGGGGCAAGACGAGACTATCGCCCTCACCAAGACGATTCCATCAGCACGACGCGCTCGACGTCGTTACTGGCGCCGAGTGAGGAAGGCCGGAGGCAACTCCCCTTCTGGGCTAACTCCTCCAGCCCCGATGGCAGAAGTTAATGCTGCTGTTCCAACTGGGAACAACTTTGAGATGCTAAATAAGGTGCGTAGGAATTCTCCTACCACGACGCTAAAGAAGTCTCCCCATCCGCTGAAAAGGGCTATAGAAGTAAAGCTAGAACAGCCCCAATCTCCTCAACGGCTGTCCTCCCGAATCTATAAAGTCTGGTGGCAGGCCCGAGACTTGATGATCGATCCAAATTTCTCCTGCCAGCACAAGAAGCTGAAAATCCAACAGGAAGCCAGTCACCAAGCTAAGCCACGAAAAGCTGTCTGGGTGCCCACCTCAACGGCCCCCTCAACTTCCACTGCTCATAAAAAGAGGAGGCCGGAGAAGATCCCCGGGCCTGCAACGAGAGCTAAAAGCGCTGAACCCAGACGCCCTAAGGCTGGAGGCAGGATGGTCCACACTGTATACATGGCGTCGGGGAAGGAAGACAGCCGTGCGTCTACAGGTCATAGACCGCTTACACGGTCAGTAACCAAAGCTCAGGAGCAACAGCAAAAGCTCCAGGAAATGATGATTGCAATGGCCGCGCTTACTGGGCCGAAAGAAAGCCCCGATGCGTCCTCGGATCAGCAACAAGAACAGGAAACTGACGCTGAGTTCCTTCGGAGAATATTGGAAAAGAAAGATAAAGAGGCTGCGGAACAAGCGGCCAATATAAAGCAGATAGCCCACTTATTCCAGGACATTGTGGGGATGATGATCCAACAAGACCCACCTGCTGAGGATCCTCCGATCGTCCTTGAAGACGACAGGGGAGAAACGTCAAATCCACCACCGGCTCTCTCAACGGCCAAGGAGGAGACAATCTCTAAGGCTGACTTGGACGACTATATAGCCCAGCAAATCCGGGTTCATCATGCGACTGAGGCAGCTGGTCAAGTCATAAAAATGGGGTGACCATATCCGAGATGGTATGACCAAATCAAATATCCGCCGGGTTATACAATACCAAAATTCCACGTGTATAAGGGGACCGGCAATCCCCATCAACATGTTGCTCAGTTCAGGGCCCTTTGCGGTAACACCGGCGGTGATGATAAACTGTTGCTTCGCCAGTTCGTGGGCAGCTTATCAGAAACAGCGTTCGAATGATATTCGGAACTCCCGAACGATTCTATTAAGACGTTCACTGAAATGGAGTTGCTATTCACTCAGCGATTCGCGAGCGCCAGCGAACGCACTCCAATAATGGCATTGATTAATGCCAGGGTAAAATCAGGCGAAACGTGGGTCCAGTATGCTATACGCCGGTGAAATTTCGTGTCGAAATGCGAGCAACGCATTGAGGAAGCGCCCGCGGTGGGCATGTCGTGGGAACCCTAGACCCTCACGCAACTATCTCCCAGTTTATGATGTTCTTTAAGCCAACCACATTCCAGGCTCTAATCGACAAATTGGCCCAGATGGACCAGATGGGTCATAGACCGTCTCCCCCGAAGCCCGAGCCTCGGGGTGACAAGGGTAAAGGAAAGGCAACCTTCGTCGCGAATGCTCAGCAGCAATCTAGTGCCCCAAAGCTGGCGGATCAACTGGAAGAAAGATGCCGGTATTATAATGAGAAGATGAAGCGCCCCTACTCGTTCCCACGGGACAAGATGAAACGGTTATTCGAGCTGGCAGTACGCAACAGACTTATAAACTTGCCAAATCCAAGGCGACCGCCACAAGCCACTGAGGCGAATAACCCCAACTATTGCCCTTACCATCAAACGGTAAGCCATCCGATTGAGGATTGCTTCGTTTTCAAAGGATGGATTGAAGATCAATACCTCCGAGGAAGTTTGCACTATCCGAAAAGTGGAAGGTGAACCCGCCACAGCCGCATACTCCTAAGAAGACGGACGCATCGGGAGCAACTTGCTCCTTTATTGAAGAAGCTCCATGGGAGGTCGTGCTATCAACTAAAACCAAACGAATGCTGAGGGACCTTCATGCATGCCCGGTGGTCGAATGGAAGAACCCGCTTGAACCTCAAATCATCGAAGGGATGTTGAAGCCGCGCCCAACTACAAAGATTCATGGTGATGGCCCAAATACTCACACCCAATCGTCAAAATTTTCGAAGAAAAAGAAGAAGAAATCCAAAAAGCCCGTGAAGCCTGGAGACAAGCGCACGGATTTGCAGAAACAGATTGACGCGCTGGAGGAGTACAATCAAAAGGCGTGGACTCCCGTCACGCTGCAAGAGTTCCTCAACCACGTCTTTCAGGAGGAAGGTGATGGAGAGAGCTCATCGGATGAATCCGAGGGATATGTGGCGAGTTGTCATGTGATTTCCCACTCGGAAGATGAGAAAACTCCTGGCACTGAGAAACTGGGGGCACAGCCTGAGCCAGAACTTGTATGGCCAACAGATGAAATGATCGACGCCTTTCTAGACGAGATTCGTTTGAAGAGTAAAGCCGATCAGGAGCGTGAGATGGCTGCATCGGAAGGAGCCAAGCGCAGGCGACTAAACGAAAGAGTCGAAGCACTCCCGCCAGATCAAAAGATATCTGATACGAATAAAAACAAGTACAAGACGAGGAAGAGGTTCGCTAAAGCCATGTCAGTAGGGATGAAGCTACCACCTTCGGAAGAGAACGCGTTCGATGGGGCGGAGAGGCACCCTAATTATTGCTCATATCATCGGAAAATTTCACACTCTACGGAGGAGTGCGATGCCTTTAGGATATGGTGGCAGGGATATGTTGCTCACCGGCAACATTTTAAGCGCATGAAACGCAGAACTCGTCGGGAGCAAAGAAGTACAACCGACAGGCACAAAATAACTACCGGCAGCTGTTACGTGGTCGACGCCAGAGGATCACAAGTTTTCACCTTTGGGAGCGACTCTGATGAGGAAATGGTTCTGGGCCCTCTCTTTAAAGAATCCGTTTTAGGGAAAGAGGAAGAACCAGAGGCCTGCGAAAACATTCAGCTGCGCAATCGCACGCTCCCGGAAAAGAATCTCGGGCCCACAAATAGAAAAGATAAGGGAAAGGAGAAGGTCACTGGGGATATCGCCTTAGATGACCAAGTCATGAAAGAGCTGACTGCCAAGGACCCTCCCAGGAAGGGTAAGGTGGACTACAACATCCTAGCGCACCTAAGGAAGCTACCTTCTCAGCTCAGCATTCTCGATGCCCTCCTATTATCAAAAGAAGCGCGAGATTCATTAATCAAGGCGTTACAAGAACCCGAGCAATTCCAAGCCTTCCTTGCCGAAGAAAGGATGAAGAATGAACTGGAAGAAGTGCATACGGCCGACATCACTTTCGGTGACGAAGACCTCCTCCTCGGGACGTGCGACTACAACCATCCCCTATATGTCTCTGGATACTGCCATGATATCAAGATAGGCAAGATCCTAGTGGATAATGGATCCTCCGTCAATCTCCTTAATGTTCGGGTATTGAAGGAAATCTGCATGAGCGTACAGCACCTCGCTCGTGACAAAATTACCATCTCCGGTTTCGACTCCCAGTCATCATGGACTCTCGGATCTGTAATACTAACATTACGCTTCGGACTGCTCGTCACGGACATCAAGTTTCACGTCATTGACGCCAAGACCTGCTACAAAGCCTTGCTCGGTCGTCCTTGGTTACACGAGTACAACATCATCCCTTCTACACAACATCAGTGTATGATGTACTTTAAGGATGGTTTCGAGTATACCGTAACAGGTGAGCTGAACCCATTCTCCGTGAACGAAGTCCGCAAGTACGAAGATGCAAAATACTTTTTGCCAGACTTCGAGGATACAGAAAAGAGTCGCAAACCAGAGAACAAAGTCGCCGCCACCATCCCTGTTTTCGGGAGCGATACCGAAGAAGAAGAAGAGATAGTTTATGCTGGGCCGTCTCAACGCAACAACCCGGGAACGTCCGCCCCCATGTTGATCTTCGGAAGTGACTCGGAAGATGAGGTTAATGCCGTGTTCTCCAGTCGGCCGTCAATACAAGCATCCCCTAGCGATGATCAGAGTTTGCAAATCACCATGGTGCCGCGGAAACACTACAAGGATCTCGAGGCACTTCAAGCTTACAATGTGCAGGACCTGCAGACGTTTTACGTCCCTCCCAAGCGAAAGGGTGAAAAGGTGATCCTATTCTACCAATCCACAGAAATAAGAGTGGAGAAAGAGATATGGCATGGCGCGGATGCTACACTCGACAGGCTTCAACCCATCCGTTTGCCCAGATATTACACAAATGGACTAAAGAGGCTATTGAAGCGCCAAGGAGTATCCTTAAAACAGACTGTTCGACAAGCTCGGTTCTACAACAGGATTTGGAATGTTCCTCGGACTCAGCGCAAATTGCCTAACGGGAGAATGGAAATGCTTGGGCTTGGATATGTGAGATCCGAAAAACGGGAGCGAGTCCAAGGCAGCTACGCCATATAAAACTTCAATGAGGAGGAGGACACCCTGTCGGGGAATGCTAACCCCTCGTCAAAACTGGATCCCGCGAGTGAAGTGCCGAGTCCGTCATTTGAAGAACAAGTGGACAAGCTTATCAGGAAAGCAGGTCAAAAGGCTCGGGAAGACCACAACCACGAGATGGCCATCTACGAGAAAGCCAGGACACAACGTTTGTTTCAACAGGCTGCAAAAGACAAAGATGCTCTTCCCTGTCAACCCGTTGTACATAAGGCCCGACGCAGAGGCAGAAGTAAATCAAGAAGCGGAAAGAGGAGCCGACAACAACGACGCGGGATTAGAGAGTTATGTGATCGGGTATTGCGCGGCCCGGATTTGTCCCTCATGAAGAAGATGAGTCGAGCGTATTCCTTCCCCCGAGACAAGACGAAGAAGTTACTCGAGCTCGCTATAAAACATCAAATGATCGCACTTCCAGAGTCTAAGCACCCTGAGCAAGCTAACAAAGTTTCTTATCCGGGCTATTGCTCTTATCACCGAGCCATAGGACACTCTATCGAAGACTGCTTCACCTTCAAGTACTGGGTCGAAGACCAGTACCAGCAAGGCAGATTTGCTTTATCCAGCAGCTGGAGGGTAACGCCGCCACAAAAGCACGAACCCAAAGCCGCAAGAGCAGAACCAGATCCACATCAATTTTGGAAGCGGATTCGCACCTGTTACATGATTACAATACTAAAAGAAGAGCCCGAGGACATAGATGAGCTCTCTTGGTGCTTCGAAAACAATGACAATGAGGTAATCTCAGAATTTCCACCGGCTCCGAAAGAACTGGAAGATGGCATACATACTACTGCAGATAACCTCAAGAATATTGAGTTGGGATCGGCAGACGATCCGCGACCGACATTCGTCAGCGAACTGCTATCTGAAGAAAGGGTGGCTGCGTTAAAGGACGTGTTTCTACAGCATAGAGATTGCTTCGCGTGGAACTATTCCGAGATGCCGGGATTAGATCCAGAGATTGGGGTACATAAATTAGCAATATCCCCGGATATCAAGCCAGTCAAGAAGGCGCCGAGAAGGATGCAGCTCAAGCTTGAGATGAGCATCAACGCCGAAGTCAAGAAGCTGATCGATTCTGTATTTATCCAAGAAGTCCAATATCCTGACTGGATCGCCAACATCGTCCAGGTAATGAAGAAAAATGGGACGGTGCGCATATGCGTGGATTTCAGGGATCTCAATAAAGCCTGCCCGAAGGACGATTTCCCGGTACCGATAACCGAGCCAATGATAGATAACACGTCCACTCACGAGGTTTTCTCCTTTATGGACGGTTCATCAGGGTACAATCAGATAAAGATGCATCCCGAAGACCAGAAGCACACCGCCTTCAGGACTCCTTTGGGTATTTTCTGCTACAAGGTGATGCCCTTCGGTTTAAAGAACGCCGGTGCCACCTATCAAAGGGCCATGACAAAGATCTTCGATGATTTCATACATGAAATCGTCGAGTGCTATATCGATGATCTCGTAGTGAAGAGCATGTCATACGAAGAGCATTTAGAGCATCTGAAGACCGTATTTCAGCGCCTTCGGCAATATAATTTGAAGATGAATCCCCACAAATGCGCGTTCGGAGTCTCCTCGGGTAAATTCCTGGGATTCATCATCCGACACCGAGGTATCGAAATAGATCCATCTAAGATCAAGGCGATCATGGAAATGCCACCGCCAAGAACTCTCAAACAATTGCGGTCTCTCCAAGGGAAGCTCGCGTACGTCCGGCGGTTTATCGCCAACCTGTCAGGCAAGTGCCATCCTTACATCCACCTGATGAAGAAGGGAACCCCGTTCGTCTGGGACCAAAAATGCCAGGGCGCGCTAGATGAGATCAAGCAGTACATGCAGAACCCGCTGGTGTTAGCTACTCCAGTCAAGGGAAAGCCTCTTATTCTTTATACAACAACCCTTAAGAATTCCTTAGGCGCATTATGGGCACAAGAGAACGACCAAGGGAAGGAAAGAGCACTCTACTATTTAAGTCGAGTTCTACTGGGGGCAGAAAGCAACTACTCCCCCATTGAAAAACACTGCCTGGCGTTGATCTTCGCGATAACAAAGCTCAGGCACTATGCATTAGCGCATGAAGTCCGTCTTATATCAAAGGTGGACCCCCTAAAATATCTAATGTCGAAGGCCATATTGACGGGGAGACTCGCTAATTGGGCCTTACTCCTGATGGAGTTTTCAATAACCTATCAGCCTCTTAAGGCAGTGAAAGGCCAAGCCATTGCCGACTTCTTTGTTGAGCATCCAGTACCTGCCGGTTCTCCTCTAAATTGCGATTTGCCGGACGAACATGCATTTGACGCGGTCGACGGTGGTGATACCCAATGGGAACTTTATTTCGATGGAGCATCTTCCATGAAAAAGCGTAAACAAAGTACCCCTATAGTCGAGTCGGGAGTAGGCCTTATCTTCGTGACCCCACAAGGAGGGATAATGCGCTTTGCTTTCTCCTTAATGGAATCAAGGACGAACAATGAAGTCGAATACGAAGCTTTGATAGCGGGCCTAGAGATCGCCATTGACATGGGAATTGAAGACCTCCTTATATACGGGGATTCTCAACTGGTCGTCAGTCAAGTAAATGGTGACTACCAAACGTGCAAACCGGAGTTGGTGAAGTACGGCGAAAAGGTGCAACAACTGTTGACCCAAATTCCCTCCTATACTTTGGAAAGCATACCACACGCGGAAAATAGCAAAGCGGACGCGTTAGCTAAGCTCGCTAAAGAATTGGCTGACGAGAACCTCGATGACGTTAAAATCATGGTACAAAGCCGTCGAGTGCTCGCCCCAGCAGAAATATCCCCGGAATCATACGAAGAAAAGGGAGCGACTGAGCAGACGACCCTACAAATAAAAGACCGTGAGAAGGCTGAGGACTGGAGGGAAGTCTTCATAGACTACTTTAAGTCCCACCGAATGCCCGAAGAAGCGTCCTCAAGACATCAGCTCATGAAACGAGCTCTATCTTTCGCTTTCGTCAATGATACTCTGTATAAGAGGACGTTTGATTCCCTGTGGCTGAGATGTTTAGGACCTGACGAAGCAGAAAGAGTCGTTCAGGAAGTTCATGACGGAATCTGTGGTTCTCATCAAGCAGGCCCGAAGATGAAGTTAAAAATTAAACGGATGGGTTACTACTGGCCCACGATGATCCAGGACTGTCTCGAATATACGAAGCAATGCCACTCATGCTAAATCCACGGAGATTTCATCCACCAGCATCCGAATCCGCTACATCCAACGGTGGCTAGCTAGCCATTCGAAATGTGGGGGACTGATATAGTCGGCCATCGAACCAGCATCGTCCAGGGGACATCGTTTCATCCTGGCGACGACTGATTACTTCTCCAAATGGGCAGAAGCAGTACCGCTGAGGGAAGTGAGGACGGAGAATATCCTCCACTTTTCAAAACGCACGTCATTTATCGGTTTGGAACTCCACGGCGGATTATCTCCGATAACGGGCTAACCTACAAAAGCCATAAGATTAGCCGCTTCGCGCAACAGCATAATATAGACTAGAGATACTCCTCAGTTTATAATCCACGAGCTAACGGTCTGGCCGAGGCCTTCAATAAGACCTTGACAAAGATTATAAAAAAGACGGTGTCCCGAAATAAGAAGGACTGGCACGAGAGACTGCAAGAAGCTCTCTGGGCATATCGAACTATGTTCAAGACGGCCACGAACACGACGCCATACGCATTGGTATTCGGTACGGAAGAAGTACTCCCCCTCGAGATAGAGCTACCTTCTCTACGAGTGGCAGTCCACTGCGAGTTGACGAGCGAAGAAAATGCTCACCTTCGGCTAGAAGAGCTTGATGCCCTTGAGGAAACACGGCTCGTGGCACAACAAAACTTGGAGACTTACAAAGCAAAAATGATACGCTCGTATGAAAGATTGACCAGGCCGAGGACATTCCGCCAAGGCGAACTCGTGCTAGTGGTCAAAAGGCCTGTAATCCCCAATCGCGCCAAGCGGGGAAAATTCGAGCTGAACTACGAAGGACCGTATATCATAGACAAGGTCTACCAGGGTGGAGCCTATCTACTCATGGACATGCAAGGTGAAAGGCCTTTTAGGCCAATAAACGGCCGCTTCCTAAAGAAATACTACGCTTAATGAGCCACAGCCTAGGTCAATGATAGATGACGACGACTATGTCCGCTCGCTATCTTCCTAAGCTCAGACTTTATAAGCAGTAGCCGGCCTTCCCCTGAATGGACCGAAACGTCCTTAAACTAACGATGGACCGAAACGTCTTTAAACTAACGACGGACCGAAACGTCCTTAAACTAACGGCGGATCGAAACGTCCTTAAACTAACGGCGGATCGAAACGTTCTTAAACTAACGACGGACCGAAACGTCCTTAAACTACTACCGCAGTATCCTTAGGCTGACGAGATGAATAAAAAAAAAGAGAGAAAAAGAAAAAAAATATATAAATAAAAAAATAAAAACGGTATGTCCATAAGCAAAATAGGCACGGATGAAAACCCGAAAGGGCTCCGTGAGTAAAAACAGCAGGGCTATCGGCGAGTGTTCGTGAAAACCCGAAAGGGCACGACCTTGTAAAAAAAAATAGAGAAAAAGAATAAAAAAACGGTATGTCCATAAGCAAAATGGGCACGGATGAAAACCCGAGAGGGCTTCGTGAGTAAAAACAGCAGGACTACCGGCGAGTGTTTGTGAAAACCCGAGGCGCAACCTCGTTAAAAGACACTTACAAGATCCTCTCGACCTTGTAAAGAGAAACCACCCTCGTGGGATCCTTACGACTCACAAGGGAGCGACACACTTAGGGATCCCCACGATTCCTAAGGAGAAAATACATTTACGAGATCCTCACGACTCGTAAGGAGAACTCTCTTATGGGACCCTCACGGCTCATAAGATTTGAAAGTCTTAAGTTACAGAAACATAAACCTGTTCTTAAGCAAATCCCCCACAACCTTCGATATTGCCCTACAAGTGGCTCAATACTGACCCTTGTATACAATCCACGGGCGCGAATAAACATTTCCCCAGCAAAGTCCCACCCGTGACTAGGGATATGTCCACATGGTGAGCAACCCTTGTAAGTCCTCTCGACTTATGAGGAGAAGACCCTTTTTGTAAGATCCTTACGACTTGCAAGAGGACATGCACTTAGGAATCCTCACGATTCCCAAGAAGAAAACACACCTACAAGATCCTCACGACTTGTAGGGAGAAATACCTTTGTGAGACCCCTACGGCTCATGAAGTCAAAAGCCTTGGTCGACAGGACCCTTAACCCTGTTTACTAAGCCACCTTTGTTCAACATCAACAGAGGCAAATGATGATTCGCTCCTGGCAACATCCCAGTTATAGCGGTGCTGATGCCGAAATCGGTGTCTAAAATCCAAGCTTGCAGCGAAAAAGCTAGCGAGCCACACATGCATACGAAATAGCCGAAATGATGGGGCAACTTGCAATAAAAAGCAGCAAGTAAAAATGTATGCATGACAGATAGCCAAAATGATTGGGCAACTCGCAATAAAAAGCAGCGAGTAAATATAAAATAAATGGCCGAAATGATTGGGCACCGCGAAAAATGGCCGAAATGATTGGGCAATCGCGACCTCCGCGATATAAAAGCTGAAATGATAGAGCATCGCGGAAAAAGAAATAAAATTTAAAAAAAAGTTTTAATTTATGCCCTACAAGTGATGTTCCATCACACCCTGTATACAATCCAAGGGCATAAACAAAAAAGGGATCATACTTCTCCCCCAGGTTTCATCATAAGAAGAAGCAAAATCTCGACGGGCCGCGAATGACTTAGAGATCATCTCAGCACTCGTCTCGTAACAACGAACACGACTTCAAGCGAAACGGAACAGCGGCAACTCCCAAGTCCATGGCTCGGCGATATCCTGACCACCGAAAAGTCAAATCCCAACTCCATGAAATGCGAATACAATCAACGAAATTCCTGGTTACGTGGAACGCGGATAACGTCACTCTTTGACCCCGTGGAAAACGTCCAGAGTGGATCCTGGTCCTCGTAGAGCACAGCAGTGAACCCGTGTGAAGCATCCAGAGCGGAGCCTAGTCCTCGCCGAGCACGGCAGTGAACCCGTGTGAAGCATCTAGTGCAAAATTCCTGTTTACGTGGAACGCGGATAACGTCACTCTTTGACCCCATGGAAAATGTCTAGAGCAGATCCTGGTCCTCACAGAGCACGGCGGTGAACCCGTGTGAAGCATCCACAGCGGAGCCTAGTCCTCGCCGAGCACGGCAGTGAACCCGTGTGAAGTATCTAGTGCAAAATTCCTGGTTACGTGGAACACGGATAATGTCACTCTTTGACCCCGTGGAAAACGTCCAGAGCGGATCCTGGTCCTCGCAGAGCACGGCAGTGAACCCGTGTGAAGCATCTAGAGCGGAGCCTAGTCCTCGCCAAGCACGGCAGTGAACCCGTGTGAAGCATCTAGTGCAAAATTCCTGGTCACGTGAAACGTGGATAATGTCACTCTTTGACCCCGCGGAAAACGCCTAGAGCGGAGCCTGGTCCTCGCCAAGCACGGCAGTGAACCCATGTGAAGCATCCAGAGCAAACACCGGACTGTGGAGTCCTTAAAATCCACGGACTATGATGTCCTTAACCTCGACCGTAATGTCTTTAAACTAACAACCAACCACCCTGATTCTGTACTGATTCTATCTAGGTTTAAGGGTACATCTCTTCACTCCTTTGATGCCTGACGTTGTAATTCCTCAACGTCTTCAAAGAGGTGATGGGTCCCTGCAACCAAACATCAGACTGTGGAGTCCTTAAATCCACGGACTATAAGGTCCTTAACCTTGACCGTGATGTCTTAAAATTAACATCGGACTGTGGGGTCCTTAAATCCACGGACTATGAGGTCCTTAACCTTGACCGTGATGTCTTAAAACTAACATCGGACTGTGGAGTCCTTAAATCCACGGACCATGAGGTCCTTAACCTTGACCGTGATGTCTTAAAACTAACATCGGACTGTGGGGTCCTTAAATCCACGGACTATGAGGTCCTTAACCTTGACCGTGATGTCTTAAAACTAACATCGGACTGTGGAGTCCTTAAATCCATGGACTATGAGGTCCTTAACCTTGACCGAGATGTCTTAAAACTAACTTTGGACTGTGGAGTCCTTAAATCCATGGACTATGACGTCCTTAACCTTGACCGAGATGTCTTAAAACTAACTTTGGACTGTGGAGTCCTTAAATCCATGGACTATGATGTCCTTAACCTTGACCGCGACGTCTTTAAACTATGATGCCTTGAGCAACCCCTGACCCCGTGAAACACGAATAAGGGTGACCACATCCAGCACTTGCAAGTCCTCACGACCTGTAAGGAAGAAAAACTCTCTTCTGAGATCCGTACGACTCTCAAGGGAAAACCCGCTTAAGAATCCTCACGATTCTTAAGAAGAACTCACACCTATGGGATCCTCTCGACCCGTAGGGAGAAAAAACTCTTTATGAGACCCTCGTGGCTCATAAAATGCAAAAGTCTTAGGAAGCAGATCTTAACCCTGAATCCTAAGCCATCGCTGCCCTGCAAGTAGGCCAAGATAAATTGTCCGCAGAATACATTCAATAAAAGAGACACATTATTGAGAAGAAAAATGTATCTTTTATTCATAAACCAAAATGGATACAAAGTACAATTCATGAAAGAACAAAAGAAAATACTCTCATCTATGAGTATATACAAGAAGGAAGGAAAAGATACAAATGTTTCAAGCCGGCGGGCGATTTAGAAGCTTGGTCAGCTCATCCTGCTTTTGTTGGGCCACGGCCTCATGATTTAAGATCGCCAAAAGACGGGCCTCCGCCTGAGCCTGCTGGGCCTGATACGAAGCGAGCCGGCCTTCAAGCTCTTTCTCGGTGGCCTTATGAGCCTCGACCCTCTCACGAGTGAACGTAGCAGCTTTATCAAGAGTCACCACCTCCCTGATAGACTCTTGAAGCACCCGCCAGAGTTCGTACGCTTTGTTGGCCTTGGCAGTAAGACTCGCCTGAAGCTCGCTCAGCGCTTTAGAAGCCAGCTCCCTATCCGAGAATTTGCGGCCAAGCCTCCTCTCGCACGATGTCATGTTTGCCATGCACCCCGCTATCAGCCCCCGCAAGTCCGCCTTTGCAGCCATGACCTCCGAGGAAAGACGGGAACATTCAAGTGCATGCAAGCAAGCCTCCACCTGCCGACAGAACTCCACCCAGACTCGCACCACCTCTTCGCTATGGTAGGTGGCAAGAAAAGGAAGAGAACCGTTAGCCTCGGCAGCAAATGCTTCAGTTGTGGTTGCACTGCCAGCATGAAGCTCCTCGATCAAAGACGACAGGGAGACAAGGCTCAATTGGGCCAAGCGTTCTGAAGCTCGCAAAGCATAAGGGCCGGGCGGCATGACGACACGCGATTCCAACGCTATTGGAGCTGGCAAGGCTGTTCAGAGTTGAAAAATATTAGTAAGACTCTTAAGCAAAGGAACAAGTGAGGCTATACCGGAATGTCACTTACCTACGGTCATGCAAGTAGGAGCTGAGGGTTCCCCTGGCCCTTCGAGAACCTCGACCTCATCATCGGCCTCCAAAACTGTAGAGAACATCAATGTCAATACGCCAAATAACAATGATGCTATGAGAAGTGATGAACAACACTCACCTTGTCCAGACGAGAGGACGATGCGTTGAGGAGATATCGCCTGCGGAGCGGCCATTTCCAAAAGACGCTGGAAGGACTGCCGAGGAGATAGATCGACAATGGAGGCAGCCAGTCCACGCAATTCTGAAAAGACTAAAGAGTTCAGCTAACAGAAAGATTACTAGCTCAAAACGTGGAAGGTTACCTTCGACACTCCTCCCATTCTGAGCCGGGGGGATAGCAGCTTCAGCGGCCTCTGTCGTAACTTCAGGCTCCAACAAAGGGAGGGTAGTCCCGACTACCTCCATCTCAGCCTCTGGGCCACCTTCGGGAAGAGCCGTTGGAGAGGTAGCCTCCCCCAAAGGGGCAAGCACACCCTGATCAAGAACCGTCGCTGGAGGCTCTACCATAAGAGGAGCAACCTCATCAGCCCCCTCCATATCGAGCAATGCTTCATCGGGAATTTCGGCAGGCTTCAGCTTCAATGAGCCCGTAGGGAGCTCCCCCAGCGTCGAAGATTCTGCGCAATTCAAATAAGAATAAGGATACGCATATACAGGCGTAAATTATCTGAAAAAACTACAAAAAAGAACAACAACGTACCGATGCGCAAAGAAGCCCTCAATATGGCTTCTTCAAGCCGCTGCTCCTTCTCAAGGAGGCGTGCTCGCCGGGGTTCAAGGGTAGACTCATGGCCGCCGGTCCATAAAGAAAGTGCGTCCGCTGCGTCTTCTGAAGCGGCCTGCTTCAGGGCCCTTTCCCCCCATTCCTCCAAAGGACCGATAAACCGCCGCCGAATCCACGAAGGGTCTTCGTAAAAGATTACAGCGGGATAGGGCTTCTTCAGAACCCTGGCGTTATGAGACGCGTCTTTGGAACGCCGTATGGCCTCGGCCAACTGTGCGGCTTCCTCATCGGCCGAACTCGGGAAGAGAAGTCCAGCGTCTGACTCTTGCAAGGCCAATGGTTCGTCTTCAAGAATAGGCCCAGACTCCGCCAAAGAATCGAGCAAATTGGTGGCCGCTTTCCTCCACCGCTTAGACCCAGAGCCGGTCGCCGAGGATGACCGCTTCCTCCCCCGCGAAGCCTTAGGGCAGCGCCGACCCACATCGCCCTCAACACCCTCATCCCTATTACTCTCGCTCGGTGCCACAACCGAGAATGACACCGCCATTGTCGACGCCACGGGGGGCGGTGCTGCCACCGGCGGTGGTGCTACTACTGAGGCCCGTCTACCCCGCGATCGGGAACCCAGGGGCATACCAGCTGTTGGAGTAAGGTCTACCCCTGACTCCCCTGGAATGAGCGCGGTGCCAATCTCCCTCAGAGGGAAGCGGACCGGAGCCCTCGGTCGCAGCTTAGCTCCCGGAACCTGAGGAGGGGCATCATGACCAAGAAGCCCCTTCTTTCCTCAAGAATAATCGGGTTGACTCGATGGAGATACCAACCCGTGAAAGATCCCATGCACCGGGGCGTATGCTCAGCTTCAGGGATCATAAAATTGGAGCCGGTGTTCAACCTCACGAAATGATGTGCGGCATCGCGAAAGGCATCAAGTGAAGGGACCGGCGCAACGATGAAACCTTCAAAGGGAACGCCCTGATCGTATCCAAGCTGTCGGGCGAATCGATGCGGGTTGTACCGCATGAAAAGAGCTGCACTGTCCTGGCGAAACACCAAGTATCCCGGTCTAATTGTATACAAGTGCGCGGCCTCCCGGGGCTTCAAAGAAGGTGCGTTGTCTTTCGATTGGTCCCAGAGTTGTTGAACTAGACCTGAGGGAGTAGACAAGACCCGATCATTAAAAACCAGCCCGCCAGCGGCGGGCTGAGGAGAAATCAGCACCCGAATAGCCCCGAATTGAGTCGGGTCGGCGGCAGAAGCACCCACCAATCGCATAAGTCGCGGGAAAGGATAGGCGTCGTAAAACGCGGGCCTCTGATGCATAGCGAAAGCCCCCAGCACATGCATTTTGACCCAGGACGTGAAATAATGAAGCGAAAAGTTTACTACATCCACGCCGGGAGTAGAGGTATTAGCTGCAGTGCCCAACCCATGATAAAGGTGCGCCAAGGCCGGGATGCCGATGGCCAACCGTGTCCCCTCAGCGATACGATAAGCCGGGTAGATAACCGAAGCTCTCATAAAGCGACGATGCATGGGGATGACAAACCAACTAAACCAGACACTAACAAACCCCACGAAGAACGTCTCCTCATCCATGCCGGGAGCAGCAATGGATTCAAAAGACGTCAGCGACATAATAGGGATGTAGTACTGTGGTAGATCCGATTCAGTGGTCGGCAGCTTCTTCGGACCAAACCCAAAGGGGTCTCTAATGTTGGCGAACTTCGGGGCTGTCTTCGACAAGACGTCCTCGTGAAGGAAACGAGCAATGAAGCTCTTGAAAGTAACACCCTGCTCTTCGGATTCGGTGAATAATCGGTCGAAGATACCTAGCGCCTTGATCAAACTGGGACGCTTGTGGCGGACGGCATTCTCAGCAGACAGGCCGTCAACCGGGGCAGGCTCAAGCTCAAAGATGTACTCGTCAGAGGGCAGCAACTCCTCATACAGACTACCCCTGATTGGCAACCCCGAGATGTCATAGAATTCTGCCAGAGAGATCGAGACCTCGCGATCTCCTAGAATGAAAGTGTTGGTGGGAAGATTCCATTGGTTCAAGAACTCCTTAACCCACCAAACATGCGGAGATTGGTAGTGAAAAAGCGACGCATATATCACCTGGCAAAGCCTGACCTTCTGCAGCCGTGCACGATGGGCAGAAAGGATGTAGCGAGCCCAGAGAAGGTAGCCCGTAGGGTGTCGAGGAGTGAGCCCTATCTTATAAATTTGCCCCCACGGGTGGGCCTCACCCTGGCAAATACGCCGCCCCAAGATATCTATAGCCGGGATCGGGTGGTTCGGGATACCGGTCGTCGAAGGCTCGAGCCTCCCTGTTGGAGTCCAGTTGGGCATCTCCACAGCAAAAACCGTTCTCGGAGGGTCCATCGGCAAGAATGGGAAAGTAGGCTATGTTGGTATTGCGCAAAGGAAACTCCGGCGACCCCGGATAATATGACTGTACCAAATTCCCCATAGAAGCAAGTTGGTGCAGCTCGGGTCATGAGCCCGGATCATCGCCATCACTTCCTCATCGGATGGTGATTGAGGAAAAGTGGCCTCCGAACGAGTAAAGGGAAAACACGGAGCAGAAGCCATCGCACCTGAAATCGAATGAAAGAAGACCGTTAAAAGCAAAGTCAGCAATATATATCCATGCATGAACATGAAGACTGGTTGAAGAAAACAACAGTAGACTTTTTTTTGGGACCATTGGCTACAAAACACATGGGCCCCACAGAATCAAGATGACGGCTCGTTAATAATGAGACCAAGCAGTTGCAATAAGACAAAGGGGATACCCTCATTAAGTAAAAAGTAGGTTTCAAGTGGCCCTGCACATCCTCTAGAAGACAAATCTACCTCGGACTCTACAACAAATCAAACGGGATCGAAGGAATTAAATTCCCACAGAAGATATCATTGCAAACTTCTATTCCATTAATTGCAGAAGGACAACCTCGGGCCAAGAGACCCTAAGAAGCCTCCATGTGAAGAAACCAAGTTCTTCATAGGAATTAAATTCCTTATTAAGAAAAGGGAACTAAATTCCCAAAAGCATTTTTTCTGTGAACGAGGTTAAGCTCCATGGATTATCACCATTATTTCCCTAAAGATCATCTAAACCCTAAGAGATCTACTTTTGAAGGCTAAAATGGTTTCATACTTTGGTTAAAAAGCTTGAAGAAAAATGGGTTCTTTGTTTAAAAAAAAGGGTAAAAACCCTTGTTTTGGTTTTAAAATCCAGAGGAATGTGAAAATTCATCGTTTGTTCAAGGACATTACCTGAGGAAAAGAGTCTTTCTAAACAGAGTTAAACTCTGAAAAGGTTTCAAGGCAGAGAACTAAGCTCTGGAAGAAGAGAATTAAATTCTCAGAAAAGTTTGCAAAAGGAGGAAGACAGGCAAAGTGGAGGCGTCTCTGAAATGACCCCAATATTTATAGGAGGTGATGGAAACGCTTCATCTCCCCAAATTCCTAGAGGAATCCGATGGTCACAAAAAGTGACAGCGTTGCACTCACGTGCAGACACGTTAGAACAACGCTGTGGGGGCATTTGTTTCCTGATTTAAAATCAGGAAAGCCTATGGAAGAAGCATCACGTGCTAGCACGTGACCAGCAGTCACGTGTTGGCACGTGACATTTAAAAGCAGTGGCAAAGGCACATCAGTTCCTGATCAAATCAAGGAAAAGGCTTCAGAAAAGGTCACGTGCTCACACGTGACCAGGGGTCACGTGTTGGCACGTGACGGCTGAACAGCGGCTAGGAGACAAAGCGCAGAAAGCAGAGGAAAGCTCGTTCCAAGAGGTCACGTGCCTACACGTGACCAGGGGTCACGTGACCAAGGGTCACGTGGCCACACCTGACCGGCTTTCAAAGCCTATTTATTTAACAGAATCAAATTCTGAAGAGATCATTCAAATCTTTCCAAAGGAAAATGATTATTTGGAACCGATTGAACTAAAAATTTAAAGGTGATTAAATATCACCTATCTATGGATAAATCTTGAACTTGGAAAGATTTCCCCTTAAAATCTAATCGAAATAACAAAGGAAAATCTTTGGATTTAAAATCCAATGGTGAATAAAATTCACCTAATAATCCAAAGGTCCAAACGAATAGTGAATACAAATCAAATCTCTCAATAAAAGATTCATCAAAACTAATTGATTCTGCTTCTTCTCCTATAAATAGGAGCCAAGAGACACACAGAGGGAGAGAGATATACAGAGATCGATACATAGAGAGAGAGAGAAATAGAGCCTTGAGACTTTGGAGGAATTTGGATCTTCTGCAAAAGAAAACCTTAGGTAAGAAGGGGGAGGCTTTCAAGAAAAAAGAGAATTTAATTCTCAAAAGAGTTTAACTCTGATATTAAAAAAAGAACTTAGTTCTCTCTTTAGTAGAGGATCTGCAAAGTGCACATCTCCCCATGAATAGAGAATTTAATTCTCATTGTGTTGAGATCCTGCCATGCAGATCCAAAGCATAGAGAGGGAATGAAAGTTCGAGGATTTAATCCTCGCAGAATTATAGGAATTTAATTCCTTTGAGATGAATTAGGGTTTAACCCTATATTGTAGGAATATAATTCCTTCAGAATGAACAGAATCAGGGTTTAACCCTAGTTAAGAACTTAGTTCTGTTAAAATAACAGGAATCTAATTCCCTTAAGAAAGAAGAAATTAGGGTTTCACCCTATGACAGAATCTAATCCCTCAGAATATAAATTAGGGTTCAACCCTATCTAAGAGTAATTCTCTAAAGAAAGAGGGAATTTAGTTCTTTTAAAGTTATTATTAGGGTTTAACCCTATGACAGAACTCAATTCTTCACATATATGAGGAATTTAATTCCTACAGGAAAATCAGAGTTCAACTCTATCAGAGAATATAATTCTGTAGAAGACAATGGGGATTTAATGAAGAATTTAATCAGAAATTGCAAAGAGGCAGGGTCACGTGCTACCACGTGACCCCTGGAAAGATCCACAGAGAGGGGCTTTCGAGGCAATGCCTCACGTGACCCACGTGACCCTTGGCAGAAGCTTTAACACGTAAACAATTAAATGCCCATCACGTGACAGCATGTGATGTTCCAAAGTATTCACCACTCTCGGCAGAACAAATAAAGGGGAGGGCGCCCTCACGTGTTACCACGTGACCCCTCTCACCTTAGTGCCTAACGCTAAATTGGACCCTCTGAATCCAGTGTTTAACACTGTTTTGCCTTAGTGTTCAACACTAACCGAAGAGCCTTTCTTGCAGTGTTTAACACTGAATTTCTTAGTGTTTAACACTAAATTAAATCTCTGTTAACAGAGTTTAACATTAATTTTCTTAGTGTTTGACACTAAATTAAAATCTCTGTCACCAGTGTTTAACACCGATTATCTTAGTGTTTGGCACTAATTTGAGATCTCTGTTGCTAGTGTTTAACACCGATTTGTTTTAGTATTTAACACTAATTTGAACCCCCTGTTGCTAGTGTTTAACACTAATTTTAGCCCAATTGGCTAAGTGTCTAGAGGCAAAGCCTCTCCTCTAATGGACCGACAGAGAGCCAATATCCTAAATATGATTGGACTTAGCCCAAGCCGGCCATAAGTCCTCAATTCAAATTCAACTGAGCCAATGGGCTCATAATATAATTAATTGGTCTTGGTTCCAAATTGGGTCAAAGATTATTTAATCTAGCTCGGTTTAAGGGTACATCTCTTCACTCCTTTGATACTCGGCGTTGTAATTCCTCAACGTCTTCAAAGAGGTGATGGGTCCCGATGACCACATATTGATACGGACTGTGGGGTCCTTAAACACATGGACTATGAGGTCCTTAACCTTGACCGTGATGTCTTAAAACTAACGACAGACTGTGGGGTCCTTAAACCCATGGACTATGAGGTCCTTAACCTTGACCGAGATGTCTTAAAACTAACTTTGGACTGTGGAGTCCTTAAATCCATGGACTATGACGTCCTTAACCTTGACCGAGATGTCTTAAAACTAACTTTGGACTGTGGAGTCCTTAAATCCATGGACTATGATGTCCTTAACCTTGACTGCAACGTCTTAAAACTAATATTGGACCGCAATGTCCTTAAACTACCTATGGACCGCAACGTCCTTAAACTACCTACTGACCGTGATGTCACTAAACTAAACAACAGGGCTCCCTTAATTGCTCTATTGTTGGATCTAAACGATCCCGTTAAGTTGATCTTAGTCTGAAAATTGGACTAACGTATCCTTAACAAATGTTTAAGTCGATCTTAGTCTTGAATGAGGCTAATGTATCCTTAAACCCAAGCCCCCAAACCCAAATCTAAGATAATACGGATTTGGACTAGTCCACGCCCTACGGGCGACGACATAACTCAGTCTCCGTATACGGTCCACGGGCAACCAAACATAAAATAAACACACACAACACGAAGTGACCATCTGGAGAAGGAGAAAGTGATTACCGCGATGCGGTAGCGTAATTAACTGCAGGGGCTTGCGCCTGCAGGGAAGAGCGTCCCCATAATAAAAAACCCCTCAAGCGAGGGGGAATCTGACGAAGTCTTCTACATCGAACCCATCCGTTTAAACCTTCGATATACGGTGCCATAAATCAACTTGGCATCTTCGGAGAGGTAGACGGATAGCACCAATTAGCATCTGCCCCGAACCTCAGGCGAGACGACCACGCGTCGCGCCGTCGTTCGGAGGGGAACAGTATATACTATTGCTCAATGTACCTGATCCAATCAGAACTTGATTAAGGTGAATGTTTACAAAATTACTTACAAACGCAAATTCATAACCTTCTTTAGAAACTAAAGATACAGAAATGATAATACAATTTGCATTGGGTACAAAAAAGCAATTACGTAAAACCAAAACATGTCCATCTGACATTCCCAGGTGATAATCCCCCACGGCCTCAGCATCCATGCTAGCTCCATTTACAACTTTGAGGGTCATTTCACTTGCTTTCAAAAACCTACGCTTTCTCAACGCCTGCAAAGAATTACAGATATGAGATCCTGATCCGGTATCTAATACCCAGGACGTAGAGTTTATTGATAGACAGTTTTCAATAACATACACACCTGAAGCTGAAGCCGCGACCTGCTTCAGATCCTGTGTTCTGGCCTTCCAAGCCCTGCAATCTTTCTTCCAGTGTCCACTCTTGTGACAGTAAAAGCATTCTTCCTTATCCACAAGCTTTCCCGCTACCTTTGTTGCCTTTTCCTTTCCCTTCGTATTCACTTTACTAACACCGCCCCTTGGTTTGGCGGGGGTTTTCTTCTTCTTTCCCTTGGCTTTCGCCTTGGACCTAGAAGAGAAAGATCCTCCTACAAACAAAAGTGGATGTTTTCCTACCTTTCTGTAGGATGCCCTCTGCACTCCTCAGCATGTTGAGGAGTTCTGAAAGTTTAACTTCTTTTTCCTGTAAGTTGAAGTTCAGGATGAACTGGGCGTAAGTGGAAGGAAGGGACTGGAGAATCAAGTCCGTATAGAGCTCATTCTCCAACGTGGTCCCAAGGTCCACGAGCTCCTCTATGTATCCAATCATCTTAAGCACGTGTTCCGCTACCGATGATCCGACGGCCAATCTTGCCGAAAACAACTTCTTCGACACTTCGTATTTGGCGATACGAGATTGCTCTCCATACAGTTCTTTTGTATGGAGAAATATGGATTCGAGATCCATATTCTCTTGCCTCCTCTGATGTTCGTTGTCCATAGAGGCAAGCACGAGACACTTGGCCTTCGCGCAGTCGATTTCCCAGGTCTTACGGATTTCCCTATCCGCGACGCTGGTTTTGGGACCTAGGACAGGGGGAGCTTTGGTGGTAAGAAGATATCCTAACTTGTCATAAGTGATTGCCATTTTGACATTCCTGAGCCAATCTTTGTAGTTTGGCCCTGTCAGTATGTTTTTATCTAGTAGTAACTTAAGTCCAGTCATGATGTTTGGTCGCTGCAATTAGGAGAGAGAGAAGAAACACTTTAGCATGATGCTCTTGTAAGTTTAGAGTGGTTTTTAATTTGTCTAAACAGGATGTCTCCCACTGTCTCTCGAATCCCTCCTCAAACCATAAAGGAAGAACTAGTCGGGATCAATCTCACCGTACAATACTTGCTTAACCGTTCAGCCAGGCCAGTGTCGGTATTTCGAGGGAGATTTTCCAACGCTTTTGCGAAGTTCCTTAATTAAGTAACCTCTTTTCCCTGGGGGCGTAGCCCCTCTAACACCTTTCTAGACACCTACTTGGTTTATAGCATTGATCGTTAAGTGAGAAATTTCCCGAGGAGTAGCATATACTCACAGTAGGATCGGAATCCAAATATCATCGCGTGACAAAACTGAAGGAATCCTACCAGAATCATCACACTCCAAATGGTATGCAACGCTAGCAAGTTTCAGTTCTTTTGAAACTCCCGATGTGGATTTTTGCCCCATGCTCTTATGACCTTGACTTTGGCCAACAAATCATAAGTCACATGTCAAGTTCTATCCGTCATTCTTCAGGTTAATTTGAGCCCACCCGCACATACCCTTGACTTTGGTCAACAAGGTAGAACGACTGCCCCAAACCAACACATCTATCTATGCTGCACATGAATACCCAATAGCTACCAATCACTATGCCTTGACTTTGGCCAACAAACATAGCTTGAATACTTATTGACCATTCATGTGAAACGACGGAGGGCTACGAATGGTTTTAGCAAAACCGTGAACGTAGTGAACTTGATATAATCGATGGAACGAGATGGCTTTCAAAAGGAGTGGTTCAAGCTCCGCATTTAAAAGTTTGGTTTTGAAAAGAACCGAGTGGTTTTCAAAGTGTTCCAACGACTTTTACTTGGTTTATTTTTTTCTTGCGTTAATTCTAATGCGTCCCATCATTTAATCCTACCATTGCAGAAAACAACGAAAATATGACGTACGCTTATGCCATCCGCATTCGCCACGGGGTCCCGTCATCACCCGTTAGGTTACTTAACTAACGACAGAGCGGGGGCTGGACTAGCGCGGATGAAAAACATAAGCAACGCCTAAATAGATATCGTATAGATATATATAAACATTCGTCACATGCAATGATAGCCATTCCAGATCACAGATGAATACATTGGATATACTAGGAATCCGCAATTCGTACGAGCCTGTAACGAAGAGCGGATTACACGGTCGCGATGAATAGCCAAACCCCACCCTAGACCCCTACGGGTGCGGCAAACTACCCGCCAAGTATCCGAAGTGAAGCAACCTCCCTCAACAATATGAGTAGGCCACTCGGCACTTCGAGGTACCCGGTAGTTTGTGCACCCCACCTTGGGTCTATCCTAGGAGCAAAAACAGTAAAAAGAAATTATACAATAACGGCTACAACCCCGACCCGGTTGTGCGGCCATAAAAATAATATTACATCAATTTACATATTACAAGAATTGAAAGAATAAGAAAACTCTCATCTCACAACCCCCCGGCTATTCATCCGCGACAATCCAACGAATTCATATACACAAACCATCAACATTACAGATCACAGATATGTATAACCCCACTAATCGACGTATAGTGATTAGCAGACGTTCAATACATATATCACATCACAAATATAACCCATTAGCCAAAGTATAAAGAAGTTCGATAAAAAATATGGATTTGTGACCACCCTAAAAACCAACTTGTTCTCTGTAAAATCTGGGTGGAAACAAACTACATTAAAAATCCTAAAACCACAACAGAAGAACACTGTAAGGAAAATGAACCACGGCCGAGTCAACTCGGCCGCGGATCCGCGGAAGGAGCAAGCTTCTGCCGCGGATCCACAGTGAGTCGGCCGAGTTAGTGGATCGTTTTCCTTGTACGTTCTGTAAAAACCCTGAGCCGATTTTTGAAGTATGATTTATTACTTTTAGAGCAGAAACAAAAATCGACAGAAACTTAGGGTTTTGAAAAATAGTTTTGCGATTTTTTCCGATCGAAGTTCTAGATACTTTGCTAACTAGTTAGTTTGTGTTTAGCTAGGCTCTGATACCACTGTAAGTCTACGTTGCCCACCCCGGTGCTTGCGGGAAGGCGGAAAACGTTATGAAAAATCGGATTTTTACAACACTAGGCAACATGGACTATGTAAAGGAGGGATCTTTGCTAAACAAAACTAACTACAAAGCTAAAGAGAGTTTAGGTACTCGGAAAGGGGATTATACCTAGGTCTTCAAGTCCTTCTCTTCTTGCTCCTTGGAGTGAAAGAACGGATCGTCTCGTCTCCTTCTCTTGCCGAAGAAAGATCCACCCGAGGGCCTCTACCTTTGGCTCCAACTTCAAACTAGAAGTAACTAAGGTGCTTGGTGTGCTAAACCTAGGACCTTAGAAAGAGTAGAGAGTATTTTTGAGGGTTTTATCTCAAGCTCAAGAGGTTCTCAACTTATGAGAGGGGAGAGCTAGAGAGAGAGGAAGAGGAGGAGAGAGAATGAATATGATAGAATGAGACAGCTTTTTACAACCATAACAATATATGTGAATTATCAAATTAATAATATTAATCCAAATGAAAAAGGTGATGGTTGGTTTGATGAGACCATTATCATATCACATTAAATGGTTTTTGCAAAGATCAAAGAGTATCTTTGATGTGTAATGATGATGGTCAAAGTTTCAACCATGGTCAACTAGTCAACCTTGGTCAACAAGTCAACAAACCCAACCATGACACAATTTCATTTAATTAATATTATTAATTGATATATCACAAATTCATTAGGATTTGGAAAAAGACGACTGTCAACCGTGCATACGCACCCGTTCCAAAACCCTAATGAAAATCCTCTTCCTCTGCCTCAATCAACTGTGCATGCACACCCACACTCGTGTTCCGAGGAACACGAATACAAATAGATAAAACCAATCCCAAATCATATATTAGGATCCGGCTTAAACCAAAGCCCGCTAGTATAAGCTGTCCGGACACCAAACGTGCACAAGTGTGCGGATGTGAACGAACCCCGTCGCAAAACCATGCGACCTCTACTCATTTTGTCTAAAGGCGAATAACCCTCTGTGTGGGACTCTAAAGACTCGACACTACGCTGGCAGTGGGTTTAACCACAGACCGCAAGCGGCACTAGCTGTACGTAACGGTCCCCAGGTAGATGCCGATAAGAAGACTGACGAGCAAATCCCATCTGAACTCCTACTGAGCCTGAATGTGACAGTCTCCGTACAGTCCGGTATGTTCGTCTAAGAATATCGCATGGAGGGCCTAGGGGGTGGTAAACGTTAGTCCCCTACTAGCGGTACAAGTCGTGTCGGAGTGTAGCCCAGAACACCTGAGATAACACTGGAAACCTACCAGTCTATCTCGCTTGCCCTGGCCAGGGACTTTGTGTAATGGCTCTCCTAGACACAGCGCGATATCAACCCCCAATACCGGGAGAGACGAATCCTGTCTAACCGTCACTGCCTCCAAGTGCTTCGGGACTGCACCCAAAAACTACCTGTTTGCACGACTCCTTTGAGCCGTGGTAGGGTAGTAATCAAAGTACAGTGGGAACACACTCGAGGTGAAGTGACAGTGTCAAGTCAACGGACTAAGCTGTACACATGTCACCTGGGAACTGATAACTGACGATAGGTATAATACCAACCAACAGTTCCCTACGAGTCATGTCCAGTGTACTCGTAACCTAACGAGCACCCGTATACTATCCCAAGTACGACGTACTGACGGCTGTGGGACAGACCGTCTCCCGAGCTGGGATGAGAAGCGCATACGCTAGTCTACTCCGGAGTATCGATGCCCTGTCTCGATAGTCCTGCGACTAGGGACCTGCATAAGGATGTGCTTATAGATTACCCAGCCCCCACGAGTGTGACTGCCATCACAACGCTGGTAATCAAGCAAAGATCCTAAGGGCTCCACTAATGTGTAAAGGCGATATGCTAAAAGAAACACATGCACACATTAAAGCAGAAACAAACCAAGTAGCATACTACCATTTTGAGCAAGAAAGTCAATACAAGGTCAATATCCCAAGCTTCAATCAAGTAATATACAATCCAGTATGATAAAGTAATGGCCTCTAGGGCATATACACTAACAATCTCGACGGCCATGTCTACAGCCTAGAGTACAACAATGGCGTTCCTCCTCATTCCAGCAGGATTTATACGCGAAAATCAATCTCGGAGCCACGGCAAAGTCCCTAGTTCCAAGTCTTGACGGGCACATCTACAGCCTAGAGACCCACGACAGCGTTCCTCCTCATTCCAGCAGGATTCGGACGGGACATCACCAATTGGAGCTATGGCAAAGTCCCTAGTTCTAAGTCTCGACGGCCACATCTACAGCCTGGAGACCCACGATGGCGTTCCTCCTCATTCCAGCAGGATTCAGACGCGAAAATCAATCTCGGAGCCACGGCAGAGTCCCTAGTTCCAAGTCTCCGCGGCCACATCTACAGCCTGGAGACCCACGACAGCGTTCCTCCTCATTCCAGCAGGATTCGGACACGACATCACCAATTGGAGCCATGGCAAAGTCCCTAGTTCTAAGTCTCGATGGCCACATCTACAGCCTGGAGACCAACAACGGCGTTCCTCCTCATTCCAGCAGGATTCGGATGCAACGTTAACAAAGCGGAGCCATGGCAAAGTCCCTAGTTCCAAGACTCTACGGTCCACAGACAACCTAGAGTCAACTAATGACCTCCCCGCCGGATCAACGCTCCGTCTCTGAAACAAGTCAACCGACCTCCAGGGAAATCAATGTCCTTGGCAAAAACCTCAATTCAGGGAAATCAGCGTCCTTGACGAGAGCACCTTGATTCGCGTCGACCCGCAGAGAAATCAGCGTCTTTGCAGGAATACCTCAATTCGTCTCAACCCCAAGGAAATCAGTGTCCTTGGCAACCTCCTCGATTCAGGGAAATCAGCGTTCTTGACGAGAGCACCTTGATTCGTGTCGATCCGCAGAGAAATCAGTGTCTTTGCAGGAATACCTCGATTCGTCTCAACCCCAGGGAAATCAGTGTCCTTGGCAAAACCTCGATTCGCGTCGACCCGCAGAGAAATCAGCGTCTTTGCAGGAATACCTCGATTCGTCTCAACCCCAGGGAAATCAGTGTCCTTGGAAACCTCCTCGATTCAGGGAAATCAGCGTCCTTGACGAGAGCACCTCGATTCGCGTCGACCCGCAGAGAAATCAGTGTCTTTGCAGGAATACCTCAATTCGTTTCGACTCCAGGGAAATCAGTGTCCTTGGCAACCTCCTCGATTCAGAAAAATCAGCGTCCTTGATGAGAGCACCTTGATTCGCGTCGATCCGCAGAGAAATCAGTGTCTTTACAAGAATACCTCGATTCGTCTCAACCCCAGGGAAATCAGTGTCCTTGGCAAAACTTCGATTCGCGTCGACCCGCAGAGAAATCAGCGTCTTTGCAGGAATACCTCGATTCGTCTCAACCATAGGGAAATCAGTGTCCTTGGCAACCTCCTCGATTCAGGGAAATCAGCGTCCTTGACGAGAGCACCTCGATTCACGTCGACCCACAGAGAAATCAGTGTCTTTGCGGGAATACCTCGATACGTTTCGACTCCAGGGAAATCAGTGTCCTTGACAACCTCCTCGATTTAGGGAAATCAGCGTCCTTGACAAGAGCACCTTGATTCGCGTCGATCCGCAGAGAAATCAGTGTCTTTACAGGAATACCTCGATTCGTCTCAACCCCAGGGAAATCAGTGTCCTTGGCAAAACCTCGATTCGCGTCGACCCGTAGAGAAATCAGCGTCTTTGCAGGAATACCTCGATTCGTCTCAACCACAGGGAAATCGGTGTCCTTGGCAACCTCCTTGATTCAGGGAAATCAGCGTCCTTGACGAGAGTACCTCGATTCGCGTTGACCTATAGAGAAATCAGTGTCTTTGCAGGAATACCTCGATTCGTTTCGACTCCAGGGAAATCAGTGTCCTTGGCAAATACCTCGATTTAGGGAAATCAGCGTCCTTGACGAGAGCACCTTGATTCGCGTCGACCCGCAGAGAAATCAGTGTCTTTGCAAGAATACCTCGATTCGTTTCGACTCCAGGGAAATCAATGTCCTTGGCAAATAGCTCGATCAGTGTCCTTGACGAGAACATCTCGATTCGCGTCGACCCGCAGAGAAATCAACGTCTTTGCAGGAATACCTCGATTCGTTTCGACTCCAGGGAAATCAGTGTCCTTGGAAAATACCTCGATTCAGGGAAATCAGCGTCCTTAACGAGAACATCTCGATTCGCGCCGACCCGCAGAGAAATCAGTGTCTCTACAGGAATATACAACGTCAGCAAAGCGGACCCGCGGCAAAATTCCCAGTTCCATGACTCAGCGGTGCACAGACAAACCAAAGTCAACCCTCGACCTCCCTGTTGAGGCAATGCTTTGACTCGGGAGTAGGTTAACTCATCAATCACTTATGAGTCCTCTCGACTTGTAAGGAAGAAAATTCTCTTGTGAGATCCTTACGACTCTCAAGAGAAAACACACTTAGGAATCCTCACGATTCCTAAGGAGAAAATACACCTATGAGATCCTCTCGACTCGTAGGGATAAAAAAATCTTTATGAGACCCTCACGGCTCATAAAGTTTAAAAGTCTTAGACAGCAGATCTGAACCTGTTTCCTAAGCCATCGCTTCTTATCTCGATTCAGGGAAATCAGCGTCCTTGGCGAGAACCTCTCGATTCATTTCGACCCGCAAGGAAATCAGTGTCTTTGCGAGAATCTCTCGATTCGTCTCAACTTGCGGGGAAATTATTGTCCCTATGCATAAATAAAATTCTTATAATATCCTTACAATTCTCAGGAAAAAATGCACTTAGGAGTCTTCATGACTCCTAAGGAAAAAAGAAACCTACGAGGTCCTCACGACTCGTAGGGAGAAAAGCCTTTGTGAGACCCTCACGGCTCATAAAGTTGGAAAGTCTTAGGCAACAGATCCTAACCCTGTTTCCTAAGCCATCGCTACCTTATAAAGAGTTCAAGATGAACTATTATCTACCATCAATGGGCTACACTTGCCAAAGCGACATGCCACTTAAATGGAGAAGTTACTCATGAGCATATAAACTACTTCACGCCAGAGTAAGACATAAAGAAATGGAAGGGTGCGGCTCATGGGGCTGAGGGTTTGGAACTATATCTCTTAAGAGTCGAGATTTGAGTCAACGATAAATGACGACGCTTGTGTCCGCTCGTTATCTTCTCAGATCAAGATTCTGAAAGTTATATACCAACCCAAAACCGGTCATACGCTATGAATTACTCTGCACTACTTCACCCACGTATATACTTATGTGGGTAAATTAGTGGGAGGCATTTGTTCCCGCCAAAAAAAATTTTTTGCGCAAAAGAGTCCAAGGTATTAAATGGCAGCGATACGTTTAAGAAAATGCGAACCAGTATTTTCCAGGCTGTATTTTGATAGACTCCCGAATAAGAAACAGCTAAATTCTGATGGTATCGAAAGCATCTCGAAAAAGCCTTCGATTTGATATATTATGGACTTCATGTTTCATCCGGGATCAAACGTTATGAGCAAATATGCTATGCACGTATAATCTAAGGAAGAAAATGCAAACCAGTATTTTCCGGGCTGCATTTTGATAGATTCCCGAATGAGAAACATCTAAATTCTGATGGTATCGAAAGCGTCTCGAAAAGGCCTTCGATTTGATATATTATAGGCCTCATAATTCATTCGGGATCAAAAGTTATGAGGCATCACGTGCCCACACGTGACCGAGCATCACGTGCGGACACGTGACCATTTACAGGCAAAGCCTTGAAGCACTGAATAAAATAAATAATTAATCAGTGAGGTCACGTGTCAACACGTGATGGGCCTTTAAACCCACTGAAAAAAATTAAAGGTATAATAAAATAACAAGGGAAAACCCCAATGGGGCATCACGTGCCAACATGTGACCAAGGGTCACGTGCTGACATGTGATAATTACTAAGTTCTTTAACACAACAGAATGAAATTCTGGTCAAATGCTTAATCAGGGGGTCACGTGCCAACACGTGATGGGTTCCTAAAGATCTATGAAATAATAAAATTAAATTCTGATTAAGGGAAATCAAAGATCCTAACTGGGAAAGTATTTATTTAAATCTTTCCAAACAAAAGAGGACTATGCTCTGTAAAGTAGAGCACCGTTGGATTAAAAATACAATGGTGATTAAAAAACCACCAATTTATGGAAAGATTTTATACAAGGAAAGATTTCCCTAAATTTCACCAAAAATAACAAACAGAATATCTTTTGGATTAAATATCCAATGGTGAATAAAATTCACTGAGTGATCTAAAATATTATATTAGTTATGAAAAACAAACAAAATCTTTCAATGAAAAATTAACTAAACAAATTGATTCTTTTCCATCTCCTATAAATAGGAGCCAAGAAGAGAAGTAAAAAAAGGATAGAATTTTGGATCTTGAAATTTTCAAAGGGGAAATAGCAGAGAGAAAAGAAAAGAGAATTTAATTCTCAAGAAAGAAAACCCTAGGTGAGAAAGGGGAAAAGGATCAAAACTTCAAAAAGAGAATTTAATTCTCAATCTAAGAGTTTAACTCTTCTGCAAAAAAATAACTTAGTTCTTCCTCTGGTTGAAGATCTGTAGAAGAAAATCTCCCCATAGGTTGAGAATTTAATTCTCATCGGGTTGAGATTCTGCCATACAGATCCAAGACTTAGAGAGAGAATTGAGTTTAGAGAATTTAATTCTCCCAAATTCACAGGAATTTAATTCCTCCAAGATAAAACTAGGGTTTAACCCTATATGAGAATTTAATTCTCTCAAACTCACAGGAATTTAATTCCTTCAAGATAAAATTAGGGTTTAATCCTATATGAGAATTTAATTCTCTTAAAAGTTATAGGAATTTAATTCCTCCAAGACAGAACTAGGGTTTAACCCTATATAAGAATTTAATTCTTTCACATACATTGAAATTTAATTTCTCTAAAAATATAATTAGGGTTTAACCCTACAGAGAATTTAATTCTTAAAAAAAATTAAAAAAATAGACTTGAAAGATCTCCATGCATATAAAGAATTAGGTCACGTGTCCCCACGCGACCCCTGAAAAGATCCTCCAAAAATAAAGGAAAAAGCTTTGAGGCAAAGCCTCACGTGCTCCCACGTGACCTCCAAAACAACGAGAATAAAAGCAAAGACAGATTCTAATTTGGGCGCTTTCACGTGTTACCACGTGACCCCTTGATAAAAGCTTTAATAATCAGCGCACAAATATCTATCACGTGCCAACACACGATGGCCAAAAGAGCAAAAGTGTTTAACACTTATTCTCAGAATAAAGTAAAGGAGATCTGGCCCCACCTTTGGGCGCCCTCACGTGTCCCCACGTGATCCCTTCCTCTTTAGTGTTTAACATTAATTCGAGAGTTTTATTTCCAGTGTTTAACACTGTTGTCTTCTAGTGTTTAACACTAATTTGAGAATCTTATTTCTAGTGTTTAACACTAATTGAGAGTTTTATTGCCAGTGTTTAACGCTGTTGTTATCTAGTGTTTAACACTATTTTTAACCAAATTGGTTAATTTTCCAGAGGCAAAGCCTCCCATTCAAAATTGAGTAAAAACTCAGAGCTATAATGTTTAATGCTCAGTCAAAGACCAAAATAATAACAGAGCCCTCAAACTCTTGTTTAGCATTGCTAAGTGATGAAGGGCTGAACCCAGACAAGTGTTTAATGTTCCAACAAAGGGCCAATATTTCAAACTTAATTGGACTTAGCCCAAGTTGGCCATAAGTCCTCAATTCAAACTTAACTGAGCCAATGTGCTCATAATACAATCAATTGATCTTAGTTTCAAATTGGACTACAGGTCATTTAATCTACCTCGGTTCAAGGGTACATCTCTTCACTCCTTTGATATTTGTCGTTGTAATTCCTCAACGTCTTCAAAGAGGTGACGGGTCCCGACAACCACACATTTCATAGACTATGACGTTTCTAAACTATGGACTGTGGGGTCCTTAAACTCATGGACTATGATGTCCTTAATCTCGACCGTGATGCCTTTAAACTAAACATTGGACTGTGGGGTCCTTAAACCCATGGACTATGATGTCCTTAAGCTTGACTGTGAGGACTTTAAACTCACGGACTATGATGTCCTTAATCTCGACCGCGATATCTTTAAACTAACAATGGACCGAGATATCCTTAAACTAACAATGGACCGTAATGTCCTTAAACTAATCGACCGCAATATTACTAAACTAAACAATAGAGCCCAATTGCTCTCTTGTTGGATCTAAACGATCCCGTTAAGTTGATCTTAGTCTAAAATGAGACTAACGTATCCTTAACAAACGTTTAAGTTGATCTTAGTCTTAAATGAGGCTAACGTATCCTTAAACCCAAACCCCCAAACCCAAATCTAAGAAAGATACGGATTTGGACTAGTTCACGCCCTACGGGCGACAACATAAATTAGTCTCCGTATACAATCCACAGGAAACCAAACACAAAACAAACACATACAACACGAAGTGAGCATATAGAGAAGGAGAAAGTTGTTACCGCGATGTGGTAGCGTAATTAACTGTAGGGGCTTGCGC
This sequence comes from Agapanthus africanus, assembly GCA_030015575.1. NCBI lineage: Eukaryota > Viridiplantae > Streptophyta > Magnoliopsida > Asparagales > Amaryllidaceae > Agapanthus > Agapanthus africanus. The sequence goes on from CM057343.1 coordinate 83,741,142, forward strand.
CTGCAGGGAAGAGCGTCCCCACAATTAAAAACCCCTCAAATGAAGGGGAATCTGACGAAGTCTGCTACATCGGCCGCATCCGTTTAAACCTTCGAAACATGGTGCCATAAATCAACTTGGAATCTTCGGAGAGGTGGACGGATAGCACCAATTAGCATCTGCCTCGAAATTCAGGCCAAACGTCCACCGCGTCTCCGGTGTTTCGGCGGGGAACAGTGAATAGTAAATAACATATGCAGGTAATCGCAAGTATGTACGTACAGTGCGAATCTAACATATGCAAGCTAATAGCAATAAATGGTCATATGCATGCAATAGTCATGAAAGGTACACTACCAGGTACAACTAATACATGAAGCAATAATAATATGACAATCTGTATGCAACAATCATGTAAGGTACTCTATCAGGTACTACTAATACATGAAGCGATGATATGACAATGTATATATGCAACAGTCATGAAAAATACACTATCAGGTACAACTAATACATGAAGAAATGCATAAACAATAAATGTGGAGTATAGGATGAAACATGTCATTTCCACGGAATCCTGACATCGTGGTAGGACCAAAGTCCATCAAGACAATCCAAATCCCATTTCCCTCAAATCAGCCCCCAAATTGGCTCTCATATCATGTAAGTCTCACAAATCCTTAATGTACAATATCAGCAAATCTGATATGTCCTGAATGTACAAAATCAAGTAAATCTCATATATCTTGTATCCCATGTCAAGTGAATCTCATATAAATCATGTATCCAATATCAAGTGAATCTCATATATCCTGAATCCAATATCAAGTGAATCCCATATGTCCTAAATATATTTGCATGAATAATTATGATAAGTATATAATTGATATGTATACATATATATTCGCGTCCCATTCCACTAATATATATATATATATATATATATATATATATATATATATAACAGCGTCCCATTCCACTGTTAGGTGTTGTCACCACGACTGGCACCCTGATAAGTACGTATCATACGCTATACCGAAAACTCGAGTGCCTAGCTTTGACCCTCGCCTTTCGACGTATCCATACGTACATGACTCCCGTCGGTATCCCCACGATAACCGCCGAGCCATGGGTACTGTCACCGGTAGGTATGGTTCCCCTGTCAGGCTCAATCGACAAGGTCCTTCAATCGTCTTGTCCCGGAGTACCTCCGGGCCCCACCATATACCCTCATACGGCCCACGACGCTCCTCGCATGGGGTATATATATCAGAACCGATAAAACTCATGATGGCTGCTGAAATATCATATCAAGAGAAACTGGGTTTTTCAAATAATGCATAATTTCATGAAACTACCACGGTCCTTAAATCCAGAAAATATCATGAAAAAATCCATATCTCAATGCGAAAATCCATGAATATAATATATGCAAAATAAAACTGTAATGTAGGTATATAAAGAAAAGCCGCTATTTAACTGCAACAAGTTAAAATATATATATGCAGTTCCTAATTTCTCCAAATCTATATAACATCAAATAAAAGTAAGCATGTAGCTATAACCAGATATGTGTGTAAATATGAAGGTATAGTAAGGTATATGTATCTACCTATCAATAATGATGTAATATACGCTCCAGGTATAAGTGAAGTATTTATTCAAGGTATACATGTAGCTATATTATTATGTGTGAAATATACCTATCACTAATGGTAACTAGCATGTAAGTATTTCAAGGTATATGTGTAAGCATGTAGGTATACAGGTATGTTATATGTCATATGCATAGAAAAATATGAATCAATATCTCAATGTCCCTAACCAAATAATATCATAAAAGTATGTGTGTTATGCGTGTCATGGTAATAATTGACGGTGTGTGTAGTATACAATCAGTGCTCGTGCAATATGAGCCGTCAATAATAGTGCAGTGTTCTAAGGGTACTAGTCCAAGCATAGCAAATAACTAAGCAATAAGGTGTATGCGCAACTCTATATATAAAATAGAATATGCGACAATATCATGTCATCTCTAGCCCAGACGCATAACGCCATGCGGGCGATTCCCTTGTAGATGTTAAATTTACTCACCAACGTTCCTGACTAAGTAAAACCAACTACTCGTCTTCCCCTGTTCGCAGCGCCCGAAGTCCCTGCCTGCGATCTTGAGAGAAAATAACAATATAATAAGTATATATTAGCAATCGACCAATAACACGTACCAATTACGTTTGACCGACGCACCAACTCCAAACATACTCTCAAATGTTCGTCAAGTGGCTGACGCGCGTAGCGACACTACGAAACCAACTCAAGAGCAAAAACTACACAAAAACACGAACGAAATCGGCACGACCCTAACTAGGAACGCAAAACGACACAACTACCAAGTATAGACCCTGATCGTAACGATCGCGCATTCAAAACACAAGATATAGCGTGGAATCAATATAATTAACGTTACAACGTCAAAAGAAATCCACGTCTAAAATTTACCGAAACCCAGTAAGTAATATATATCATTTTAGCACAAAACTATAACTTTTTACAAAAACTAGAATTTACAAACATCACAAAATAGTAAGGTTAAACCATTTAAATCTTTACTATAATTTTAAATCTCACTAATTAAGATTAGTAAAAGTTTATTTTTCTAATTAGCTTAATTAATCAATTAGGAAAATATCATTTAACAAATTAGCAACTTTGGTTTAGTTTTCATTTGTCTAAAATTATCAACTAACCATTTCACTAATCAAAACCCTAATTTAATTAACAAAACCCTTACTAGAAATTCTAAACATGTAATTAATAGCTTTAATTTAACAACTAATAAGCTAATTAAAGTATTAAAACCACAAAAGAGACTAGGGTTAGGGTTTTATACCTCACTAGAACACCACTAAAAACAAGAAAGAAATTCAAACTTTAGCCTCCAAAATCCTCACTAGAATGATGATCCAAGCTAGTTTTGAGTTCAAGAATGAAGGGAAATGATTATATTTGAATTTATATGAATTTATTTGGATTTTTGATAATTTATTGGACTTGGAAAAATGAAAATGGGGTGAAGGAAAATGAAGGTCAGCAAGGGGATGAAGTGGCCGGCCATGGGAAGAATGGGGGGAATTTTGGTGAAGTGTGTGGAATTTTCTAGCTAAAAACACTAATTAATGCTAATAAATGCAAATGCCATCTTTTCTTTTCTTTTCTTTTCTTTAAAAATTCAATAAAACCATAAATATCTAGATATTTTTAGTGAGAAGGTTAAAAATATAATCTAGTGATTAACTTAGCATAAAACCACATTGGTAGTAATTAACTCAAACCAAAAAGTAATTACCACAAATAAATTGCACAAATAAAGGATTAAAATAATATTTTAATTAGGGAAAAATTCTTTGTGAACCAAAACTTCCAATTGACCCCCAAACTCCATGCACTAGATTTATTCTAGCTAAATTAGGTGCCGACAAGTATATATAGAAGTTTGATCACAATCGGGTTAAAACGGAAACACCGACTATTTTACCCTAAAACGGAAAAATTCGCAAAACGATTTCTAAAACGTTATATTAGTGGAGTAAAAATGGCTTATCTCGATCGTCTGAGAGAGGGGTTTATATAGCGGCAGCAATGGGCAGGCGGGCGCGAGAATCACGCCGGCCGTTACGCCCCCGGCGTTACACCCGCGTGATAGGCAGGATCCCGTATTAGTGACGAAACAAGCTCGTTAATAGGGGATCGTGATGGCGTGGAGAACGCGGGATCGTGGGCAGCGGATATCTCGCGCATGACGAGATTCGCGGAGCCATGGCGAAAGCGCCTGTGATCTGCGCTATGGGTCGGTCGATGAGACCGAGGAAGATGAGCTCGGCGGGAGGTCCGGGCCCGAGCTGGGGGCCGAGACATCTTGGTTCTGTGGTAGCTCGGAGACGAGCCGCGGGGTGGTCTTGAAGGCCACCAGAGGTCGGGCCATTCCTCGGGCCGGAGGCTCGAGGTGCGATCCCAACTGAAGTTCTTGATCCTTTCTTGTAGGTTCTGTGACACGTCATCTGCAACGTGTCAGCATCTGGAGAGTCACCGATATCGAGCCTCATCAAGCTCGAATGCTCTTTGGGCCGAAATCTGGGCTTTTGCGCAATGTACGGTATCTTTAATTTTAATAAAACCCGTTTAATACGCGCTCAGTGGGAATTGAAGCTGGGTCGATAATTCAATAGAAATTAAACCTCATAAAAAGAACTAAGATTATTTTTAGAATTACTATTGAAAAGCAACGAAAAGCAAATATCAAAAATGAGCTGGAGATTTGGATTTGATTAAGAAGTCATTTTATACACCTTTCATTTTCATCTGCATACGTACTAGATAATTAGCGTGTATTTATTAAGGAGAAACGTGGGGGTAAGAAATCTTCGATTTTGTTCATGACCAAAATTGTTCATCTTGATTAAAATATTCTACGAAACCATATCACTAAAAATTATATGGTATGGATAATCATTGTTATTGATTCGGATCACAAATTTAGTGGCTCATCGATCTGTCCATGATACAACATATTTTTATCACTAAATCAATAGTTAGATACTATCAAAATACAACAAATTTTAATTTTCTTGGATTTCTATATATTTTCGGTGTTTAGTCAGTTGATATTATTTGTACCGGATTTGTTCCCCAAGATATATGTTGTCTCTTGACTTGGGTGCTTGTAGCCTCTCTCTCTCTCTCTCTCTCACACACACACACACACACACACATATATGAGAATAATGGCGAAAAGAGGTCCTAGAAGGCATTTTGCATTAGGTGGCGGTATAAGTATGCCCTCCACCATTTTATTCGACGATCGGCACCTTCCTTTTTGATATTCATCATCTAATTTGTCGATACACCAAATTTCATATGATTACATTATCATTTCACCGTTGATTTAGCGTGTGCAAAATTAACAGTTTACCGACAATAGAACTTTTTACATTGCTAAATGGTCTTTGTTTGATATGTGGATCGTCCTCATACACTATAGAAACTTGCCCATAGAATCGAGCTGGCCCAGCCTCCCAATGCTAGACCAGCTATGCAAGCTCCTCATACCCATTTAGCTCTTACTGCACCATCTCCGTATGAACCATCTTTACCTCGTCAACTATCAATGTACCAGCAGGCATAGAGAAACATGTAAGTCTTCTTCGATCCCTCTCTTTCTCTCTATGCCCGCGCGATGTTTGGCCTCCCCACTACTCCTTTTTGTACTTTAAATCTTTTGCAATTAATCAGAGACCTATATTCCTTTCATCTACCATTTTACTCTCTCTTTAATCCATTTTTAATTACTTTTAATTCCTCATACACATATTCTTCACTTCCTATAAATACCTAACTATCCTATCCCCATCCTTGTTTCTGAAAAATACTCTAATTCCCTCAAAATCTCTCTCTCTCTCTCTCTATACGCTCAAGACTAAGCCAAGCTATAGGATTCACTGAATCTCCTACGTGACAGGCTCGTTCCCCCGTTTTTTATCGGTCTCGGTTTTTCAAACCGAGGCTACTTCGTTTCATTTCCTCGCTCGTACGAGTACGAGCGGAACGGATAAGTCTTCTACGATCCTTCTCTTTCTCTCTCTTTTGTTCATCCTCTCCCATACACATAATAATAATATGTTTTTTTAGCAGCTAATTTAATCTTGATCTATTCATTAGAAATCCTCATAGTAACAAGAAAACACCAAATTCTAATCTATCATTCTTGCAAGAGTTGTCTTCTCTAGCTTATATGTTTTAAAATGGAACTTACCATGCTAAACAAGACTAAATCGCAATATAACGATTAAATACCGTATTTTTTATGCTAGCTCGATTGCTATATTTAGTGTGGTATGTTAAATTAGCTAGCACGGGGTAATGACATATCCCACACATACACATGGAAAACATAGCACAATACCATATTTATTGTAACCCCCATATCCTGATATACATGTATTGGTATTCTTTAAAATTTTTGTACTCATATTTGCATTTAAAAATATGAAATTTTCTTGAAATTTAAAATTCTTTTGGTTGTATTGAAAATATAGAATTTTGATAATACAAAACTAAATCTTGTTTTTGATACTTGAATTTTAAATGTGAATTTATTTTACATATTGAAAGATTTATATATGCAAGGTTTTATGGGTTTATGTGTAATTTAGTAATTTAAGAAGGGTTTTTAAGCAAAACAACAACTCCTAGAGAATTCTTCCAAAACTCTTTTTCTTCCTTTTCTTTTTCTTTCTTATTAAATTAAATTAGTTTATGTCCAAGTAAATGAAACTTTATCCCCAAGTAACACATAATTAACACAACCATGTCCACTAAACTTTTTCTCATTTTCTTCTCTTTCATAGTCTTTCAAAACTATTTTTCCCTTTTTTCTTACTTCTCTTTTCATCAATCAATTTAAGTTTTACAAAGAATTTCAAGAAGAAAGTGATGAGGATTTTAATGTAGACTAAGGGCAAGTGAACTCCTCCTTGTATTTTTTTTTTTATATAAATTTATTGAATGTTTTCTAGTTACAATTTATTGAGCAAGTGTTATTTTAAATGTTATTCATGTTTAATCTATTTAGTTCTTGAGTTAAAATATATTCTATGATATCTTGTTTTGTGTTAACATGATCATTATTTTGGTTAGTTATAAATTGTTGGGGGTGTGTAATTAATTATGTGGTTCTAATATTATATTAGATAAGAATGGATTAGTTTTTATTAGAGTTAAAAGGGTTATGTCAAATCTGAAATTCACCGTAAGTTTCGTATTAAAATTTTCATATTAAATTATATACAAATCGAAATGAAACATTACATGACTGATATCGAAACTAACTGAATAAAATATAAACTAATATAATATTTGAATGAATATTGCTAATTTACAATAATGAAAACTGGGGAGAAGTGCAGCTCTGGACTGCAGTCCAGAGCCATACCTTCTGTTAAAATCTGAAATAAAACGTTCGTAACTCACTGTATATTTTTGATATTATGTGGAAGCCCACGTCGTTAGATAGATAATTGAGTTATCTAACTATAGAAACTGGTTTCATTAAAATCAGACAGCGTTTACTATTTAAAAATTATTTTAAACGGTTGGCATGTACTGCTGAAATCTGCAGTAACAATTTATAAGCATTGGCTTTAAACAGAACATAACATTTTACTCGGTAATCGGATTCCGATGTTCTTGGTCTCATTGGAAAGATCTCTTCTAGATCTACAACTTTTGTGTGTACTATATTTGCTAATATTGATTTTAAGATACTTGAAAAGTCCTTCGATGTAAGAAGTCTAAATGTAATCTACAATTAAAGTAGCGGTTAAAGTATCTAGGCCTTAAACATGAGCTGTCTCTTATTTTCTTCAATTGGTTTTGTTAGTTATATGTATGCCCTAAAGACCATTATTGTACATGATTGTATATTATAGTGAATGTTTGGACATATATATAGAGAACTTTCTTGCTCGATATGATAGTATGCTATCTGGTTGCTCTTTATCTTAACATGTACACTTGTATCATTATACTGTTTCTCCGTTATATGTTGATAAAGCCCTTAGGATGTGTACTTGACTACCAGGACTATGATGCAGATCATACTAGTATGACTAGGGTAGTCCACAAGTTCATCTTTTAATTGTTCCTAGTGGAGAGAGTATCGAGACAGGGCATCGATATTCCAGAGTAGACTAGTGTGTACGTTTCTTGACCCTGTATAGGGCGATGGTTGATACCACAGCCATTGGTGTTTGACATCAAAAAATGTACATAGGTGCTTATTGGAGAATGGGTACACCGAACATGACTCGCCGGGAACTCCTAGATGATATTATACATATCGTCAGATAGCAGTTCTCTGGTGACACTGGTACAGGTTAGTCTGTAGACCCGATATCGTTATAGAGTCTTTTGTGATTCCCACTGTGCTTTGATTTACTCCCTATCATGCTCAAGAAAGAGTGCAAACAGGTGGATTTTGGGTACAGTCCTAAGTCACATGGAGGCAATGAGCGATAGGAGGGGTTTCGTCTTTCCCGGTATAGCGAGTTGATGTTGCGCTATACTCGATTGGCTATAACAGGAAGTCCCTGGCCAGGGCTGATGATGAGATTTACTGGTAAGTGTTATCAGTAGTTTCTCGACCCGTTATGAGCCTCACATCGGTATGACTTATCAAGTTATTGGGGTCTGACGTTTACCACCCCCAAACTCGATATGCGACATATCAGACGAAGAGACCGGACTGTACGGTAGTCTTACTTACTGGATTCACGGGAGTTTGGACAAGCTTGCTTGTTGAACTTCTGATCGCTCAATACCTGGATAGCCATTACGTCCAGCTAGTACCGCTGACGGCTTGTGAGTGACTGATATGATCATTACCTACAGCTGGCGTATTGACGAGTCTTTAGAGTCCTACACAGAGGTTTTCTAGCTCAAGCGAAATGAAGTAAGGCACATATGTGATATGTGCGGGACCGAAATTGATACGTGTATGTGATACAGTATTCTAATCTCGAGATTGTCACGACCCGAAGATACGGAACATGACTGGCACTTAAATTACGAAACGTCTAAAGGCGTAACATAATATAAGTAAGACAAAGCCCAGAAATTTAAACCAAATAAGAAATAGAGTGAAAAAAAACTTATTAAAAAAAAGCGATTTTAACTAAAACAAGTCGCATTAAACATTTTTAAAAACATCAAAATTCCCGAAAATTTCGGCAGAATCTCCTTTGTAAATACTGGCCTCCCCAACGGGTACAACACACACACACACACATACATATATATATATATATATATATATATATATATATATATATATATCAAGAATAAAGGCATCCCCAAGCGGGAGCTAGCTCTTCGCCCAAGGCGGAATCACAACCACATGCAATATGTATCAAAAGCACAAAAATAAGCATCTGAAAGTAAGAAATAAGAAACACCACGTCGGCTCAAGTGAGCATCGACACCAAAAAACCACAAATACAAGTCTCACAAGTCTCACCGTCTAGTCCAATATATAAGGATAGATGGAGTGTACTAGATACAAAATAATTTACAAAGTGAAAACAAGATATCCTCGCAACCCACCTATGAGCAAGCCGCGGGTCCAAGCAAACGAAGCAAAGGAAGAAGTACGTCCGCCGCTACTATGCTAACGGGTCGGACCTGCAAGAAACTGTGGCACAACGGGGGTGAGTTGGCAGCTCGTGAGTAGTAAATAACATCTAATAAGGCTATCGTAAGCATGCACGCAATGCGTCACAGCCTACATATACTGATATGATGCAAAGCACTAGCATGTGTGCAACATGAATGCATAATCACATGAAACCTGAATATGTTTGGTACGAGAAAATCTGTATTCTTATCTTAGTAAAACTTTTATGAAATAACTGAAGTATCATCAATGAAATCAACTGAAATCCGTGTCAAGAATCGACACTAAATATGTATATCTCAATGACTCAATATCTCAATGTCACAATATCTCAATGTCATAATATCTCAATGTCTCAATATCTGAATATCTCGGGCTCCGTCAATCCGGATCGGCCCATATCATCAATCTCACGACTACGGTCGGTATCCTCCGGATATTCGCCGCGCCACAAATAACCGGTAGGTAGTGCTCCCTTGCCGGGCTCAACGCCATCTGTGCGATCTTCTTGCCCCGAAGTACCATACCGGGTCTACCATATACCCGCAGACGATGCATCCCCCTTCTCGAATTGGGTATATGATACTGCTCAACAACCGAGAAAACTCATGGTGGATGCCACACATCACATCACGAGAAAACCGCAAATTTCTGTTTTTAAAATGATAATCGGTTTATAAAATTCTTGCAGTATTCTCCAAAATCCAGAAATCTCATAAGTATTGAAATCCTCACGAAGAATCACAATATGAAAACATGTTGATGATGATAAAAGTCTATGATACGATAGTATATACCATGCGAAGTACGGTCAGAAACTATGCATGAATTATGATGCAATGAGGTATGTATATATAACTAACAAAATCCTACATATCTATCATAATGAAGTGAATATGCGAGTATAAGTCTACAGATCATATATGATGCAAATGTACCAATACTAATTCTAAGCAAGTGTTATAGTGTTCGTGACATAGCAATTACCAATGGCGTGTGTGTTCGCATAAATAGTGCACGCGCGGCATAAACCAATGGTAATGGTGCGAGTGTCCTATGATGATGTCACACACACACACAAGATGAGGCAATGCAATGAGATGCATAACTAGAAAACTATGCATATAATGCAAGTACTACAAATAATACTAAACCATCGGGAACCATGCACCATCCAGACGATCCCCCTATAGATGTGTACATCTACTCATCAGGACGCCTCGGCTAATCTGATCCGATATCCGCCCTGTCTTTCCGCACCGCGTCCGACGCCTCTGCACCCAATCCTAAAATCGCACACAAGCAATTAAGAGGATAAATATACGAATAGTCGCGGAACAAACGACACAAGTCAATCCACGTGCACATCAGGACGCGCACACACTTGGTGTACAAAACGCGCTCGCGACAACACCACAAACCGCAACTAGGGTTGCTCTACGAGAAAATCCCCAAACCTAAAACCCAATCGTATCAATTGCGCATTCACAACACACTAAATATCTTAGGGAATATGTTATAACTCATCAAAACCTCAAACTTAATTAGAATCGATTTATTCAAAAAAACTTAGTAAGTATCCATTTACCATTTTAGTTCAAAACTTGATGTTTTAACAAAACTAGTGGCCACAATATTCATTTAATAACTTAATTAGGTCACACAAACCTTTATTAAAATTTTATCTCATCAATTTATATCAATTCCAAAAATCCAGTTTGCAAGATTGTATAATTAAGACAAATTTAGGAGCTACAATTTGTAATTTAACAACTAGACTAGAATTTGCATGACTTAAGATGTTAAACTATACACTTAAACCATGAGCAAATGACAAAATCCTAACTTTAATTTAAAACCCTTTTCCTAAATTCACAATCTTGCAATTAGAACCACTTTATCACTTGAATAGTTTAGATTAGAATAGTTAATCAACAAATTAGCCACTAGGTTAAGAATTATACCTCACAAGTTTAGAGATCTAGCTTGCAACCTAGCTTTCAAAGATGGTTTCTTGCTCCAAGATCCATGCCAGAAAAGGTCAAGGAGAATTGGAGGAAGAATTAGTTTTGAATTTATGAGTTTTTGTTGGATTGTTTGATGGATTTTGTGATGAATTTGGAGTGAAAAGAGATGGCGAATTGGGGAATGGGGGGCTGCCTTGTTCGGCCAAAGAGAAGGAATGGGTGTGTGTAAGCGTGTAGAAATTTCCATGACAATAAAAACCCCTCAGGTCTCATTAATGCAATTTACATCATTTCATATTTTTATTTTCTTTTATTTCAATTTCCTTTCTTTCCTAGAATGAGCTAGAACCTTGGAAACAAAAGAGAAAAAGAATACAAGTTACAAACTAGGGTTAAAGTTGTCATGGTTCATATTTGAGTAATTAACCTATTCTCATTTGTAATTATCATTAATTAAATATATAAATAAAAGCTTATAATAATATTTAAAATAATTAATTTAGGAAAAATATTTAATTAAACTAATAATTTATAAGTGACTAAATAATTATCAATTACTAGCAATTACATAGTTAAAATATGCGTATTCTAGTCTATGTTGAAAAATAATTATATCTTGGTTTTTACGGAAAACACAATTTATTTTACCGATTATCAGAAAATTCACCTAAACGATTTATTTATTTATTTATTTTAAAATGTTGCAATCTTCCCCTCTTAAGGAAATTCGGTCCCCGAATTTAAAAATCTAACTACGCTCACGGGAACAGCTCTCTCTCATCTCGTCCTCGGCTTCCCACGTGTCCTCCTCGCCACTCGGGCCACGCCAAAGAACATTTACGGATGGTATGTCCTCGGACCTCGGTTTCTTCACCTGCCGATCTGGAATGACTATCAGCTGCTCTTGCGAAAGAAAGATTGCGCTCCAGCTGGATCGTATGTTGCTGTATCGCGTGAGAAGGGTCAAGAAGGTACTTGCGGAGCATCGATACATAAAACACGGGATGAACAATCTGGAAAACTAGGTGGAAAAGCCACATGATAAACACTGCGCTGACACGCTCGAGAATCTCTAAGGGACTACATATCTAAAACTAAGCCTTTCTTTCCTCCTGAATCTCAACATGCCTTTCATCGGAGAAACCTTCAAGAAAATATGATCGCCAACGGTGAACTCAAGTATGCTCTAGCGTCAGTCTACAAAAGATTTTTGCTTGCTCTGGGCCGCTCTCATCCGATCCCAATTTAACTGGATCTTTTTGGTCGTTTCCCGCTCAATCTGTGGCCCCAAAATACCGCTTTTACTGAGCTCTGTACAACATATGGGTAATCGACATCTCTCCCCATAAAACGCTTCAAAGGGTGCTATCTGAATCGCTTCCTGGAAGCTGTCTATTATAGGAAAACCTTATCAAGGGCAAGTGGCGATCCCAACTGCTACGAAATTTAGAACGCAAACTCGAAGTGTGTCCTCAAGAATCTATATGGCCCGCTCTGATTGACCGTCGGTCTGTGGGTGGAAAACTATACTGAAACTCAATCGGGTGTCTAAGGTCTCCTGAAGTTTCTACAATAGTCTGCTGGTGAACTGGGTGTCCCAATTTGAGTGATCGTAGACCGATTAACGAAAGTAGCTCACTTTTGCTAGTCAAGACCACTTTCGAATTCATTAAGTATGCTAAGATGTATGAAGATGAGATTGTGTGACTACATGGAGTTCATACTCTTGATTAGTCCTAGGTAGACCCACGATAAAATCCATAAAGATCTGCTCCCATTTCCACTCCAGAATGGGCAAAGGTTGTAACTCTCCTGTTGGCCTCTGAAGCCCGGCCTTGACTTGCTGACAGGTCAGCATCCTGAAACAAAGTCTGTGATATCTTTCTTCATCCCTTCACATCTGTAGATATCTCATGCGTCATGATACATCTTGGTGGAAACTGGATAAACACTATATGTCGATAGGTATGCCTCCCTTAAAATCTCACGTCTCAGTCTCTTGGAATCTGGCACACACAGTCGAGTCCCAAATCGTAGTACTCCCTAATCATCAATCATGAACTGTAAATCTCTGCCCTGTCGAACTTGCTCCATGATTTCTGATCAACAAACGTCATCGGACTGTGCCTCACTGTTACGGTTAAACACTGTGGACGTACACGGACACGGCAAGTTGTCCCCCGGTCGGCAAAAACTCGAACTGTACTCGGCTGTCACATAGAACCTTCTAATCTGCCGTCAACTGTTTCTGAACTGTGCTCAAACAAGAAAAGTTATCTCTGGCCTCCGCCTCAAAACATCTGCCATAATATTCGCCTTGCCCGGATGATAAATAATGTCGCAGTCCTAGTCTTCATTAGCTCCACCCATCGGCGCTGTCTCAAAATTAGATCTTGCTGCTGAAAGATATACTTTAAGCTTCTTGTGATCCGTAAATATCTGGCACGACTCGTCTCCAAATCTTAAGTGTAAAAATCACTTTAGCCATCTCTAAATCATGCATAGAATAGTTCTGCTCGCGCTTCTTCAACTGTCGAGAAGCATCACAATAACCAACCAAAACCGCCTGATCCTGAAGGCAAAGATAGTACTAGCACCGTAGTCAAACAAGTTTCCAACTACTGAAAGCTCTGCTTGCACGCCTCGGTCCAAGGAAAAGGAATTCCCTTCCAGGTCAACTCGTCAACGTTGTAGTTATACGATAAGAATGCCAACAAAGCATCGATAATATTTGGCCAAACCCAAAAATGCTGCGAACCTCCGTCACTGATACCCGTCTGGGCCAATACTTCATGTCCTCGATCTCATTCGGTTCCATACATATACCATCTCTCGTAACTACGAGTCCCAAAATTCAACACTATCCAACGAGAAAACATATGTGGATAATTTAGCGAATAGCTGGCGCTCCCTCAAGTCTGCAACGAAATCTTCAATTACTGCCCAGGCTCCACTCGGCTCCAAAAGTACACTAAGACGTCCTCAATGAACACGATGATAAACTGATCAAGAACGGCCTGGATATTCGGTTCATCCAATCCATAAACGCTGCTGGGGCATTGGTGAGCTCGAACGACATCACCAAAAGTCATAACGCCAGTAACTTGTGTGAAAAAAATAATCTTCGAAATATCATCTTCTCGAACCCACAACTGGTAGTAGCCTGACCGCAAGTCAATTTTTAAGAAATGTCCCGCACCCTGGAGCTAATCAAATAAATCGTCAACGCGAGGTAAGGGATATCTGTTCCGCACAGTAGCCCAATTCAACTGACGATACTCGATGCACCAACACAACTGCCATCTTTCTTCTTGACGAACAGAACAGGAGCTCCCTAAAGTGATGCACTCGGAAGAACAAGCCCCTTATCTAACAAATCTTGCAACTGATCCTTCAGTTCTTTAAGCTCCGCCGGGTCCATCCGATATGGCAGTAGAGATAAAGCTCTGTGCCGGGAATTAAGTCAAAGCAGAACTCAATATCGCGCTCTGGAGACAAACCAAGAAACTTGTCAGGAAAGGCATCTTGAAATTTCCTCACGATCGGAACCTGGTCCCATGAGACCTCTGCGGTTCTAACATCACAAACATACGCCAAGAATTCCTGACATCCTTTCCTCAAGATCTGACTAGCGCAAAAAGAAGAAATCAAATAGGGAAGGGTGGCGCTAAGGTCTCCCTGAACAACGAGAGCTGGCTCACCCGGGAAACTAAATATGACTACCTCCTCACGACAGTCCACGAACGCATAACACATGGCTAACCAATCCATGCCCAGAAAAACATCGAAATCAAACATATTGAGAAGAATTAAATTGACAGGAGAATCCCTATCTCCGATGCGAACAAAGCAAACACGAGCGAGAAATCATATCGAGCAACAATAGATTAGCCTATGAAAGAAATCACAACAAGCGGCTGATTTAGCAAGGACTACTATCGGCTAGACTTCGATACAAAGTCTGTGGATACCATTTCAAACGACACCAAAAAGAAATACATATCGGAAGAAAACACCAAACGAATACCTGTCACAACGGCGTCTACCTAACCGCCTCTGAGCTAGCCTACTCATACGAATCCGCTTCGGTCCAGAAATGACCGAAGTCTCAGAAATGCGCTCCTCCAACAGTAAGGCCGCGTCCATAGCAGCGACGTAAGTGCAAAAAGGCTGGACGCCGATAGCAGGAAATAACTACATGTCCAATCCCCATACAAACCTCTTTATCTGCTTCTCTTCAGTGTCCACCAGGTAAGGAACATATCGGACCGCCAAGAAATCTGAATGTCATACTCGGACACTGTCATCCCAGGAGACTTGCGTAAAGACTCGAAACTATGAGCTCGTACATCTCAAACGCTCACCGGAAGGAAACGAGCAAGAAACATAACTATGATCTCATCCCTAGTCATAGGAAGTAGATTTGCAGCTCGACCTCTCTCAACTAAATCGCACCACGTCTGAGCAAGACCTCTCTCGATGAAAACTCGCAAACTCAATCCATATCTTGTCAGAACATCTCAGTGAACGACACTTCCTAGCCATCCTATCGAGGATTATCTACGGATCCTCCGCTGCATCTATGCCGGTAAAAACTGGAGGCTTCAGCCTCAAATACTCTTGTGAAGATATGGAAATGACCTTGGTAACAACAGAAACAGCTGCCTGTGCAGCAGGTACATTCACAGTTCCCGCAATAGGAGGGACATCATCGGCTCTTAGAGCCCGGCTAACCTCAACTAACAATCCAACATCAGTCGCAAGTCTTGAATGCTCGACTCCAGCCTAGCCATTCGTCCTGGAAAAGGCGGACCACTCTGTCCCTGAGGGGTAGGTGTACCGTCCCAATCGGTCCTCATCTCAAACGAGCCTACTCTAATCTCATCCCTGGCGGCAGCCTTCTGGCCCTCGTAGTCTCCGCGGCATAGTGGCTGGAGCAAGAACAGGATCGATAGGAACATTGCAATCGAATCAAAGGATTTCCGGAATCAAGGAAGGGATACAAGTAAATATATATATATATATATATATATATATATATATCCTAAGGTCACTTAGGCAGAGTACCGTATCGTAAGTATGCCGCGGAACATACACACGCTACGTCACTCTGCTTAAGTCACCTACTCCATCTACCAAGGGTCATCCTACACTCAGAAAGGTAAAACCTATCGCTCTGATACCAACTTTGTCACGAACCGAAGGTACGGAACGTGACTGGCACTTAAATTACGAAACGTCTAAAGGCGTAACTTAATCTAAGTAAACCAAAGCCCAGAAATCTAAACCAAATAATAAATAGAGTGAAGGAAAACTTATTAAAAGAAAGCGATTTTAACCAAAACAAGTCGCATTAAACATTTTTAAAAACATCAAAATTCTCGAAAATTTCGGCAGAGTCTCCTTTGTAAATGCTGGCTCCCCAAACGGGTACAATACATAAAAATACATATATATCAAGAATAAAAGCATCCCCAATCGGGAGCTAGCTCTTCGCCCAAGGCGGAATCACAACCACATGCAATATGTATCAAAAGCACGAAAATAAGCATCTGAAAGCAAGAAATAAGAAACACCACGTTGGCTCAAGTGAGCTTCGACAACAAAAAACCACAAATACAAGTCTCACAAGTTTCACCGTCTAGTCTAATATACAAGGGTAGATGGAGCGTACTAGATACAAAGTAATATACAAAGTGAAAACAAGATATCCTCGCAACCTACCTATGAGTAAGCCGCAGGTCCAAGCAAACGAAGCAAAGGAAGAAGTTCGTCCGCTGCTACTATGCTAACGGGTCGGATCTGCAAGATACTGTGGCACAACGAGGGTGAGTTGCCAACTCGTGAGTAGTAAGTAACATCTAATGAGGCTATCGTAAGGATGCACGCAATACGTCACAGCCTACATATACTGATATGATGCAATGCACTAGCATGTGTGCAACATGAATGCATAATCACATGAAACCTGAATATGTTTGGTACGAGAAAATCTGTATTCTTATCTTAGTAAAACTTTTGTGAAATAACTGAAGTATCATCAATGAAATCAATTGAAATCCATGCCAAGCATCGACACTAAATATGTATATCTCAATGCCTCAATATCTCAATGTCTCGACATCTCAATGTCACAATATCTTAATGTCTCAATATCTCGATATCTGAATATCTCGGGCTCCGTCAGTCCAGATCGACCCATATCATCAATCTCACGACTACGATCGGTATCCTCCGGATATCCGCCGTGCCATAAATAACCGATAGGTAGTGCTCCTCTGCCGAGCTCAATGCCATCTGTGCGATCTTCTTGCCCCGAGTTACCATACCGAGTCTACCATGTACCCGCAGACGGTGCATCCCCCTCCTCGAATCGGATATATGATACTGCTCAAGTGTAGGGTTCCTAGGCACTCTAATGGAGTCTCACAAGTGATCAAACATGCAAGTTTCTAAAAAATACGGTGCCGAGAAACCCTAGAACGGATCGTTAACTAGATATATATATATAGGCGAAACGAGTAAGTAAACGGAAATATAGCTAAAGGAAAGGGGCTACAACCTTTGTAGATCCGGTCCACCACTTCCTAAGCTCCACGATGATCTCCCTCCGCTGTCCAAATCGAACCCTTGACTCTAGCATTGGCATCATCGAAGAATGGGCGGGCTTGATCGTCGGTTCGATGCCGAAGATGATCTACGTCGAGGCATCACAAGAACAAGCTCCAACTTCACCAAGCCTTGAAAACTTGTGAAGGAAACACCCTATACTACTTGGCAAGAGGTAGAGGATGAAGAAATAGGAATTGGGTAGACTTTAGTTTTGGATTTCCCACACTTTTTCATCAATCACCATTGATGTAGCAAGCTTTTTCTCATGTTGAAGAAGAAGAAGATGAAGAAAAAAAATATGATAAGTATTAAGTAAATGATAAATAAATCAATACTTATCATTTACCAACCCTTGGTTAGTTGTAGAGAATGGACCATGGTTAACTTGATGGTTAGGGTTAAGGATGAGACAAGAATGGTGGACTAATTCAAAGCTTCAAGAATCTTCAACTAGCAAACAAAAATAGCAACCATTCTTTTCTCATCTTTTTCCAAAATAAATAAACAAATAAATAAGAAAAAAGAAAACCCTAATCATAATCTTAACCATGGTCTAATTCTTTACACTAACCCTAGTTTGCTTGTATCATCAAACATGATACAATCATGTGCACAAAATATATCACATATGCAATGTGCACAAACCAAGTGAGTAAATCCATTTAAAGTGAACCAATACTAGTTAATGCAAAGTAATATATCAAATATATAATTATACATTAAATCATTAAATCAACACTTGATTCAATGATCCGGTCATGTCGCATATAACCGGCTAGTATCCAATGTATCGGCTTATCGAATCAATCCTTGATTCGATAACTAGGTTATATCGCATACAACCATTCGACACATTCATCGCGAGAATGAAATACAGTATCACATACACGCATTATTCTCGGTCCCGCACATATCTCATATGCGCTCCTATTTCGTTTCGCTTGAGCCAGGAAACCTCTGTGTAGGACTCTAAAGACTCGTCAATACGCCGGTAGCGAATGATGATCATATCAAGCACCCACAAGCCGCAAGAGGTCTGCTAAACGTAACGGCCACCCGGGTATTGAGCGATCAGAAGATCGACGAGCAAGCCCGCTCACACTCCTGTGAATCCAACCAGTAACACTTACCGTACAGTCCGGTCTGTTCGTCTGATATGTCGCATATCTCGCCTAGGGGTGGTAAACGTCAGACCCCAATAGCTCGATAAGTCATGCCGACTTGAGGTCCATAACATTCGTGAAACTACTGATAACTCTTACCAGTATATCACTGCAACCCTGGCGAGGGATTTCCTGTTATGGCCAGTCGTGCATTGCGCAACATCAACCCCCAATACCGGGAGAGACGAATCCCCTCCTATCGCTCATTGCCTCCATGTGAATCGGGACTGTACCCAAAAACCACCTGTTTGCACGACTCAGTAGAGCCGTGGTAGGGTGGAAATCAAAGCACAGTGGGAGACACACAAGACTCTATGACGATCTCGGGTCAACAGACTAAGCTGTACCAGTTTCACCAGAGAACTGCCATCTGACGTGAGGTATAATACCATCTGGGAGTTCTCGGCGAGTCCGTTCAGTGTACCCAGTCTCCACTGAGCACCCGTATACCATCTCCGATGTCAAACACCAATGGATATGGAATCATCCATCACCCATCGCATGGGTCGAGAAGATATACGCTAGTCTACTCTGGAATATCGATGCCCCGTCTCGATATTCCCTCGACTAGGAACATTTCAAGGATGTACTCATGGACTACCCAAGCCCCACTAGTATGATCTACATCATAGTCCTGGAAGTCGAGTACACATCCTATGGGCTTTATCAACATGTAATCATAGAGACAGAAAGTATACATGTTAAGATAAAGTGCAACCAGATAGCGTACTATCATGTCGAGCAAGAAAGTCCTACCTATATATGTCCCAGCATCCACTACAATATACATCCAATGCACAGTAATGGCCTCTAGGGCATACATATAACTAACAATCTCCCACTTGCACTAGGGCCATCTGTAGCAGTGGTTGCAGTATCACATACTCAACCATCCCATAAAAGTCTCTCTTTGGGAAAAGGCCTTCGTGAGTGGATCCGCCGTGTTGTCCTCTGAGTCTTTTCTCCTAACCTCGATCACCCCGGAGATCAACCATCTCCATGATCAGGTGATGCTGCCTCAGAATATGTCTGGGTCACTGATGGGACCAGGGTTCCAGGGCCAAAGCCACACTTCCATTGTCATACAATGGCAGGAACCTAGTTTATCTTATGAACCAATATACACCCAAACTTCCTCTTTGGTAGTATCTTTAATAGCGATGTTACCAGCCTTTATCGTCTAGTTTGCCACGGTATCTAGCTTGGAACTCTTCCAACATACCGTCCCTCTACTGAGGGTAAGGACAATGCCCGTGACTGATATTCAGTCGTCTTTATCACTCTGGAACCCTTCCAGTGATTCTCCCCAGGATCGATTGATACCATCTCACTACAACTAGTGAGTATCCTAACATCCAATTAGATCTATCTCATAGATCCAAAGCTTAGGATTTAGTAGGTATCACTTTGATCCTATTGGAGAATCTTTGTGATAAGCGGAGATTGATCGATCGTAGCATAGGAAACTCCTTCCCTGACAAGAGTATGTCATCCACGTACCCTACGAGGATCGTCACCATACTCCCTACTACCTTTTTGTTTATTCAAGGTTCATCTACCATTTTGATGATGTCAACTTCTTTGACTAATCCATCAAAACAGATGTTCCAACTCCGCGATGCCTGCTTTATCCTATAAAGCATCTTGCACACGTTTCCGCTGCTCCCACTGTCTACGAGGCCCTCTGGCTGTGTTCTTATAGACGTTCTCTTCTAAATCATTATTTAGAAAAGTTGTCATGGCACCCAACCACCAGATATCGTAGTCATGGTATGTAGCCATGGTAAGTAGGATCTGGATGGACTTAAGCATAGTCCCTGGAAAAGGTTTCATCATTATCCGTGCCTGGTCGATGACGAAAACCTTTAACAAGTCTAGATTTGAAAGTCTCAACTTTTCCATGTACACCAAGCAATCTTCTCAAGATATACTTGCTCCTGATGGGGATTTAACCCTTCAGTTATAGCAACCAAAGTCCATACTTTGTTGGTGTATAAGGATTTCATCTCAGATCACTAAGCATCCAGCCATTCTTACAGAGTCCCTACTCTCGATGGCCTGCTCGAAACTGGTTGGGTCATCATCTCATGATGCAATCCTTGCTCCCACTGTCATCGAGAAACCGAGGTATCTCTCAGGCAGGCGAGGAACCCTACCAGATCGGCGGAGAGGTTGAGGTTCGTCGGGGACTATAGAATTCTTTGGTTCTGTCAAATCATCTGCTGTAGTTTGTATAGCTGGAACCTTTCCAGTTCTACATTACAGACCTTGCCTCGATCTTGTCCGGATTTTGCTTTTGACATAGGATGGACAATCCCAAATCTTAACTTACTTAAGAGATAGGATCTTCCCACAACATATCTTATATGGAGTGGTAGGCACTGATTTGATTCGAACCTAATTCAATAGGTATGCAGCTTCTCAAGCGCATAACTCCCAAAAAGGAAATAGGTAACTCAGTAGTACTCATCATAGAGCACACGATATCTAATATTGTGTGATTGCTCCGCCCCGATACACCGTTGTGCTGTGGTGTATTCAGAGGAGTAATACTGAGAGAGAATCTCATTTTTCTTTAGAATAGTCCAAGGATTCCATGCACAAGTATTCTCCTCCCTGATATTATCATAGGACATAATACTTATACCCGTATTTTGGTTCTCTACTTCCTACTTATATTCTGTGAATACCTCAAAAGGTTCGGACTTATATTTCAACAGGAATATATGACTGAATCTTGAGAGATCATCAGAGAATATAATGAAGTATAAAGAACCAGTCCTGGCATGTGTAGACAGGAGACCTTACATACATCATCATGCATCAGTCCCAAGAGTTCATTAACTCTTTCTCTGTTTCCAATAAACAGAGCTATGGTCATATTATCTTTGTGACATGACT
This sequence comes from Agapanthus africanus, assembly GCA_030015575.1. Lineage (NCBI taxonomy): Eukaryota > Viridiplantae > Streptophyta > Magnoliopsida > Asparagales > Amaryllidaceae > Agapanthus > Agapanthus africanus. The sequence goes on from CM057343.1 coordinate 83,762,990, forward strand.
GGCAAGTTTCACAAGATGTAAATTCAAACTGATTTAAATATACATCTAAATGTAACTTCAGCCAGTCGGGTCGCATTGATATGACCTAGTCTACAATGCCTCAAGAATAATTCGTTCATTTCTGAACTCTTCTTCTTGTGTGTGTTCAGTATACTAGGAACTGTAGTTTGATTTAGAACATTAATGCTTTTAGATAGCGTGCCTGAACCGATCAACTTTTGATATAGGAAGTGTTCAAAACATTATCCATCAATACAAAATTATATCCTTTCTTTACTAATAAAGAGACTGATATGATTTTGTATATCAGGTTCGGTATCTAATAGCATTTGTTCAGAATCAATGTATTCGTAATACAGGGTGACAGTGACCAACAGACTTGGCTGCAACACTTGCCCCGTTTTCTGTCTCATGAAACTTATCACCCGTTCTCAGTTTTTCTACCCTTTTGTAGCCCTATGTAACAGATTACATATCTGGGATCCTGATCCGGTATCATATACCCAGGATGCAGAGGATACTGAGAAACAGTTCTTTGTAATGAACACACCCGAAGGAGATGCATCATATGCACTTTCTTCGTTTGGGCGGCATAGGAATTCTGGTATTCCCCAATTTCCTGCTCTGTCTTATAACAATTATAAGTTGGAGCGGGACCAACGTTCCCCAGCTCAGTATAACAAGCGGGTTCTGTCAATACATCCGTATTATTATCTTGATTAAGGCGTGATATGGTCGCTACCAGGACAGAGAGAGAAGAAAACACTCTGCGTGCGCTCTTGCAAGATCAGATTGGTTATATATTTTATCTAATCAGGATGGCTCCCACTGTTTTTATCAAATCTTCCTTCAAACCTTAAAAGGAAAGACTAGCCGGGATTAATTACACTCTATAAGTTCGCCAATCTTTCAGCCAGGCCAGTGTCGGTACTTTGAGGGAGGTTCCCCGTGCTTTCGCACGGACCTAATTACAGTAAACCTCGTTTTCCCAGAGGCGTAACCCCGTTGACACCTTTCTAGACACCTACTTGATCGGCTAATTGCAAAGTGCAAAACTCTCCCAGGAGTAACAATTACTCGCAGTGGGTATCGGGATCCAACTATCATATAGAAGGTATGCAATCTCATTGCAAATTTCAACACTTGAAACTCCCGATAAAGGTTTTTACCCCTAGCACCTATGACCTTGGCTAAGGTCAACAAATCATAGGTACTAGTCAAGTTCTACCCGTCATTTCGTGATTAATTAGACCCACCCACATGACCCTTGGCTAAGGTCAACAAAGCCACATGACTGTCCTAACTAATCGCATCATATGCGGTGTAGGAAGACATCACTTAGCTACCGTACACTGTGCCTTGACTATGGTCAACAAACACAGCACGAATACTAAGTACTCTACTTCCTAAAATGACGGAGGGTTGCGAATGGTTTTTGTGAAAACCTTTAACGTTTTGAACTTGATCTCGTTGCGGAATCAAATGGTTTTTAAATGAAATGTTTTCGAGGCTTTTCTAGTTTTGCTAAAGGGGTCACTCCCGGTGAAGGGATCGTCGGCCCTTTCCTCGTCGAATGAGGTGCGGGATATATCATATATATCACTGTGCCAAGCGAAAACTATAGAAGCGATCAAAGACAAACCGAGAGTTGTAGCATCTGCCAGTTATTGCTAAAGGAGTCACTCCCGGTGAAGGGATCTCGGTCCTTTCCTCATCGAATAAGGTGCAGGATGTTCTATAATGAACACCGCGATGCAAAGCAAGAACTGTAGCTACCTGTTTTTATTTTGAAATTCAATTCCACAACATCAATTAGGTTTATTTTCTTTCATTAATCTCATTAATGAATATCCCATCATTTAAGTCCACCTAAACATCACAGATAAATATAACGTACGCTTATGCCATCCGCATTCGCCTCGATGTCCCGTCTGCACCGTTAGGTTAGGTAACTAACGGCAGAGCGGGGCAGGGCTAGCGCGGGTGTAAAACATAAGCAACGCTTATATAATATATCATATATACTATATATAATATCTGTCACAGAACATCACATGATCACAGATAAATCACAGCAGAAGAAACATATGAAATATTGGATATACTAGGACGTCCGTGTTTTCAATACGAGCCAGTATAAAACACGGATTCCACGGTCGTGATGAATAGCCAATCCCACACCCCTAGACCCCTACGAGAGCGGCAAGCAACCCTACCAATTCTAGGGTTAGGAGACCCGGACTCGACTCCTCGAGATGGTCTCCCACTGGACCCCAGAACCCGGTTACTTGTGCTCCCCTCCTTGGGTCTATCCTAGTGCAGAAAAGTAAATAATATACATCAACGGTGACATCTTCCGCAACCTGGAAGTGCCCCAATAAAAGAATATTACATACAAGTTTTTACATGAATGAAAATGGAAAAACACTCATCTCACATAAAAAAACCCCGGCTATTCAAACACGACGATCCAATATAACATATCCAGCAACACATAACATCACATGTCATCAACGTAAGTAAATATGCGCATCCCAATTGTCGTTGACATATAGCAACGAAACCGGCGACATCACATATTACACTTACGGTCACAGAAAAGAAAGTGTAAAACTACAACAGTTGGAATCCGCAACCACCTCAGACATCGCATGCCTGACCAAATGAATTCTTTAGACATCGCATGCCTAACAATTATAAACCCCGCATTTTAGTCTCATTATCGAAAACTCTTTTCAATATCAAGTCGGGCAATTCAACAGGATTCCCGACATTCTGATCGAATGCTCGTCGCAAACTTTAGTAGGCGGCCGCACCCCCGACGCCGTCGACCAAGTGCACCAAGGCGGAACACCGCTGCCGCGAGCACCCAAACGGATGCTTTCGGCGACGGGGTTCTCCTACAGTCACTTGGTCGGGGCTATGGAGTGAGGTTGTCTATTAAGTTTACCCGGCGAGTATCCGCGTACACTACGTGATTGCGACGGACTTTTGATCACATCAAAATTCCGTGGCAACCAATCATTTGAGACTAAAGTGCTATGTTTATAACATTCATTCAGTTATCTCATAACTATTTGTGAATTTCAATTATTGTATCACATTCCGGATAAATAGAAAATGTTAAACTTTTCGATCGAACAATCGAACACCCAAGTTTTCCCGATACAGCTCAACACATGAAATAAGTCTAACAACATTCAGTTCGTGCCTCAGTACCAACGGTCCAGCCGTAGAAGGGTCAAGCCAACGCCTCACATGTGGCACGCCGTACTGCCCCAAACCCGAAGGTTCAAAGGGCAGTTCAAGACGGTCACATAATCGAGTTAAGGTTTGTTGTCTTCTAGAGGGTCCATCGCGTTACTTGCACTACTTAGAAGGTCGTCAAACTACGGAAAAATCCAACACTTGGAAATTTCCCGGCAGGGGAAAAAGTGGGTATTTATATCCGGTCGAACTTTTTAACATATTCTAAAAATACCCGGAAAAGCACACCGACAAAATTAGACAGTCCGATCGAATACACCGAGTCCCCAATACAACTCAGAAAATACAACTCTGGAATAAAATATTAAAAATCCCCAGGAAAACCAGCACAGACAGCTAAGAACTACTATGCAAAATTGGATGCACAAAACGACAAAAGGGCCGCGGATCCGCCGCATGAGCCTCCTGTAAGGCCGCGGATCCGCGCCTCCTTTATTGAATCAAGCCCTCGAATTTTACAGTAACCCTTATATCTTCCTGCTGATTTTTCTGAATATTTTTAATTCACAAAAAACCACGAATTTCAAAAAAGTCCAGAGAGCATTTTTAGGTTTGGGTTTTGGGTCGATCGGACTTCTAATTCCGTCGGGACTTCGCCTAAGGCTCTAGCTAGGCTCTGATACCACTGTAGGGTTCCTAGGCACTCTAATGGAGTCTCACAAGTGATCAAACATGCAAGTTTCTAAAAAATACGGTGCCGAGAAACCCTAGAACGGATCGTTAACTAGATATATATATATATAGGCGAAGCGAGTAAGTAAACGGAAATATAGCTAAAGGAAAGGGGCTACAACCTTTGTAGATCCGGTCCACCACTTCCTAAGCTCCACTATGATCTCCCTCCACTGTCCAAATCGAACCCTTGACTCTAGCATTGGCATTATCGAAGAATGGGCGGGCTTGATCGTCGGTTCGATGCCGAAGATGATCTACGTCGAGGCATCACAAGAACAAGCTCCAACTTCACCAAGCCTTGAAAACTTGTGAAGGAAACACCCTATACTACTTGGCAAGAGGTAGAGGATGAATAAATAGGAATTGGGTAGACTTTAGTTTTGGATTTCCCACACTTTTTCATCAATCACCATTGATGTAGCAAGCTTTTTCTCATGTTGAAGAAGAAGAAGATGAAGAAAAAAAATATGATAAGTATTAAGTAAATGATAAATAAATCAATACTTATCATTTACTAACCCTTGGTTAGTTGTAGAGAATGGACCATGGTTAACTTGAATGGTTAGGGTTAAGGATGAGACAAGAATGGTGGACTAATTCAAAGCTTCAAGAATCTTCAACTAGCAAACAAAAATAGCAACCATTCTTTTCTCATCTTTTTCCAAAATAAATAAATAAATAAATAAGAAAAAAGAAAACCCTAATCATAATCTTAACCATGGTCTAATTCTTTACACTAACCCTAGCTTGCATGTATCATCAAACATGATACAATCATGTGCACAAAATATATCACATATGCAATGTGCACAAACCAAGTGAGTAAATCTATTTAAAGTGAACCAATACTAGTTAATGCAAAGTAATATATCAAATATATAATTATACATTAAATCATTAAATAAACACTTGATTCAATGATCCGGTCATGTCGCATATAACCGGCTAGTATCCAATGTATTGGCTTATCGAATCAATCCTTGATTCGATAACTAGGTTATATCGCATACAACCATTCGACACATTCATCGCGAGAATGAAATACGGTATCACATACACGCATTATTCTCGGTCCCGCACATATCTCATATGCGCTCCTATTTCGTTTCGCTTGAGCCAGGAAACCTCTGTGTAGGACTCTAAAGACTCGTCAATACACCGGTAGCGGATGATGATCATATCAAGCACCCACAAGCCGCAAGCGGTCTGCTAAACGTAACGGCCACCCGGGTATTGAGCGATCAGAAGATCGACGAGCAAGCCCGCTCACACTCCTGTGAATCCAACCAGTAACACTTACCGTACAGTCCGGTCTGTTCGTCTGATATGTCGCATATCTCGCCTAGGGGTGGTAAACGTCAGACCCCAATAGCTCGATAAGTCATGCCGACTTGAGGTCCATAACATTCGTGAAACTACTGATAACTCTTACCAGTATATCACTGCAACCCTGGCGAGGGATTTCCTGTTATGGCCAGTCGTGCATTGCGCAACATCAACCCCCAATACCGGGAGAGACGAATCCCCTCCTATCGCTCATTGCCTCCATGTGAATCGGGACTGTACCCAAAAACCACCTGTTTGCACGACTCAGTAGAGCCGTGGTAGGGTGGAAATCAAAGCACAGTGGGAGACACACAAGACTCTATGACGATCTCGGGTCAACAGACTAAGCTGTACCAGTGTCACCAGAGAACTGCCATCTGACGTGAGGTATAATACCATCTGGGAGTTCTCGGCGAGTCCGTTCAGTGTACCCAGTCTCCACTGAGCACCCGTATACCATCTCCGATGTCAAGCACCAATGGATATGGGATCATCCATCGCCCATCGCATGGGTCGAGAAGATATACGCTAGTCTACTCTGGAATATCGATGCCCCGTCTCGATATTCCCTCGACTAGGAACATTTCAAGGATGTACTCATGGACTACCCAGGCCCCACTAGTATGATCTACATCATAGTCCTGGAAGTCGAGTACACATCCTATGGGCTTTATCAACATGTAATCAGAGAGACAGAAAGTATACATGTTAAGATAAAGTGCAACCAGATAGCGTACTATCATGTCGAGCAAGAAAGTCCTACCGATATATGTCCCAGCATCCACTACAATATACATCCAATGCACAGTAATGGCCTCTAGGGCATACATATAACTAACATCAAGAACCGAGAAAACTCATGGTGGACGCCACACACATCACATCACGAGAAAACCACAAATTTCTGTTTTTAAAATAATAATCGGTTTTCCCCAAAATCCAGAAATCTCATAATTACTGAAATCCTTACGAAGAATCACAATATGAAAACATGTTGATGATGATGAAAGTCTATGATACGATAGTATATACCATGTGAAGTACGGCCAGAAACTATGCATGAATCATGATGCAATAAGGTATGTATATATAACTAACAAAATCCTATGTATCCATCTTAATGATGTGAATATGCGAGTATAAGTCTACGGATCATATATGATGCAAATGTACCAATACCAATTCTAAGTAAGTGCTATAGTGTTCGTGACATAGCAATTACCAATGGCGTGTGTGTTCGCATAAATAGTGCACGTGCGGCATAAACCAATGGTAATGGTGCGAGTGTCCTATGATGATGTCACACACACACACAGACACACACATATTAGATGAGGCAATGCAATGAGATGCATAACTAGAAAACTACGCATATAATGCAAGTACTAAAAATAATACTAAACCATCGGGCGTCTTGCACCATCCAGACGATCCGTCCATAGATGTGTACATCTACTCACCGGGACACCTCGGCTAATCTGATCTCATATCCGCCCTGTCTTTCCGCGCCGCGTCCGGCGCCTCTGCACCCGATTATAGAATCGCATACAAGCAATTAAGAGGATAAATATACGAATAGTCGCGGAACAAACCACACAAGTCAATCCACGCGCACAACAGGACGCGCGCACACTTAGTGCACAAAACGCGCTCGCGAGAACGCCACAAACCGCAACTAGGGTTGCTATACGAGAAAATCCCCAAACCTAAAACCCAATCGTACCAATTGCGCATTCATAACACACTAAATATCTTAGAGAATAGGTTATAACTAATCAAAACCTCAAACTTAATTAGAATCGATTTATTCCAAAAACCTAGTAAGTATCCAATTACCATTTTAGTTCAAAACTTGATATTTTAACAAAACTAGTGGCCACAATATTCATTTAATAACTTAATTAGGTCACACAAACTTTTATTAAAATTTTATCTCACCAATTTACATCAATTCCAAAAATCTAGTTTGCAAAATTGTATAATTAAGACAAATTTAGGAGCTACAATTTGTAATTTAACAACTAGACTAGAATTAGCATGACTTAAGATGTTAAACTACACACTTAAACCATGAGCAAGTGACAAAACCCTAAGTTAAATTTAAAACCCTTCTCTTGAATTCACAATCTTACAATTAGAACCAATTTATCACTTGAATAGTTTAAATTAGAATGGTTAATCAACAAATTAGCCACTAGGTTAAGAATTATACCTTACAAGTTTAAAGATCTAGCTTGCAACTTAGCCTCCAAAGATGGTTTCTTGCTCCAAGATTCATGTTAGAATAGGCCAAGGAGAATTGGAGGAAGAATTAGCTTTGAATTTGTGAGTTTTTGTTTGGATTTTTGATGGATTTTGTGATGAATTTGGGGTGAAAAGAGATGGAGAAGGGGGGAAGGGGGGCTGCCTTGTTCGGCCAAAGAGAGGGAATGGGCGTGTGTGTAAGTGTGTAGAAATTTCCATGACAATAAAAACCCCTCAAGTCTCATTAATGCAATTTACATCATTTCATATTTTTATTTTCTTTTATTTCAATTTCCTTTCTTTCCTAGAATGAGCTAGAACCTTGGAAACAAAAGAGAAAAAGAATACAAGTTACAAACTAGGGTTAAAGTTTTCATGGTTCATATTTGAGTAATTAACTCATTCTCATTTGTAATTATCATTAATTAAATGTATAAATGAAATCTTATAATAATATTTAAAATAATTAATTTAGGAAAAATATTTAATTAAACTAATAATTTATAAGTGACTAAATAATTATCAATTACTAGCAATTACATAGTTAAAATAGGCGTATTCTTGTCTATATTGAAAAATAATTATATCTTGGTTTTTACGGAAAACACAATTTATTTTACCGATTATCAGAAAATTCACCTAAAGGATTTATTTATTTATTTTAAAACGTTACAGCGATTTAGGTTATATGTGATATAACCGGATTATTGAATCAAGTGTTGATTCAATAATTTGTTATATGTTTATTTGATATACATATAAATGATATTAGTCGGTTGTATGTGATATACCTGGATTATTAAATCAAATGTTAATTTAATAATTTAATATATAATTATATATTTGATATATTAATATATATTAACTAATATTAGCTCACTTAAGAATTTCTTTTCTACAAATACATTTAAATATATATGATATATATATTAATGTGTTTACTATTGTGTCATGCTAGATGATATATTGGACTTGGGTGTATGAGACTCATACCAAACTAAAGATAATTTGGGTGATTAATAATTAAGAGATAAATCAAAATTAGGTAGAAAATGGCATGGCTAAAGATGCTTGTTGAAGTATGTAGAAGCCTTGACTTAGTCCACTAATTTTGTTTTACTCTAGATATTTATTAACCCAACAATTATCTTTAGCCGTGGTTAACTCTCTACCAATATGATTTGAGATATTTTCTCACCCAAGGGTTCACATTAGTTCATCTTCTTCATCTCATTTTTCTTCTCTAATTTTGGATGAGGTGAAGAAAGAAAGAGAGAAAATTAATTCCAAAATGAGCAAAATTCCTACTTTATCATGTTGGATATATGTATACCCTAAAGGCCATTATATGATAGTATATGAACCAGTATGTGTGTGTGTGTGTTCAGGGGACATTCTTGCTCGACATGATAGTATACTATCTGGTTGAACATTATCTTGACATGTTCATTTGATCATGCTTTCATTTATTTGGTACATGTTGATATAGCCCTAAGGATATGCTTGACTACTGAGATTATGATGCGGATCATACTAGTGGGACATGTGTAGTTCATATAAGCATATCCTTAAAATGTTCCTAGTCATGGGTGTATCGAGACGGGGTATCAATATCACCAGAGTAGACTAGCGTATACGTTGCTTGTCCCATATGATGGACGATGGATGATCCCATATCCATTGGTGTGGTGACACAAAAGACCGTATACGGGTGCTCAATGAGACTGGTTACACTGAACAGACTCACCGAGAACTCCTATGTGGTATTATATCTATCGTCGGATAGCAGTTCTCAGGTGACACTGGTACAGGTTAGTCTGTAGACGTGAGATCGTCATAGAGTCTTGTGTGCCTCCCACTGTATTTTGATCTCCACCCTACCACGGCTCTACTGAGTCGTGCAAACAGATGGATTTTGGGTACAGTCCCGAGCATATGAAGGCAATGAGCGATAGGAGGGGTTTCGTCTCTCCCGGTATTGGGGGTTGATGTTGCGCTATGTTCGATTAGCTATAACAGGAAGTCCCTGGTCAGGGCTGCTGAGATTTACTGATAAGTGTTATCAGTAGTTTCTCGATTTGTTATTAGCCATATACTGACATAACTTATTGGGTTAATAGGGTCGACGATACCACCCTTAGACTTGATATGCAGCATATCTGACGAAGAGACCGGACTGTACGGTAAGTATTGCCAGTTGGCTCGACGGGAGTTTTAGTAGGTTTGCTTGTGTTTCTTCTAATCGCTCAATACCTGGGAGCCGTTATGTACAGCTTGTGCCGCTGACGGTTTGTGGGCATGATATGTGATCACTGCCTACTGCTAGCGTATTGACGAGTCTTAGAGTCCCACAAAGGGGTCTCCTCGCTCAGGCGAAAAGATGTGGGGTGCATATGTGATATGCGCGGGAGCTCGATTAAATGCGTGTATTGGATACCGTATTTTAATCGGGCGTTTACTATTGGACGGGTCGTATGTGATATGACCGAATTATTAAATCAAGTGTTGATTTAATATTAAGTCCATTAGCTTATTTATTAAAACCTATTTCTTTATGATGCATGCATGAGTGTATGAATATGTTGATATGGATGCACACATGCAAGCATACATGTGTCATGGTTGATGGTGGTGGCAATGCAAGACTTACATGGTAACATATTTAGATATTTTGTTTATTTGAGAAAAGCAAAATGGCAACATAATCATGGTTGGCTATTCAACTCTCTTGAGTTGACCCAAGTCAATGGTTTCATTTGCCCATGGTTTTGTAGCCCATAGTTTTCTTAACCTCAAGTCACAAAATATCTAGATAATTTGTAACCATAGTTTAGCATGGCATGACTCTCAGTTACTCTCTTAAGTTTAGTTAGAGTTATTCATATTATTCTATTGAGTCAAGCTTGAGCCATCTCCTTCTTCCTCTCTCTCCTCGAAGCTCTCTAGGGTTTTAAAAGAAAGAGAAGAAATTAAAAAGAAAAGGTTTTTAAGTGAGATCTAAACCCACATCACCATTCTACTTTAGTCTAGCCTACTAGCGTGGAGTGTTTGCTTCATCTTCATCCTTGATCAAGTGAAGCTTGGAGCTTGGTGCAAAGGGATTTCGTGGTGGATCATCATGGACTTGGAAGGACACAAACCAACCGGTTCAAACCCCACTCGATCTAAGGAGTCAAGGAGGATGTCTACAAATTTTGTATTTTCTCCCCACTTAGTGTTAGACACTTGTGGTATATGATACTTGCATGTTGTTACTCTATTTTTCTAGTTCGATTCATGATTGGAATTGTTTAGCACCCTCTTAAATTTTTGTTATAGCATGTGTGATGCAACCCATAACCTAGGATGGTGCTAGAGAATCCTTATAGTGGTATCTGAGCCAGGCTAGAAACTTAGACGATATTAGATTAATTACGAAACCGAAACAACTTCGAATTAACAATTTCCGCAACCCTGAAAAGGCTTCTCTGTCGATTTTTAAATGTGCTCGAAAAAAATTTTAAACACCTGCAGAAGCTTACTGGTACATCACTGAGAACACCAGAGAAAAACGAGGGAATTCTACCACAAAAAAAATCGGCCACATGGCCCAGAAATCCGGCCTGGCCAGCCCCCCTTCCCTTGAATTATCTCATTTTCCCCTGGTGCTCTGGTCTATAGTTTTTGGCATTTCAAGTGTTGTTTGTTTAGGCCAAAATTTCATGTGATGCTAATTTTGCTTAGGGGCTTATTTGGAGTGTTTCGTAGTCGTATATTTTAACATTGTATTGGTAACTTGGACAATATTTAACAGTTCGAGCGAACATCAATCACCCCCTATTACCCTCGCTGAAAATTTCCAAGTGTTGGAATTTTCCTAAGTTAAAGATATTTGAATGTTCATGCAAGTAATCCTATGGACCCTCTAGAGGAACATAACCCTAACTCGATTCTATGACCATGGAACCGCGGCCAAATCTTAGGGTTTACCGTAATCCTATGGCGCCATAGGTGAGGCAATGGTTGACCCTTCTACGGTTGGTCCATAGGCACTGTGGCATGTTTTTGGGTACTTTAGTTTTGCTCAAGTGTTGAGCTTTCGGGGCAATTTGTGGGTGTTTCTTGACTCAATCGAAATGTTTAACATTGTCTTGATATTTATGAATATGATACAATAATTGGAATCTACACTAATTAGTTTTGTGAAAAGTAATTAGTTGCGTATAAATCTAATATTTTGGGCTCGGTAGAATCGGGAATCTTGTTAAATTACCCGGCTTCTTTTGAAAAGGTATTTTCATAGTTGGGACCTAAATATAAGATTTGCATTGTTAGGCATGAAATCCTGAATATGTGATATTCCGGGTTTATGATGTCTAAAGGCAATATTGATTCCAATTGTTGTAGTTTTTCACTTTCTTTTCTGCGACCGTAAGTGTAGTATGTGGTGTATCGCCGATTTCGTTGCTATACATCAATGACAATTGGGGTACGCATACTTACTTACGTTGATGATATGTGATATTATGTGTTGCTGAGATATGATGTACAGGATCGTCGCGAATGAATGCCGGGGGTTTTATGTGAGATGAGAGTATTTCTTTTCATTCATGTAAAATTAATTGTATGTAATATTCTTTTATTGGGGCACTTCCGGGTTGAGAATGATGTCACCATTGTTGTATATTATTTACTTTTCCGCATTAGAATAGATCCAAGGAGGGGAGCACAAGTGACCGGGTTCTAGGGTTCAGTGGGAGGCCATCTCGAGGAGTCGAGACCGGGTCTCCTAAACTCTAGAATTGGTAGGGTCACTTGCCGCTCTCGTAGGGGTTTAGGGGTGTGGGCTTGGCTATTCATCGCGACCGTAGAATCCGTATTTTCTATTTTTGGCTAAATACAAAATACGGACCTCCTAGTATATCCTGTATTTTCATATATGTGCTTCTGTTGTTGATATTCTGTGATGTGATCACTTTATATGCCGAGACGAATGATGTATTATATATATGATATATAATAAACGTTTCTTATATTTTGCATCCGCGCTAGTCCCGCCCCGCTATGCCGTTAGTTAAGTAACCTAACGGTACATAACGGGACATTGTGGCGAATGCGGATGGTATAAGCGTACGTTCTATTTTCGTTTCTTTTCTGTAATGGCTTAAGGACTTAAATGATGGAACTACATTAATAAGATTAATGTAAACAAAGAGAAACCTAAAAAGATGTTGTAGAATCAGATTTGAAAGTTACTCGGCTTTTTATGAAAAAACAAGTTTTCAAATTGCGGAGCTTAAGCCACTCCTTTTAAAAACTATTAGATTCTACAAAGATATCAAGTTCAAAGCATTAAAGGTTTTCTTAAAAACTATTCGCAACCCTCCGTCATTTTAGAAAGTAGAGTACTTAATATTCGTGCTACGTATGTTTATTATAGTCAAGGCGTAGTGTACGGTAGCTAAGTGATGTCTTCCTACACAGCATAAGATGCGATTAATTAGGATATTCATGTGATTATGTTGACCATAGTCAAGAGTCATGTGAGTGGGTCTAATTAATCATGAAATGGCGGGTAGAACTTGACTAGTACTTATGATATGTTGATTATAGTCAAGGTCATAAGTTACTGGGGTAAAAACCATATCGGGAGTTTTAAGTGTTGAAATTTGCAATGAGATTGTATACCTTCTATATGATAGTAGGATCTCGATCCCACTGTGAGCAATAGTTGCTCCGGGAGAGTTTTGCACTTTACAATTAGCTAACTCATTGGGTGTCTAGAAAGGTGTCAACGGGGCTACGCCTCTGGGAAAATGATGTTTATTTTAATTAAGTACGTGCGAAAGCGCGGGGAATCTCCCTCAGAAGTACCGACACTGGCCTGGCTAAACGGTTAGCAAAGTTGTAGAATGTAATTAATCCTGGCTAATTTTTTCCTTTTAAGGTTTGAAGGAAAATTTGATAAAAGCGGTGGGAGACATCGATTAGATAAGATTAAATAACCAACCGGATCTTTGCAAGAGTTTTCGCTGAGTGTATTCTTTTCTCTCTCCTAATGGCAGATAACCATAACTGGACTTAAGCTACTGTTATAGAAAAATAAGCTTACCGGGCCTAATTATATAGACTGGTTGAGGAACATTAATATTGTACTCACATATGATAAAGTATCATATGTCCTGACTGCCTCAACCCCGCCTAAACCAGGCCCTGAATCTTCTGTTGCAGATAGGGAAATCCGCAAAATGTGGGATATTGACTGTGCCACCGCCAAATGCCTCGCGCTTGCATTGATAGACAATACACATCAAAAGCAGCATGAGGAGATGGATGTTCAATCTATCTTTCTCCATACAAAGGAGTTGTATGGAGAGCAATCTCATATCCTACGATACGAAGCGTCTCGAAAGCTGTTTCAGATGCGGATGGCTCCTGGCACATCAGTAGGTGACCACGTCTTGAAGATGATAGCTCTTATTGAAGAGCTTGAGGGCCTTGGATGGACAATGGATAACGAGCAATATACAGATATTGTTCTACAGTCTCTTCTCTCTGCCTTTGTTCCTTTTGTAGTGAACTTCAACATGCACAATATGGAGAAGTCACTACCCGAACTTCTCAATATGTTGAGAAATACGGAGAGCACGTTTAAGGCGAAGTCTCCCTCCCTGTTTGTTGGACAATCTTCCTCTTCCGTCCCAAAAGCCAAGGCTAAGGAAAAGAACAAGAAGAAATCCACCAAGCCGAGAGGTGGAATCAAGAAGGCAAAGAGGAAAGACAAATCCAAAGCTGCGAAGTCGGGAAAAGGAGAATGTTTCTTTTGCAAGAAGATGGGACACTGGAAGCAGAATTGTACTGAGTACCTTGGTCTCAAGAAAAAGAAGCATGGTGATGCTTCAGCTTCAGGTGTGTTCGTAACTGAAAACTGTTTTTCTATAAACTCTACTTCCTGGGTATTGGATACCGGTTCGAGTTCTCATATCTGCAATTCTGTGCAGGGGCTGAGAAATAGCAGAGTTTTGAAGACAGGTGATCATACTCTCCGGTTTGGAAATGGTTCCAATGTACATGCAGTTTCAGTGGGAGAGAATCATATGGCATTGCCATCGGGTTGTATATTGGTTTTGAACCCATATTATTTTGTACCAAGCATGCTTTGTAATATAATATCCATTTCTTTGTTAGACAATAAAGGATATCATTTTGTATTGCAGCACAATGTTATGAACATTAAACTAAATCAAGAGTTGATTGGTTGTGGTATACTTAATAATGGGATATACGTCCTTAATCAACACACAGTTTTCAACATACAACACACAAACAAAAGAAAATTTTCAGATATAAATGAAGATTTTCTTTGGCATTGTAGACTTGGTCATATTAATGAAACAAGACTAAACAAGCTTCATAAAGATGGATATTTAAATTCTTTTGAGTATAAATCTAATGCGACTTGTCAGTCTTGTATCAAAGGAAAAATGACCAAAACTCTATTTACTGGACACGGAGAAAGAGCTACTGAGCTCTTGGGCTTCATACATAGTGATGTATGTGGGCCAATGTCTATACATGCGAGAGACGGTTTTTCTTACTTCATAACTTTTACGGATGATTTCTCAAGATTCGTTCATGTGTTTTTAATAAAGCACAAGTCTGAAGCTTTCAAGAAATTCAAGAAGTACAAACTTGAAGTAGAAAAATAAACTGGAGTGAGCATCAAAATACTTCGATCCGATCGAGGTGGAGAGTATCTTAGTACAGAGTTTTCGAACTTCCTAAAAGAGAATGGGATTCTCTCTCAGTTCACTCCCCCTTACACGCCACAGCACAACGGTGTGTCAGAGCGAAAGAATCGAACCCTATTATATATGGTACAATCAATGATGAGTGATGCTGAGTTACCCCTTTCCTTTTGGGGGCATGCATTGGAGACTGCAGCTTTTCTGTTGAACAGGGTTCCAACCAAGACCGTGTCTACCACTCCATATGAGATATGGTATGGGAAGAGACCGTCTCTTAAGCAAGTTAAGATTTGGGATTGTCCGGCTTTTGTCAAAAAGCAGAATCCGGACAAACTGGAGACACGATCAGTCAAGTATGTATTTGTGGTATATCCAAAAGATTCATATAGATATCTTTTCTACCACAAGGAGGAACAAAGGGTGTTTGTTTCTCGAAATGTCACGTTTTTAGAAAATGAGATTTTTCCAAATGTTGTTGATGGCAATGTGGTAGATCTAGAAAAGGTTCTAGAGACACAAGTTACAAATGACGACTTGGTTGAACCTGAAGTTGCAACAGAGCCTAATGAATCTCAGCCACTCCGTAGATCTGGTAGGACTTCTCACCCACCGGAGAGGTACTACGGTTTTCTCGTTGATGGTGATGGAGACGATTGCATCATGGATGATGATGACCCTACCAGTTTTCAGCAAGCTATCACAAGTGGTTGCTCTGTGAAATGGCTGGATGCCATGAGATCCGAAATGGAGTCTATGTACACCAACTAAGTATGGACTTTGGATGTTGTACCCTCTAGGGTAAAACCTGTAGGGTGCAAATTGATCTTTAAGAGAAAGATCGGTGTAGATGGGTAGGTAGAGACCTATAAGGCAAGGCTTATGGCGAAAGGATTTTGACAAAGACCAGGAGTGGACTATGACGAAACCTTTTCTCCTGCAACCATGCTTAAATCCATTCGGATCCTACTTGCTATTACTGCTCACTACGACTATGAAATCTGGCAGATGGACGTTAAAACTGCTTTTCTAAATGGTAATTTAAAAGAGTGCATTTATATGGATCGGCAAGAGGGCTTCGTCGATAGTGGGAGCAGCGGAAAAATATGTAGATTGCTTAAATCCATTTATGGAATAAAGCAGGCATCACGGAGTTGGAACATCTGTTTTTGATGATGTTATCAAAGAGTTTGATTTCATCAAAAATCCAGATGAACCTTGTGTTTATAAGAAGATTGTAAGAAGTACTGTCACATTCCTCGTATTGTACGTAGATGACATTCTTCTGATAGGAAACGATGTTCCTATGCTACAATCGGTCAAACTGTTCTTATCACAGAGGCTCTTCATGAAAGACCTGGGTGATGCCTCGTACATATTGGGCATGAAGATCTATAGGGATAGATCTAAAAGATTATTGGGATTGTCCCAAACCAGGTACATTAACACCATCCTAAAGAGGTTTAGTATGGAAGACTCCAAGCGGGATTCCTTACCCGCTAGTCATGGAGTCACTCTCTCTAAGGACTTTTGCCCAAAGATTGATGAAGAGAGAGATCGCATGAGCATTATACCCTAAGCATCTGCTGTAGGATCTATAATGTATGCGATGTTATGTACGCGTCCTGATGTAGCTTATGCACTGGGTATAGTAAGCAGGTATCAATCCAACCCAGGGGAGAATCACTAAACTGCTGTGAAGAACATTCTTAAGTACTTGCGAAGGACTAAAGAAATGTTCTTGATGTATGGTAACGGGGATCTCCAAATTGAGGTCTTTACCGATTCGAGCTTCCAGAGTGATAAGGATGACAGAAAATATATCTCAGGGTTTGTCTCTACCCTCAATGGAGGGGCGGTGTGTTGGAAGAGTTCCAAACAGGATACCGTTGCAGACTCCACGATGGAAGCTGAGTATATTGCTGCAAATGATGCTGCCAAGGAAGCCGTCTGGATAAGGAAGTTCATCTCGGAGCTAGGAGTTGTTCCAACCATTATTGATCCAATACCATTGTATTGTGATAATAATAGGGCTATGGCATTAACCAAAGAGCCCAGGTCCCATCAGTGATCTAGACAGATTCTCAGGCGATATCATCTAATCCAGGAGATAGTTGATCGCCGCGAGATCGAGATTCGGAGAGTAGATACAAAAGATAACACCGCGGATCCACTCACCAAGGCCTTCCCTTTGCCGCAGTATGAGCGACTTTTTGAGATGTTGGGTATAAGATACGCCAATAATTGGCCTTAGTGCAAGTGGGAGATTGTTGGATATATGTATGCCCTAGAGGCCATTATATGATAGTGTATGTACCGGTATGTGTGTGTGTGTGTGTGTGTGTATTCAGGAGACATTCTTGCTCGACATGATAGTATGCTATCTGGTTGAACTTTATCTTGACATGTTCATTTGATCATGCTTTCATTCATTTGGTATATGTTGATATAGCCCTAAGGATATGCTTGACTACTGAGATTATGATGCGTATCATACTAGTGGGACATGTGTAGTTCATATTAGCATATCCTTAAAATGTTCTTAGTCGTGGGTGTATCGAGACGGGGTATCGATATCACCAGAGTAGACTAGCGTATACGTTACTTGTCCCATATGATGGGCGATGGATGATCCCATATCCATTGGTGTGGTGACACTAAAGACCGTATACGGGTGCTCGGTGAGACTGGGTACACTGAACGGACTCGTCGAGAACTCCTATATGGTATTATATCTATCGTCGGATAGCAGTTCTTAGGTGACACCGGTACAGGTTAGTCTGTAAACCCGAGATCGTCATAGAGTCTTGTATGCCTCCCACTGTACTTTGATCTCCACCCTACCACGGCTCTACTGAGTCATGCAAACAGGTGGATTTTGGGTACAGTCCCGAGGCACATGGAGGCAATGAGCGATAGGAAGGGTTTCCTCTTTCCCGGTATTGGGGATTGATGTTGCGCTATGTTTGATTGACTATAACAAGAAGTCCCTGGCCAAGGCTGCTGAGATTTACTGATAAGTGTTATCAGTAGTTTCTCAATTTGTTATTAGCTATATACTGACATAACTTATTGGGTTAATAGGGTCGACGATACCACCCTTAGACTTGATATGCAGTATATCTGACGAAGAGACCGGACTGTACGGTAAGTGTTGCCAGTTGGCTCGACGGGAGTTTTAGCAGGTTTGCTTGTGTTTCTTCTGATCACTCAATATCTGGGAGCCATTACGTACAGCTTGTGCCACTGACGGCTTATGGGCATATGATGTGATCACTGCCTACTGCTAGCGTATTGACGAGTCTTAGAGTCTCACAAAAGGGTCTCCTAGCTCAGGCGAAAAGATGTGGGGTGCATATGTAATATGCACGGGAGCTCGATTAAATGCGTGTATTGGATACCGTATTTTAATCGGGCGTTTACTATTGGACGGGTCGTATATGATATGACCGGGTTATTAAATCAGGTGTTTATTTAATATTAAGTCCATTAGCTCATTTATTAAAACCTATTTTTTTATGATGCATGCATGAGTGTATGTATATGTTGATATGGATGCACACATGCAAGCATACATGTGTCATGGTTGATGATACATTGGTGGTGGCAATGCAAGACTTACGTGGTAATATATTTAGATATTTTGTTTATTTGAGAAAAGCAAAATGGCAACATAATCATGGTTGACTATTCAACTCTCTTGAGTTGACCTAAGTCAATGGTTTCATTTGCCCATGGTTTTGTAGCCCATGGTTTTGCTTAACCTCAAGTCACAAAATATCTAGATATTTTGTAACCATAGTTTAGCATAGCATGACTCTCAGTTACTCTCTTAAGTTTAGTTAGAGTTATTCATATTATTCTATTGAGTCAAGCTTAAGCCATCTCCTTCTTCCTCTCTCTCCTCGAAGCTCTCTAGGGTTTTAAAAGAAAGAGAAAAAATTAAAAAGAAAAGGTTTTTAAGTGAGATCTAAACCCACATCACCATTCTACTTTAGTCTAGCCCACTAGCGTAGAGTGTTTGCTTCATCTTCATCCTTGATCAAGTGAAGCTTGGAGCTTGGTGCAAAGGGACTTCGTGGTGGATCATCATGGACTGTGAAGGACACAAACCAACCGGTTCAAACCCCACTCAATCCAAGGAGTCAAGGAGGATGTCTACAAATGTTGTATTTTGTCCCCACTTAGTGTTAGACACTTGTGGTATATGATACTTGCATGTTGTTACTCTATTTTTCTAGTTCGATTCATGATTGGAATTGTTTAGCACCCTCTTAAATTTTTGTTATAGCATGTGTGATGCAACCCATAACCTAGGATGGTGCTAGAGAATCCCTACATATCAATCTATACCAAACTAGCCATTTAGTATAGGTTGTTTACTTCACTAATTTCTCAATTAGTGAAGAGGTAGCTTGAGTTAGAGATTCTTCGACGTAGATCATCTTTGGCCTCGAAGATCCTTAAGCAAGCTTGTTCCTTTCGCCTATTGGAACCTAAGAAGAGTTTGGGGACCACTACTTGGAGCTAAGGGACTACTACACAGAGCTTTAGAAGTGAAGAGCCGGTCTACAATGGTTGTATTCCTTGTTCACTTAGTGTCAAATTTGTTTACATGCTTTATAAAACCATAATTCTTTAGTTTGATTCTAGGTTTGTGTTCCTTAGCACTCTAGATTTTTTTAAATTGCATACTTGATGCTTGCTAAAATCCAGTGGTCGTGCTAAGAAACTCCAACAGTGGTATCAGAGCCAAGCTAGAGCATTAGGAGTTTTTTAGGCGAAGTTAAAGTGTTCGATTGACTTTTCGAAACCCTAAAATCCGGGTTTCTGGAAAAAATTTCAAAAGTTAGAATTTTTGAAATTAAAAATATGCAGAAAATTGTGCATGGTTTTCTATGGATCCCCAAGAAGAACGAGCGCCCAACTCGACCAAACGGCCGCGCAACCGTGGCCAAACCATGGGTTTTGCCGCGGTTCCGCGGCGCAGTTGGTGAGGCAGGAACTGTGCCTTCTTGTGCAGATCCGTATGTACCTGTGGCACGTACTGGGTATTTTTAAGTGAGACTCAAGTGTTGAGGTTTCTGGGAATTGTGGGTGTTTGATAAATCGATCGAAATATTTAATATCGTCTAGATATCTGTGATTTATGATACAATATTTGGAATCCACAATAATTAGTTTTGTGAAAACTAATTAGAATTTTGTGAATCTAGCAATTTAGTCTCTTCTAATCGGTTGCCGCAGGGTTTTGATTCGCAATCGCGTATAGTACGTGAACACTCGCCAAGTAACACTACTAGATAGCCACGCCCCATCGCCCCGGTCAAGTGACTGTAGGAGAACCCCGTTGCCAAAAGCATCCGGTCGGGTGCTCACGGCCGCGGTGTTCCGTCTAAGTGCACTTCGTCGACGACATCGGGGGTGCTGCCGTCTACTAATGTTCCCGACGAGCATTCGATCAGTTGTCGGGAATTTTGTTGAATTGCCCGACTGGTTATTGAAAAGTGTTTTCAATTTGAGACTAGAATGCCGGGTTTATAACGTTAGGCATGAAATTCGGAATATTTGATATTCTGGGTTTATGATGTCTAAGGAATTTATATGATTAGGCATGAAATCCGAAGTATATGACATTTCGGATTTATGATGTCTAAGGTGGTTGCAGATTTTAATTATTGTAGTTTTTATTTCTTTTCTGCGACCGTAAGTGTAATATGTGGTGTATCGCCGGTTTCGTTGCTATACGTCAACGACAATTGGGATACGCATATTTACTTATGTTGATAACATGTGATGTTATGTGTTGCTGTGATATGTTATATTGGATCATCGTGATTGAATACCCGGGGGGTTTTGCGTGAGATGAGAGTTTTTTCATTTTCATTCATGTAAAAATTTGTATGTAATATTCTTTTATCGGGATACTTCCGGGTTGAGGATGATGTCACCATTGATGTATATTATTTACTTTTCCTCATTAAGATAGACTCAAGGAGGGGAGCACAAGTAACCGGGTTCTAAAGTCCAGTGGGAGGCCATCTCGAGGAGTCGAGACCGGGTCTCCTAACTCTAGAATTGGCAGGGTTGCTTGCCGCTCTCGTAGGGTCTAGAGATGTGGGTTTGGCTATTCATCACGACCGTGAAATCCGTATTTTTTACTGGCTTAAATTAAAATACGGACCTCCTAATATATCCAATATTTCATATGCTGACTTCTGCTGCAATGTTCTGTGATGAAGATCATATAACTGCGTGAGACGAATGTTTTATATTATATATATGATATATAATAAACGTTTCTTATGTTTTGCATCCGCGCTAGTCCTGCCCACACTCTGCCGATAGTTAAGTGACCTAATGGTGCATGACGGGACCCCGTGGCGAATATGGATGGCGTAAGCGTACGTTCTATTTTCGTTTCTTTATCTGTGATGTTTAGGAAACATAAATGATGGGACTTCATTAACGAGATTAATGAAAAGGAAAGAAACCTAATAATGTTGTGGAATCAAATTTTCAAAAAGGTAGCTCTAGTTCTTACTTTGTATAGTGGTATTCCTTGATGAATATCCAGCACCTCATTCGATGAGAAAAGAGCCTAGATCCCTTCACCGAGAGTGACCTCTTTAGCAAAAGCTAGCGGATACTACAACCCACTCGGTTTGTTTTGAAAAACACTTGATTTTAAAAAGCGAAGCTTAAACCATTCCTTTTCAAAACACTCGATTCTACAACGATATCAAGTTCATTACGTTAAAAGTTTTCTTACAAACCTGTCGTAGCCCTCCGTCATTTCAGATAAGTGTTATTTAGTATCCGTGTTACATTTGTTGACCTGGTTAAGGCGTAGTGTGCGGTAGCTAATTAGTGCTTTTCTGCTGCATATGATGCGATTGGATTAGGGTAGTCGTACGACTTTGTTGACTTTGTTAAGGGTCGTATGGGTGGGTTTAATTCAATCACGAAATGACGGGTTGAACTTGACGAGCGCTTATGATTTGTTGACCTTGTTAAGGTCATAAGTTGCTAGGGGCAAAAACATTATTGGGAATTTCAAGTGTTAAAATTTGCAATGAGATTGCATACATTCTATGAGATAGTTGGATCCTGATACCCACTGCGAGTAAAAGTTACTCCTGGGAGAGTTTCATACTTTACAATTAGATGATCAAGTAGGTGTCTAAGAAAGGTGTTAACGGGGTTATGCCCCTGCGGAAACGAGATTATTTAATTAGTTCTATGAGAAAGTATGAGGAGACTCTCTCGGAGTACCAATACCTTCCTAGCTGAACGATTAGCGAACTTGTAGGGTGCAATTAATCCTGGCTAGTCTTACCTTTTAGGGTTTGAAGGAAGATTTGATAAAAACAATGGGAGCCATCCTGATTAGATAAAATAATAACCAATCAAATCTTGTAAGAGCGCACGCAATGTTTTCTTCTCTCTCTCTCTCTCTCTCTCTCTCTCTCTCTCTCTTTCTCCTGGTAGCGACCATGACACGCCTTAATCAAGATAATAATATTGATGTATTGACTGAACCCGCTTGTTATACTGAGCTGGGGAATATTGGTTCCGCTCTACCTTATAACTGTTATAAGCCTGAGCAGGAAATAGGGGAATACCCGGATTTCCATGCGACCCGAGCGAGGAATGAGTATGTTGATGCATCTTCTTCGGGTGTGTTCGTTACCGAGAATTGTTTCTCATTTTGTTCTACGTCCTGGGTATTGGATACCGGATCAGGATCCCACATTTGTAATATGTTACATGGGCTAAAGAAAGGTAGACAATTGGGAATAGGTGTTCATTCTCTCCAAGTAGGGAATGGTGCAAGAGTTGCAGGTAAAGCAGTTGGCGAATATCACCTAGTATTACCAGAAGGTAATACATTGGTTCTGAACAACTGTTATTACGTACCCAAAATGTTGTGTAATATCAGTTTTTTATTAGATAAAGAAGGATATAATTTTGTAGTAGAGAAAAATGTTATGAACATTTTCCTAAATCAAGTGTTGATTGAATTTGGTACGTTATGTAACGGTTCATACGTTCTGAATCAAAATACAGTTCTTAATGTACAGAACATACACAAGAGGAAAAGTTTAGAAATGAACGAATCTTTCTTGTGGCATTGTAGACTAGGTCATATCAATGCGACATGAATAGCTAAGTTACATAAGGATGGATATTTGAATCCGTTTGAATTTATATCTTATGAAACTTACCAGTCATGTCTCAAAGGCAAGATGACCAAAACTCCGTTTACTGGACACGGAAAAAGAGCTACTGAACTCTTGGGACTGATACATAGTGATATATGCGGTCATATGTCTACACATGCCAGGAATGGTTCCTCGTACTTCATTACATTCACCGACGATCTCTCAAGATTCGGACATGTATTTATGTTGAAACACAAATCTGAAGTTTTTGAGAAATTCAAGAAATATAAGTGCGAAGTAGAGAACCAAACTGGTAAAAGTAATAAAATCCTTCGATCTGATTGGGGAGGAGAATACTTAAGCACGGAGTTCCTGGATTATTTAAAAGAGAATGGGATTCTCTCTCAGCTTATTCATCTGTATACACCACAGCACAACGATGTATTGGAGCGGAGGAATCGCACCCTATTAGATATGGTGCGCTCTATGATGAGTACTGCTGAGTTGCCTATTTTCTTTTGGGGTTATGCGCTTGAGACAGCTGCATACCTATTGAATAGAGTTCCAATCAAATCACCGCCTACCACTCCATATGAGATATGGAATTTGAATAGACCATCTCTTAAACGAGTTAAGATATGGGGTTGTCCGGCCTATGTTAAAAAGAAAAATCCGGACAAGCCTGAGGCAAGATCTGTTCTGTGCAAGTTTTTGGGATATCCAAAGAATTCATATGGATATCTATTCTACCACAGTGAGGAACAAAAGGTGTTTCTTGCTCAACATGCCACCTTTTAGAAAAAGAATTTCTTGTAAAAGAAATTAGTGGTAATGAGATAGAACTGGTAGAAGTTCCAGCTACACAAACTACAGCTGATGATTTGGTGGAACCAGAGGATTCAATAGTCCCCGACGAACCTCAGCCTCTCCGCGGATCTAGTAGGGTTCCTCATCCACCTGAGAGATACTACGGTTTTCTCATTGACGGTGGGAGCGAGGATTGCATCATGGAAGATGATGACCCAACTAGTTTCGAGTAGGCTATCATGAGTGGGGACTCTGTGAAATGGCTGGATGCAATGTGATCTGAGATGGAATCCATGTACACCAACAAAGTATGGACTTTGGAAGTTGCTCCTGAAGGGGTAAAACCCATTGGGAGCAAATCGATCTTTAAGAAGAAACTTGGTGTAGATGGAAAAGTTGAGACTTTCAAAACTAGACTTGTAGCAAAAGGTTTTCGTCAACGACCAGGTGTCGATTATGATGAAACCTTTTCTCCAGTGGCTATGCTTAAGTCCATCCGGATCCTACTTGCCATCGCTGCATATCATGACTACGAAATCTGGCAGATGGACGTCAAGACCGCTTTTCTAAATGGTGATTTAGAAGAGAGCGTATACATGACACAGCTAGAGGGCTTCATAGACAGTAGGAGCAGCGGAAAGGTGTGCAAGCTGCTTAAATCAATGTATGGATTAAAGAAAGCAACGCGGAGTTGGAATATCTGTTTTGATGTGGCAGTCAAAGAGTTTGACTTCATCAAATACGTAGATGAACCTTGTATATACAAGAAGGTTGTAGAGAGTAAGGCTGGCTTCCTCGTATTGTACGTGGATGACATACTCTTGATTAGAAACGACGCGGTCAAGCTCTTCTTATCACAAAGTTTCTCCATGAAGGATCTGAGTAATGCCTCTTACATCCTGGGGAGAAACACTAGACAGCTGTGAAGAACATTCTTAAATACTTGAGAAGGACTAAAGAAATGTTCTTGGTTTATGGTAATGGTGAACTCCATGTCAAGTCCTTTACCGATTCGAGCTTTCAGAGTGATAAGGATGACTGTAAGTCGGTCTCGAGTTTTGTCTTTACTCTCAGTGGAGGGATGGTATGTTGGAAGAGTTCCAAGATAGATACCGTAGCAGACTCGACAATGAAGGCTGAATATATCGCTACCAACGATACTACCAAAGAGGTTGTCTGGATGAACAAGTTCATGAGATAAACTTGGTGAGGTTCCTACCATTAAGCATCCAATACTTTTGTATTGTGATAACAATGGAGTTGTGGCTTTGGACTAGGAATCCCGGTCCCATCAGTGATCCAGACATATTCTTAAGCGGTATCACCTGATCAGGGAGATAGTTGATCTCCACGAGATTGAGGTCAGGAGAGTTGACACGAAGAATAACACGGCGGATCCACTCACGAAGGCCATTAGAGAGACATTTTGGGATGTTGGGTATGAGATACTACAACAATTGGTCTTAGTGCAAGTGGAGGATTATTAGTTATATGTATGCCCTATAGGCCATTATTGTACATGATTGTATATTATAGTGGATGCTTGGACATATATAGAGAGGACTTTCTTGCTCGATATGATAGAATGTGTCACGCCCCGCTTCCCGGTGTACAGTGAGGGGACGCGGCGAGGCCCGCTACGTATTTACTCAGAAGTAAACACGCTAAGCGTATCTGAGCAATATAAAGTAAAATGTACACAAGAGATATGAATATAAATGAACATCAACTTTTATTTATTTAACAATTCTTTACAAGTACAACTGGAAATGTAAATACATGAATAGAAAGAAATGCCTAAAAATGGCATAACTGAAATGAAAAGTATATACAAGTGCCTACAGCTCTGGGTCGATGGCAAACTGCTCTAAGTTCTTAGTACCGGGCTCGATCTCTAGTGAGTCCGATCCACCCGACAACATTCTAAAGGAAGAAGAAAATGAATGTCTTCAGCGAATAATCGCTCAGTAAGTCCCAAAGAAAGAGAGAAGTAGAATAGACAAGAAATATAATATAACTAGTAAGGATTGATTATAATATTAACGCAGTTGTTTGTAACTTGGTACAGAATATACCAGTGTATACAAGAGGAGTCTCACTATTCTGGAGACTAAGGTATACGAAGCACAAGAAACCGTTCAGCCACGGTACAACAGCAATGGATATTCAGGTTAGGTGTATTAAAGTGATCGTCTCGTGCCACTTCTAACACATTCCATACCAAGCTACCCCTTTAAGCCCCGTAATGTATTTTGTATTGAATTGTATTGCTTTGTGCAATAGATTGTATGACTTACTGAAACCATGATATCATGTAAATGGAATGGATATAAATGGATAGGCCTGTAAACAGAGTATATCCATGGTTCGGTTCGGTCAAGACAGATTGTTATAGATTGAATTCGGGTATAGACGGATTCATGTTGAATTGCAGTTTATACTTGAATCATATTCAAGTAAGATTAATTGCATATTTGACCGTGACTCGAACTGAGTCAGACTTTTAAAAAGAAAGTTGAAGTCCTGAATTAATTTTGATGTTATCGATAACTGCTGTACATGGACGGCAGGATTTGTGTTTTTTTCTAAGACAATTACCGTATTAATAACACCGTTGTTAGGTTACCTACTTTAGATAGGCAAGCACCCACATTCTCCGGCTCCGTGAGGCTCAAGAGAACCGGTCCCGCTTAAACCTATATTTATTAGGGTCCTTATTGTAATTTAATATAACTTGAGGGGGTTTTATGTAAAAATAGTTTGGTATATTTTCAAAATACACCTCAAGTATTTCATTATCATCTTTAAGGTTTTCATAGATGTATATTTTATAAAAGTGAAATTTTCTAGTGAGTAGAACCTAGTTTTCATTATATATGGTATTTTAATGAAATATTGGAATTTGTATTGAATTGTAATGGTAGTTCAATAAAATTGTGATTCCTTTGAATTAGAAAACATGGAATATTTATATAATATATTTTAAAATAGATCTTTTGATAATATTCATATATATATATATATATATATTCATATATATATATATATATATTTAATAAAAATAATTTTATTTATTTTGTAGAAATCTCATTTTCTTAAAAATTGCATCAAAAATTCCATCGAGATCGAATGCACCTTGCGGAGGTCTACATCTCGTTCTACTAGGCCCGAGGATATGCGATAACCCGCACCATCCCGATCGGGGTTCTCCAAAATGGGTTGTAGAGGCGTAATTGCAAGGAATTGATTAACACTCTTTTTAAAGAAAACGGTTTTGAATGTTTAAGGTATTTATTCATAATCTTGTATTTTCCCATAAACTAGAGTTTCAAAATTCATCGTGCTATGTCAAAAATGTGTGTTGTGATGAGGTAGGTCATTACCTCGTGAGTTATCTAAAGGTAATATAAGGAAATATGTTGAATTGTGTTGTAAGTAAAGTATACGGTATTTTACTATAAAAATGCGATAAAAATTGCATAATAGATTCTTTTGAGATGAAACTTATTCTAATGTGTTTGTTAAAGATTACTAAAAAAATCTATTAAAAATTTGTCGCTTTGTTATTAAGAAAAATTAGACTTTTAAAGAAAAGAGAATCGGAAGCCGGAATAATTCCGCTTCCGACGAGTTTTGAAAAGGAGAAGTTTTAGACTGGCAAAAGAGGAGGGGAGAGGGGACTTACTGGCTATAAAGAAAGAGGGGAGAAGGAGGAAAATCTCGGAACCGTCAGAGCGTCGTTTCGTTACCGGAATCTTGCTCTTTGCTAACTCCACTTGTACAACTTAGGACTTGGAAATTTTAGAGAAGTTTTGTAATGAAATTCTGAGTGAGTAGGGGTGAAATATAGTGTGGTATTTATAAGAAAAATTAGGGTTTGGGGTAATGAAGAATGGAATTAAAATTTGTATTAAAAATGAATTAAAGAGAGGAATTATCACTCTCTGAATGTTTTCAGAATAAAAATACAATATGGGGGTAGTGGGGTAGGCGAAGGGGTGCCAGGGGAAAAAATTGGGGAGCATCCCCTATGGGGGGCCCGACGGTGCCGCTCCTAACAAGGATCTCGCCGGCCAAATCCCGGCGATAGATGGTAGGATCTTCGCCACGTGTTGGTGTCGTTTGGTATAACTCAGTGCACGTGTTTGTTTAATCTGTGACTTTTCATTTTACGTATAGCGCACGCGTAAACCTTTGGGCTTCTAAAAGATTAAAAGAAAAAATCAAAAAAAAAGATAATGTGACTGGGGGGATTCGATCACAAGGGCTACGTCACAGCAGTGCAAGGCTTTACCAATGAGCTAAAAGTGTTTTCTTGCTGTTCAAAAGCAATTCAAATATTTATAGTATATAGAGAATTGCAAATACTCCATTTGTACATTAACTTTTAAATAAATTTTCTGTACATCGAAATTGGAGTTGTTACATTCTACCCTCCTTATACAAATTTCGTCCTCGAAATTTACAATTATCTTCAAGGACTAATTTACAAACAATTGAGGGTATCTTACATGCATGTCGTCCTCATGTTCCCATGTTGATTCTCCTGGTGAGTCTTTTCTCTACATCACTCGAACCAAGTTTACTTCCTTGTTCCGAAGTGACTTCACCTTTTTATCCAGGATTTCAACAGGTTGTTGCTCACAGGATAAATCTGGCTGTACAGTGAGCTCGGAGTGATCAAGAATATGACTAGGGTCACTCACATACCTTCTGAGTTGGGATATATGGAATACATTGTGCACTCCTTCCAATGAAGGTAGAAGTGCCAAGCGATAAGCCACTTCTCCGACACGTTTGAGTATGTCGAAAGGTACAATATACCTCGGACTGAGCTTACCCCATCTTTCAAAATGAACCATTCCAAGGTTTGGAGATATCTTCAAAAATACATGATCTCCCGGTTGGAACTCCAAGTGACGGCGCTTTGCATCAGCCCAGTGCTTCTGTCGATCTTGGGCTATGCGCATTCTTTCCCTGATAGTGCAAACTACATCCACTGTTGCTACTATCATCCCAGGTCCAAAGAGTTCTCTATCTCCGATGTCATCCTAACTTAATGGCGATCGACACTTCCTTCCATATAAAGCTGCAAATGGTGCCATTCTTATACTTGCTTGATAGCTGTTGTTGTATGAAAACTCCACAAGATGTAGGTGATCTTCCCACGATCCTCCAAAGTCTAGCATACACGCTCTTAGCATATCTTTAAGTATCTGAATAGTTCTCTAAGACTGTCCATCTGTTTGTGGATGATAAGCTGTGCTAAAGTTCAGACTTGTTCCTAAGCTAGCTTGCAGACTTTGCCAAAATTGAGATCGAAATCTGGTGTCACGATCGAAGACTGTGCAAACCGGTACTCTATGTAATCTCACGATTTCCTGCATGAGTTCATGGGTATCAGAGATAGTACATAATGAAGAGTTAAATCTTACTTAGATTCATACTTACTTCCATGCACTTCTTTGCTAATGTCTCGGTGGATTGGCCAACTCGAAATGGGATGAATTGAGACAACTTTGTGAGTCGATCCACAATAACCCATACCGCATCGTTACCTTTCGTGTTGCAAGGAAGTGCAGTCACGAAATCTATTGTGATGTGTTGCCACTTCAATTTTGGGATAGGTAACGGTTGAAGTAAATCAGCAGTTCTGTGATGTTCAGCATTTACTTGCTGACACACCAAGCATTTAGCGATGCTTCTGGATACGACACACCAAGCATTTAGCGATGCTTCTGGATACTTCACGCTTCATTCCATGCCACCAAATTTTGACGCAGATCTTTGTATATCTTTATACCTCCAGGGTGTACTGAATAAGGAGAGTTGTGAGCTTCTTTCATCAACTCTTCTCGTATAGAACCTTTAGGTACACACAACCTAATGTTGTATCTTAAAGATCCGTCTTCATGGATGATGAAGTCTATTCGAAATCCACTTTCTACTTGTTCTCTGATCTTTTGCAACTTAGCATCACTTGCTTGAGCTTCTTTGATCTGATTGACAATGGTAGATTGAACTTGTAACTTCATTAAACTTGAAGCATTACCTGGCATGAACACTTCAATCTCCATCTGATGCAAATCTTGTTGGAGCTTCTACTGTACGGTGAGATTCAATTCTAATGGTTGGTGACTAAGTGCATCAGGTACTACATTCACCTTTCCTGGATGATATTGTAGGTTTATGCCGAAATCTGTCATAAGTCCTAACCATCTTCTCTGCCGCATATTCAACTCTTTCTGAGTAAACACATATTTCAGACTCTTGTGATCTTTGTATATATCCACTCGTTTTCCAAGAAGATAATGGCACCAAATTTTGAGAGCAAAGATAACGGCTGCCAACTCCAAATCATGCGTCGGATAGTTGCGCTCATGAATTTTCAGTTGTCTTGAAACATAAGCTACAACTTTACCGTGCTGATGTAGAACACATCTTAATCCCTTACCGGATGCATCGCAATGCACTTCAAAACCTCCAGATTGGTCCGGTATTACGAGAATAGGTGCTGATGTCAATCTTGACTTGAGTTCTATGAAAACTCGTTCGCATGCTTCTGACCACACGAATTCTTCATCTTTACGTGTGAGCTTGGTCAGGAGTGTTGCAATCTTCGAAAATCCTTCAATAAACCTTCTGTAATATCCTTCTAAACCAAAGAAACTTCGAATGTCCTTCACTGACTTCGGTGTCGGCCATTCGCTTACTGCTGATACTTTAACTGGATCTACAGAGATTCCTTCGCCTGGTACAATTTGTCCGAGGAAACCAACTTGATCTAGCCAAAACTCGCACTTGCTGTACTTGGCATAGAGTTGATGTTGTCGTAAAGTCTCCAGGACAATTCGTAGGTGCTCGGCATGTTCTTTCCGACTCTTAGAATACACCAGGATGTCGTCGATGAAGATGACAACAAACATGTCTAGGCATTCTCGGAAAAATTGATTCATTAGATTCATGAATATAGCTGGTGAGTTGGTCACTCCAAACGGCATCACAAGAAACTCGTAATGACCATAGCGAGTCCTGAATGCCGTTTTATGGATATTAGATTCTTTGACCTTCACCTGATGATAACCCGAACGAAGATCTAACTTGGAGAAAATGCAAGATCCACTTAGCTGATCGAACAGATCGTCGATGCGAGGAAATGAATACTTGTTCTTTATAGTTACTTCGTTCAGAGCTCTGTAGTCAATGCACATTCGATATGAACGTTCCTTCTTCTTCAAAAATAGAACTGGTGATCTCCAACTTGAAGTGTTGGGACGAATCCATCCTTTCGTCTATAATTCGCCCAACTGAGTACAGATTTCCTTAAAACCATCAGGGCTTAACCGATACGGTGCTTGATCACCGGTTGTGCTCCAGTACTAAATCAATACTGAATTCAAGAGCTCGATCGGGAGGCAAACCTGATATGTCTTCAGGAAATACATCGTCGAACTCTTGAACTACCTCTGGCTTCGATCGTTTGAAATGCTGTAATCATTGCCTTCTTCGGTTTTGCCTTGTATGTGCTTGGCTCCATGGTACGGTCTCCACTTTTGAAATAAAAGACCGGATGCTCTGAAATCTCGAATACTACCCTCCTTTGACGACAGTCTATGGTAGCGTAAAAAGTTACGAGCCAATCCATACCCAAAACGACATTAAAATTTGGTATGTCCAGCACCTTGAAGTCATCATAGAATTCTCTACTGCAGACGACTACTGGACACAGGTCGTATCCCATTATTGCCTTTAGAACGTCGTTCCCTGAACTGACATTCCAGCTGGATATAAGAGATTTGACTGGAATCACATGAGTTCGGATGAACCATTGCGACATAAAGCAATGAGATACTCCAGTATCGAAGAGTGCTAGTGCAGGAAGTGGGGCTACTAAGATTGTACCTAAGTTATGTGGGATAGGTTTAGGTATAGAAAAATATATGGATATAACAAGTATTGAACAGCTTTGAAAAATTGAAAGGTTACCAGTAATGAGTTGGCTAGTGGCTTCAGCTTCTTCCACAGTCATTGTGAAAGCCTGTCATCTTGGTACACTCCTCCTTGCTGGAGGAGCATTCCTCTGTTCGTTCCGTTGTCCTTGAGGTAAGTTCCTTTAAGCTTGATGGAACTGACGAGGAGGAGGTGCAGTCGGTCCATGAGGTGGTGGAGCTGGGAAAGCTAGTCGTGGAATAGGTGCTTGGATGGCTGGGCGCTGCGGGTAAGTAATTTCTGGTTTGGGTGCAGCATTTAGGTTGTGTCTACGAGGACAAGACCCAATGTCATGAGTGGCTGAGCCGCAGACTAAGCAAATGCGATTTGCACGCCGACAGTCCTTCGCCAAATATCCTTCCCTCCTGCAGTAGGTGCAGAAGGCTGGCCTGGGCCGATTGTTTGGTACTCCCGGTCTCTTGGGCACAAAAGGTGGCCTTGAAAAGGCTCCTCCTGCCATCTGGATGGCAGGGCGCTTCACTCTGACAGATTGGGGTCTGCCCTTCATCTTCACCATTGCCTCATATCGACGGGCAGCTTTCAGGGCCAGTTCGTGGGTTGGGAAATACTCTGTATCTAAAGCAGCTTGGATTTCCGGATCGAACCCTTGCTGAAATCGTTGGGACCTGATCTCAGCAGTCGGTATTAAATGTGTCGCGAACCTGTTAAGGTCTTGTGTTAGCTGTGTAGTATGTGATATATGAAAATCGAATATTGGGACATATCTTACCTACTGAGCATGGTAAACTCAGCATCATGTTCATCCACAGATTTGGTCCACATCGAACCCTGTTGTAGGTGGATGAATTGTTGCTCCATATCAAATCGGGCAGTCTCTGGGAAGTACTTCACTTCGAACATGTCGTGAAAGGTTCTCTATTCGATAGGCTGGTCAATACGGCTTTCTTCCGCCTTCCACCAAACTCGGGCGTTGTCGGTGTGTTGCAGCTTTGCAACCTGTACCCAAGTGATCTCTGGCACTTATGCTGCTTCTAGGTCATCCTCAATACTCTGAGCTCATTCCTCAGCTTCCAGAAGGCTCTATTTTCCTGAAAATTGCTTTGGGTGCAATGCCCGGAATTGCTTTACTCCGGACGCTTCCGCTT
The DNA here is from genome assembly GCA_030015575.1 of Agapanthus africanus. NCBI lineage: Eukaryota > Viridiplantae > Streptophyta > Magnoliopsida > Asparagales > Amaryllidaceae > Agapanthus > Agapanthus africanus. Next base: position 83,796,293 of record CM057343.1, read on the forward strand.
CTGGACGGTTTAGTAAGATAGCAGTCTGCTGCTGCTGTCCTTCCAGGAGGGTTCGGATTGCCTCAAGAAGTATCGTCTGCTTATTGATCGGAGCAGCAACGGTAAGCGTAAGCGGTAGAGGTGGGGGTGTGTTGTTAAAGTTGGTGCTGGTGTTGTTTGGAGAATATATAACCTTGAAAGAAAAATAGGGTTAGGATAGATTCAAAGTATATAAAATTGTAAGATTCAAGAAATATGAAATGTAAAGAATGTTTTTAGTTGCCGATTCTTGTGTTATATTGCTTAGGACTTCATGCAGAATTGACCCGCATGTCCATGCAGAATGGACCTGCATGGGCCGCCAACAAAACCTGTCATGCCCCGCTTCCCGGTGTACGGGATGGGACACGGCGAGGCCCGCTGCGTATTTACTCAGAAGTAAACACGCTAAGCGTATCTAAGCAATATAAAATAAAATATACACAAGAGACATGAATATAAATGAACATTAACTTTTATTTATTTAACAATTCTTTACAAGTACAACTGGAAATGTAAATACATTAATAGAAAGCAATATCTAAACAATGGCATAACTGAAATGAAAAGTATATACAAGTGCCTACAACTCTGGGTCGATGGCAAACTGCTCTAAGTCCTCAGTACTGGGCTTGATCTCTAGTGAGTTCGATCCACCTGACAACATTCCAAAGGAAGAAGAAAAGGAATGTCGTCAGTGATCAATCGCTCAGTAAGTCCCAAAGGAAGAAAGAAGTAGAATAGACAGGAAAGAGAATATAAATAGTACAGTTTGATTATAATGTTAACGCAGTTGTTTGTAGCTTGGTACTGAATATGCCAGTGTATACAAGAGGAGTCCCACTATTCCAGAGACTAAGATATATGGAGTACAAGGAACCGTTTAGCCACGGTACAACGGCAATAGATATTCAAGTTCGGTATATTAAAGTGATCGTCTTGTGCCACTTCTAACATATTCCGTACCAATCTACCCCTTTAAGCCCTGTAATGTATTTTGTATTGAATTGTATTGCTTTGTGCAATAGATTGTACGACTTGCCAAAACCATGATATCATGTAAATGGAATGGATATAAATGGATAGGCCTGTAAACAGAGTATATCCATGGTTCGGTTTGGTCGAGACAGATTGTTATAGATTGAATTCTGGTATAGACAGATTCATGTTGAATTGCAGTTTATACTTGAATCATATTCAAATCAGATTAATTGCATATTTGACAGTGTCTCGAACTGAGTCAGACTTTTAAAAAGAAAGTTGAAGTCCTGAATTAGTTTTGATGTTATCGGTAACTGCTGCACATGGACGACAGGATTTGTGTCTTTTTCCAAGACAATTACCGTGTTGATAACACCGTTGTTAGGTTATCTATCTTAGATAGGCAAGCAACCACATTCTCCGACTCCCTGAGGCTCAAGAGAACTGGTCCCGCTTAAACCTATATTTAGTAGGGTCCTTATTGTAATTTAATATAACTTGAGGGGGGTTTATGTAAAAATAGTTTGGTATATTTTCAAAATACACCTCAAGTATTTCATTATCGTCTTTAGGGTTTTCATAGATGTATATTTTATAAAAGTGAAATTTTCTAGTGAGTAGAACCTAGTTTTCATTGTATATGGTATTTTAATGAAATATTGGAATTTGTATTGAATTGTAATGGTAGTTTCATGAAATTGTGTTTCCTTTGATTTAGAAAACATGGAATATTTATATAATATATTTAAAAATAGATCTTTTGATAATATATATATATATATATATATATTTAATAAAAATAATTTTATTTATGTTGTAGAAATATCATTTTCTTAAAAATTGCATCAAAAATTCCATCAAGATCGAATGCTCCTTGCGGAGGTCTGCATCTCGCTCTACTAGGCCCGAGGATGTGCGATAACCTGCACCATCCCGATCGGGGTTCCCCAAAATGGGTTGTAGAGGCGTAATTGTAAGGAATTGATTAACACTCTTTTTAAAGAAAATGGTTTTGAATGTTTAAGGTATTTATTCGTAATCTCGTATTTTCCCATAAACTAGAGTTTCAAAATTCATCGTGCTATGTCAAAGATGTGTGTTGTGATGAGGTGGGTCATTATCTCATGAGTTATCTAAAGGTAATATAAGGAAATATGTTGAATTGTGTTGAAAGTAAAGTATATGGTATTTTACCGTAAAAATGCGATAAAACTTGCATAATAGATTCTTTTGAGATAAAACTTGTTCTAATATATTTGTTAATGATTACTAAACAATCTATTAAAAAATTTCGATTTGCTAATAAGAAAAATTAGATTTGTGAAGAAAAGAGAATCGGAAGCCGGAATAACTCCGCTTCCGACGAGTTTTAAAAAAAAAGTTTTAGACTAAAAAAAGAGGAGGGGAGAGGGGACTTACTATCTATAAAGAAAGAGGGGAGAAGGAGGAAGCTCTCATAACCGTCGGGGCATCGTTTCGTCGCCGGAATCTTCCGAAACTTCGCTGGAATCTTGCCCTTTGCTAACTCCACTTGCATAACATAGGACTTGGAAATTTTAGAGAGTTTTTGTAATGAAATTATGAGTGAGGAGGGGTGAAATGTGGTTTGGTATTTATAAGGAAAATTAGGGTTTGGGGTAATGAAGAATGGAATTAAAATTTGCATTAAAAATGAATTAAAGAGAGGAATTATCACTCTCTGGATGTTTTCAAAGTAAACAAACAATATGGGGATAGTGGGATAGGCTAAGGGGTGCCAGGAGAAAAAATTGGGGAGCATCCCCGGCGGTGTCGGTCCTAACAAGGATCTCGCCGGCCAATTCCCAGCGATGGATGGTGGGGTCTTCGCCACGTGTTGGTGTCGTTTGGTATAACTCAGTGCACTTGTTTGTTTAGTCGGTGACTTTTCATTTTACGTGCACGTATAAACATTTGGGCTTCTAAAAGATTAAAAGAAAAAATCAATAAAAAGATAATGTGACTGGAGAGATTCGATCACAGGGGCTACGTCACAGCAGTGCAAGGCTTTACCAACGAGCTACAAGTGTTTTCTTGCTGTTCAAAAGCAATTCAAATACTTATAGTGTACACAGGATTGCAAATACTCCATTTGTACATTAACTTTTAAATAAATTTTCTGTACATCGAAATTGGAGTTGTTACAATATGCTATCTGGTTGCTCTTTATCTTAACATGTATACTTGTATTATTATACTGTCTCTCTGTTACATGTTGATAAAACCCTTAGGATGTGTATTTGACTACCAGGACTATGATGCAGATCATACTAGTGGGGCCAGGGTAGTCCACAAGTTCATTCTTTAATTGTTCCTAGTCGAGGGAGTATCGAGACATGGCATCGATATTTCAGAGTAGACTAGTGTGTACGTTTCTTGACCCTGTATGGGGCGATGGTTAATCCCACAGCCATTGGTGTTTGACATCAAAGATTGTACACAGTTGCTCATTGGAGAATGGGTACACCGAACAGGACTCGCCGAGAACTCCTAAATTGTATTATACCTATCGTCAAATAGCAGTTATCTGGTGGCACTGGTACAGCTTAGTCTGTAGATCCGAGATCGTCATAGAGTCTTGTGTGATTCCCACTGTGCTTTGACTTCCTTCCTACCACGCTCAAGAGAGCGTGCAAATAGGTGGATTTTGGGTACAGTCCCGAGTCACATGGAGGCAATGAGCGATAGGAGGGGTTTCGTCTCTCCCGGTATAGCGAGTTGATGTGGCGCTATACTCAATTGGCTATAATAGGAAGTCTCTGGCCAGGGCTAATGATGAGATTTACTCGTAAGTGTTATCAGTAGTTTCTCGATCCGTTATGAGCCTCACATCGACATGACTTATCAAGTTATTGGGGTCTGACGTTTACCATCCCCAGACTCGATATGCGATATATCAGACGAAGAGACCGGGCTGTAGGTAGTTTTACTTACTGGATTCACGGGAGTTTGGAAAGCTTGCTTGTTGATCTTATGATCGCTCAATACTTGGGTAGCTGTTACGTTCAGTTAGTACCGCTTACGGCTTGTGGGTGACTGATACGATCATTACCTACTGCTGGCATATTGACGAGTCTTTAGAGTCCTGCACCAAAATCGTCATTAGCCACTTGTGATAAGGCATACTCGTAGGTAGCAGTAGTATCTGTGTCTCCAAGGGAACAACAAAGGCATCTCAAATCATGGTATACTCCTTCTAGATGAGTTCTGTGGCGATGGATTCTTCTACTTCTTCTCTTCCGAAGAAGTTATTCTTCTATCTGAGGCTTCCTAGCTCAAGCAAAACGAAGTAGGGCATATATGGGATATGTGCGGGACCGAGATTAATACGTGTATGTGATACATTATTCTAATCTCGCGATATTGATTATATGTGATATAACCGAATTATTGAATCAAGTGTTGATTCAATAATTTGTTATATGTATATTTGATATACATATAAATGATATTAGTCGGTTGTATGTGATATAGCCGGATTATTAAATCAAGTATTGATTCAATAATTTAATATATAATTATATATTTGATATATTAATATATATTAACTAATATTAGCTCACTTAAGAATTTCTTTTCTACAAATACATTTAAATATATATGAGATATATATTAATGTGTTTACTATTGTGTCATGCTAGATGATACATTGGACTTGGGTGTATGAGACTTATACCAAACTAAAGATAATTTGGATGATTAATAATTAAGGGATAAATCAAAATTAGGTGGAAATGGCATGGCTAAACATGCTTGCGGAAGTATATAGAAGCCTTGATATAGTCCACTAAGTTTGTTTTACTCTAGATATTTATTAACCCAACCATTATTTTTAGCCATGGTTAAATCTCTGCAAATATGATTTGAGATATTTTCTCATCCAAGGGTTCACATTAGTTCATCTTCTTCATCTCATTTTTCTTCTCTAGTTTTGGATGAGGTGAAGAAAGAAAGAGAGAAAATTAATTCCAAAGTGAGCAAAATTCCTACCTCATCGATCTATACCAAACTAGCCATTTAGTATAAATTGTTTACTTCACTAATTCCTTAATTAGTGAAGCGATAATTTGAGTTAGAGATTATTCGACGTAGATCATCTTCGGCCTCGAAGATTCTTAAGCAAGCTCGTTCCTTTCGCCTATTGGAACCTAAGAAGAGTTCGGGGACCACTACTTGGAGCTAAGGGACTACTATACGGAGCTTTAGAAGTGAAGGACCGGTCTACAAAGGTGTATTCCTTTTTCACTTAGTGTAAAGTTTGTTTACATACTTTATAAAACCCTAATTCTATAGTTCAAATCTAGGTTTGTGTTCCATAGCACTCTAGATTTTTTAAAATTGCATACTCGATGCTTGCTAAAACCTAGTGGTCGTGCTAAGAAACTCCAACAGGTTTTACATCAAACAGGTTATATAGATTGTTAATTTATGTTTCCTAATCACCTTACCATGTTACTTGATTTATCATATGTACCCTAAACTCCATATTCACGGATTTTCGTGACATATCTTATATAATGTTTGTTTCAAACTAAGACACGGTTTACCTGAAACACCGATAATTAGAAATCATATACAACGATTTACATGACATGACACCGTATTTATAAGTTTCATAACATGACACTGATACCTGAAACAATGATACATGGCAAGTTATAGTTACCACTGAATACTTGTTATAATTGTTTATATATTTACCAGTTTCATGATATGACAAGTTTATATGATATGATACTATATTTACTGTTAAATAGTATGCCAAGTTTCTATGGCATAACACAACTACTTGAATAATGATACATGATATTGTAATTGTCACGCCCCGCTTCCCAAAAGAATGAGAAGGATGACGTGGCATGGTCCGCAACCTAACTGTATTGAAGGTGGTCTATTCAATACAGTTACGTTAAGCGTATGAATATTTAACATGCAGGATGTGTACCAAAACAAAAATAATAAAAGCGAAAGACATTTATTTCCATTAACCAAACTCTATTACATCCCAAAAGAAAGAGTAAAATAAACTAAGTAGTTTAATTACATCGAGGAGAAACAAAAGCCCTAAACATATGGGCAACAACAAAAATTAAATCTAGCTAATCTTCCATCGTTCAGTCTGCATAATTTTCATAAGTTGGCTTCACACCTTGATCCTCGCCATAATACTCATTCTTATCTGACGGACATTCCAAAGATAGAGGAAGAAAAGAAAGGTCCGTCAGCGAGTTATACTCGGGTAAGATTGCCTCATAAGGAAATAGGAGTATAAAAAATGAACAGGTGTATATAAGAGTATGATGTATGCATGCAGACATAAAGTAAGGGGTGTAAATGTTTGAAATGCACAAACTTAAGACGTTTTGAAGAGAGGTATATATGAGCATGAGTATGTTGTAAGTTATATGTAGATAAGTAGTAGGAAGTGAAGGTAAAACTTTGTATTAGTTTGTTAAACAAGGGTCCGGATACTCGCGATTATTCCGTTGTGGCCACGGAACAACAACTGGGGAAGTGAAATGTACCGTTTCACTTCCCGGGATCATGATCGAGTAGTGGGGGAATCCGAGTTCCGAATTTCCTTGCCTAATCAAACTACCCATCCCCGTGATTCAGTATAAAGGTTCGGACGAATTAGAGTTAGTGCATATACCTCTAGGCATGGAATTTCCACATTGTATAGTCGTCCACATTTTGGACTGGTCACCCGGAATATCGGGATCTTCATATTTGTATAGTCATCCATATTTTGGACTGGTCACCCGGAATATCGGGATGTTCATATTTGTATAGTCGTCCATATTTTGGACTGGTCACCCGGAATATCGAGATCTTCATATTTGTATAGTCGTCCATATTTTGGACTGATCATCCGGAATATCGGGATCTTCTCAATAAGTATTCCATACCTAAGTCCGCACATTCTAACCCTAACCGTATCATATGTCAGGTATGTCATAAACTGAAATTTTTTAAAAATTATTGATCTCGTTTAATATGGCCTTCCACAACCACTCGTTTTATTTTCTAAAGTTCGTAAAGTACTTCGTGTCATCTTAGGGAATGCTTAGTAAAAAGAAAAATGGTGTTTAATTATCTTTTATTACTTCTAAGAAAAACCATAAGATTTGGGATATTTATAAGGACAAGTTGCAAGAGGTTTTTATTTGAAAAACTAGACTGCTCCTAACTATTTCAAAGGGCAAGTTGTGAGATCCTCAAATCGCCTCTTCACCGCCAATTATGGCCAGGTAAGCACAAGTAAGGAAAGGAGGGATCCGCTCACGAATCACCGTGAGACGGGCCTTTTAAAATTACCTTTCCCACTTGTCTAACCTAGACACCACAAAGTTTGGTTTAGATAAGCGACCGATGCCTACAACCTTTCCTTTGTCCTACATTGGTGTTATTTGTAAATTTCCTTTTAATAAGGTACTAGATATTCCTTTTGAAAAGATATCGTTATACGGATTATGGTCCTTGTTGAAAATGGCCCTTCAATAAAGGTCAAGATATTTAAATGAAATTAATAATTTTATGAAATTATAGTGTTTTAGGTTCGGGGTAAAGTTTTAGAAAATACGTTCGTTTTGGGAAAACCATAAGTCGTTATTTAAATTTAGTATTTTCCTCTTTAAAAAAAGTTGAAGGGGTTTAACAACATTATAGTAGTTGATAAAAAAGTGTAAGTAAAATATATGTATGTCGTATCTAAAACATTTATTTCACATATCTTATCTCTTATGAATATTTTAAACAAATATAACATTTTAATTAAATGAGAGTATTTTGTGGAAGTAACCTATTTCGAGATCATTTTGATAGTATGGGTAAGTGTGGGTATATCAGAGGTGAATTGACAATTCATGGGTTATGACATTAAGCATATCAGATTCTAGGTAGTATGAGAGTGCAATATATTTTTGCGTACGGAGGAAATTAAATACCGTTTTAAAACATGAGTTAACATTATCATCATTAAGGGTACAAGGAATAGGCATGCACGAATATTATAACATCATTTTAAATAGGGGGTTGATGATTAGAAATTGGAACTAGGTTATTGAGAAAAGAAGAAGGCGACAGAATGAGGGGAGAGAGGCGGATCCTACCTTTTGTTTGAGTCGGATGCCGATGGGTTGAAAGCGTATGCTTGTACAAAATCCTCAATAGCTCCACGCTCAGATTTATCCTTGGTGTTTGGGTGGAACCGTAGCGTCGGCGGCGTCGATACGAAGGCGTGGGTATTTTTTTCAGAATTTTTAGAGTTCTGAGGTATGAGAAATCAGTGTTTGAAATGTCTATTTATAGGGCTTTTTCACCAACCAGAAAATCCAAAAAATCTGTTAAAATATACGAAAATCCGTGCCGGCCAATGATTGCCCATGATTCCTCGTGATTAGCCACCCCCGCCTCTGCTTCGTGGCCGTTGGATCTGCATCCAACGGCTCACGAGCCGCCGCCTCTGCGCCACGTGTCACGCGTGGGGGAATCACGCGTTTTCGCGTGGTCCCCACCACGTGGGCGCGTCGTTGGGCCGTTGGATCTTATGATCCAACGGTCCAGGATCAAGGGGAATTTAATTTTTATATTTTATTTTTAATAAAAGAATAATAAATTGTTTATTATTTAAAAATTGAATTTGCTTTTAAAAAAATTGTTAAAAATAGTTTAAAATACGGGAAAATTATGGAAAAATTTTAGAAAATATATTTTATTGTTATCTTTAGTATAAAAATAATTTTGGGCTAAAACTAAGTAATATAACTATTCTTATGGTTTTAGTTAGTTATTAAAGTCTAGTTTATCCTTTAAAACCTTTTTAATTACGAATTAGTTATTTTAATTAATAATAAAAATATGCAGATTATTTTAAGACATTATAAAACATTTTAAGCCTATAAAAACGATAAATAGATTTTTGAAAATTCCTTTAATCATTTTCAATGCTAAAAAAATTATTAACATTACTTTAAAATTATTCTTCTATCAACGAAACACGTAATATAATTATTTGATAGTAGAAATTTAAATAAAATATATTTTATTAGGTATTAGAAATCACGGTCATTACAATTTACCCTCCTTAAAATAATTTCGTCCTCGAAATTTCAGAAGGTAGGTCAAGGAAAGAAAAAATCACCGAGAAGGGATTATCGCGGTTAAATATTTGGGCCTCGCTCTCTCGTCCCGTTTCCTCGCTTCCATGTATGTCTGCCTAGTAGTTCTTTCTTCTTATAGCTCTAGCCAGTTGGATTGTCTTGTCGCTCAAGGTTTCATCCTTCTAGTATCCCGACCGGTTGCTGCTTGTAGATTACGCCAACCTTTCCATAATCTCGGAATGATCAAAAGTATGACTAGCGTTGCCAGCATACCTTCTTAGCTGTGAGATATAAAAGTATTATGCATGCCCTCCATAGAAAATAGCAAAGCTAGTCTATACACAAACCCACCGTCTCCTTTCAAGATGTCAAACGGCCGATGAGTCGTGTGTAGGACTACGGTAGCGCCCCAGCCGTCTATCCGAGGCCAAATTGCGGAAACGAAAATTTTTCTTGACTTTAAACCGACACTACCGCATCCTAAAAACCCGGATCGTAACCATTAACTTAATACTAGCAATCAAGAGAAGGGATAGAAGGGCTATACCGAGCGATCCGTGTCCTTCGGTCTTCGGCCTCCGTCCCGATCTCCTCGCGGAATCTCCGGTCATCACCTCCTCGTCGGAAAGGGCACCACATCGAGAAGTCTTTTTACGGACTCCCGCTTCATCCGAAGCAACTCGGGCGCGAAGTGTGCTAGCCGACGCGTCCAAGATGAAGTAGAGAATGTTGTGATCACTTTGTCTCTTGCATCCATGGCTTTGGATGGAGGTTAAGGATGATACCATTGATGGAAGCAATAAGCTAGAAGAAGAAGAACAAGAACAAGAGCTTTTCTTTTTATTTTCTTTTCTTTTGTTGGAATGAGAGTGAGAGAGTGAGAGCAAGAAAAATACAAGACTAATCTCTCACATATGGCAGCCCCTCTCTCTCCTTCTCATTTCATGACATAAAACAATTCATTAATGTGACACATTTGCTAAAAAAGAGACCATGACTCATGATACAAGTCCATGTCACATTAATGCATTGTCATGATGAAAATCTAGCTCATTATTTCCATAAGCAAACATTAATCCAAATGTTTGCCATAACAAAGAAAATCCGGCAACATCTAAAGTAAACTCGTAATGGATCACGAGGATACCCCTCACCTGTATATACATACCTGCATCCGCATTCCGACTGAATGTGAATGCGATGAGACTAAAGTAATCTAACAAATCTAATACTAGGATCCGGCTTAAACCAAAGCCCACTAGTATGATCCGTCCGATCATGATCCGTGCAATACCGCACGTATATGATCGGACCCTGCCATATATCATACGGCCTCTACAACATTTTGCCTGAAACTTGAGAAACTGTCTGTGGGGGACTCTAAAGACTCGTCAATCCTTTGGCTGTGGATTTAACCACTGGCATGTCAGAGGTACTAGCTATACGTAACGTGCTACCGGGTATTGACCAAAAGGGACGTCGATGAGCGAACTCATCCTGACACCCTACTGAGCCTGTCAGTGACAATATCCGTACAGTCCGGTCCGTTCGTCTATGAGCATCGCACGACGGGCCTAGGGGGTTGGTAAAAGTCAGACCCCCAAAAGCGGTACAAGTCGTGTCGGAGTGTAGCCCAGAACACCCTGAGATACTACTGGAATACCTACCAGTAAATCTCCTGCCTCGGCCGAGGGCTTTGTGTAATGGCTCTCCTAGACACAGCGCGACCTCACCCCCAATACCGGGAGAGACGAACCCCTGCAGATCCTCTCACTGCCTCCATGTGGCTCGGGACTGTACCCAACTAAAACCTATTTGCACGACTCCTTTGACCCGTGGTAGGGTAGTAATCAAAGCACAGTGGGAACTCACACGAGACAAATGACGATCTCAGGTCGATGAACTAACCTGTACACATGTCACCAGGGAACTGCTATCTGACGTCAGGTATAATACCAACTAGCATGTTCCCGGTGAGTCCTGTCCGGTGTACTCATAACCCAATGAGCACCTGTATACATCTTAGATGAACCAACTGACACCAGTGGCTTGTGAGACCGGCCACCGCCCCTCGTCGGGGTCTCGACTGTATACACTAGTCTAATCTGGAGTATCGATGCCCTGTCTCGAAACTCCCACGACTAGGGACCTTTTAAGGATGTGCTTATAGACCCCAGCTCCCACGTATATGATCGCTATCATACTGCTGGCAGTCAAGCAAGAATCTAAGGGGCTCTATCAACGTGTAATAGCGACCTGTAAAGTCACCTAAAGCAATACACGATGATAAAGATAAACCAGATAGCATACTATCATCTTGAGTAAAACTGTTCTAACAGTATAGGTCCTCTCTCAATCATTACAATCAAGTGTCTGTGATCCAATAATTGACTCTGAGGGCACTATCTCCAAAAATCTCCCACTTGCACTCAAGGCTAATTATTGCGATGTCGCATACTCACAGCTCGTGTGATACCGAACACCCAACTCCTCTACTAATCAGTCTCACAAAGCCTGTTTACGAAACTATTATGTTCGAGGAATAGCCTCAGTGAGTGGATCCGCCCTGATGTTTCTTTCTATGTCTCTCTTTATCTCAAGTTCACGGAGAAAGCCATCTCCCGAAATGAGCAATACCTGTCTTAGAATATGTCTGGATATCTGATGGGACCTAGTTCATAAATGAACTCCAAATCCAAACTTCTTAGACTGTATCATCAACTGAATTTAATCAGTATCCTTCGCCACACCTCCCTCAGTATCCGCTTGGACCAGCTGTCCAAAATACTGCCCCATGTCAGAGGGAAAACTACAACTCTGACAGTCACTCTGTCATTCATGTCACCTTGGAAGCCTGGAATGATAACTGTCTCCTAAAAGAGGCTGTTGTTATCATATCCCTAGAACATCCACTTATGTTCTAAAACTGCTTCCGAATGTTTCTCCAGGATTGGATTAATATCAACTTACTGCATCTAGTGCAAAAAACAACATCTATATCCTATGTGGAGAAACCACTGTGTGACAACCAAAATATAACCGATCGTAGTATAGAAATTTCACTTCCTACTCTGTGTATGTCATCCTAATACCAGGACATCACACCCTACTACCTTCTTAACAGATCCATCCCATATTCTGATGAAGTCAAACCTATGACTGTCACATCAGAAATAGATGATCTATCTCCGCTATATCTACTTTAGCCTATAAATAGACATAAGCAACTTGTCCACCAATGCTTCCGCTGCTCTCACTGACTATGACAACCCTCTGGCAGAGTCATATACACGTGCACTTCTAAAGATAGTTTAGAACGACGCTATACTCATCCTCCTGCCGGGTCTCCCAGTCTGGAACAACAGCAATGGCAAGTCTGGGTAAACAAGAACCTCCTTGTTACCGTCCTTGAGGCTACCGGAGTACCTCTCGGGTGCCTGAGGTTGGCCAATGGAATGTCAAACCATATTGAATCTTTAGGTTCTTATCAAATTTTCAGTAATCGTTTGCAATTCTGGAATCACTTCCAGTTCTACCATACTCCCACTACTGTTTTCTGAAAAAATCCATTTTTATTAAAACTGTGGCGAGTCAAGAACAATATCGCTATTGATCTTCCAGATGGTAGAAAGTCAACCCTCGTCATAGCCCGGGTCAACCCACAAACAGCCATTACAGAAACGTGCCTTGAGTTATCCAGAGTCTGGTTTTAAGCATAAGCCGGACAACTCCCCGTACCTTAATATAGTTAAGATATGAACTATTCTATATCCAATATAGAAATAGAGCCACTGATTTAATTGGAACCAGATTCAAATCATGCAGCTGTCTCCATTGCATATCAACTAAATAGAGAGAGGCCGATCAGCATTACTCAACTTAGGAGTACTTCCAATTATGAGTAACCTGAAAGAGAAGCAAGTTTTCTTAATCATTACTATTAACTGAATACCATACACAAGTATCTATATCTTCGATCACCTTGAAGAATCCTGATACTTGCAACACCTGGTTCTCTACTTTACTCTTATACCTATAACTTCTCAAAACTTGAACCTTGTGTTTCTACGAAACACGTGTCTAAGAACCAAAGAAATCATAGGTAAACAGAATATAGTACGAGGACCAACCCCTCTGTCCTAATGGACACTGGACAATATACAATACTCTGTATAAGTCCCTTGAGTCTAATAACTCATTCCCTGTGTGTCGTAGGTTGAAAACTGTACTATGGTTATGAAGAATTACACCGTTGTTTAATGCTCCTTACCTAACCATCCACTGATATAGGTAAATATCATAGGCATAATTTCAAAAGGCTATATCTCACTCTATAAAAATAGACGTACAGATATATCAATTTGAAATTGGTGTATAACAACGGATATTCAAAACCAAATATTTGTCGTCCGGCAAACAACCCAGGCGATTTCCTCAAATATCACCAACTACAACGAATTCCGATATAATGAGGATGATCACCTAATTCCCAATAACTTACTCCCACTCATCATCTGTAAAATCATACAGATGTGAGAATCCTACCTGGTAAATACATACCCTGGAGCAAGTGTCTAATTGGGAAATCAGTTTTCTATTAACAGTACACGGTGAAACTGAAATATTGAAATGTTTCGTAGGGGTATCCTGGTATTCCTAGTAATGCCTCTTCCAGTATCCAGATTCACAACTGTAACCGTATATTTCTTTACCATCTCTCCAAATCCCTTTTTATGTCTTTAGTCATTACCTTCTGTACACCATTGTTAGGCTAAATGGTTTTCTTCCTTCCCTACCGTTCGGCACCAGCCTATGGTTTGGAAGAAGACTATCCATTAAGCGTAATAGGTGTACTGTCCTAATCATAGGAGCACTCGCAATGCGAGAGAAGGTGAAGATAAAAGACACCTGAATAAACCTTATTCCTATTTCTCCTGAACCAGAATCCATCCCCGAACTAGAACAAGTTCCTTTCGAGTTCGTATATAACCATATGATGGAATATCCAAATAACTGTGGATCTTCGTAGTGATACGGAGTATTCTGGAGAAATACAAAGGTGAAATGGGAGTGGTAATGAAATACTTGGTTTGGTTGTGAATAGCAGTCGCAATTTACTTTGCCCTCTTACTAATCCCTTTATTTGTCTTTACATAATACCTTCTGTACACCATCGTTAGGCTAATTGGTTTTCTTCATTACCTACCATTCGGCACCTGCCTATGGTTTGGAAGAAGACTGTCCAATTTGCGTAATAGGTGTACTGTCCTAATCCAAGGAGCACTCGCAGCCGAGAGAAGGTAAAAGGAAAAGACAACTGAATAGTCCTATTCGTTTTCTCCAGAACCGGAAACCATCCTCGAATAAATTCCTTCGAGTTCGTATATAACCATACAATGGTTTAATCCAATGGAAGTGGACGTTCGTAGTAATACGGGGTGTCCTGGAGAAAAGGGTAAAAGTAGGAGTGGCAATGAGGTATGCAACTCTGACAATCCAAAAGCCAGTGTTTAAGAAGGTTCGGTTAATCTTGGTCACTAAGTCATAGTCAAGGGTCGGGTCATGGTCGCTGCCAAAGAGAGAGAGAAAAGAAACACTCAGCGTACACTCTAACCTAGATCAGAATGGTTATCACTTTATCTAATCAGGAAACCTCCCACTGTATCGTCAAATTCTCCTCCAAACCTGAAAGAAGAATTAGTCGGGATCACCCGAGGAGTAAACCAACTCATCAGTGGGAATCGGGATCCAACTATCATCGCATGATAGCGTGACGGAATCCACTCACGTTATCACACTCCAGAAGGTATGCGCATCCCTGGCAAGTTTCAGTTTCTTTAGAAACTCCCGATGTGATTTTTACCCCTAGGACCCAAGTGACCTTGACAATGCCAACATATCAAAGAGTTCTAGTCAAGTTCAACCCGTCATTATCTTGATTGCGTTAAACCCACCCGTACGAGTCCTTGACAATGCCAACATAACCGTATGACTGTTCTAAGCAATCCACATATTCATGCGACAGAAAAGCATTACAGAGCTACCGAACACTACGCCTCGGCAATGCACGACATACGTAGCACGAATACTAAGCAATACTAATCTGAAATGACGGAGGGCTACGGCTGGTTTTTGGAGAAAAACCATTAACGTAATGAACTTGATATCGTTGAAGGAACTGCATAGCTTTTTATAAAAAATATAGTGGCGAAAACGTTTGCTAAAGAGGTCACTCCCGGTGAAGGGATCTCGGCTCTTTCCCCATAGAATGAGGTGCAGGATATTCCAACTGAATACCACGATGCAAAGTAAAAGTAATCGACTATAGTGAAGTTATTGCCCTGACACAAACTTCTGTCCAAGGGGTCACTCCCGGTGAAGGGATCTCGGCCCTTGCCTCGTCGACTGAGGTGCTGGATATTCATAACCGAATACCACTGTGCAAAACAAAAGAGAACGTCCTTGCAATAACAGCTTTTTGAAAAAATTGTTCCAACAACATCAGAATAGGTTTGTTTAGCTTGCATTGATCTGAATCAACGCAGTCCCATCAATTGATCACACCAATAAAGAACAAAAATACGATGTACGTATATGCCATCCGCATTCGCCACTGGGTCCCGTCATCACCCGTTAGGTTACTTAACTAACGACAGAGCGGGGATTGGACTAGCGCGGGTGCAAAACATATACAACATCTACTAGTATATATATCAATATATAATATTCGTTCAAGGCATGATAAAATGCAACATCACAGAAATGTAACCAGCATCACAGAACAATACAGATATTTGGGAACCTCGGGTTTCATAGAGCCGCTACTGAACCCCGACGTTCCCCTGGTCATGTGGATAGCCTGTGTAATGAAATCCTAGACCCCTACGGGCGCGGCAAGTTACCCGCCAAAACCTGAAGCGAGGCAGCCCCCTTCAACAACGTGAATGGACCATCCAGCACTTCACAGAATCCGGTAACTTGGGCACCCCTCCTGGGTCAACCTGTACCCCCTACGAGTGCGGTGAATAGCTCGCCAATTCTAGAGTGAAGCCCCCTCCGTCTCAACGCCATGAGATGCGGGCCCGTTGCCCTCCAGAACCCGGCTATCCGTGCACCCCTCCGCGGGGCAATCCTAGTACAGAAAATAAAATATACATACAACGAGTACATCGACCTCAGCCCGGTCGTGCCCCAAAAGAATAATATGCAAACAGGCAGTGACGACAGTCCACATGTCGGACGCTTGCCCCGCAATATCAAATGTACATATAAAACGAAACTGTACTACCAATGCATCCAGGCTATCCACCACGACAATCCGCAACTTCACAGCACAACACAGAACATCAACGTGAATGTCACGTTCGCAAATCCGTCTAAAAGGGCTATAGCAGTTAGACAGGATTTACCGATCAAATGACATTCACGGTCGCAGATATAATGTAAATACTGTGAACTAACAAGTTTAAAATTTTCGATCGATCAAATTTACCGAAGTGGGCCCCAAGCACTACTGTAGCACTCAAAGAAAATCTGGGCCCAAACAGAACATTCCAAAAACCCCATTTTCAACTCAGAAGCCCACTGTAAAAATTTGGTCCAATGAACAGTTAAAGTGGCGGCGGAACCGCGGCCAATGCGTGGGTTTGGCCGCGGTTCCGCGATGGAATGATGACGTCACGCGACCAAATTTTCACAGAATGCTTAAAAAACCCTGCTCGTATTTTTACAATGTACTAAATAATTTTTAGAGCACTGGAAAAATTCGACAGAAACTGCACATTTGAAAACGCGGTTTCGGAATTTTTGTTCGATCGAAGTTCTAAACACGCTAGAGCAAGCTAGACTAGGTTAATGGCGTGGCTCTGATACCATGTAGGACTACGGTAGCGCCCCGGCCGTCTATCCGAGGCCAAAATGCGGAAACGAAAATTTTTCTTGACTTTAAACCGGCACTACCGCATCCTAAAAACCCGGATCGTAACCATTAACTTAATACTAGCAATCAAGGGAAGGGATAGAAGGGCTATACCGAGCGATCCGTGTCCTTCGGTCTTCGGCCTCTGTCCTGATCTCCTCGCGGAATCTCCGGTCATCACCTCCTCGTCGGAAAGGGCACCACATCGAGAAGTCTTTTTACGGGCTCCCGCTTCATCCGAAGCAACTCGGGTGCAAAGTGTGCTAGCCGACGCGTCCAAGATGAAGTAGAGAATGTTGTGATCACTTTGTCTCTTGCATCCATGGCTTTGGATGGAGGTTAAGGATGATGCCATTGATGGAAGCAATAAGCTAGAAGAAGAAGAACAACAACAAGAGCTTTTCTTTTTCTTTTCTTTTCTTTTGTTGGAATGAGAGTGAGAGAGTGAAAGCAAGAAAAATACAAGACTAATCTCTCACATATGGCAGCCCCTCTCTCTCTCCTTCTCATTTCATGACATAAAACAATTCATTAATGTGACACATTTGCTAAAAAAGAGACCATGACTCATGATACAGGTCCATGTCACATTAATGCATTGTCATGATGAAAATCTAGCTCATTATTTCCATAAGCAAACATTAATCCAAATGTTTGCCATAACAAAGAAAATCCGGCAACATCTAAAGTAAACTCGTGACGGATCACGAGGATACCCCTCACCTGTATATACATACCTGCATCCGGATTCCGACTGAATGCGAATGCGATGAGACTAAAGTAATCCAACAAATCTAATATTAGGATCCGGCTTAAACCAAAGCCCACTAGTATGATCCATCCCATCATGATCCGTGCAATACCGCACGTATATGATCGGACCCTGCCATATATCATACGGCCTCTACAACGTTTCGCCCGAAACTTGAGAAACTGTCTGTGGAGGGCTCTAAAGACTCGTCAATCCTTTGGCTGTGGATTTAACCACTGGCACGTCGGAGGTACTAGCTATACGTAACGTGCTACCGGGTATTGACCAAAAGGGACGTCGATGAGCGAACTCATCCTGACACCCTACTGAGCCTGTCAGTGACAATATTCGTACAGTCCGGTCCATTCGTCTATGAGCATCGCATGGCGGGCCTAGGGGGTTGGTAAAAGTCAGACCCCAAAAGCGGTACAAGTCGTGTCGGAGTGTAGCCCAGAACACCCTGAGATACTACTAGAATACCTACCAGTAAATCTCCTGCCTCGGCCGAGGGCTTTGTGTAATGGCTCTCCTAGACACAGCGCGACCTCATCCCCAATACCGGGAGAGACGAACCCCTGCAGATCCGCTCACTGCCACCATGTGGCTCGGGACTGTACCCAACTAAAACCTGTTTGCACGACTCTTTTGAGCCGTGGTAGGATAGTAATCAAAGCACAGTGGGAACTCACACGAGACAAATGACGATCTCAGGTCAATGAACTAACCTGTACACATGTCACCAGGGAACTGCTATCCGACGTCAGGTATAATACCAACTAGCATGTTCCCGGCGAGTCCTGTCCGGTGTACTCATAACCCAATGAGCACCTGTATACATCTTAGGTGAACCAACTGACACCAGTGGCTTGTGAGACCGGCCACCGCCCCTCGTCGGGGTCTCGACTGTATACACTAGTCTAATCTGGAGTATCGATGCCCTGTCTCAAAACTCCTACGACTAGGGACCTTTTAAGGATGTGCTTATAGACCCCAGCTGTTGGAGATAGTGCCCTCAGAGTCAATTATTGGATCACAGGCACGTGATTGCAATGATTGAGGGAGGACCTAT
This sequence comes from Agapanthus africanus, assembly GCA_030015575.1. Taxonomy (NCBI): domain Eukaryota; kingdom Viridiplantae; phylum Streptophyta; class Magnoliopsida; order Asparagales; family Amaryllidaceae; genus Agapanthus; species Agapanthus africanus. Next base: position 83,815,150 of record CM057343.1, read on the forward strand.
CCCGGTACGACAGTCTTACTCGAGATGATAGTATGCTATCTGGTTTACCTTTATCATCGTGTACTGCTTTAGGTGACCTGACATGTCACTATTGCACGTTGATAGAGCCCCTAGGATTCTTGCTTGACCACCAGCAGTATGAGGGCGATCATATAAGTGGGAGCTGGGGTCTATAAGCACATCCTTAAAAGGTCCCTAGTCGTGGGAGATTCGAGACAGGGCATCGTTTCTCCAGAGTAGACTAGTGTATACAGTCGAGACCCCGACGAGGGGCGGTGGCCGGTCTCACAGGCCACTGGTGTCAGTTGGTTCACCTAAGATGTATACAGGTGCTCATTGGGTTATGAGTACACCGGACAGGACTCGCCGGGAACATGCTAGTTGGTCTTATACCTGACGTCAGATAGCAGTTCCCAGGTGACATGTGTACAGGTTAGTTCATCGACCTGGGGATCGTCATTTGTCTCGTGTGAGTTCCCACTGTACTTTGATTACTACCCTACCACGGCTCAATGGAGTCGTGCAAACAGGTTTTAGTTGGGTACAGTCCCGAGCCACATGGAGGCAGTGAGCGGATCTTCGGGGGTTCGTCTCTCCCGGTATTGGGGGTGAGGTCGCGCTGTGTCTAGGAGAGCCATTACACGAAGTCCTTGGCCAAGGCAGGAGATTTACTGGTAGGTATTCCAGTAGTATCTCAGGGTGTTCTGGGCTACACTCCGACACGACTTGTACCGCTTTTGGGGGTCTGAATTTTACCAACCCCCTAGGCCCGCCATGCGATGCTCGTAGACGAACGGACCGGACTGTACGGATATTGTCACTGACAGGCTCAGTAGGGTGTCAGGATGAGTTCGCTCATCGACGTCCCTTTTGGTCGATAGCTGGTGGCCCGTTACGTATTGGCTTATACCTCTGACGTGCTAGTGGTTAAATCCACAACCATAGTATTGACGAGTCTTTAGAGTCCACCACACTTTCAGTTACTCAGCTTTCGGGCGAAACGCTGTAGAGGCCGTATGGAGATATGGCAGGGTCCGATCAGATACGTGCGGTATTGCACGGATCAGGATCGGACGGTTTGTACTAGAGGCCGTATAGATATATGGCAGGGTTCGGTCAGATACGTGCGGTATTGCACGGATCAGGATCGAACGGATATTACTAGCCGGCTTTGGTTTAAGCCGGATCCTAGTTTAGTACAGTGTAGATTTTGTCTCTTTGCATTTGTATCCGGACGGAATACAGATGCGGGTGTGTATGCACAGTATCGGGGTTTTCCTGTAATTTATTACGGGACCAGTTTTCTGGAGTTGCCAGTTTGCATTCCGTTCCGGCCGGTTTTCCTTTGTTCTTTCCCGGCCGGACTTTTCCGATGGAAGGAGGTTATTTGCAATTATGCAAATAACATTTGTGGAGGGGGTTTCTTGCAATTGTATTGATTATGATATCTTTCATCCTTGATGGTGCATTAATGAGATAAGAAAGGGTATGGGTTGATTAAGGGTTTGATTTGAAACTTTCCTTTTTTGATGGGGTCACCATTTCTCATCTCCTACACTCACCTCCCTCTTGCTTTATGTTCTCACTCCACCACCATTTCCCACTAATGTTGGCCGGCCACATTGAGATGAGAGGGAGAAAAATATGAGAGGGTTTCAATTTGGTTGTGGTGGCATCATTCTTGTTCTCATATTCCTCTTGCTAGAAAATTGAAAGCACCAATTTTCCTAACCTCCTCCTTCATCCTCCATGACAACTAAAACCCCAAAGAGACAAAGCACTACACTTTCTACAGCAAGTCTTGGGCATCTCGACTTGCCAGCTTCATGCCCGAGTTGCCTCGGTATAGAGGCGGGAGCCCGTAAAAGAAACAGGCGATGTGGTGCCCTTCCGGCGAGGAGGCGACGACCGGAGTTTCCGCGGGAGATCGGGACGATGACGAGAAGACCGGAGGACTCGGATCACTCGGTATATCTCTTCCCTATCTTGTTACTTTACTAGATCTAGTTTAATGGCTCGATCCGGGGTTTAGCGCGCGGTGGTGCCGGTTTGCAAAGTTCGCAAAATTAAAGTTTATCACCGTTTCCGCATTTGGCCGTCGGATTGACGGCCGGGGCACCGCCGTGCACTTACAGTGTATCAGAGCCTCGCCATTAACTTCGTCTAGCTTCGTTTGATGTGTTTTGCATTTCCGATCGACCAAAATTCCAAAATCTACATTTTCACTCACATCAGTTTTCTGTCGAATTTTTTCTGGCTCTAAAAATTTTTCAGGTTGTCTCAGAATGATGTGCAGGGAGTTTTAAGAACACTGTAAAAATTCGACGCAGTGACTCGATCACTGAAGCGCGAAACCGCGGCCAAACCCCCCTTGGGCCGCGGTTCCGCCGCACATTGGTGTCGTCACTGCATCAATTTTTTCCAGTGGGCTTCTGGGCTTATTTTAGGGGTTTTGGAATATTAATATTGGGCCCAGATTTTCTGTGAGTGCTACAGTATTGCTTGGGGGCCCACTTGTTAATTTTTGATCGATCGGATATTTTAAACACATTATTTCACAGTATTTACATTATATCTGCGACCGTGAATGTCACTTGATCGGTAAATCCAGTCTAACTGCTATAGCCCGGTTAGACGGATTTGCGAACGTGACTTTCACGTTGATGTTCTGTGTTTTGCTGTGATGTTGCGGATCGATCGTGGGGGATAGCCTGGATGCAATGCTAGTACAGTTTTGTTGTATTATGTACATTTGATATTGCGGGGCGAGCGTCCGACATGTGGACTGCCGTCACTGCCTGTTTGTATTATTCTTTTGGGGCACGACCTGGTTGCGGTCGATGTACCCGTTGTATGTATATTTTACTTTCTGTACTAGGATTACCCCGCGGAGGGGTGCACGGATAGCCGGGTTCAAGAGGGCAACAAGCCCGCATCTCATGGCATTAGGACGGAGGGGGATTCGCTCTAGAATTGGCGGGCTATTCGCCGCACTCGTAGGGGGTACAGGTTGACCCAGGAGGGGTGCCCATGTTACCGGATTCCGTGAAGTGCTGGGTGGTCCATTCACGATGCTGAAGGGGGCTACCTCGCTTCAGGTTTTGGCGGGTGACTTGCCGCGCCCGTAGGGGTCTAGGATTTCATTGCACAGGCTATCCACACGACCAGGGGAACGTCGGGTTTCAGTAGTGGCTCTGTGAAACCCGGGGATCCCAGATATCTGTATTGTTCTGTGATGCTGTACATTTCTGTGATGTTGCATTTTTATTCACGCCTTGAGCGAAATACTATATATTAGTAGATGTTGTATATGTTTTTCATCCGCGCTAGTCCAGTCCCCGCTCTGCCGTTAGTTAGCTAACCTAACGGGTGATGACGGGATCCAGTGGCGAATGCAGATGGCATATACGTACGTCAGTATATTTTCGTTCTTTGTGGTGTGATCAATTGATGGGACTGCATTGATTCGGATCAATGCAAGTTAAACAAACCTAATCTGATGTTGTTGGAACACTTTTCAAAAAGCTGTTATTGCAAGGACGTTCACTTTTGTTTTGCATCGTAGTATTCATTTGGAATATCCTGCTCCTCAGTCGACGAGGCAAGGGCCGAGATCCCTTCACCGGGAGTGACCCCTTGGACAGAAGTTTGCGTCAGGGTATTAACTTCACTATAGCCGATTACTTTTGCTTTGCACCGCGGTATTCATTTGGAATATCCTGCACCCCATTCTACGGGGAAAGAGCCGAGATCCCTTCACCGGGAGTGACCTCTTTAGTAAAGGTGTTCGTCGCTATATTTTCTAAAAAGTTATCCGTTCCTTCAACGATATCAAGTTCATTACGTTAAAGGTTTTCGCCAGAAACCATTCGTAGCCCTCCGTCGTTTCAGACGGGTAGCACGTAGTATTCATGCTATGTTTGTTGGCCTTCGTCAAGGCATAGTGTATGGTAGCTGCTTGTTGCCTTTCTGCTGCATAGATAGATGTGTTGGTTTGGAACAGTCGTATAGCCTTGTTGACCTTCGTCAAGGGCTTGTACGGGTGGGTTCAAATTAACCTGGACAATGACGGGTGGAACTTGACATGTGACTTATGATTTGTTGACCTTCGTCAAGGTCATAAGAGCATGGGGTAAAAATCACATCGTGAGTTTCAAAAGAACTGAAACTTGCCAGATATGCGCATACCTTCTGGAGTGTGATACCGTGAGCGGATTCCGTCACGTTATCATGCGATGATAGTTGGATCCCGATTCCCACTGATGAGTTGGTTTACTCCTCGGGTGACCCCGACTAATTCTTCTTTCAGGTTTGGAGGAGAATTTGAGGTACAGTGGGAGGTTTCCAGATTAGATAAATTGGTAACCATTCTGATCTAGGTTAGAGTGCACGCTGAGTGTTTCTTTTCTCTCTCTCTTTGGTAGCGACCATTGACCCGACCCAAGACAATAACTCAGTGACCAAGTTGACCGAACCTTCTTAACACTGGCTTTTGGATTGTCAGAGTTGCAGACCTCATTGCCACTCCTACTTTTACCCTTTTCTCCAGGACACCCCGTATTACTACGAACGTCCACTTCCATTGGACAAAACCATCGTATGGTTAGATACGAACTCGAAGGAATTCGAGGATGGTTTCCGGTTCTGGAGAAAACGGATAGGATTATTCAGTTGTCTTTTCCCTTTTACCTTCTCTCAAGTTGTGAGTACTCCTTGGTTTAGGAGATAGTACACCTATTATGCAAATTGGATAGTCTTCTTCCAAACCTTAGGCTGGTGCCGACCGGTAGGGAATGAAGAAAACCAATTATCCTAAACGATGTACAGAAGGTATTAAGATTAAGACAAAGCAAGGGATTAGTAAGAGGGCAAAGTAAATTGCGACTGATATTCACGACCAAACCAAGTTTTTCTTCGCCAATCCTAAATCACCTTTGTATTTCACCAGGACACTCCGTATCACTACGAAGATCCACAGTTTATTGGATACTCCATCGTATGGTTATATACGAACTCGAAAGGAACTTGTTCCAGTTCGGGGATGGATTCTGGTCCAGGAGAAATAGGAATAAGGTTTATTCAGTTGTCTTTTATCTTCACCTTCTCTCGCATTGCGAGTGCTCCTAGGACTAGGACAGTACACCCATTATGCTTACTGGATAGTCTTCTTCCAAACCATAGGCTGGTGCCGAACGGTAGGGAAGGAAGAAAACCATTTGGCCTAAGGGGTGTGCAGAAGGTAATGACTAAAGACATATAAAGGGATTTGGAGAGGTGGCAAAGAATTATACAGTTATAGTTGTGAATCTGGATAATGGTAGAGGCATTACTAGGAATACCAGGATACCCCATCGAAACATTTCAATGTTTCAGTTCAACTGTGTACCGTTAAGAGAAAACTAATTTCCCGATTAGACACTTGCTCCAGGGTATGTATTTACCAGGTTTGATTCTCACATCTGTATGGTTTTACAGATGATGAGTGGGAGTAAGTTATTGGGAATTGGGTGATCATCCTCATTATATCGGGATTCGTTGTAATCGGTGATATTTGAGGAGATCACCTGGGCTGTTTGCCGGTCGGCAAATATTTGGTTTTGAATATCCGCTGTTGTGCACCAATTTCAAATTGATATATCTGTACGTCTATTTTCATAGAGTGAGATATACCTTTTGATATTATGTCGATGACATTTACTTATATCAGTGGATGGTTAGGTAAGGAGTATTAAACAGCGGTGTAATTCTTCTTAACCATAAGTACAGTTTTCAACCTACGACACACAGTGAAAGAGTTGTTAGACTCGGCGGACTTATACAGAGTATTGTATGTTGTCCAGTGTCCATTAGGACAGAGGGGTTGGTCCTCATACTATATTCTGTTTACTTTTAACTTCTCTAGTTCTTAGACATGTGTTTCGTAGAAACACGGGGTCTAAGTTTTGAGGAGTTATAGGTATTTGAATAGAGTAGAGAACCAGGTGTAGCAAGTATCGGGATTCTTCAAAGTGATAGAAGATGTAGATATTTGTGTATGGTATTCAGTTGATAGTAATGATAAAGAGAAATTGCTTCTCTTTCAGGTTACTCATAATTGGAAGCGTTCCTAAGTTGAGTAACGCTGATCGGCCTCCTTCCATTTAGTTGACATGCACTGGAGATAGCTGCATGATTTGAATCTGGTTCAATTAAATATGTGCCTCTGGTTCTATATTGGATATAGTACAGTTCATATCTTAACATTGTTAAGGTACGGGAAGTTGTCCGGCTTATGATTAAAACCAGACTCTGGATAACTCAAGGCACGTTTCTGTAATGGCTGTTTGTGGGTTGACCCAGGCTATGACGAGGGTTGACTTTCTACCATAAGAAAAATCAATAGTGATATTGTTCTTGACTCGCCACAGTTTTAATAAAAATGGATTTTTTCAAAAACAGTAGTGGGAGTATGGTAGAACTGGAAGTGATTCCAGAACCGCAAACGATTACTGAAGATTTGATAAGGAACCTAAAGATTCAATCTGTTTTGACATTCCATTGGCCACTCCGCAGATACGGTGGGTAACTTCAGGCACCCGAGAGGTACTCCGGTAGCCTCAAGGACGGTGACAGGGAAGTTCTTGTTTACCCACACTTGCCATTGCTGTTGTTCCAGGCTGCGAGACCCGATAGAAGGATGAGTATAGCGTCATTCTAAACTAGCTTTAGAAGTGCACATCTATATGACTCTGCCAGAGGGTTGTCGTAGTCAGTGGGAGCAGCGGAAGCATTGGTGGACATCAGGCTTATGTCTATTTATAGACTAAAGCAGATATAGCGGAGATAGATCATCTATTTCTGATGTGACAGTCATAGGTTTGACGTCATCAGAATAGGGGATGGATCTGTTGAGAAGGTAGTAGGGTGTGATATCCTGGTATTTGGATGACATACACAGAGTAGAAAAAGAAACTCCTATACTACGATCGGTTATACTATGGTCGTCACACAGTGGTTTCTCCACAAGGGACTTGGACATTATATCAGACATACTGGTTACTAGATCTATGGTTTTAGATCTAGATTTGGGTGGTTTCCCAATCAGGGTACTTTGACAGCGTTCTAAGAGTATTTAGAATGCACGACTCCTGGCACGGTAGTGTACCTGCAGGTGATGGAGTCACCCTCTCTAAAGGTGTCTTATAGACTAAAGTAGAGAGGGATGTGCATGATTGGCAGATCACTTACTTAGGCAATTGAGTCAATCATGAGATGTCAAGTACCACACCAGATGTTGTTCTTGCACTAGATGTAATAAGTTGACATTGATCCAATCCTGGAGAAACAGTCGGAAGCAGTTTTAGAACATAAGTGAATGTTCTAGGGATATGATAACGACAGCCTCATTCGGGAGACAGTTATCATTCCAGGCTTCTAAGGTGACATGGACGACAAGGAGGTTGTCAGAGTTTTAGTTTTCCTTCTGATGAGGGACAGTATTTTGGACAGGTGATCCAAGGCAATACTGAGGGAGGCATGGCGCAGGATACTGATTAAGTTCAGTTGACGATACAGTCTAAGAAGTTTGGATTTGGAGTTCATTTATGAGCTCGGTCCCATCAGACATCCAGACACTCTAAGACAGGTATTGCTCATTTCGGGAGATGGCTTTCTTCGCGAACTTGAGATATAGAGAGAGACATAGAAAGAAACTTCAGAGCGGATCCACTCGCTGAGGCTATTCCTCGAACGCAAGAGTTTCGCAAACAGGCTTTGTGAGACTGACTAGTAGAGGAGTTGGGTGTTCGGTATCACACGGGCTGTGAGTATGCGACATCGCAATAATTAGCCTTGAGTGCAAGTGGGAGATTGTTGGAGATAGTGCCCTCAGAGTCAATTATTGGATCACAGGCACGTGATTGCAATGATTGAGGGAGGACCTATCCCGGTACGACAGTCTTACTCGAGATGATAGTATGCTATCTGGTTTACCTTTATCATCGTGTACTGCTTTAGGTGACCTGACATGTCACTATTGCACGTTGATAGAGCCCCTAGGATTCTTGCTTGACCACCAGCAGTATGAGGGCGATCATATAAGTGGGAGCTGGGGTCTATAAGCACATCCTTAAAAGGTCCCTAGTCGTGGGAGATTCGAGACAGGGCATCGTTTCTCCAGAGTAGACTAGTGTATACAGTCGAGACCCCGACGAGGGGCGGTGGCCGGTCTCACAGGCCACTAGTGTCAGTTGGTTCACCTAAGATGTATACAGGTGCTCATTGGGTTATGAGTACACCGGACAGGACTCGCCGGGAACATGCTAGTTGGTCTTATACCTGACGTCAGATAGCAGTTCCCAGGTGACATGTGTACAGGTTAGTTCATCGACCTGGGGATCGTCATTTGTCTCGTGTGAGTTCCCACTGTACTTTGATTACTACCCTACCACGGCTCAATGGAGTCGTGCAAACAGGTTTTAGTTGGGTACAGTCCCGAGCCACATGGAGGCAGTGAGCGGATCTTCGGGGGTTCGTCTCTCTCGGTATTGGGGGTGAGGTCGCGCTGTGTCTAGGAGAGCCATTACACGAAGTTCTTGGCCAAGGCAGGAGATTTACTGGTAGGTATTCCAGTAGTATCTCAGGGTGTTCTGGGCTACACTCCGACACGACTTGTACCGCTTTTAGGGGTCTGACTTTTACCAACCCCCTAGGCCCGCCATGCGATGCTCGTAGACGAACGGACCGGACTGTACGGATATTGTCACTGACAGGCTCAGTAGGGTGTCAGGATGAGTTCGCTCATCGACGTCCCTTTTGGTCGATAGCTGGTGGCCCGTTACGTATTGGCTTATACCTCTGACGTGCTAGTGGTTAAATCCACAACCATAGTATTGACGAGTCTTTAGAGTCCACCACACTTTCAGTTACTCAGCTTTCGGGCGAAACGCTGTAGAGGCCGTATGGAGATATGGCAGGGTCCGATCAGATACGTGCGGTATTGCACGGATCAGGATCGGACGGTTTGTACTAGAGGCCGTATAGATATATGGCAGGGTTCGGTCAGATACGTGCGGTATTGCACGGATCAGGATCGAACGGATATTACTAGCCGGCTTTGGTTTAAGCCGGATCCTAGTTTAGTACAGTGTAGATTTTGTCTCTTTGCATTTGTATCCGGACGAAATACAGATGCGGGTGTGTATGCACAGTATCGGGGTTTTCCTGTAATTTATTACGGGACCAGTTTTCTGGAGTTGCCAGTTTGCATTCCGTTCCGGCCGGTTTTCCTTTGTTCTTTCCCGGCCGGACTTTTCCGATGGAAGGGGGTTATTTGCAATTGTGCAAATAACATTTGTGGAGGGGGTTTCTTGCAATTGTATTGATTATGATATCTTTCATCCTTGATGGTGCATTAATGAGATAAGAAAGGGTATGGGTTGATTAAGGGTTTGATTTGAAACTTTCCTTTTTTGATGGGGTCACCATTTCTCATCTCCTACACTCACCTCCCTCTTGATTTATGTTCTCACTCCACCACCATTTCCCACTAATGTTGGCCGGCCACATTGAGATGAGAGGGAGAAAAATATGAGAGGGTTTCAATTTGGTTGTGGTGGCATCATTCTTGTTCTCATATTCCTCTTGCTAGAAAATTGAAAGCACCAATTTTCCTAACCTCCTTCTTCATCCTCCATGACAACTAAAACCCCAAAGAGACAAAGCACTACACTTTCTACAGCAAGTCTTGGGCATGTCGACTTGCCAGCTTCATGCCCGAGTTGCCTCGGTATAGAGGCGGGAGCCCGTAAAAGAAACAGGCGATGTGGTGCCCTTCCGGCGAGGAGGCGACGACCGGAGTTTCCGCGGGAGATCGGGACGATGACGAGAAGACCGGAGGACTCGGATCACTCGGTATATCTCTTCCCTATCTTGTTACTTTGCTAGATCTAGTTTAATGGCTCGATCCGGGGTTTAGTGCGCGGTGGTGCCGGTTTGCAAAGTTCGCAAAATTAAAGTTTATCACCGTTTCCGCATTTGGCCGTCGGATTGACGGCCGGGGCGCCGCCGTGCACTTACACCAGCTCCCACATATATGATCGCCATCATACTGCTGGCAGTCAAGTAAGAATCCTAGGGGCTTTATCAACGTGTAATAGCGACCTGTAAGGTCAGCTAAAGCAATACATGATGATAAAGATAAACCAGATAGCATACTATCATCTTGAGTAAGACTGTTCTAACGGTATAGGTCCTCTCTCAATCATTACAATCACGTGCCTGTGATCCAATAATTGACTCTGAGGACACTATCTCCAACATCGTGGGCTAAGCTTTCCTCGCTCGCTGCATTGTATCACCATCTCCACTTTTTCTACCATTATCTAAATCTTACAAATTCTCCATCTTCAAGATCGTCCCAACCGATCGGCACTTCTCCCATATAAAACTTGACCCCTATTATCCGCTTCAGGTGTTTCAACCATTCGTGTTTCCATGTTCTCCTTAGAGTAGTGCTTTTATATCTTCAAGATGAATATTACCATCGCCAATTCTAGATCTGAACATGATAGTTGCGTCCACAAGTCGTTAGTTGTCTTGACACATATGCAACTATATCGCCGTGATGATACATCACACCACCAAGTCCCTTCTCCGAAAAATCGTTGTGGATGTTTAAAACTTCTGGGTTTATTGAGTATGGTAAGGATGGATGCATTAGTTACTATCTACCCTCCTTAGAATAATTTCATATTTGAAATTTTCAAAGGAGTAGCCACTACTAGGCACGGAAAATCAGTAACGCTGTCAGGAATCCTCTTTGCTGCATGTGTCGCTCCCGCGAGTTGGTGTATCACTTGATGCATAGAAAGTCTCTGAAGGGTTTAGGTATAAGGAATCGGAAAATGTAAAATCAGTAGTTGCTTCCGGATAGAAAAGTTTAGAAGTTGAACGAAGATTGTGAATTGATGGAAGACTTGAGAGTATAAAATATAGGTAACTAGTCGAAATTACGAAAACTAGGTGAATTATGGTGAGTCCAACTAAGATTTGCATCGAAAGATAAATAAGAATGGTATCAAAAAGAAGGTTGAGAAAAAGAAAGAGTACCTCTGTTGTCTTTCCACGTGGCATCAGCCTTCTCGGCTATCATGGTGAAGGTCTGGCGTTTGGGTCCATTCCTCTGCGCTTGCTGAAAAACACGCTCCTGTGATGACAAGGGTGGTCCCTTTGGTGATACCCCTTGACTGGATGGTTTAGTGGCGGAAAGTGGTCGGTTTCCCTGTGTTGGTGCCCCATAATTTGCCGGCTTGTTGACGGGGCCTGATTGTCTACCTCTCTGAGGACAGTCCCCAATGGCATGATCCGGAGACCCATAGACTATGCAAAGTTGGTTCAAAATGCGACAGTCTCTCCTGTAGTGTCTGGTCCTACCACAATGGTTGCATATAACAACTGGTTTTCCGAAGATAGTTGATCCGGCTGGTCTCTTGGGTTGTTGTCTCCCGTTGAATCTGAAAGATGATCCCTCAAGAATTTGATTGGCTGGTCGCTTAATGCCAGACAAACGATAATCCTTCCTCATGCGTCTGTGAAGGTCTTCAAAGTTTCACGCCGCCTCTAAGATTTCATCATAAGTCGAAAGGGTGGCAGAAGACATGGAGGACTGCGTCTTCAGGTCTAATCCTTGCCGAAATCTCTTAGCATAAAGTTCTGGGGTTGCCACCAGATGATGCACGAACTGACTTAACCTTGCGAACTCCGAAGCGTACTCATCCACTGACTTATCCCACATGCTCCCTTGTTGGAGTTGTATAAACTCTCTTTCCATCTCTAGGTGTGCCACGACTGGAAAGTACTGGGTATCAAAACGTTGTTTGAACGTTTCTCAGTCGATGGGCTCCTTCAATCTACTTTCCTCTGCCTCCCACCATATCCTGGCATTATCCGTAAGTTGTAGCTTAGCGATGTTCACTCACGCGTCCTTCGGAATTTGAGCGGCACTGAGATCATTGACTGTTCCCTTAAGCCATTCTTCAGCTTCTAAAGGAGTTTCCTTCCCCGAAAAAGTCTTAGGGTGGAGTGATCTGAATTGGTTCACTCCCGCCAAACCTTAAGAAACCGGGGTTAGTGCCTTACTTAAAATCTCTGCTTACTGCTGCCTACTTTCTCATAGCTCCTGATGAAGGGCAGCTGTCGGCTGCTGTTGTTACTCCAGTAGTCCTTGCAACATCTGTAGCATAGCTGTTTGCTGAGCAGCGGCTTCATTGACTCCATTTCCCCTTCTGTTGCGGTTATGGTGTCGTCCGACTATTGATGATCCAAATCAGAATATGTTAGGTTACAAATGGCTGAGGTGAGACAAGATAATAACTTGCATGGAAGAACAACAATTAATGCAAGAGAGAGACTAATAAGAAGAGCAAGAGACACAAGAGAGATTTTTGCTCGAAACTAAGATTTTATTATCCAACTTCAATATGGAGAGTACAACCGAAAAGTAAGGACATGCATCGGTTTATTCGGCCAAAGAAAAGGACAAAGACTTATTAATCTCGATTATGGGAGTTCAACAAGTTGTGATAGGCCTCCGCACTAAGAAAGATACGACCATTCCCATGGTGCCTTGCAAGGACAACTGCCTGAGTTTCTTCGGTTTCGAGTTCCTCCTCACTCGAAGCTTCGTCCTTCGACTCATCCTTCGGCAAGAGCCTCGCTCTCTGATTCCACCTCTATAGGGTTTTGTTCTTTTGCAGGGGCCTTCTCATCCGGATCATATTCCATAGGATTCTCTTCCACCGCAGGAGCTTCTTTTTCCGGCCCCTCCTCTATATGCTCCTCTTCCATAGCATCTTCTTCTCCACCTTCGGAGTCATTGGCCATCATAGGCTCCGGAGTTGCAGCATCGACTTCCTCGTCTTCCGAGTCGCTGTCGGAAATAACCGCCTGAGAGTCTACGACTTCATCGTCTGGATATCCAGATGTAGCTTCAAAAGTAATATCGGACATGTCATCCTCGTTAGAAAGATTTGCCATGACCAGAAGGGAAGGTCATGGTCAAGGTACAGAATGTCAAGGAAGGGACAAGGGACATAGGAAAACTATGATATCGGTATAGATGGATGATATTCACAAATATAATAAGTCAGTTAACGGTTTCATTTTAGTACACAAGATGACCTGCATGGGCAACCACAAAAACCTGTCACGCCCCGCTTCCCAAAAGAAAGAGAAGGATGACGTGGCATGGTCCGCAACCTAACTGTATTGAAGGTGGTCTATTCAACACAGTTACGTTAAGCGTATAAATATTTAACATGCAGGATGTGTACTAAAACAAAAATAATAAAAGCAAAAGGCATTTATTTCCATTAACCAAACTTTATTACATCCCAAAAGAAAGAGTAAAATAAACTAAGTAGTTTAATTACATCGAGGAGAAACAAAAGCCCTAAACATGTGGGCAACAACAAAAATTAAATCTAGCTAATCTTCCATCGTCCAGTCTGCATAATCTTCATAAGTTGGCTTTACACCTAGATCCTTACCATAATACTCATTCTTATCTGACGGACATTCCAAAGATAGAGGAAGAAAAGGAAGGTCCGTCAGCGAGTTATACTCGGGTAGGATTGCCTCATAAGAAAATAGGAGTATAAAAAATGAACAGGTGTATATAAGAGTATAATGTTTGCATGCAGACATAAAGTAAGGGGTGTAAATGTTTGAAATGTACAAACTTAAGACGTTTTGAAGAGAGGTATATATGAGCATGAGTATGTTGTAAGTTATATGTAGATAAGTAGTAGGAAGTGAAGGTAAAACTTCGTATTAGTTTGTTAAATAAGGGTCCGGATACTCGCGATTATTCCGTTGTGGCCACGGAACAACAACTGGGGAAGTGAAATGTACCGTTTCACTTCCCGGGATCATGATCGAGTAGTAGGGGAATCCGAGTTCCGAATTTCCTTGCCTAATCAAACTACCTATCCCCGTGATTCAGTATAAAGGTTCAGACGAATTAGAGTTAGTGCGTATACCTCTAGGCATGAAATTTCCACATTTTATAGTCATCCACATTTTAGACTGGTCACCCGAAATATCGGGATCTTCATATTTGTATAGTCATCCATATTTTGGACTGGTCACCCGGAATATCGGGATCTTCATATTTGTATAGTCGTCCATATTTTGGACTGGTCACCCGGAATATCGGGATCTTCATATTTGTATAGTCGTCCATATTTTGGACTGGTCATCCGGAATATCGGGATCTTCATATTTGTATAGTCGTCCATATTTTGGACTGGTCACCCGGAATATCGGGATTTTCTCAATAAGTATTTCATACCTAGGTCCGCGCATTCTAACCCTAACCGTATCATATGTCAGGTATGTCATAAACTGGAAATTTTTAAAAAGTATTGATCTCGTTTAACATGTCCTTCCACAACCACTCATTTTATTTTCTAAAGTTCGTAAAGTACTTCTGTCACGACCCAAAGTTCGGCCCGTGACCGGCACTTAACCACGTAACGTCTACAGGCGTAACGCGACTAAGTAAGCCGAAACCCAGAAATCAAAACCATTAAAAGTATTGAGTGTTATAACATTTAATAGAAACATTTGTTAAAACGTTTAGAAAACCTTAAGTAATTTAGTAAAATTCTTTAAACTTCAAGTTATTATCTCAAAAATTTTGGCAGCATTTCCTTTGTAAAAACTAGCCCCGAAATCGGGTACAAAACAATATATGAGTAAAATGATGTACAACAAGAGTAAAGCATCCCAAATGGGAGCAATCACGCCCAACGGCAGAACAATCACCACACTGATAATATACAACGCCGTAGCGAAGAATGAGCAAAAATAAGTGAAGACAAGTATCATGAAAGATAAAACTGCATAAACAAAGTCGGCTCACAACGAGCTCGACACCAGGGTACAAATAATATACATCGTCCTTACAACTAGTCTCTAAGTCAATACATGAAAAGTAAATGGAGAGTACTAGATACAACAGTGTATACAACTGAAAAATAAACAGATACCGCACAAAACCCACCTATCAGTAAAGGGCTCACGCGCCAATTGCAGTGGTGTCTGTATCAAAAGATGCAAGAAAGCATCCTGCCGCGACTACTCTGAGGGGCAACCTGCAAACACTGTGGCACAACGGGGGTGGGTTGCCAACTTGTGAATAGTAGATAACATATAAAGGTAATCGCGATTATGCACGTACTGCGATACTCTAACCTATACCAACAGATAACATCTATATGATGAACTAGATGAGCAATAATTATGCAACAAGTGTGATCTAATAACATCTCTATATGATGAGCAGGGTATGCAATAATAGTGCATAGCATGTACAATCTAATAACATCTATATAGGATGAGCAGGGTATGCAATAATCATGCATAGCAAGTGTACTCTATCAGGTACTACAGATACAGAATGAGATGTATAACACTGAATGCTGAGCATGGAAATGAATAACATCTACATGGAATGTCAACGTGGAAAATAACCGGTGTCCATCAATACACCCAAATCCCAGTAAAACTAACTCAGGCGTCGTCACTCTGATCGGCCCACTAATCCTGTACAGCTCATGGAATCGTGAATGCCTAGCATCGGCACTCGAAAATATCATGAAATCATCGTGTGTAGCATCGACATGCGAATCCCCAAGTATCGGGCTCCATCAATCCGGATCAGCCCACGGGCTCCGTCTGCGGAATCGGCCCTCGGCCCCGGTAGTACGTGTCGTCCCATATCTATCTATCGACTCTGGTCAGTATCCTCCGGATAACCGCCAGGTCCAACCAATCACCGGTAGGTAGTAGTCCCTCCGCCGGGCTCACCGTCTAACAATACGAGTCTTCTTGCCCCGGGGTACCGTACCGGGTCCATCATGTACCCGCAATCGGTGCCTACCACTCCTCGAATCGGGTATACTCACACAAGCTCTCTGGAACTGAGAAAACTCATGGTGGACGCAATGAAATATCATATCAAGAGAAACTGGGTTTTTAAAACAGTGCGTATTTTCTTAAAATAATACCACGGTTCTCAAATCCAGAAATCCCATAAATCCAAACTCAATGCGTAAATCCATGCAATGTGTCGTATGAAACTAAGAGTAAAAAGAGAAAACCGCTCTTTTAAAATAATCCAGTTTTGAAAATATCTCATGAGGTCCCTATTTTCTTAAAATCAAGTCAATATCATCCATGTATGTAACATATATATGTATGTAGGTATGGATGTGCAATTGGATATATACGCGAATATGAGTGTAGCACTACTATGACAATACGGTGTGCATGTGCGCAGATATGAAGATATCAATATATGTGTGCACTGGTATGAATATACAGTGTGCATGTGCATAAGTATGATGATATCAATATATGTGTGCACTGGTATGAATATACAGTGTGCATATGCGCAAGTATGAAGATATCAATATATGTGTGCACTGGTATGAATATAAAGTGTGCATGTGCGCAAGTATGATGATATCAATATATGTGTGCACTGGTATGAATATACAGTGTGCATGTGCGCAAGTATGAAGATATCAATATATGTATGCACTGGTATGAATATACAGTGTGCATGTGCGCAAGTATGATGATATCAATATATGTGTGCACCGGTATGAATATACATAAACATCTACGACTAGACATCCTATCACGCCCTGACGCTTAACGCCATACGGGCGATTTCCTCGTAGATGTTAAATCTACTCACCTGGTCGCGTGCTAAACGTAGCCAGTCACCTGCTTCCCTTTCCTTGCGGCGTCCGACGTACCCACCTGCGAACCTAGAATTCACATAGAGAATCCACATAAGCAAATATCTCGCAAAAACGCGATATTAAAACCAAACGAAAAACTTGCGTCGCGAACTAAACGCGTGCGTGTAAACGTAACGTGTGTGCATACGCCAAAACCCAACGCGACACGCTGTGGCACACAGCGGCACGCTGTGACACACAGCAAACCAACTCAACGCGCATCGTACGTGTCGCGCAAGTCCCGCTACGCTACAAATAGGTAAACGGTCCTAAAATTAATCTGGAGCAAAGAAAAGAAAATCAAACAAGGCCAAACCCTTCACAATACCTACAGACAACTACCTGCCAAAATCCAACACATTTCCTCAAAATTTGGCCGGCGGCTATGGGTGTCATACCGGCCCAAAACCGGTGGGAGGGGTCCAGGTCTCTACACTGAGATCCTAGCACAATTCATAGCTTAGTGTATATATTTGCTTACTAAAATTATTACCCTAGATACAACAAATTTTACGTATCCTAAAGTTTAATTTAAAAACGCTTCAAAACACTAAATTTGCAACAATATGGTATTTTGTGGAACTAGGTGAGTTAACAGGAATCTAGTGATACCAACAGCACAATTTGAGCTAATCTAGCTATAAACACCCTGAATCACCCTATTTTCCAACCAAACCATAAGCTAAGCAATAAAACTCAATACAAACACTAAACTTAGCTAAACAAACCCAGATTTCAACCTGCAAATAAATAAAGAAAATAAATAACACTAAACCCAGACAATTACCCACAGACACCCCCCTACACAAAGCACCAACACCCAAAGCAAAAGGGGGCCGGCGACGCCGGAATTAGTGGGAATGTCGCCGGATTTTTGGGAAGGGGGTGGTCTCGTATTTCAACACACCAGCCTATACTGTCTGCACACTATTCTGAAGTTGTTTGCTAAGCTAGAAAGTGCTCACAATTGTAGCAGATCTCAAAGTCCTATAGTTTGCATCAAAACCACATTTAAATTTTCAAGTTTGCGACTTTAATGCGATCTAGCTAAATCTAGTGGCACTACTTGGTTAAAACAGTAGTATGAACACCTAATTAGGTTTAATAAGCTATAAAAACCCTACCTTAACTTAAGTCTTACATCAAACACAATCTAGCACTAATAACCACATAAAACACCAATCGAAGCTAAAACAACACATAAGCTTAGCAAAAAAGAATTGGGTTTAAGAAATATACCCCCACTAGATCCTAGGAAGCAGGAGAAGGAGGATAGGAAGAAGAGGAGCTTGCTGTTGCTGTTGCAAGGAGCTGCTGTTGCTTGCTACTGCTAGTGCTGTTGCTGCATTGCTGTTGTTGCTGTTGTTTTTTGTTGCTGTTGTTTTGTTGTTGTTGCTAACTGCTGCTATTGCTGCTGCTGAGGCTTCTGCTGCTGCTGATGTTGCTGGAGTTGTGAGGGTGTGTGTGTGAGTGAGAGTGAGACAAGTGAGAATGAGAAAGAGAAAAGAAATGAGAGCACACTAGTCAACCCCCCCTCTCTTCATTAAATGAAGGCATGGCAAGGCCATCATGCCCATTCTCTCTCTCTCTCTCTTTCTCCCTCCAAGTCAACCAAATTCAAATCATTTTCTTTTTCTTTTTAAAAAAATATATATATCCTTAATTAAAATCGATTTAGCTTAATAAGAAAGGGTTAGTCCACCATGGTTGTTAAACATGGTTTAATCCAAACTTAACCCTAGTTTACATGCACATATGTGTGCAAGCCTAAATAAAATCTAATAAAATATCCATTAATTTTGATAAAATATTTAAAAATCAATTTGGTAAACTTTTTACTAAAAACCATACATTAAAATGTAATTAGCCACAATCACATTCTAAGGTGTTACAATCTTCCCCCCTTAAAGAAATTCGTCCCCGAATTTAAAATATATGGCTACGCGTACCTTCAAAGAGATGAGAGAATTTCTTCCGCATCTCGCCCCCGTCATCCCAAGTGATCTCCTCACCATTCGGGCTACGCCAAAGCACCTTCATAGATAGCAAGACCTTCGATCGAAGCTTCTTCACCTGCCGGTCCAACATCACGACTGGCTGCTCGGTGAACGAAAGATCGTGCTCGAGCTGAACGGTCTGATACTGAATCATGTGCGAAGGGTCATGTAAGTATCTGCGAAGTATCGACACGTGGAATACGGGGTGAACATCTAGGAAGTCGGGTGGAAGAGCCAAACGATATGCTACTGCATCCACACGCTCGAGGATCTCGAAGGGACCTATGAATCTGGGGCTAAGCTTCCCCTTCCGTCCAAACCTCATCACTCCCTTCATCGGAGAGACCCTCAGAAAAACGTGATCGCCAACTGCGAACTCCAATTTGCGGTGGCGTCTGTCAGCATACGATTTCTGCCTGCTCTGAGCTGCCCTCATCCTGTCTCGAATCAGCTGTATCTTCTCGGTCGTCTCCTGTACGATCTGTGGCCCCAAAATACTGCTCTCACTGAGCTCTATCCAACAGACGGGCGATCTACATCTCCTCCCATACAAGGTCTCGAAAGGTGACATCTGAATAGTATCCTGGAAACTATTGTTGTAGGAGAACTCCACCAAGGGTAAATGATAATCCCAGCTACCACCAAAGTCTAAAACGCACGCTCGAAGCATGTCCTCGAGAGTCTGAATAGTCCGCTCTGACTGGCCGTCGGTCTGCGGATGAAATGCCGTACTGAAACTCAAGCGGGTGCCCAACGCCTTCTGAAGCCTCTGCCATAGTCGGCTGGTAAATTGGGTGCCTCGGCCGGACAAGATACATGTCGGGACTCCATGCAGTCGTACAATCTCGTCGATGTATATCTGGGCATACTGAGCAAATCCGAAAGTCATCTTCACCGGCAGGAAGTGAGCCGCTTTCGTCAATTGATCCACGATCACCCAGATGGAGTCATACCCTCGCCTAGTCCTGGGTCGACCCACAATGAAGTCCATAGAAATTTGTTCCCATTTCCACTCCGGAATGGGTAACGGCTGTAGCTCCCCCACTGGCCTCTGGTGCTCGGTCTTGACTTGCTGACAAGTCAGGCATCTCGATACGAAGTCTGCGATGTCCCTCTTCATTCCGTCCCACCAGTAAACATCTCTCATATCATGGTACATCTTGGTGGAACCCGGATGAACACTATACACCGATCGATGCGCCTCCTCAAGAATCTCACGCCGCAATCCCTCAGCATCTGGTACGCACAGTCTAGTCCCAAATCGCAGTGTCCCCTGATCATCAATCACGAACTCGGAAAATCTGCCCTTTCCAATCTGTGCCATGATCTCAAACCAACGGTCATCACTGTACTGTGCCTCATGTATACGGTCAAGCAACTGTGGGCGTGCACAAACATGCGCAAGCTGTCCCCCGATCGGCGTGAACTCGAACTGCACTCGGCTGTCGCATAAAATCTGCCAATCTGCCGACGACTACCTCTGCACTGCGCCCAAACAAGATAGACTACCCCCGGGCCTCCTGCTCAAAGCATCCGCCACTACATTCGCCTTGCTCGGGTGATACAAGATCTCGCAATCGTAGTCCTTTACTATCTCCATCCAACGGCGCTGTCTGAGATTCAGGTCTCGCTGCTGAAATATATACTTTAAGCTTTTGTGATCAGTGAATATCTGGCACGACTCGCCGTATAGGTAATGTCGCCAGATCTTGAATGCAAAAACCACTGCAGCCATCTCCAAATCGTGAGTGGGGTAGTTCTGTTCATGTCTCTTCAACTGCCGTGAAGCATACGCGATCACCCTGTCATGCTGCATCAATACGCACCCCAGCCCTACTCGAGAAGCGTCACAATAGACCACAAATCCGCCCGATCCTGGAGGCAATGATAGCACCGGCGCCGTAGTCAAACGAGTCCGCAACTGCTGAAAGCTATGCCCGCACTCCTCCGTCCAATCGAAAGGAACTCCCTTCCGGGTCAACCCGATCAAAGGTGCAGCAATACGGGAGAAGTCCTACATAAATTTCCTGTAGCAGCCGGCCAGTCCTAGAAAGCTGCGGATCTCAGTAACTGATGTGGGTCCGGGCCAACGCTGAACGGCCTCGATCTTCTTCGGGTCCACACATATACCATCTCGTGTAACCACGTGACCCAAGAAGTCTACGCTGTCAAGCCAGAATGCGCACTTGGAGAATTTTGCGAATAGCTGGTACTCCTTCAAAGTCTGCAGTGTGATCTGCAAGTGCTGCTCGTGCTCCTCTCGGCTCCGGGAATACACCAAAATATCGTCAATGAATATGATGATGAACAAATCAAGATACGGCCTGAATATACAGTTCATCAAGTCCATGAATGCTGCTGGGGCGTTGGTGAGTCCGAACGACATCACCAAAAACTCATAATGGCCGTAGCGCGTGCGGAAAGCTGTCCTCGGAATATCCTCCTGTCGAACCCGCAACTGATGGTATCCTGATCGCAAGTCGATCCTCAAAAAGTACCCTGCACCCTGAAGCTGGTCGAACAAATCATCGATGCGTGGCAAAGGATATATGTTCCGCACGGTAACCCTGTTCAGCTGGCGGTAGTCGATACACAAACGTAAACTGCCGTCCTTCTTCTTGACAAACAGGACCGGAGCATCCCAAGGAGACACACTAGGTCGAATAAGTCCCTTATCCAGCAAATTTTACAACTGACCCTTCAACTCCCTAAGCTCCGCCGGGGCCATCCGATAAGGCGGTATAGAAATAGGCCCCGTGCCGGGAATCAAATCAATACAGAAAGCAATATCGCGCTTAGGCGATAGCCCAGGAAGCTCGTCAGGGAAAACATCAGGGAACTCACAAACAATCGGAACCTGGTCCAACGGAACATCCGTAGCTCTAGTACCGCAAACATAGGCTAGGAATCCCTGACATCACTTCCTCAACAGATGTCCAGCGCGAAAAGAAGAAATCAAACTGTGAGGGGCGGCACAACAGTCCCCCTGCACAACAAAAGCCGACTCGTCGGGAAAACAAAATCTAACTGTCTTCTCACGGAATCCACAGACGCATGGCACATGGGTAACCAATCCATGCCCAAAAGAACGTCGAAGTCCAACATCTCAAGAAGGATCAAGTCGACAGACAACTCCCTCTCGCCAATACGGACAACACAGGATCGGAACACGTGTCTAGCAACAAACGACTCTCCCACGGGAGTGGTTACGACAAGCGCCTGATCAAGCAACCCAGACTCTCTATCCAAACTCGGCACAAAGTGTGTGGAAACGTACAAGTGCGTAGATCCGGGATCGAACAACACGCGTGCGTCAACAGAATATACTGATAGGGTACCTGAGACCACAGCATTGGACGCCTGCGCGTCCTGATGTGACAAAGCGAAAACCCGTGCCTGTCCTCCACCTGCAACTGGAGGTCCCCTACTAGCAACTGGCTGTACTCTGCCGGCAGCCGGCTGTCCTCTGCCTCGGCCACCTCGTCCTCTATGAGTAAACCCTCCGCGACCACGGCCGCTCTGTGCATGAGTCTGACGCGGAGCAATAGTAGGTACAATAGGCAACACCCTCTCGGGTGGGGAAGGTGGAAGTGCGACATGTGGTACTGCTGGCTCCCTCCGGCGTATCTCGGTACAATCTCTGACGCGGTGATGGGGACTACCACACCCAAAGCATCCACGCGACGACTGCTGACCCACCTGGGGATAAGAGCTAAACATCTGACCTCGCCCCGAGTCTCTGCCACCTGTACGACGTCTATCACGGCGCCCGAATGGAGGTCTCTATGCTGCTGTATCAGTACGAACCCTCTTCGGCCCTGGAACTACCGAAGTCTCTGCAAGGCGCTCCTCGACTAATAAGGCTGCGTCTACAGCTGCTGCATAAGTCTCGCAATGATGTGCGCTGATCGCAAGGAACAGTGTGGTAAGCAAACCTCGCACAAACCTCTTGACTCGCATCTCCTCAGTCGCCACTAGGTATGGGGCATAAACGGACAGCTCGGTAAACAGTACATCGTACTCTGCCACTGTCATCTCTGGCGTAAGGACTCGAATCTGCGCGCTCGGGTATCCCTGACACTATGGGGAAGGAAACGGGCTAGAAACACCGTCACAAACTCGGTCCAGGTCATAGGAAGAAGACCTGCTGCTCTGCCCTTCTCGACCGATTCACACCATTTCTGCGCAAGACCTTCCAGGAGAAAGCTCACGAACTCTACCCATCTCGCATCTGAGCATCTAAGTGAACGACATATCCGGGCCATCCTATTAATAAAAGATTGTGGGTCCTCGGCTGCATCGGTGCCTGTGAAGACCGAAGGCTTCAGCCTCATGAACTCTGATAGCGATACTGTAATAACCTACGTGGCTGCAGGGGCAACTTCCTGTACTGTAGGTACCATCGCAGTCCCCGTAACGGGTGGAACTACCTCTGGTCGCTGCGCTCGAAGCGTCTCGACTAACGACCCTATCATCTGGCACATCTCCTGCATACCGTCCTCTAGCATGGCGATCTGATCTGTCGTAGGAGGAACAGTCTGCTCTGGTACAACGGGTGTACTTCCCGGATCAGTCCTCGTCTCAGACGAGTCAACTCGAATCTCGGCTCTCGCGGCCGCTCTCTGCGCCCTCGTAGTCTTTGGCGGCATAATGGCTGAAACGAAAGTAGGATTCGATAAGGATACGGAAATAGAATCATGAGAATGTATACGATCATGAAGAAATTTCAATCAATAAGTCCTAAGGTCGCTTAGGCGGAGTACCGTGTCGTGAGTATGCCGCGGAACATACGCATGCTACGCCACTCTGCTTCAGCTACCTACTCCATCATACCAGGGTCATCCTACACTCCGAAAGTAAAACCTACGCTCTGATACCAACTTTGTCACGACCCAAAGTTCGGCCCGTGACCGGCACTTAACCACGTAACGTCTACAGGCGTAACGCGACTAAGTAAGCCGAAACCCAAAAATCAAAACCATTAAAAGTATTGAGTGTTAAAACATTTAATAGAAACATTTGTTAAAACGTTTAGAAAACCTTAAGTAATTTAGTAAAATTCTTTAAACTTCAAGTTATTATCTCAAAAATTTTGGCAGCATTTCCTTTGTAAAAACTAGCCCCGAAATCGGGTACAAAATAATATATGAGTAAAATGATGTACAACAAGAATAAAGCATCCCAAACGGGAGCAATCATGCCCAACGGCGGAACAATCACCACACTGATAATATATGACGCCGTAGCGAAGAATGAGCAAAAATAAGTGAAGACAAGTATCATGAAAGATAAAACTGCATAAACAAAGTCGGCTCACAACGGACTCGACACCAGAGTACAAATAATATACATCGTCCTCACAACTGGTCTCTAAGTCAATACATGAAAAGTAGATGGAGAGTACTAGATACAACAGTGTATACAACTAAAAAATAAACAGATACCGCACAAAACCCACCTATCAGTAAAGGGCTAACGCCCCAACTGCAGTGGTATCTGTATCAAAAGATGCAAGAAAGCAGCCTGCCGCGACTACTCTGAGGGGCAACCTGCAAACACTGTGGCACAACGGGGGTGATGCCAACTCGTGAATAGTAGATAACATACAAAGGTAATCGCGAGTATGCACGTACTGCGATACTCTAACCTATGCCAACAGATAACATCTATATGATGAACTAGATGAGCAATAATCATGCAACAAGTGTGATCTAATAATATCTCTATATGATGAGCAGGGTATGCAATAATCGTGCATAGCATATGCAATCTAATAACATCTATATAGGATGAGCAGGGTATGCAATAATCGTGCATAGCAAGTGTACTCTATCAGGTACTACAGATACAGGATGAGATGTATAACACTGAATGCTGAGCATGGGAATAAATAACATCTACACGGAATGTCAACGTGGAAAATAACCTGTGTCCATCAATACACCTAAATCCCAGTAAAACTAACTCAGGCGTCGTCACTCTGATCGGCCCTCAAATCCTGTACAGCTCATGGAATCGTGAATGCCTAGCATCGGCACTCGAAAATATCATGAAATCATCGTGTCTAGCATCGATACGCAAATCCC
This sequence comes from Agapanthus africanus, assembly GCA_030015575.1. Classification (NCBI taxonomy): domain Eukaryota; kingdom Viridiplantae; phylum Streptophyta; class Magnoliopsida; order Asparagales; family Amaryllidaceae; genus Agapanthus; species Agapanthus africanus. The sequence goes on from CM057343.1 coordinate 83,840,023, forward strand.
CAAGTATCGAGCTCCGTCAATCCGGATCAGCCCACGGGCTCCGTCTGAGGAATCGGCCCTCGGCCCCGGCAGTACGTGTCGTCCCATATCTATCTATCGACTCCGGTTAGTATCCTCTGGATAACCGACAGGTCCAACCAATCACCGGTAGGTAGTAGTCCCTCCACCGGGCTCACCATCTAACAATATGAGTCTTCTTATCCCGGGGTACCGTACCGGGTCCACCATGTACCCGCAATCGGTGCCTACCACACCTCGAATCGAGTATGTTCCCCTCCGAATCACGGAGACGCGATAAACGTCTTACCTGAAATTCGGGGCAGATGCTAATTGGTGCTATCCGTCCACCTCTCCGAAGATGCCAAGTTGATTTATGGCACCATGTATCGAAGGTTTGAACGGATGCGGCCGATGTAGCAGACTTCGTCAGATTCCCCCTCGTTTGAGGGGTTTTTGATTGTGGGGACGCTCTTCCCTGCAGGCGTAAGCCCCTGCAGTTAATTACGCTACCGCATCGCGGTAACAACTTTCTCCTTCTCCAGATAGTCACTTCGTGTCGTGGGTGTTTGTTTTGTTTGTGGTTGCCCATGGATTGTATACGGAGACTAATTTATGTTGTCGCCCGTAGGACGTGGATTAGTCCAAATCCGTATTTTCTTAGATTTAGGTTTGGGGTTTTGGTTTAAGGATACGTTAGTCTCATTTTAGACTAAGATTAACTTAAACGTTTGTTAAGGATACGTTAGTCTAATTTCCAGACTCAAATCAACTTAACAGGATCATTTAGATCCAACAAAAGAGCATTTGGGCTCTATTGTTTAGTTTACGGACATTTCGGTCGATTGCCAGTTTAAGGACGTAGTGGTCCAATACCGGTTTAAGGACATAGTGGTCCAATACCAGTTTATGGACATAGTGGTCTATACAATGTATAGCTGTCGGGACCCATCACCTCTCTTAAGACGTTGAAGGATTACAACGACAAATATCAGAGGAGTTCAGAGATGTACCCTTGAACCAATGAGTTGGTTGAAAGAGCAGATGTGCTCAGTTCAAGATGATTTGAGGACTTATGGCCAGTTTGGGCTAAGTCCAATTATTTTTGAAATATTGGCCCTTTGGGCCATTAGACATTTGTCTGGGTTCAGCCCTTCATCATTCAGCAGTGCTAAACAGAGGTTTGGGGGCTTTGACAACATTTTGTCTTTGATTTCCTCAATTTTGAGATTCATTTGGAGGAGGGACTTTTGCTTCTGGAAAATTAGCCAATTTGGCTAAAAGTAATGTTAAACACTAGAGAACAACAGTGTTAAACACTGGAGGTAGAACTCTCAAATTAGTGTTAAACACTAAAAGACAATCAGTGTTAAACACTGGAAATATAATCTTCAATTTAGTGTTAAACACTAGAAACAATCAGTGTTAAACACTGGAAATATAATCTCCAAATTAGTGTTAAGCACTAAAGAAAGAGGGGTCACGTGTGGACACGTGAGAGCGCCCAAAAGTGGGACCAGATCCCTTTTCTTCGTTCTACAATTAAGTGTTAAACACTTTTTCATCTTTTGAGCATCACATATTGACACGTGATGGAGATCTATGCACTGCTCATTAAAGTACTTTCTAATGGGTCACGTGGGGACACGTGAGAGCGCCCAAAGCTCATTTTTCCTTTGCTTTTTCTTTCTGTGTTTTGTAGGTCACGTGGGAGCACGTGAGGCATTGCCTCAAAGCTTTTCTCCTTCTCATTTCTGGGGATCTCTTCAGGGGTCACGTGGGGACACGTGACCGTAATTCTTTTGCATGCATGAAGATCTCTTTATCTTTAAGAATTAAATTCTCTGTAGGGTTAAACCCTAATTTTGTTTTGGAGGAATTAAATTCCTATATATGTAAAAGAATTAAATTCTTATATAGGGTTAAACCCTAGTTCTGTTCATCTTGAAGGAATTAAATTCCTATATTTTCAGGAGAATTAAATTCTCATATAGGGTTGAACCCTAGTTTTTATCTTGGAGGAATTAAATTCCTGTATTTTCAGGAGAATTAAATTCTCATATAGGGTTGAACCCTAGTTTTGTTTTGGGAGAATTAAATTCTCTAAACTCAATTCCCCCTCTAAGTTTCGGATCTGCATGGCAGGATCTCAACCCGATGAGAATTAAATTCTCAACTTATGGGGAGATGTGCTCTTTGCAGATCTTCAACCAGAGGAAGAACTAAGTTCTTTTGTGCAGAAGAGTTAAACTCTTAGATTTTGAGAATTAAATTCTCTGTTTGAAGTTTTGATTCCCTTTCTTTTCTCATCTAGGGTTTTCTTTCTTGAGAATTAAATTCTCCTTTCTTTTCTCTCTGCTATTTTCAAGATGCCTAAAATTCTCTCTCCAAAAAACTCCCTCTCTTCTCTTCTTGGCTCCTATTTATAGGAGAAGAAAAAGAATAAATTTGTTTAATAAATCTTTCATTGAAAGATTTGATTTGTTTTCATATTTAATATGAGCATTTAGATCATTCAGTGAATTTTATTCACCGTTGGATTTTAAATCGAAAAGATATTCTGTTTGTTATTTCTGGTGAGATTTATGGAAATCTTTCCTTGTTCAAGATTTTTCCATAAATTGGTGATTTTTAATCACCCTTGAATCTTTAATCCAACGGTCTCGATAATCCTTTTCCATTTGGAAAGATTTTAGAGAAATTTAGAATTTTAATTTTATTAAACTGTAAGGCTTTCGAAGCCAGTCACGTGCTAACACGTGACCCTTGGTCACGTGTGAGCACGTGACCCCCAATTGAGTCATTTTCTCAGCGTTTATTTACGCTTCAGTTTTAATCATCACGTGTCAACACGTGACCATTGGTCATGTGTGAGCACGTGATACCTCATTGAGGTATTTCCTTCAGCCATTTGTTATTTTATTTCTGTTTTAATTGTCACGTGTCAACATGTGACCATTGGTCGCGTGTGAGCACGTGACCCCCAATTGGGTCCTTCTTCAGCCGTTGTTTTTATTTCTGTTTTAACTATCACGTGTCAACACGTGACCATTGATCACGTGTGAGCACGTGATATCTCATTGAGGTAATTCCTAATTTTTAATCAGGGAACAGTGCATAGCATATTTGCTCATAACTTTTGATCCCGGATGAATTATGAAGCCCATAATATATCAAATCGAAGGGTTTTTCGAGATGCTTTCGATACCATCAGAATTTAACAGTTTCTCCTTCGGGAGTTTATCAAAATAAATGCCTAAAAATACTGATTCGCATTTCCTTAAGCGTATCGCTGCCATTTGATACCTTGGACTCTTTTGCGCAGAAATTTTTGGCGGGAACAAATGCCCCCCACTATTTTGCCCACGTAAGTATATACGTGGGTGAAGTAGTGCAGAGTAATGCATTACGTATGACAAGTTTCGGGTTGGTATATAACTTTCAGAATCTTGATCTGAGAAGATAACGAGCGGACACAAGCGTCGTCATTTATCATTGACTTAAATCTCGACTCTTAAGAGATATAGTTCCAAACTCTCAACTCCATGAGCCGGATCCTTCGATTTCTTTATGTATTACTCTGGCGTGAAGTAGTTTATACGCTCATGAGTAAGTTCTCCATTTCAGTGGCATGTAGCTTTGGCAAGTGTAGCTCATAGATGGTCCATCTTGACCTCTTTGCAGGGCAGTGATGGCTTAGGAGACAGGGGTAGGATCTGCCACCTAAGACTTTTCAACTTTATGAGCCGTGAGGGTCTCATAAAGACTTTTCTCCCTACGAGTCGTGAGGATCTCGTAGGTGTCCTTTCTCCTTAGGAGTCGTGGGGATTCCTAAATGTGTTTTCTCTTGAGAGTCGTAAGGATCTCACAAGAGAATTTTTCCGCTTATAAGTCGAGAGGACTCGTAAGTGGTTGTTTCTATCCTTGTCGAGATTCGACTTTGGAGTGTGTGGTCCGTGAATAGTATGCAAGAGTCCGTTTTGGACCAACTTGCAAGGCCCCAGTGCTTAGGAAACAGGTTTTTATCCCCATTGCCTAAGGCTTTTCCCTACGAGTCGAGACGAATTGAGAAATTCTCTCAAGGATGTCCTAACGTCACAGTTAACATTTGCTCTTTACGACAGAGGTCCGTTAGGGTCTGTGGTACTAGGGTTTTGCCCGTCGTACCGTCGCGTTGGCTGATGTATCCCTCGATAGGCAATCTTGCTGTTCGAGTAGGCTTGCGACTGTCGTGTCTCTGATCCCTTCGGGGGATGGACAAGACGTCTTCAAGCAATCTTCTTAGGCGGTTTGACTGTCAGAAGAGCAAGCGTTAGGAATTTTGCCATGCCGCTTTTTATTTGAGGTTAGGCTCATTTTGGAGAGCCTCGATGAGTCATAACCACTCCGCGCTGGTGTGGGATGATCTCCGATAGTCTTTCAGGTTTTATATGAGTTACCGTCAAGACCCCGAAGCTAGGAATTTGGCCTTTGCTTCGTTTTACTGGCATTGCGTCTGCTGTAACGAGACGAATGTCGCGGTTGTCTCTAGGTTGTTGGTGAACCGTCAAGATTTAGAACTAGGGATTTTGCCGTGGCTCCGTTGTTGTTGTCGCGTCTGCATCTTGTTGGAGAAAGAACGCTGTGGTGGCATCTCGTCTGCTGTATCGAGACGAACGTCGGGGTGATGACCACTCCATGTGGGATGATCTCCGGTAGTCTTTTAGGTTTTATATGAATTACCGTCAAGACCCTGAAGCTAGGAATTTGGCCTTTGCTTCGTTTGCCTTGGCGTATCCGGATCCTGTTGGAGGAAGAACGCTGTGGTGACATCTCGTCTACTGTATCAAGACGAACGTCGAGGTGATGACCACTCCACGTGGGATGATCTCCGATTGTCCTTCAGGTTTTATATGAGTTACCATCAAGACCCTGAAGCTAGGAATTTGGCCTTTGCTTTGTTTGGCGGCATTGCGTCTGCTGTATCGAGACGAGTGTCGCAGTTGTCTCTAGGTTGTTAGTGAACCGTCGAGGTTTAGAACTAGGGATTTTGCCGCGGTTCCATTGTTTGATTGTCGCGTCTGAACCCTGCTGGAGGAAGAACGCTGGGATGACATCTCGTCTGCTGTATCGAGACGAACATCGAGGTGGTGACCACTACGCGCTAGTGTGGGATGATCTCCGATAGTCTTTCAGGTTTTATATGAGTTACCGTCAAGACCCTGAAGCTAGGAATTTGGCCTTTGCTTCGTTTGCTGGCATCGCGTCTGCTGTAACGAGACGAATGTCGAGGTGGTGACCACTCCGCGCTGGTGTGGGATGATCTCCGATTGTCTTTTAGGTTTTATATGAGTTACCGTCAAGACCCTGAAGCTAGGAATTTGGCCTTTGCTTCGTTTGCTTTGGCGTGTCCGGATCCTGTTGGAGGAAGGACGCTGTAGTGACATCTCGTCTGCTGTATCAAGACGAACGTCGAGGTGGTGACCGCTCCGCGCTGATGTGGGATGATCTCCGATAGTCTTTCAGGTTTTATATGAGTTACCGTCAAGACCCTGAAGCTAGGAATTTGGCCTTCGCTTCATTTGCTAGCACTGCGTCTGCTGTATCGAGACGAATGCTGAGGTGGAGCTGAGCTTTTTCCGTCACTCCGCTTTTCTTCGACCATGGGGTCTTTTGTCGACGTTGCGTCTGCATCCTGCCGAGGGAAAAAATGCTGGGGTGACATCACGTCTGCTGTATCGATACGAACGTCGAGGTGGAGCTGGGTTTTGCCGTCACTCCGCTTTGTTTCGACCATGGGATCTTTTGTTGACGTCGCATCTGTATCCTGCTGGACTGCGAAGGAATGCCATTGTTGACATTGCGTCTGCTGTAACAAGATGAATGCTGAGGTGAAGCTGGGATTTTGCCGTCACTCCGCTTTGTTTCGACCGTGGGGTCTTTCGTTGACGTTGCATCTGCATCCTGCTGGACTGCGAAGGAACGTCGTCGTTGACATCTCGTCTGCTGTAACGAGACGAATGCTGAGATGGTCTCTAGGTTGTCTGTGAACCGTCGAGATTTGGAACTAAGGACTATGCCGTGGCTCCATTTGATGGTGTTGCATCTATGTCCTGCTGGAATGAGGAGGCACACTGTTGTTGGTCTCCAGGCTGTAGATGTGGCCATTAAGATTTGGAACTAAGGACTTTTCCATGGCTCCGTTTCGTTGCAACTCTGAGGTCAGTTGTTAACGTCACGTCTGCATCTGGTTGGAGTGAGGAGAAACGCCGTTGGTGATCTCTAAGTTGTCGATATCGACGTCGAGACCGTGAAACTAGGGATCTTCCTTTGCTTCGTTTGTTGACATTGTGTCTGCAATATTACGACAAATGTCGAGGTTGTCTCTAGGTTGTCTATGAACCGTCGAGATTTGGCTTCGCTTTCTGATGGAGCATGTCGGGAAGGTATGGTTCCCTCTTTGTTTGTGCCCCTGGATTGTATACAGGGATCGATGTGATCTTACCTGTAGGGCAAAAAGTTTCATTCTTTCATCATTTTTTTATTCTTTCCGCGATGCTCTATCATTTCAGCTTTTTATATCGCGAAAATCGCGATTGCCCAATCATTTCGGTTATTTTTCGCGGTGCCCAATCATTTCGGCTATTTTTCTTTTTACTCGCTGCTTTTTATTGCGAGTTGCCCAATCATTTCGGCTTTTTTTCTTCTTACTCGCTGCTTTTTATTGCGAGTTGCCCAATCATTTCAGCTGTTTTTGTATGCATACATTTTTACTTGCTGATTTCGTTGCAAGTTGCCCCATCATTTCGGCTATTTCATATGCATTTTTGGCTCGCTGATTTTTTTTATCGCGGGTGTAGAACTTGGAATCTGATGCCAATCTTAGCATCAGCATCGCTGCGACTGGAGTATTGCCAAGAGCGAATCATTATTGGCCATGAAAGGACTTGGAATTTGATACCGATTTAGGCATCAGTATCGCTACAACTGGGATATTGCCAAGAGCGAATCATCATTTGCCTCTGTTGATGTCGAACAAAGGTGGCTTAGCAAACAGGGTTAGGATCCCATCGACTAAGGCTTTTGACTTCATGAGCCGTAAGGGTCTCATAAAGGTGTTTCTCCCTACGAGTCGTGAGGATCTCGTAGGTGCTTTTTCTTCTTAGGAATCGTGAGAATTCCTAAGTGTGTGTTCTTTTATAAGTCGTAAGGATCTTACAAGAGTGTTTTCTCCTTGCAAGTCGAGAGGACCTACAAGTGTTTGTTCACCGTGTACGCATATCCCTAGTCACTGGTAGGACTCTGTTAGGGAAATGTTCATTCGTGCCCGTGGATTGTATACAAGGGTCAATATTGAACCGCTTGTAGGGCAGCATTGGAGGTTGTGATGGCTTAAGAACAGGTTCAGATCCTTGTAGCTTAAGGCTTTTGAATCTTATGACCCGTGAGGGTCCCATAAGAGAGTTCTCCTTACGAGTTGTGAGGATCTCGCAAGTGTAATTTCTCCCTAGGGATCGTGGGGATCCCTAAGTGTGTTGCTCCCTTGTGAGTCGTAAGGATCTCACGCAGGTGGTTTCTCCTTACAAAGTCGAGAGGACCTTGCAAGTGTCTTTTAACGAGATTGCGCCCTTTCGGGTTTTCGCAAACACTCGCCGGTAGCCCTGCTGTTTTTACTCACGGAGCCCTTTTGGGTTTTCATCCGTGCCCATCTTGCTTATGGACGTACCGTCTTTTTTTTTACCACGTCAGCCTGAGGATGTCGCGGGTTGGTAGTAGTTTAACGACGTTTCGGTCATAGGTTAACGTACGATTACGTAGCTAGATTTTGCCGCAAATCTTCGCATGTTTTGTGCCGGAGGTGGATTCCTTGAAGAGAGGGCTGAGGGCGATTTCTTCGTCAGAGTCGCTTCCAAAGGTGATAACTCGCGATCCCTTGATGTCGGCTATGTGACAGTTGCCAGCAGCTCTTTCGTGCTCATCTGTCGTGCTTTTCTGTTCCCGACGAGCCTTGCACTTCACTCGTTGAACGTGTCGTCGATGGGCAACATATCCCTGCCACCAGTTTTTAAAGGCTATGCACTCCTCGGTGGGGTGTGCAATCCTCTGATGGTATAGGCAGAAGTTAGGATGTATGTCCGCTTCATCAAGACGTATATTGCCAGGGGAATTTCCTTTGAGAGAGGGCAACTTCATTCCTATTGCCAGGGCCCTAGGGAATTGATTCCTTACTTTAAGCTTGCTTTTGCTGGCGATAAGGATGTTTGCTCCAGTCGGGGTGTCTCGACCTTTTCCTCCAGTCGTCGACGTTTGGCACTTTCAAATATAGCCAATTCATGCTCTCGATTGGCTTTGCTTTCCTGACGGGCTTCGTTTAGGAATGCATCAATCATTTCGTCTGATGGTCCTAGAAGTTTAGGCTCAGGATTTGCCCCTGGTTTTTCTACATCCAAAGCTTCTTCACCGTTTATTGACAAGTGAGAGATCACATGACAGCTTGCCACATAATCCTCAGACTCATCCGACGAGTCCTCTCCATTGTCATCATCTTTGTCCACAAGGACGTGGGTGAGAAATTCTTGTAGTGTGACTGGGGTCCGCGCTTTCTGATTATATTCTTCCAACGCGTCAATCTGTTTATGCAAATCCAGACGCTTGTCATCAAACTGCGCGAGCCTTTTGGTCTTCTTCTTTTTCTTTGAAGACTTTGACGGCTGTGCCTGGGTGTTTTGCCCACTACTATCAATTCTCGGTGTTGGGCATGGTTTCAGCATCCCATCAATGACTTAGGGCTCTAGCGGGCTTTTCCACCTGACGGCTGGGCATATGTGAAGACCATTCAGCATTCCTTTCGTTTTGGCTGAAAGAGCGACCTCCCATGGAGCTTTTTCTATAAAAGAGCACGATGCCCCCGGCATGTCCACCTTTTTAGGAACATGAGGTTGTAGCGGGTTCACCTTCCAATTTTCGGATAATGCGAACTTGCCTTGTTGGTATTGGTCCTCAATCCAGCCTTTGAAAATGAAGCAATCTTCGATTGGATGGCTTACTTCTTAGTGGTAGGGGCAGTAATTAGGATTGTTGACATCGTCTGGCTGCAACGGACGTTTTGGATCCGGCAGATTGATGAGTTTGTTGCGCACTGCCAGCTCGAACAGTTTCCTCGGTTTATCCTGGGGAAATGAGTAAGGACGTCCCAGTCTCTCCTCGAGGGATGGGCGTGGACGCACGTTGTTTTGGCAAACAACCGGCTTTAAGTTGCTCGGCCGTTGTTGAGTATTGGCGATGAAGGTTGCTTTCCCTTTGCTCTTTTCATTCCAAGGCTCTGTCTTTGAAGAGGAAGGCCTATGGTCCATCTGGTCCATTTAGGCCAGCTTGTCAATCAAGGCCTGGAAGGTGGTCGGCTTGAAGAACATCATGAAATGCGAGATGGTCGCTTGCGGATCAAGAGTGCCCACGAACATGCCTACCGCAGGTGCTTCTTCGATGCGTTGTTCGTACTTCGACCATAAGTTTCGCCATCGTATTGCGTATTGAACCCACGTTTCGCCTGGCCTTACCCTGGCGTTGATCAATGCGGTGATCGAGGTGCGCTCGCTGGCACTTGCAAATCTTTATGTAAACAGCAGCTCCATCTCTGCAAATGTTTTGACAGAGTCGTTAGGTAGCTCCGAATACCATTCGAAGGCCGTTTCCGCTAAGCTGACGACGAATTGGCGAAGCAACAGTTTAGCATCGCCCCCGGTATTGCCACAAAGAGCCCTGAACTGGGCGACATGCTGGTGCGGGTTTCCCGTCCCTTTATATACATGAAATTTAGCGATGGTATATCCCGGCAGGTACGTTACCTGGTCATACTAGCCTGGATATGGTCGTCCAGTTTTAATAATTTGTCCAGCCGCTTCATTCGCTCGGTGAGCTCGTATTTGCTGAGCTATATAATCATCCAGTGCGGCCTTGGAAATGGTTTCTTCCTTGGCTGCTGAACGAGGAGGATTAGATGTCTCCCCTCTATCGTCTTCAACAATGATCGGAGGGTCTTCAGCTGGAGGATCCGGCTGCAACATCATTCCTACCATATCTTGGAAGAGAAGCGCCATTTTTTTTATGTTAGCAGCTTGTTCTGCTGCTTCTCTGTCCTTCTTTTCGAGGACTCTGCGTAGGAAGTCAGCGTCAGTTTCTTGTTCGTGACGCTGTTCTGATGATGCCTCCAAGCTTTCTTTTGGTCCCGTAAGCGCGGCCATAGCTGTTAGCATTTCTTGGAGCTTTTGTTGTTGCTCCTGAGCCCTAGTCACTGATCGCGTAAGCGGTCGATAACCTGTGGAGATACGGCTGTCCTCTTTTCCGGATGCCATATAGACGGTATGCAACACCATGCCCCCAGACTTGGGGCGTTTGTGCTCGGCACTTTTACGGCTCGCCATGTTCACAGGGGCTTTTTGCGGCCTCCTTTTCTTTTGAGTGGTTGACGTTGAGGGAGCCGTTGCAGAGGGCACCCAGACGGATGACATCTTCTGTGTTACCACGAGATGGCTCTTTTCTTGTTGAGCTTTAAGCTTCTTTGGCCGGCGAGAGTAGTCATGGTCAATCACCGATTCCTGGACCTGTCGCCAGACTTTATAAATTTTGGAGGACAGCCGCTGAGGGGGCTGCTCCGGCTTTGCTTCTGTAACATTCTCCACCGGTGGCGGAGATCTTTTCAGTACGGCGGTAGGAGAGTTCCTGCGCACCTTGTTCAGCAGTTTAAAACTGTTCCCAATCGGAACAGCAGCATTGACTTCCACCGTTGGAGCTGGTGGAGTTAGCCCAGAGGGGGAGTTGCCCCCAGCCTTCCTTACTCGGCGCCAGTGGCGATGGCGAGCATGTCGCGCGATTGGAGTTAGTTTAGCCTAGGGGTGACCTCCTCATGCCCCCTGTGTTGGTCAGAATTCGCTGGTATCAGCCCTTTAAAGACCGACGTCCGTTGAATGGGGACGGCCAACCTATCAAAAGCAGACTTCCGAGTAGGGGAAGCAACCTTGGTGATTTCACCTGGAACGGGAGCAGGGATGGCTATCCGCTTCGGGATAACGCCTTCTGGTATTGCAGGCTTCTTCATGGGCCCGTTGGAGCTCTGGCCTAGTCTGTTAAAAACTGAGGCAGTGGAGTTGGGCGACCCGTTGAGAGGGGCCGCAGCAGTAGCAAGCCGATCGAATACCGACTTCTTGGGAGCTTCTTATGACGGTACAGGGGCGTTGAAGCTCATGGATGAGAGTATGGTCCCGAAGAATAGTCCAGTGGTGGCTTGAGTTACCTGTTCCACTGGCATCTTGAAAAGGGAGGCCGCTTGGGGCCCGTAAGTCACTCCACCAGCAAGGACGGAGTGAGAGTTGCAGTTGTAGGTAGTGCAGTTTGAAGCCATTGATCTTCTGTTTTCTGCACAGAGCAAGACACCAAATCTAAGTACCTCAAATCCATAGGCAACCACAGCAAACCGCGATTCGTTCGCGAACACGACACACGAAGTGTTGAGTGGAAAGAGGAAAAGGTCCCACCGGGCGTGCCAGAATCTGTTCCCCTCCGAATCACGGAGACGCGATAAACGTCTTGCCTAAAATTCGGGGCAGATACTAATTGGTGCTATTCGTCCACCTCTCCGAAGATGCCAAGTTGATTTATGGCACCATGTATCGAAGGTTTGAACGGATGCGGCCGATGTAGCAGACTTCGTCAGATTCCCCCTCGTTTGAGGGGTTTTTGATTGTGGGGACGCTCTTCCCTGCAGGCGCAAGCCCCTGCAATTAATTACGCTACCGCATCGCGGTAACAATTTTCTCCTTCTCGAGATGGTCACTTCGTGTCGTGGGTGTTTGTTTTGTTTGTGGTTGCCCATGGATTGTATACGGAGACTAATTTATGTTGTCGCCCGTAAGACGTGGATTAGTCCAAATCCGTATTTTCTTAGATTTGGGTTTGGGGTTTTGGTTTAAGGATACGTTAGTCTCATTTTGGACTAAGATCAACTTAAACGTTTGTTAAGGATACGTTAATCTAATTTCCAGACTCGGATCAACTTAACAGGATCATTTAGATCCAACAAAAGAGTATTTGGGATCTATTGTTTAATTTACGGACATTTCGGTCGATTTCCAGTTTAAGGACGTGGTGGTCCAATACCAGTTTAAGGACATAGTGGTCCAATACCAGTTTAAGGACATAGTGGTCTATAAAATGTATGGCTGTCGGGACCCATCACCTCTCTGAAGACGTTGAAGGATTACAACGACAAATATCAGAGGAGTTCAGAGATGTACTGTCACGCCCCGCTTCCCAGAGTACGCAAGATTGGGCATGTGACATAGCCAACCATGCTACCAGTGGGTAGGAAGTATCCATCCACAGTCACATTACGGCTGTAGAGATATCAAGAACAAGATAAAACTATCTAAAACACATGTCCAAATTCAGAATAACAAGAGTCAATGATAAATAAATGCGGAAGCAAATGATCCAATACAATAATAGAAAAGTATGTCCCATAATGCGGGCTCACATCTGGAAATAAAATGCGGGAAATAAAACTAACCACTACAAGACTCACAACTCAGCCTGCTGGCTGAAGTACTCCTGCTCGGACAGCGACAGTGGTAAAGGATCTGGGCCATGCAAAACCCAGACGTCAGCGCGTCATGTCAACCAATAATATAATATGAACAGTGTAATAGACAATGCAGAAATAAACATGAATAAAGCAATAGTGTGAAACAAGCAGTGCAGGGTAGTGTGCAGTGGGTAACTAAACTGTTCTATCGGGTTTTCTATTCTAAAGTCTTTGAAATCAATTCGAGTAATCCTCCATGTAACTCAAAGGATATGTCCCGTTACCCCCCGGGACCATGGATCAGGAAGATGGGAACCAATAATGGTTCTGTCCCGTTGCCCCCCGGGACCACGGATCAGGAAATGTAAGAGTCACGAATGGCTCTGTCCCGTTACCCCCCGGGACCACGGATCAAGTAATACCCTTTTAAGTTACACTTTAGATTACCCTTTTGATTTCCCCATACCCCCAGGTTATATGTGTCAGGTCAGGTATTCAGTAGTCAAGGACTAATGCCAACACAGGATCAGATAACAGGTCAGGTTTGTCTGGATAGACAACAGGAATAGTCCATGAGGACTCCATGTCAGGTTTGTTGGCATTAGGCATGAAATCAAGTAACAGGTCAGGTCATGGTACATCAGGTCAAGTCGATAGTAAAGGGTACCATGTCGGGTGCATCGGTATATATATATCATGTGTAGCAAGGTCAGGTCAAGATGTAACAAAATCGAGGGTGTGCTCACAACAGGTATATAATCGACCAAGGATTAACAGCAAGAAATAAGCAATAAATTAAACAACAATAAGCAGTTCATTTAATCACAATAGTGCATTAGTATAGTACAGCCGTTTCATCATATTAGCAGGTTTCGAGCACCCCTTGCGGTGCAATGGATCACATGGTGGTGCAATACCGTTACATCAATATCAGAAGGTAATAGAGCTACATGTGTAAAGGCTATCATCCTTTAAACGGTAAAATGTGATTAACGGGTAAACTTCGTTATTAGGGTTAAAGTGGCAAGCTGTAATTTTAGGTTAACTGTAGAATGATATATGTCATATTGCAACCAAATGAGAAAATAGCTATACCGAGTTAAGTTTTGCAAGTTTAATGAGTTAAAACATAGATAACTGTTTAGTATAGCATGTAGCAAGTGTTACTTGCCTCGACGGTTCGCGAACCGGGAAAACGGACGTAGCGTCGGCGGAGAAACACGCGACGGACGCACGGTTCACGGATCGAACCCAAACAACGAACAGTGGGACCACTCGGATCGGGGTACCTCGCTGGAATGTCGGGTCAAGTGTAACATTTTAAAAATAATTAAATAAATAATTAAATGAATAAAAGTGTTTAAGAGAATTTTAGGATTTTCGGTAAAGTAAAATGTATTTTTCGTAAAACCAAACCGTGATTGTTTTTCACTATAAATTTAAAAATATCTATTTTAATTATGAAATTACTAGTAAATAGTGTTTATTTAGCCACTTATAAATTTTTAGTTTAATAAAATATTTTTCCTAAATTAATTATTTTAAATATTAACATAAGCTTTATTTTTACACTAAATTAGTGTAAATTACAAATTTAAATGGTTTTAATTTGTAAAAATGAACCATGGCATATTAGAAATTAGTTTGTATCATGCAAAATTTATTTGCAAATTTTTCCTAATTTCTAGAGCTTTCTTGAGTTGCTATAGTAAATAAATAAATAAATAAATGCATGAAAAGACTTTTAATGATGTTTCTCTTCTTGAAACTTCCACACACTTTGCACACTCTCTTCTTTCTCACTCTCCTCACTTAGGCCGGCCACAACCCCACCATGGCTGCCCCCCCCATTTTCCACCTTTTTTATTCAAAAATGATCAAAAATACATCAAAAATTCCATTAAAATTCCACAAAATCCTATTTATTTCATACCCTTTATTCCTTACTCATTTTTACATGGATTTTGGTGATGGAAAGCATGCATTTTGGAGGCTCATTTCTAGTTTGGATTTCATATTTTGGGAGGTATAATTTCTTTCTTTTGATTTATTGTTTTAGATGTTCATTTAAGCTTAATTAGATTTAATGAATTAGTTCTATGTTCAATTTTAAAAATTCAAGTTAGGGTTTCTAAATTCAAGTTATGATTTTTGTTAATTATTTAGGGTTATAATAGTTAGTTTAACACTTTTGGATTTGGAAAATCTTGCATGATTGTTGAATTGTAAATTTTTCATTGAAAATGGTTTAAATTAGGAAATTTTGCTAACTAGGTTTCTATAAAACCTAATTTTTGGTGAAATAAATCTCAATTAATATTGGTAATACTAGATTTTGGTCTTAATAAGAGTATTAACTTGTTGGTGGAAAGAAAAACCTAGTTTGATTGCTAGTTTCTATGGATAACTGATAATTGTGATAAAAATTGCTAATTTTGTAAACTAGATTTTAGAAATTTCTATATAAATGAGATTAAAAATATAATTATGGTTTTATTATATCACTATCATCATGAATTGTAGTTTAAGACATTAATTCATGCGAAATCATGTTTTGTGGTGGAATTGTGGTATTTTGCTTTAAAATGTTGAAAATTGTTAAAGGATGCAAACTAGAAATTTCAAATAAATGCAAAATTGTGTAATAAAAATATAGTAATGGTTTGTATAGTCTAGTAAGGCTATTTAATGAGTTTTATGACCATTGGTTTCATTTAAATGTTAAGTTTTGATGAAAAACGGTAAACTGGCATTTTCGGGTTTTGCGAAATTGGACGGTTTGATAGATTTTCGGGTTTCGATGGATTTAATCATGTTTTATAGTATAAGTAATGTGTTTTAAAACTACAAGTTGTTTGATGATGTTATCTCGATCCATCGGAGTTTGTACGCCGATATCGAGCGGTATTTGGTTCTTTTGCGTGGACGGGACATAGGTTTTAACCTATGCTTGTTCCTTGTCTCTTTTGACTTTTGTATGTGATTCGGTTTACGATACTATTTATATGTTTGCGTTTAGGTACCCTTCAAGTGGACTGCGGGCGATGAAGAGGAGGATGGCGACACCGTCTTGGGCAGACATGGACCAGGTGAGTAGATGTATATCTACGGGGGGAAGTCGGGTGGATGGCGTTTAGCACCCCCGCAACATAGAATAGGAATAGTACTTATTGACATTAGGAAACCAGATGTGACCCTAGATTCTTAATGAGTAGGACCCTAGTAATGACCCTAGGCTGGACTAGACCGATTTAGGAAAAGCATACCAGAGGATGAATACTTTGGAGGAGGTTCGTAGGTTTCAGATAGAAACACACACGCACACACTGGAACACGTCATGGTGTATACGTGCATGTGTATATATATATAGAACTAGGTATAGGTATATATATATATATATACACACACACAACACGTACATGGGATTCATTGATGCGATATGATATCTGAGGTATGATGAAATAGTATAACTGGGCTTGATGCCGTGATTCTTGACTATACAGTCGTATTAAGTGTTAGCGGATCATTAGAGAATGAGATGATGTACAGGTATATATAAATTATAATGGGTAGTGATGATATTGAGATACATGGGACTCTAAAATAGTACTCGGACTGCAACTTGTGACTGATCACGATATGATATATGTACAACCTGATTACGATATTGTATAGGTGTGACCTGATGCCGATATCATATAGGTGTGACTTGATGATGACATTATACGAATGATGAGGCACCTAGGAGATACTTGACCCGTATCCCGATATTGGGATGCCGTGCGATGGATTTTACCGTACGAGGCATGGATATGATGATTGATCCGCACTCTTGATTCGAGAAAGCCATACTACGTATGTGACGCTATTGAGGCTGGATCGCCGACTATTAGGGATATTGATTCAGACCTTAGGTAGACTCTTATTTCTGTTGACTAGTTCTTAGGTTTAGTTTTCCTTAGGAGGTTAGATGGACACTAGGTTAGGTTCGAGTCATATAGTGGTAGTAGTATTAGTATATTAAATGAGTAGGTAATATACATTCGTCTTTACTTTCGCATTGTATCATAATGTTGCATGTTCATACATATGTTGCTATAAACAGTATAAACCTTACCTGTTAGGACACCAGCACCATTACCGATGATGCGCATATTCCACGCACACTTATTTGCCGGCTCACACACATCATCATCGGTAATTTCTATGTCACGTACACTTTAGATCAGATTATCTTTTATTGATAGAATCAGTTAACAACTAAACCGATATAATATTGTGATTACTCGCTGATGTTAACATAGACATGATATTTATTACTTAGACATTCATGCATTCATATTTTCATGTTATCACGCAGTATTATGGGCATATGCCGACACTTATCATATATTTACTCATGATTTTGAGATTTGGATTTCTGTGAGATTTCTGGATTTTTGGGGAAAACCGCAAAAATATATAAAAACTTCTCTCTCTCTCCTCTCTTTTTAAACAAAGTTGCGGTTTTCTCGTGATGTATGTGTCGTCCACCATGAGATTTTATGTTTTCTGTTGGATTTCGAGACCCGATTCGAGGAGTGGATGAACCGTCTCGGGTACATGGTGGGCCCGGTATGGTACCCCGGGGCAAGAAGATCGAGTTGTAGACGATGAGCCTGGCAGGGGAAGGCTACCTACCGGTGATGTCTGGCGCGGCGGATATCCGGAGGATACCGACCGTTGTCGTGAGATTTGATTATGGACCGATCCGGACTGACGGAGCCCGAGGTATTGAGACTGTGAGACTTGAGATTTACATGTTTGTGTCGATGCTTGACACGGATTTTCATGGATTTCATTGTTGGGATTTCAGATTCTTATACACATTTTACTATGATAACAGCCAAAGATTTCTTATACAGATATACCTGGATTTCAGGATTGCTTATTTTACATTCATGGTGCATGCATATCCATTCATATAACATAGTACTATATGAGGCACTGACACGAGCACGGAGTATCTGCACTTACACGTAGTATTACCCTGCTATTACTAGAGGATTGAGATTTAGTAGTGTATTATTATGACCTAGGATAGCGTCGTGCATTCGATTTCTTTTTGTAGATGTCTTCTACTCACGAGTTGGCAACTCACCCCCGTTGTGCCAAATTCTTTACAGGTTCGATGTACAGGTTTCCCGTGGCAGCTTGTTGGCACATCTTTTCTTCAGGGTGATTTGCACGGTAAGTTGGTTCACTTGTATCCGAACCACCATTGTACTTTTATTCATTCATTTGTATCTAGTAAGCTCCATCAACCATATTTGTATTACTTGATAAGTTATTGGACCAGTCTTTTACTTCGACCTTAGAGTCGCGCCTGTATTATTCTGATCTGGTGGTTTTGTTTTCTTTTGAGTTTGAGCCTCGCCTTCTGGCGTTGTATATTATTGTGCTTGTTGTGGTTGTTTCCGCCTGTTGGCGTTGAGCTAGCTCCCGTTTGGGGATGCTTTTTATTGTTTATGCATATTATACCTGTTGTAGCCCGTTTGGGGGCCAGTTTTTACAGAGGAGACTCTACCGAAATTTTTGGGAAAATTTGATGTTGCTTTTAAACTTGTATTCTACATGTTTTCTTCTTCTTCTTCTTCTTCTTTTATGGTTTAGATTTCTGGGCTTCGGCTTACTTAGGTTACGTTGCGCCTCTAGACGTTTCGTAATCTAAGTGCCGGTCACGTTCCGTACTTTCGGGTCGTGACAAAGTTGGTATCAGAGCGCTAGGTTTAACCCTGTATAAGTCTAGGTGACCCTTGGTTGATGGAGTAGGCGATTTAGGTAGAGTAACGTACCGTGGGTATGGTCCGCGGCATACTTACGATACGCTATTCTGCTTAAGGAGCCTTAGGATGTACATTTGTTTGCACCGTATTTCATTCGTTCCTTTGATCTATCTTCGTCGATGTCGGATGGTGGTTTCTGTTACCACGGGCAGAGGGAGATGCGGCTCGAATGCAGTAACCAATAGAGTATTGGTTATTCTTGAGGATTGAAGCATTGCTTAGCATGCGGACGAAGGGTATTCATATGCCGCCCGGATGAAGTTAAAGGGTTCGAACGATTATCAGAAAACCATTTCCTAAGTTTAAAGTATTCGGAAGAACATGCAGGTATTTCGATGGACCCTCTAGAAGAATGAAACCCTAACTCGACATAATGACCATGAGGACGCCCTTGAACCTTTGGGTTTACGGCAGTTCCGCGGTGCCATTAGTGAGGCTTGGGTTTGCCCTTCTACGGCTGGATCATCGATGCTGGGGTATGTACCGGATATTTTTAAGCTGTACTTGAGCGTTGAGCTCTCGGGGAATTATGGGATTTTGATGGATCGATCGAAAAGTTTAATGTAGTCCGGATATCAGGTGAAGGGATCGATTACATGGGAGACTCTAGATATGAGTGTTGCCGTTGGTAGCGCAGTCTGCTTAGCTACGAAGAGACGAGTTCGAAGCAATCGACATCAGAGGAAAGGGGCGCGCATTGACGATAGTGTTTACGATTGTGATTTAGTGATTTGAATTTCATATTTTCATTGATTGGATTTTAGTATTTTGAGGATTTTGTGCTACGATTGGTATTTCATGTGTGTACCTTCATTCTATTTGTGTTTCATGTATCAGTTGTATTGATGTTGTTGAGTACACACCCAGTACACTTGATTTGGTTTTACATATTTTGAGATTTTGAGTTGATTTCGTGTATAGGGGTTACACATGATTTTGACATATGTTTCGACCTAATTTTCATGCATTTTTGTGCTGTGATTTCGATTTTGATATTCAATGTATGTTTTCGTGCTCCATGTGCACCTGATTAGGATTCTTGCGCATACTTGGCGCACTTGATGCGATTTTGTGCACACCAGATGCACTAAACCGGGGTTTTGTGCAGATTAGATGCACCTGATAGTGAGTCGTGCACGCCCGTTGCACTTGACAGATGTTTTTGGTGCACACCTGTTGCACTTAGTTTTGTTTTGTGGGTATTCATGGTTTCTGCATTTGGTTTCGATTTCAGTGCGCACCGGACGCACATGACATTTTATTGATGTGATTGGGATTGATTTTAGTTTGAGCAGTATGTTTTCATGATCATTATTATTTGAGTTAGTAACCAGGCGGGACGTGTATGTTAAATAAAAGATATATATATATATAGCTATATTTTTAAAAAATTTAAAAGTCCGCTACTTAGACCGTGACACGTGCATCACACGGCGATTTTCAAAAAGGGGTTTTTGCATATTTCCTTATTCAGATATTTGAACGGCTTTACTATGATGCGCACTATATATAAGTTATAGATTGAGGTATATTAAGATGGTTTTCATATTGGGTTTTGATATTTTATTCTTGCCATAACTCCGATGATTGCATTATGCTTGACGGAGTTGATTTTTGTTATGTATTGATAATTTCGGAGCCCCGACGATTTGAGTGTTTGCTAAACGTTTTAGTGTTTGAAGGGGGAGTTTTAATTTAAATTCGGGGACCGAATTTCCTAAAGGGGGGAAGATTGTAACATTTTAAAAATAATTAAATAAATAATTAAATGAATAAAAGTGTTTAAGAGAATTTTAGGATTTTCGGTAAAGTAAAATGTATTTTTCGTAAAACCAAACCGTGATTGTTTTTCACTATAAATTTAAAAATATCTATTTTAATTATGAAATTACTAGTAAATAGTGTTTATTTAGCCACTTATAAATTTTTAGTTTAATAAAATATTTTTCCTAAATTAATTATTTTAAATATTAACATAAGCTTTATTTTTACACTAAATTAGTGTAAATTACAAATTTAAATGGTTTTAATTTGTAAAAATGAACCATGGCATATTAGAAATTAGTTTGTATCATGCAAAATTTATTTGCAAATTTTTCCTAATTTCTAGAGCTTTCTTGAGTTGCTATAGTAAATAAATAAATAAATAAATGCATGAAAAGACTTTTAATGATGTTTCTCTTCTTGAAACTTCCACACACTTTGCACACTCTCTTCTTTCTCACTCTCCTCACTTAGGCCGGCCACAACCCCACCATGGCTGCCCCCCCCATTTTCCACCTTTTTTATTCAAAAATGATCAAAAATACATCAAAAATTCCATTAAAATTCCACAAAATCCTATTTATTTCATACCCTTTATTCCTTACTCATTTTTACATGGATTTTGGTGATGGAAAGCATGCATTTTGGAGGCTCATTTCTAGTTTGGATTTCATATTTTGGGAGGTATAATTTCTTTCTTTTGATTTATTGTTTTAGATGTTCATTTAAGCTTAATTAGATTTAATGAATTAGTTCTATGTTCAATTTTAAAAATTCAAGTTAGGGTTTCTAAATTCAAGTTATGATTTTTGTTAATTATTTAGGGTTATAATAGTTAGTTTAACACTTTTGGATTTGGAAAATCTTGCATGATTGTTGAATTGTAAATTTTTCATTGAAAATGGTTTAAATTAGGAAATTTTGCTAACTAGGTTTCTATAAAACCTAATTTTTGGTGAAATAAATCTCAATTAATATTGGTAATACTAGATTTTGGTCTTAATAAGAGTATTAACTTGTTGGTGGAAAGAAAAACCTAGTTTGATTGCTAGTTTCTATGGATAACTGATAATTGTGATAAAAATTGCTAATTTTGTAAACTAGATTTTAGAAATTTCTATATAAATGAGATTAAAAATATAATTATGGTTTTATTATATCACTATCATCATGAATTGTAGTTTAAGACATTAATTCATGCGAAATCATGTTTTGTGGTGGAATTGTGGTATTTTGCTTTAAAATGTTGAAAATTGTTAAAGGATGCAAACTAGAAATTTCAAATAAATGCAAAATTGTGTAATAAAAATATAGTAATGGTTTGTATAGTCTAGTAAGGCTATTTAATGAGTTTTATGACCATTGGTTTCATTTAAATGTTAAGTTTTGATGAAAAACGGTAAACTGGCATTTTCGGGTTTTGCGAAATTGGACGGTTTGATAGATTTTCGGGTTTCGATGGATTTAATCATGTTTTATAGTATAAGTAATGTGTTTTAAAACTACAAGTTGTTTGATGATGTTATCTCGATCCATCGGAGTTTGTACGCCGATATCGAGCGGTATTTGGTTCTTTTGCGTGGACGGGACATAGGTTTTAACCTATGCTTGTTCCTTGTCTCTTTTGACTTTTGTATGTGATTCGGTTTACGATACTATTTATATGTTTGCGTTTAGGTACCCTTCAAGTGGACTGCGGGCGATGAAGAGGAGGATGGCGACACCGTCTTGGGCAGACATGGACCAGGTGAGTAGATGTATATCTACGGGGGGAAGTCGGGTGGATGGCGTTTAGCACCCCCGCAACATAGAATAGGAATAGTACTTATTGACATTAGGAAACCAGATGTGACCCTAGATTCTTAATGAGTAGGACCCTAGTAATGACCCTAGGCTGGACTAGACCGATTTAGGAAAAGCATACCAGAGGATGAATACTTTGGAGGAGGTTCGTAGGTTTCAGATAGAAACACACACGCACACACTGGAACACGTCATGGTGTATACGTGCATGTGTATATATATATAGAACTAGGTATAGGTATATATATATATATATACACACACACAACACGTACATGGGATTCATTGATGCGATATGATATCTGAGGTATGATGAAATAGTATAACTGGGCTTGATGCCGTGATTCTTGACTATACAGTCGTATTAAGTGTTAGCGGATCATTAGAGAATGAGATGATGTACAGGTATATATAAATTATAATGGGTAGTGATGATATTGAGATACATGGGACTCTAAAATAGTACTCGGACTGCAACTTGTGACTGATCACGATATGATATATGTACAACCTGATTACGATATTGTATAGGTGTGACCTGATGCCGATATCATATAGGTGTGACTTGATGATGACATTATACGAATGATGAGGCACCTAGGAGATACTTGACCCGTACCCCGATATTGGGATGCCGTGCGATGGATTTTACCGTACGAGGCATGGATATGATGATTGATCCGCACTCTTGATTCGAGAAAGCCATACTACGTATGTGACGCTATTGAGGCTGGATCGCCGACTATTAGGGATATTGATTCAGACCTTAGGTAGACTCTTATTTCTGTTGACTAGTTCTTAGGTTTAGTTTTCCTTAGGAGGTTAGATGGACACTAGGTTAGGTTCGAGTCATATAGTGGTAGTAGTATTAGTATATTAAATGAGTAGGTAATATACATTCGTCTTTACTTTCGCATTGTATCATAATGTTGCATGTTCATACATATGTTGCTATAAACAGTATAAACCTTACCTGTTAGGACACCAGCACCATTACCGATGATGCGCATATTCCACGCACACTTATTTGCCGGCTCACACACATCATCATCGGTAATTTCTATGTCACGTACACTTTAGATCAGATTATCTTTTATTGATAGAATCAGTTAACAACTAAACCGATATAATATTGTGATTACTCGCTGATGTTAACATAGACATGATATTTATTACTTAGACATTCATGCATTCATATTTTCATGTTATCACGCAGTATTATGGGCATATGCCGACACTTATCATATATTTACTCATGATTTTGAGATTTGGATTTCTGTGAGATTTCTGGATTTTTGGGGAAAACCGCAAAAATATATAAAAACTTCTCTCTCTCTCCTCTCTTTTTAAACAAAGTTGCGGTTTTCTCGTGATGTATGTGTCGTCCACCATGAGATTTTATGTTTTCTGTTGGATTTCGAGACCCGATTCGAGGAGTGGATGAACCGTCTCGGGTACATGGTGGGCCCGGTATGGTACCCCGGGGCAAGAAGATCGAGTTGTAGACGATGAGCCTGGCAGGGGAAGGCTACCTACCGGTGATGTCTGGCGCGGCGGATATCCGGAGGATACCGACCGTTGTCGTGAGATTTGATTATGGACCGATCCGGACTGACGGAGCCCGAGGTATTGAGACTGTGAGACTTGAGATTTACATGTTTGTGTCGATGCTTGACACGGATTTTCATGGATTTCATTGTTGGGATTTCAGATTCTTATACACATTTTACTATGATAACAGCCAAAGATTTCTTATACAGATATACCTGGATTTCAGGATTGCTTATTTTACATTCATGGTGCATGCATATCCATTCATATAACATAGTACTATATGAGGCACTGACACGAGCACGGAGTATCTGCACTTACACGTAGTATTACCCTGCTATTACTAGAGGATTGAGATTTAGTAGTGTATTATTATGACCTAGGATAGCGTCGTGCATTCGATTTCTTTTTGTAGATGTCTTCTACTCACGAGTTGGCAACTCACCCCCGTTGTGCCAAATTCTTTACAGGTTCGATGTACAGGTTTCCCGTGGCAGCTTGTTGGCACATCTTTTCTTCAGGGTGATTTGCACGGTAAGTTGGTTCACTTGTATCCGAACCACCATTGTACTTTTATTCATTCATTTGTATCTAGTAAGCTCCATCAACCATATTTGTATTACTTGATAAGTTATTGGACCAGTCTTTTACTTCGACCTTAGAGTCGCGCCTGTATTATTCTGATCTGGTGGTTTTGTTTTCTTTTGAGTTTGAGCCTCGCCTTCTGGCGTTGTATATTATTGTGCTTGTTGTGGTTGTTTCCGCCTGTTGGCGTTGAGCTAGCTCCCGTTTGGGGATGCTTTTTATTGTTTATGCATATTATACCTGTTGTAGCCCGTTTGGGGGCCAGTTTTTACAGAGGAGACTCTACCGAAATTTTTGGGAAAATTTGATGTTGCTTTTAAACTTGTATTCTACATGTTTTCTTCTTCTTCTTCTTCTTCTTTTATGGTTTAGATTTCTGGGCTTCGGCTTACTTAGGTTACGTTGCGCCTCTAGACGTTTCGTAATCTAAGTGCCGGTCACGTTCCGTACTTTCGGGTCGTGACATCAAGTCGTCGGCACGGCCGGATTCCGGCGAGATGCAAAACAGCGACAAAAGTTTAGAAACTCTACGCACGGACAAAGACCAACCAGAGGGGGAAAAAGGAAGGAGGAAGGTGAAGGGAAGCTTACTGGGATTGCAAAGGTTGTGACAGCGACGGGGTCGACGGCGATGGGGCGCCGGCGAGGAAGCTGCAGGCGGCAGACTAGGCTGCGGGTGCTGGAGGAGGGAAGACGGTGAGGAGGGAGAGGAAGTGGTCGGGTCTGGTGCGCAGGTGAAGAGGAGGTGGTCGGCGGTGGCGCAGGTGACGACGACGAGGGTCGACGGCGGCGTTTCCGGCCAACCAGAGAAGGTGCGGGGTTGCTGTTGAGTCCCTGTTGCGGCGCCGGGCACACGGGAGAAGGAGGGCTGTGGTTGAGACGAGGATGATGGTGGTGGTGGCGTCGGCGTTGGGCTGCGGCGGCGACGGGCACGGTGGCTGGGCTAGGGTTCGCGATGGGGGTTCTCGTGATGAGGTTCTGGGAAAACAATGAAGAAGAAAGGATATATATAGGGATAGAGAGAGAGAGAGATAGGGAAAAATTTGAGTGAGAGAGAGATACGAGAGTTGGAGAGAGAAAGAGATAGAGAGACGTTAGAGGGAGAGAGAGAAACACACGAGGAGGGGCCCACGGGGGTTTAAATCCTCGTGATTGGCTGAGACGTGGGAAAAGGAAAATTTAAAAGATTTCTTAGATTTAAATTAACAGTAGGATATACCTAAAACTAAAATATTATATGGTTTAAATATTTTATAGATTTGTGATTTTGGCGCTAAATGAAACATTTCCAAATCGCGCCCGGGTTGGGTCCAAAAATTCGAAATTCAAATAATAGGATTTTAAGCGGGTTCCAAATTTTAAAATGAAATGTTTTATGATTAAAAATCATGCCCCCAAGTCGGACATCTGCACGCGTGTGTAGTCGTCCAAACTCGCCCGTTTCACCGAACGGGATGAGAACTCGACGCACGGATGCTACCACGCGGCTAGGGGTGACGAGTAGGCCAATATAGATATTTTTAATTTTACTTTAGGTGTTAAAATTTGTTATATGCAAAAATGACTTAGCCAGTTAAAATTTTGCAGTAAGACCCAAACAAGCAAGATAAATGAAATGAGCAATGTCAAACACTCAACCAGTAACAGAAATAGTAGTATTGGGCTCGGGTGTTACATCATACCCAACTACAAAAAGAATTTCGTCCTCGAAATTCCAAGAGTACAAGATAGTAAATTACAGGAAAAGGTAAGGAAACTTCTGCCGGATCTCGTCTTCTCGCTCCCACGTGGACTCTCCATGCGATCGATTACCCCAGGAAACTAGCACAAGGGGGATAACCTTGTTCTTAAGAACTTTTTCCCTACGATCCATGATTTCAACCGGTCGCTCCTCAAAAGTTAGGTCCTCTCGTACAGTTAACTCCGAATGATCCAAGACGTGGGTTTCATCTCGAACATACCTTCGTAGTTGAGATACATGAAACACATCATGCACACCTGCCAAGGTCTGTGGTAACGTCAAACGGTACGCTACCTCTCCAACACGCTCCAATATCTTGAAGGTTCCAATGAATCGAGGACTAAGCTTTCCCCGACTCCCAAAACGAATCACTCCTCTAGTCGGTGATATCTTCAAGAATACCAAATCACCCACGGCGAACTCTAGAGGTCTTCTTGACGTGTCAGCCCAACTTTTCTGTCTGTCTTGAGCTGCCTTCATATGCTTTCTGATGGCGTTAACCTTCTCAACGGTCTGTACTACCAAATCTGGTCCCAATAATCTTCGTTCACCAACATCATCCCAACAAACGGGTGAACGACACTTACGACCATACAAAGCTTCAAACGGAGCCATCTGAATAGTCGCTTGGAAACTATTGTTGTAGGAAAACTCCACCAAGTGTAGGTGATCCTCCCAAGAACCCTTGAAGTCCAACATGCATGCTCTCAACATATCTTCAAGAGTTTGGATCGTTCTCTCCGACTGACCATCAGTTTGAGGATGATAAGCTGTGCTAAACTTCAATCGAGTCCCCAAACTTTCCTGTAAACTCTTCCAGAAGTGTGATAAGAACCGAGTGTCCCGATCGGACACGATGCTCACCGGTACTCCATGCAATCTTACAATCTCCTGCATGTACCGCTCTGCCAAAGTCTCTGTTGATTGACCAACCCGAAAAGGAATAAAGTGAGCTGCCTTGGTCAACCGATCGACAATCACCCATACTGCATTGTTGCCCTTTGGACTCCGCGGTAAAGCCGTCACGAAATCCATGGTTATATGTTCCCACTTCCACTGAGGAATCGGAAGTGGTTGCAACAAACCAGCAATCCTTTGGTGTTCAGCCTTGACTTGCTGACATACCAAGCACTTAGCCACGAAACGAGCAATCTCTCGTTTCATGCCTTCCCACCAGAAATGCTGTCGAATATCTCGGTACATCTTTGTACCTCCTGGATGTACAGAGTAAGCTGAACTGTGTGCCTCCTTCATAAGCTCTTCACGCACATCCCCCTTTGGCGCGCACACACGGCTACCATACCTCAACGAACCATCTTCATGGACCAGTAAATCTGTTCGTAGTCCGGCTTCAACCTGCTCTCGAAACCTTTGCAGTCTAGGATCCTGCGATTGTGCCGCTTTAATCTTCTCAACTAAGGACGACTGTACTTGCAACTGCATCAACTGTCCCGTAGAATGTGGTAGCACAAGCTCCAAGTCAAATCTTCGAAAATCCGCAATGATCTCCCTCTGCGTAGTCAATACCTGAATCGCTGGTAACCGACTAAGCGCATCCGGCACGACGTTAACCTTTCCCGGATGGTACTTAAGATCAAGGTCGTAGTCGGCCATCAGCTCCAACCATCTACGTTGCCTCATGTTCAACTCCTTCTGAGTGAACACATACTTCAAACTCTTGTGATCTGTAAAAACTTCGACTCTCTCACCCAAAAGGTAGTGTCTCCAAATCTTCAAGGCGAAGATCACAGCCGCAAGCTCCAAGTCATGAGTCGGATAATTCTTCTCATGGGTCTTTAATTGTCTCGATGCATACGCTACAACCTTCCCATTCTGCATCAAAACACATCCCAATCCCTTTCCAGATGCGTCGCTGTGAATCACCAGTCCTCCGAAATTGTCTGGTACGGTCAGGATTGTAGGGTTCCTAGGCACCCTAATGAGGTCTCACAAGGCATCAACCATGCCAATTTCAAATTTAAACGGTGCCGAGAAACCCTAGAACGGATCGTTGGCTAGAATTCTAGGCGAAAATGAAAACTAGTTAGCACTTAACTACAAGAATACGGAAATACAACCTTTGTAGATCTGGTTCTCCACCTCCATAGCTCCGCAATGAAGTCTCCTCACTGTCCTCATGCAATTCCGGGCTCTAGCGTCGGCTTCATCGGAGAAGAAGCGGGCTAGGTCATCGACGACGTGCCGAAGATGATCTACGTCGAGGCATCGCTAGATCAAGCTCCAACTTCACCAAGTCAAGAAAGCTTGTGAAGGAAACACACTCTACTACTTGGCAAGAGGTAGAGGATGAAGAAATAGGAGTTGGGTTCACTTTAGAATTGGATTTCTCACTCAAATACATCAATCACCATTGATGAAGAAAGCTTGTTCTTCATTGAAGAAGATGAAGAAGATGAAGAAAGAAATATGATAAGTTAATTAAAAAGAATAGAAAAACAATACTTATCATAATTCTAACTATGGTTATGTGTAGAGAATTGACCAAGGTTAAAGGAATGGTTAGGGTTAAGAATGAGATAAGAATGGTGGACAAAGTCAAAGCTTCATGAAGCTTCAACTAAACAATAAATAAAGCCACCATTCTTTTCTCTTTTCCATTTATTTTCCAAAATGTATAAACAAATAAATAAATGAATAAATAAGTAATGGAAAAATAAAACCCTAATTATATGTTTAACCATGGTTTAATTCTTTACACTTAACCAAGTAAACATGTATCATCAAACATGATACAAACAAGTGCACAAAAGTATATCGCATATACAATGCGCACATCCGAGTGAGAAAATCCATCTTAAGTGAACCGATACTAGTTAACGCAAAGTAATATATCAAATATATAATTATGCATTAAATCATTAAATCAACACTTGATTTAACGATCCGGTCATATCGCATATAACCGACTAGTATCCAATGTATCGGCTTATCGAATCAACCCTCGATTCGATAACTAGGTTATATCGCATATAACCATTCGACACATTCATCGCGAGAATGAAATACGGTATCACATACACGCATTATTCTCGGTCCCGCACATATCTCATATGCGCTCCTATTTCGTTTCGCTTGAGCCAGGAAACCTCTGTGTAGGACCCTAAAGACTCGTCAATACGCCGACAGCAGATGATGATCATATCAAGCACCCACAAGCCGCAAGCGGTCTGCTAAACGTAATGGCCACCCGGGTATTGAGCGATCAGAAGATCGACGAGCAAGCCCGCTCACACTCCTGTGAATCCAACCAGTAACACTTACCGTACAGTCCCGTCTGATCATCTGATATGTCGCATATCTCGCCTAGGGGTGGTAAACGTCAGACCCCAATAGCTCGATAAGTCGTGTCGATATGAGGTCTATAACTGTTCGAGAAACTACTGGTAACACTTACCAGTAAATCTCAGCAACCCTGGCCAGGGATTTCCTGTTATAGCCAATCGAACACAGCGCAACATCAACCCCCTATACCGGGAGAGACGAATCCCCTCCTATCGCTCATTGCCTCCATGTGACTCGGGACTGTACCCAAAAACCACCGTTTTGCACGCCCTCTTGGACGTGGTAAGATGGAAATCAAAGCACAGTGGGAACCACACAAGACTCTATGACGATCTCGGGTCAACAGACTACTCTGTACCAGTGTCACCAGAGAACTGCCATCTGACGTATGGTATAATACCATCTGGGAGTTCTCGGCGAGTCCGTCCAGTGTACCCAGTCTCTACTGAGCACCCGTATATCATCTCTGATGTCAAACACCAATGGATACGGGATCATCCATCGCCCATCTGTATGGGTCGAGAAGGTATACGCTAGTCTACTCTGGTATATCGATGCCCCGTCTCGATACACCCACGACTAGGGACTTTGAAGGATGTACTTATGGACTACCATGTCCCCACTAGTATGATCCGCATCATAGTCAAGTACACATCCTAAGGGCTTTACCAACATGTAACAGAGAGACAATCAGTATACACGTTAAGGTAAAGATCAACCAGATAGCATACTATCATGTCGAGCAAGAAAGTCCTCCCTATATATGTCCTAGCATCCACTACAATATACATCCTATGTACAGTAATGGCCTCTAGGGCATACATATAACTAACAATCTCCCACTTGCACTAGGGCCATCTGTAGCAGTGGTTGAAGTATCTCATACTCAACCATCCCATAAAAATCTCTCTCTGGGAACAGGCCTTTGTGAGTGGATCCGCTGTGTTGTCCTCTGAGTCTACTCTCCAAACCTCGATCACCCTGGAGATCAACCATCTCCATGATCAGGTGACACTGCCTTAGAATATGTCTGGATCACTGATGGGACCGGCGTTCCTTGGCATAAGCCACAACTCCATTGTCTCACAATGGTTGGAACGTAGTTCATCTCATGAACCAATATACACCCAGACTGCCTCTTTGGTAGCATCTTAAGTAGCGATGTATCCAGCCTTTATTGTCTAGTATGCCACGGTATCTAGCTTGGAACTCATCCAACATACCGTCCCTCCACTGAGGGTAAAGACAATGCCTGTGACTGACATTCAGTCGTCTTTATCACCCTGGAACCCTTCCAGTGATTCTCCCCAGGATCGGTTGATACCGTCTCACTACAACTAGTGAGAGTCCTAACATCCAATTAGATCTATCTCATAGATCCAAAAAAAAAACCCAGGATTTAGGAGGTATCACTTTGATCCTATATGGAGAATCATTGTGATAAGCGGAGATTGATCGAGCGTAGCATAGGAAACTCCTTCCCTATCAAGAGTATGTCATCCACGTACTCTACGAGGATCGTCACCATAGTCCCTACTACCTTCTTGTTTATACAAGGTTCATCTACCATTTTGATGATGTCAACTTCTTTGACCGCTTCATCAAAACAGATGTTCCAACTCCGCGATGCCTGCTTTATCCTATAAAGCATCTTGCACACGTTTCCGCTGCTCCCACTGTCTACGAAGCCCTCTGGCTGTGTACTTATAGACACTCTCTTCTAAACATCATTTAGAAAAGCTGTCATGCCACCCAACCACCAGATATCGTAGTCATGGTATGTAGCCGTGGCAAGTAGGATCTGGATGGACTTAAGCATAGCTACTTAGAAAAGGTTTCATCATCATCCATACCTGGTCAATGATGTAGACCTTTAACAAGTCTAGCTTTGAAAGTCTCAACTCTTCCATGTACACCAAGTAATCTTCTCAAGATATACTTGCTCCTGATGGGGATTTAACCCTTCAGATATAGCAACCAAAGTTCATACTTTGTTGGTGTATATGGATTCCATCTCAGATCACTAAGCACCCAGCCATTCTTACAGAGTCTTACTCCTGATGGCCAGCTCGAAACTAGTTGGGTCATCATCTCATGATGCAATCCTCGCTCCCACTGTCATAGAGAAACAGAAGT
This sequence comes from Agapanthus africanus, assembly GCA_030015575.1. Taxonomy (NCBI): domain Eukaryota; kingdom Viridiplantae; phylum Streptophyta; class Magnoliopsida; order Asparagales; family Amaryllidaceae; genus Agapanthus; species Agapanthus africanus. Next base: position 83,871,285 of record CM057343.1, read on the forward strand.
ATCTCTCAGGTGGGTGAGGAACCCTACTAGATCGGCGGAGAGGCTGAGGTTCATTGGTAACTATTGAATCCTTTGGTTCTTTCAAATCATCAGCTGCAGTTTGTATAGCTGGAACCTTTCCAGTTCTACATTACAGACCTTGCCTCGAGCTTGTCCGGACTTTGCTTTCAGACATAGGCCGGACAACTCCAAATCTTAACTAACTTAAGACATGGGTTCTTCCCATTCCATATCACATATGAAGCGGTAGGCAACTGATTTGATTAGAACCCTATTCAATAGGTATGCAGCTTCTCAAGTGCATAACACCCAAAAGGAAATAGGTAGCTCAGTATTACTCATCATAGAGCACACCTTATCACATAGGGTGTAATTGCTCCACCCCGATATACCATCGTGCTATGGTGTATGCGGAGGAGTAATGCTGAGAGGGCATCTCATTCTCCTTTAGAAAAGTCCAGGATTTCCGTGCTCAAGTATTCTCCTCCCTGATCGCATCAAAGGACATAATACTTATACCCGTTTTGGTTCTCTTTTTCTAAATCATATTCTGTGAATATTTCAAAAGGTTCGGACTTGTGTTTCAACAGGAACATATGTCTGAATCTTGAGAGATTATCAGAGAATGTAATGAAGTACAAAGAACCGGTATTGGCATGTGTAGACAGGGGACCTTTATACATCAACATGCATCATCCCAAGAGTTCACTAACTCTTTCTCTGTTTCCAATAAACAGAGCTAGTGTCATTATATCTTTGTGACATGACTGGCAAGTTTCACAAGATGTAAATTCAAACTGATTTAAATATGCATCTTTATGTAACTTTAGCTAGTCGGGTCGCATTGATATGACCTAGTCTACAATGCCTCAAGAAGGATTCGTTCATTTCTGAACTCTTCCTCTTTTGTGTGTTCCGTATACTAAGAACTGTAGTTTGATTTAGAACATTAATGCTTTTAGATAACGTGCCTGAACCGATCAACTTTTGATATAGGAAATGTTCAAAACATTATCCAACAATACAAAATTTTATCATTTCTTTACTATTAAAGAGAGTGATATGATTTTGTATATCAGGTTCGGTATCTAATAACATTCGTTCAGAATCAATGTATTTGTAATACAGGGTGACAGTGACCAACAGACTTGGCTGCAACTCTTGCCCCGTTTTCTGTCTCATGAAACTTATCACCCGCTCTCAGTTCTCTACCTTTCTGTAGCCCTATGTAACTGATTACATATCTGGGATCCTGATCTGGTATCACATACCCAGGACGTAGAGGATACAGAGAAATAGTTCTTTGTAGTGAACACACCCGAAGATGATGCATCAGCATGCACTCTCTTCGTTTGGGCTGCACGGGAATTCTGGTAATCCCCAATTTCCTGCTCTGTCTTATAACAATTATAAGTTGGAGCGGGACCAACGTTCCCCAGCTCAGTATAACAAGCGGGTTCGGTCAATAATCCATTTTATTATCTTGATTAAGGCGTGACATGGTCGCTATCAGGAGAGAGAGAGAAGAAAACACTCAGCGTGCGCTCTTGCAAGAATAGATTAGTTATTATTTTATCTAATCAGGATGGCTCCCACTGCTTTTTATCAAATCTTCCTTCAAACCCTAAAAGGAAAGACTAGCCGGGATTAATTACACACTACAAGTTCGCCAATCTTTCAGCCAGGCCAGTGTCGGTACTTTGAGGGAGGTCCCCCGTGCTTTCACACGAACCTAATTAATGTAAACCTCGTTTTCCCAGAGGCGTAACCCCGTTGACACCTTTCTAGACACCTACTTGATCGGCTAATTGTAATGTGTAAAACTCTCCCAGGAGTAACTCTTACTCGCAGCGGGTATCGGGATCCAACTATCTCATAGAAGGTATGCAATCTCATTGCAAATTTCAACACTTGAAATTCCCGATAATATTTTGCCCCTAGCGTCCTATGACCTTGACAGAGGTCAACAAACCATAGGCTGCTAGTCAAGTTCAACCCGTCATTTCCTGATTGAAGTAAACCCACCCGCACGACCCTTGACAGAGGTCAACAAGGTCGCACGACTACCCTAAATCAATCACATCATATGCTTATGCAGATAAGCACTAATCAGCTACCGCACACTACGCCTTGACAGAGGTCAACAAACGCAGCACGAATACTAACCAGTACATATCTGAAATGACGGAGGGCTACGACAGGTTTTTCTGAAAACCTATTGCGTAATGAACTTGATATCGTTGTAGAATCAAATGATTTTAAAATGGAGTGTTTTTGAGGCTTTTCTAGTTTTGCTAAATGAGTCACTCCCGGTGAAGGGATCGTCGGTCCTTTCCTCGTCGAATGAGGTGCGGGATATATCATATATATCACTGTGCAAAGCAAAAACACTTAAAAGCAATCAAAAGACAAACCGAGTGTGTAGCATCTGCCAGTTATTGCTAAAGGAGTCACTCCCGGTGAAGGGATCTCGGTCCTTTCCTCATCGAATAAGGTGCAGGATATATCATATATACCGCTATGCAAAGCAAGAACTGTAGCTACCTGTTTTATTTTTGAAATTCGATTCTACAACATCTTAGGTTTCTTTTTATTTCATTAATCACATTAATGAAGTCCCATCATTTATGTACCTAAACATCACAGATAAATACGACGTACACTTATGCCATCCGCATTCGCCTCGATGTCCCCTCGTGCACCGTTAGGTTAGGTAACTAACGGCAGAGCGGGGCAGGGCTAGCGCGGGTGTAAAACATAAGTAACGCCTATATAATATATCATATATACTATATACTGTATCTATCACAGAACATCACATGATCACATCACAGATATCGCAGCAGAAGAAACATATGTAATATTGGATATACTAGGACGTCCGTGTTCTCAATACGAGCCAGTATAAAACACGGATTCCACGGTCGCGATGAATAGCCAAACCCACACCCCTAGACCCCTACGAGAGCGGCAAGCAACCCTACCAATTCTGGAGTTAGGAGATGCGGACTCGACTCCTCGAGTTGGTCTCCCACTGGACTCCAGAACCCGGTTACTTGTGCTCCCCTCCTTGGGTCTATCCTAGTGCGGAAAAGTAAATAATATACATCAACGGTGACAACTTCCGCAACCTGGAAGTGCCCCAAAAAAAAAAGAATATTACAAACAAGTTTTTACATGAATGAAAATGAAAAACACTCATCTCACATAAAAAACCCCGGTTATTCAAACACGACGATTCAATATAACATATCCAGCAACACATAACATCACATGTCATCAACGTAAGTAAATATGTCCGTCCCAATTGTCGTTGACATATAGCAACGAAACCGGCGATATCACATATTACACTTACGGTCACAAAAAAGAAAGTGTAAAACTACAACAGTTGGAATCCGCAACCACCTCAGACATCGCATGCCTGACCAAATGAATTCCTTAGACATCGCATGCCTAACAATTATAAAACCCGCATTTTAGTCTCAAAATCGAAAACACTTTTCAATATTAAGTCGGGCAATTCAACAAGATTCCCGACATCCTGATCGAATGCTCGTCGCAAACTTCAGTAGACGGCCGCACCCCCGACGCCGTCGACAAAGTGCACCAAGGCGGAACACCGCTACCGCGAGCACCCGAACGGATGCTTTCGGCGACGGGGTTCTCCTACAGTCACTTGGTCGGGGCTATGGAGTGAGGCTGTCTATTAAGTTTATCCGGCGAGTATCCGCGTACACTACGTGATTGCGACGGACTTTTGATCACATCAAAATTCCGTGGCAACCGATCAAGTGAGACTAAACTGCTATGTTTATAATATTCATTCAGTTATCTCATAACTACTTGTGAATTCCAATTATTGTATCCCATTCCGGATAAATAGAAAATGTCAAACTTTCCGATCGAACAATCGAACACCCAATTTTTTTCCGATACAGATCAACACATGAAATAAGTCTAACAACATTCCGTTCGTGCCTCAGTACCAACGGTCCAGCCGTAGAAGGGTCAAGCCAACGCCTCACATGTGGCACGCCGTACTGCCCCAAACCCTAAGGTTCAAAGGGCAGTTCAAGACGGTCACATAATCGAGTTAAGGTTTGTTGTCTTCTAGAGGGTCCATCGCGTTACTTGCACTACTTAGAACGTCGTTAAACTACGGAAAAATCCAACACTTGGAAATTTCCCAACAGGGGAAAAATTGGGTATTTATATCCGGTCGAACTTTTTAACATATTCTAAAATTTATCCGGAAAGCCACATAGACAAAATCTGATAATCCGATCGAACATTCGAATCCCCAAAACAACCCAGAAAATTCAACTCTTGAATTAATATTAAAAATTCCCAGAAAATCCAGCATAATTTAATAAGAGTTACTGTGCAAACAGTGGAGGATTACGTCATCAATAGGCCGCGGAACCGCCGCATAAGCCATGCTTATGCCGCGGTTCCGCCGCACATTATACTGTTCATCGGAAACTTTTTGCACCGTAATTCTTATATTTCCCTGCTGAATTTTTTAGCAATTTTTAATTTGGAAAAATCCCGGTTTTTGAAAAAAGGACAGAGAGCTATTTTGGAGTTGGGTTTCGGGTTCGTTCGGGTTTCAAATTCCGTCTAGACTTCGCCTAAGGCTCTAGCTAGGCTCTGATACCACTGTAGAGTTCCTAGGCACCCTAATGAGGTCTCACAAGGCATCAACCATGCCAATTTCAAATTTAAACGGTGCCGAGAAACCCTAGAACGGATCGTTGGCTAGAATTCTAGGCAAAAATGAAAACTAGTTAACACTTAACTACAAGAATACGGAAATACAACCTTTGTAGATCCGGTTCTCCACCTCCATAGCTCCGCAATGAAGTCTCCTCGCTGTCCTCATGCAATTCCGGGCTCTAGCGTCGGCTTCATCGGAGAAGAAGCGGGCTAGGTCATCGACGACGTGCCGAAGATGATCTACGTCGAGGCATCGCTAGATCAAGCTCCAACTTCACCAAGTCAAGAAAGCTTGTGAAGGAAACACACTCTACTACTTGGCAAGAGGTAGAGGATGAAGAAATAGGAGTTGGGTTCACTTTAGAATTGGATTTCTCACTCAAATACATCAATCACCATTGATGAAGAAAGCTTTTTCTTCATTGAAGAAGATGAAGAAGATGAAGAAAGAAATATGATAAGTTAATTAAAAAGAATAGAAAAACAATACTTATCATAATTCTAACTATGGTTATGTGTAGAGAATTGACCAAGGTTAAAGGAATGGTTAGGGTTAAGAATGAGATAAGAATGGTGGACAAAATCAAAGCTTCATGAAGCTTCAACTAAACAATAAATAAAGCCACCATTCTTTTCTCTTTTCCATTTATTTTCCAAAATGTATAAACAAATAAATAAATGAATAAATAAGTAATGGAAAAATAAAACCCTAATTATATGTTTAACCATGGTTTAATTCTTTACACTTAACCAAGTAAACATGTATCATCAAACATGATACAAACAAGTGTACAAAAGTATATCGCATATACAATGCGCACATCCGAGTGAGAAAATCCATCTTAAGTGAACCGATACTAGTTAACACAAAGTAATATATCAAATATATAATTATGCATTAAATCATTAAATCAACACTTGATTTAACGATCCGGTCATATCGCATATAACCGACTAGTATCCAATGTATCGGCTTATCGAATCAACCCTCGATTCGATAACTAGGTTATATCGCATATAACCATTCGACACATTCATCGCGAGAATGAAATACGGTATCACATACACGCATTATTCTCGGTCCCGCACATATCTCATATGCGCTCCTATTTCGTTTCGCTTGAGCCAGGAAACCTCTGTGTAGGACCCTAAAGACTCGTCAATACGCCGGCAGCAGATGATGATCATATCAAGCACCCACAAGCCGCAAGCGGTCCGCTAAACGTAACGGCCACCCGGGTATTGAGCGATCAGAAAATCGACGAGTAAGCCCGCTCACACTCCTGTGAATCCAACCAGTAACACTTACCGTACAGTCCGGTCTGATCGTCTGATATGTCGCATATCTCGCCTAGGGGTGGTAAACGTCAGACCCCAATAGCTCGATAAGTCGTGTCGATATGAGGTCTATAACTGTTCGAGAAACTACTGGTAACACTTACCAGTAAATCTCAGCAACCCTGGCCAGGGATTTCCTGTTATAGCCAATCGAACACAGCGCAACATCAACCCCCTATACCGGGAGAGACGAATCCCCTCCTATCGCTCATTGCCTCCATGTGACTCGGGACTGTACCCAAAAACCACCGTTTTGCACGTCCTCTTGGACGTGGTAAGATGGAAATCAAAGCACAGTGTGAACCACACAAGACTCTATGACGATCTCGGGTCAACAGACTACTCTGTACCAGTGTCACCAGAGAACTGCCATCTGACGTAAGGTATAATACCATCTGGGAGTTCTCGGCGAGTCCGTCCAGTGTACCCAGTCTCTACTGAGCACCCGTATATCATCTCTGATGTCAAACACCAATGGATATGGGATCATCCATCGCCCATCTGTATGGGTCGAGAAGGTATACGCTAGTCTACTCTGGTATATCGATGCCCCGTCTCGATACACCCATGACTAGGGACTTTGAAGGATGTACTTATGGACTACCATGTCCCCACTAGTATGATCCGCATCATAGTCCAGGTAGTCAAGTACACATCCTAAGGGCTTTACCAACATGTAACAGAGAGACAATCAGTATACACGTTAAGGTAAAGATCAACCAGATAGCATACTATCATGTCGAGCAAGAAAGTCCTCCCTATATATGTCCTAGCATCCACTACAATATACATCCTGTGTACAGTAATGGCCTCTAGGGCATACATATAACTAACAAGGATAGGGGCGGTTATCAACTTCTGCTTCAACGTCTCGAAAGCCAATGCACATTTATCTGTCCAAACAAAAGGTACTTCCTTGCGAGTAAGCTTGGTCAACGGTTCTGCCAAACGAGCGAAGTTCTCCACAAATCTCCTGTAGTATCCGGCTAAACCAAGGAAACTTCTTACCTCAGCCACATTTCTTGGAATAGGCCAATCTCGAACTGCTGCAATCTTTTCGGGATCAACGGCGATTCCATCGCCCGACACAACATGCCCCAGAAACTTCACTTCTTCCAGCCAAAATTCGCACTTACTCATCTTCGCATACAATTTCTCCTGTCTCGGTGTCTGCAGTGCGATCTTCAAATGCTCAGCATGCTCTCCGAACTCTTCGAGTAAACCAGAATATCGTCAATGAATACCACAATAAACTGGTCCAAGAATGGTGAAAAGATTCGGTTCATCAAATCCATGAATATTGCCGGCGCATTCGTTACTCCGAAGGGCATCACTAGATACTCGAAATGCCCATACCGAGTTCGAAATGCCGTCTTGCAAATGTCTTCTGCTTTCACTCGGACCTGATGATATCCAGATCGCAAATCCAGTTTCGAGAATACCCTCGCGCCACTAAGCTGCTCAAAAAGTTCTCCAATGCGAGAGATCGGGTACTTGTTCTTAATAGTCAACCGGTTTAATTCTCTATAATCGATGCACATCCTTCTCGTGCCATCCTTCTTCTTTACGAGAAGAACTGGAGCTCCCCAAGGCGAGTTGCTGCTTCGAATCCAACCTTTTTCAAGCAATTCAGCGACTTGCTTCTTAACTTCTTCCAATTCCACTGGTGCCATTGGATAATAAGCTTTAGATACTGGCGCTGCGCCAGGAATAAGGTCAATCGCGAACTCCACGTCTCGCTTCGGCGGTAAGCCCGATATATCTTCAAATACGTCCATAAAGTCGTGAACAACTGCCGGCTCTTCATTACTATCAACTTCCATAGCTGCAAGAACACTGTTTGTCGGCCTAGCCCTAAACTCGACTGGCCCGACAGAACTGCTTCCCCCAGTGAAGGTAAACTCAGGATGTCCGGGAATCTGGAAAATTACCTTCCTTGCCCTACAGTCAATGTGGGCGTGGAAAGTGCCAAGAAAATCCATTCCCAAGACAACTTCATAGCTGCCCGTATCTATTACCAAGAAATCTGCAAAGAGTTCCCGTCCGCACACAACAACTGTACAATCTTTGCATTCCCTACTAGCTATGATTTCCCATTCCCAGTGTGTATGTCCTAAAAACTGGACAAGGTCGTGCAGGTAATCGAGTGTGTAGTTATAAACTTGGATGACATAAAACAATGGGATGCTCCGGAATCAAATAATGTCAATGCGGGAAAACCATGAACGAGTAAAGTACCTGAAACCACTTCTCCTGATGCCTTAGCTTCCTCATCTGTCAAGGTGAAAGCTCGAGCCTGATTAGGTCCCTGAGTCGGCTGTTTCTGCCCTTGGAACGGTCTCTGTGGAGGCTTCTGTATATCATCTCTCGTGCGAAGCTTCGACGGACAGGCACCAACTGCGTGATCGGCCGCTCCACAAACCAAACAAAGTCCCAGCTTCCTTCGGCAATCCTTCTGCACATGCCCGGGCAAACGGCAGTAGTCACAAATCATGCCTTTTCTTCGATCAACGACCACAGGCTTCTTCATTGATGCTACACCACGTCGATCCACTGGAATACCTCTGCGCCCTTGATCTCGGTTAGGTACAAATGCGGGCTTCCTGGCCGCAACTGCTGTCTGCTGCAGGTTCCCTTTCATTCCCGATAAACTCTGTTGCTCCCGGGCTGCCGTAAGAACCTGTGAGAAAGTGGTCAAACCCAGGGAGACAATCTGCCTCTGGATGTCCACATCCAAACTGCGCATGAACCTTCGCGCCCTGTCTGCCTCGTTGGCGACTAAAGGTCCAGCGAAACGGCTGAGTCTCGTCCACTCCGCTGCATGTACGTCCACGGGTGCTCCACTTTGCCTCAGCCCAATAAATTTCTCTTCCATTTCCTCCCGTGCAGTCCGCGGGAAGAATTTCTCCAGGAAACTCTTAGAGAAATCCGCCCAACTGATCGGCTTGGGCAAGCGGGTCTCCTCCACAAGCCACCACTCTCGGGCGTAATCCACTAGCTGAATGCGCACCACATCAACTCTTTTGTCCTCTGGGATCTGTGCCGCAATCAGCAAATTCTCCGTGTCAACTAGCCACTGCTCGGCTGGCAACGGCTCCTCCAGACCAGTGAAAGTAGTAGGACCCAAACGTCTGAAATCTGCCACGGTCCCTACCCGGTCGACTGGTTTCGCTCCTGCGTTGTTTACAGACTGCCGAATGGCCTGCAAACCCTCCTGAAATGAATCTGCTTGCTGCTGGATCAGCTCAGTATGCCTCTTCTGATTTTCCAGCATTCCACGTATCACTCCCAACATGGCGACTTCATCCACGCGCCTCTGATACGTCTTGAAATTCTTATCTGCCATATTCCTGAAATCAAAACACCCAACATTAGCATGATGATAGATTCAATATATTAATCAAGGCTAGAACTCCAAGATACTTAAATAGAGTACCGCATTGTAACTATGCCGCGGTATCATAGCCACAATTACTTAACTCCACCCAAGTCGCCTAAGTCCTAGAGATAATAAGAAATCAGGTTTTCGAGTTGACATGCAAAGTAAGTTTGCATGTCGATATAATCAGGAAGAATGTGATTCAAGAATGGTAAAACGGTCAAGGTGGTAGGACATGTTTCCTAAGCACGGGTATTCTGATTCATGTATCGGGTACAATACCCAACTACAAAAGAATCAACCCAACTAACCTATGGCTCTGATACCAAAAGAACCATGTCACGCCCCACTTCCCAGAGTACGCAAGATTGGGCACGTGACATAGCCAACCATGCTACCTGTGGGTAGGAAGTATCCATCCACAGTCACATTACGGCTGTAGAGATATCAAGAACAAGATAAAACTATCTAAAACACATGTCCAAATCCAGAATAACAAGAGTCAATGATAAATAAATGCGGAAGCAAATGATCCAATACAATAATAGAAAAGTATGTCCCATAATGCGGGCTCACATCTGGAAATAAAATGCGGGAAATAAAACTAACCACTACAAGACTCACAACTCAACCTGCTGGCTGAAGTACTCCTGCTCGGACAGCGACAGTGGTAAAGGATCTGGGCCATGCAAAACCCAGACGTTAGCGCGTCATGTCAACCAATAATATGATATGAACAGTGTAATAGGCAATGCAGAAATAAACATGAATAAAGCAATAGTGTGAAACAAGCAGTGCAGGGTAGTGTGCAGTGGGTAACTAAACTGTTCTATCGGGTTTTCTATTCTAAAGTCTTTGAAATCAATTCGAGTAATCCTCCATGTAACTCAAAGGATATGTCCCGTTACCCCCCGGGACCATGGATCAGGAAGATGGGAACCAATAATGGTTCTGTCCCATTGCCCCCCGGGACCACGGATCAGGAAATGTAAGAGTCACGAATGGCTCTGTCCCGTTACCCCCCGGGACCACGGATCGAGTAATACCCTTTTAAGTTACACTTTAGATTACCCTTTTGATTTCCCCATACCCCCAGGTTATGTGTGTCAGGTCAGGTATTCAGTAGTCAAGGACTAATGCCAACACAGGATCAGGTAACAGGTCAGGTTTGTCTGGATAGACAACAGGAATGGTCCATGAGGACTCCATGTCAGGTTTGTTGGCATTAGGCATGAGATCAGGTAACAGGTCAGGTCATGGTACATCAGGTCAAGTCGATAGTAAAGGGTACCATATCGGGTGCATCGGTATATATATATCATGTGTAGCAAGGTCAGGTCAAGATGTAACAAAATCGAGGGTGTGCTCACAACAGGTATATAATCGACCAAGGATTAACAGCAAGAAATAAGCAATAAATTAAACAACAATAAGCAGTTCATTTAATCACAATAGTGCATTAGTATAGTACAGCCGTTTCATCATATTAGCAGGTTTCGAGCACCCCTTGCGGTGCAATGGATCACATGGTGGTGCAATACCGTTACATCAATATCAGAAGGTAATAGAGCTACATGTGTAAAGGCTATCATCCTTTAAACGGTAAAATGTGATTAACGAGTAAACTTCGTTATTATGGTTAAAGTGGCAAGCTGTAATTTTAGGTTGACTGTAGAATGATATATATCATATTGCAACCAAATGAGAAAATAGCTATACCGAGTTAAGTTTTGCAAGTTTAATGAATTAAAACATAGATAACTGTTTAGTATAGCATGTAGCAAGTGTTACTTGCCTCGACGGTTCGCGAACCGGGAAAACGGACGTAGCGTCGGCGGAGAAACACGCGACGGACGCACGGTTCACGGATCGAACCTAAACAACGAACAGTGGGACCACGCGGATCGGGGTTCCTCGCTGGAATGTCGGGTCAAGTCGTCGGCACGGCCGGATTCCGGCGAGATGCAAAACAGCGACAAAAGTTTAGAAACCCTACGCACGGACAAAGACCAACCAGAGGGGGAAAAAGGAAGGAGGAAGGTGAAGGGAAGCTTACTGGGATTGCAAAGGTTGCGACAGCGACAGGGTCGACGGCGATGGGGCGCTGGCGAGGAAGCTGCAGGCGGCAGACTAGGCTGCGGGTGCTGGAGGAGGGAAGACGGTGAGGAGGGAGAGGAAGTGGTCGGGTCTGGTGCGCAGGTGAAGAGGAGGTGGTTGGCGGTGGCGCAGGTGACGACGACGAGGGTCGACGGCGGCGTTTCCGGCCAACCAGAGAAGGTGCGGGGTTTCTGTTGGGTCCCTGTTGCGGCACCGGGCACACGGGAGAAGGAAGGCTGTGGTTGAGACGAGAATGATGGTGGTGGTGGCGTCGGCGTTGGGCTGCGGCGGCGACGGGCACGGTGGCTGGGCTAGGGTTCGCGATGGGGGTTCTCGTGATGAGGTTCTGGGAAAACAATGAAGAAGACAGGATATATATAGGGATAGAGAGAGAGAGAGATAGGGAAAAATTTGAGAGAGAGAGAGAGATACGAGAGTTGGAGAGAGAAAGAGATAGAGAGACGTTAGAGGGAGAGAGAGAAACACACGAGGAGGGGCCCACGGGGGTTTAAATCCTCGTGATTGGCTGAGACGTGGGAAAAGGAAAATTTAAAAGATTTCTTAGATTTAAATTAACAGTAGGATATACGTAAAACTAAAATATTATATGGTTTAAATATTTTATAGATTTGTGATTTTGGCGCTAAATGAAACATTTCCAAATCGCGCCCGGGTTGGGTCCAAAAATTCGAAATTCAAATAATAGGATTTTAAGCGGGTTCCAAATTTTAAAATGAAATGTTTTATGATTAAAAAGCATGCCCCCAAGTCGGACATCTGCACGCGCGCGTAGTCGTCCAAACTCGCCCGTTTCACCGAACGGGATGAGAACTCGACGCACGGACGCTACCACGCGGCTAGGGGTGACGAGTAGGCCAATATAGATATTTTTAATTTTACTTTAGGTGTTAAAATTTGTTATATGCAAAAATGACTTAGCCAGTTAAAATTTTGCAGTAAGACCCAAACAAGCAAGATAAATGAAATGAGCAATGTTAAACACTCAACCAGTAACAAAAATAGTAGTATTGGGCTCGGGTGTTACATGTACCCTGGAACCAATGAGTTGATTGAAAGAGCAGATGTGCTCAGTTCAAGATGATTTGAGGACTTATGGCCAGTTTGGGCTAAGTCCAATTATATTTGAAATATTGGCCCTTTGGGCCATTAGACATTTGCCTGGGTTCAGCCCTTCATCATTCAGCAGTGCTAAACAGAGCTTTGGGGGCTCTGACAATATTTTGTCTTTGATTTCCTCAATTTTGAGATTCATTTGGAGGAGGGACTTTTGCCTCTGGAAAATTAGCCAATTTGGCTAAAAGTAGTGTTAAACACTAGAGAACAACAGTGTTAAACACTGGAGGTAGAACTCTCAAATTAGTGTTAAACACTAAAAGACAATCAGTGTTAAACACTGGAAATATAATCTTCAATTTAGTGTTAAACACTAGAAATAATCAGTGTTAAACACAGGAAATATAATCCCCAAATTAGTGTTAAACACTAAAGAAAGAGGGGTCACGTGTGGACACGTGAGAGCGCCCAAAAGTGGGACCAGATCCCTTTTTTCGTTCTGCAATTAAGTGTTAAACACTTTTTCATCTTTGAGCATCACGTATTGACACGTGATGGAGATCTATGCACTGCTCATTAAAGTACTTTCTAAGGGGTCATGTGGGGACATGTGAGAGCGCCCAAAGCTCATATTTCCTTTGCTTTTTCTTTCTGTGTTTTGTAGGTCACGTGGGAGCACGTGAGGCATTGCCTCAAAGCTTTCCTCCTTCTTATTTCTGGGGATCTCTTCAGGGGTCACGTGGGGGCACGTGACCGTAATTCTTTTGCATGCATGAAGATCTCTTTATCTTTAAGAATTAAATTCTCTGTAGGGTTAAACCCTAATTTTGTTTTGGAGGAATTAAATTCCTATATATGTAAAAGAATTAAATTCTTATATAGGGTTAAACCCTAGTTCTGTCCATCTTGAAGGAATTAAATTCCTATATTTTCAGGAGAATTAAATTCTCATATAGGGTTGAACTCTAGTTTTTATCTTGGAGGAATTAAATTCCTGTATTTTCAGGAGAATTAAATTCTCATATAGGGCTGAACCCTAGTTTTGTTTTGGGAGAATTAAATTCTCTAAACTCAATTCCCCCTCTAAGTTTCGGATCTGCATGGCAGGATCTCAACCCGATGAGAATTAAATTCTCAACTTATGGGGAGATGTGCTCTTTGCAGATCTTCAACCAGAGGAAGAACTAAGTTCTTTTGTGCAGAAGAGTTAAACTCTTAGATTTTGAGAATTAAATTCTCTGTATGAAGTTTTGATTCGCTTTCTTTTCTCACCTAGGGTTTTCTTTCTTGAGAATTAAATTCTCCTTTCTTTTCTCCCTGCTATTTTCAAGATGCCCAAAATTCTCTCTCCAAAAAACTCCCTCTCTTCTCTTCTTGGCTCCTATTTATAGGAGAAGGAAAAGAATCAATTTGTTTAATAAATGTTTCATTGAAAGATTTGATTTGTTTCCATATTTAATATGAGCCTTTAGATCATTCAGTGAATTTTATTCACCGTTGGATTTTAAATCGAAAAGATATTCTGTTTGTTATTTCTGGTGAGATTTATGGAAATCTTTCCTTGTTCAAGATTTTTCCATAAATTGGTGATTTTTAATCACTCTTGGATCTTTAATCCAACGGTCCCCATAATCCTTTTCCATTTGGAAAGATTTTAGAGAAATTTAGAATTTTAATTTTATTAAACTGTAAGGCTTTCGAAGCCAGTCACGTGCTGACACGTGGCCCTTGGTCACGTGTGAGCACATGACCCCCAATTGAGTCATTTTCTCAGCGTTTATTTACGCTTCAGTTTTAACCATCACGTGTCAACACGTGACCATTCCTTCAGCCATTTGTTATTTTATTTTTGTTTTAATTGTCACTTGTCAACATGTGACCATTGGTCACGTGTGAGCACGTGACCCCCAATTGGGTCCTTCTTCAGCCGTTGTTTTTATTTCTGTTTTAACTATCACGTGTCAACACGTGACCATTGATCACGTGTGAGCACGTGATATCTCATTGAGGTAATTCCTGATTTTTAATCAGGGAACAGTGCATAGCATATTTGCTCATAACTTTTGATCCCGAATGAATTATGAAGCCCATAATATATCAAATCGAAGGGTTTTTCGAGATGCTTTCGATACCATCAGAATTTAACAGTTTCTCCTTCGAGAGTTTATCAAAATAAATGCCGGAAGATACTGGTTCGCATTTCCTTAAGCGTATCGCTGCCATTTGATACCTTGGACTCTTTTGCACAGAAATTTTTGGCAGGAACAAGGTATACTCACACAAGCTCTCTGGAACCGAGAAAACTCATGGTGGACGCACTGAAATATCATATCAAGAGAAACAGGGTTTTTAAAACAGTGCGTATTTTTTTAAAATAATACCACGGTTCTCAAATCCAGAAATCCCATAAATCCAAACTCAATGCGTAAATCCATACAATGTGTCGTATGACACTAAGAGTAAAAAGGGAAAACCGCTCTTTTAAAAGAATCCAGTTTTGAAAATATTTCATGCGGTCCCTATTTTCTTGAAATCAAGTCAATATCATCCATGTATGTAACATATATATGTATGTAGGTATGAATGTGCAATTGGATATATACGCGAATATGAGTGTAGCACTACTATGACAATACGGTGTGCATGTGCGCAAGTATGAAGATATCAATATATGTGTGCACTGGTATGAATATACAGTGTGCATGTGCGCAAGTATGATGATATCAATATAAGTGTGCACTGGTATGAATATACAGTGTGCATGTGTGCATGTGCGCAAATATGAAGATATCAATATGTGTATGCACTGGTGTGAATATACAGTGTGCATGTGCGCAAGTATGATGATATCAATATATGTGTGCACTAGTATGAATATACAGTGTGCATGTGCGCAAGTATGATGATATCAATATATGTGTGCACTGGTATGAATATACATAAACATCTACGACTAGACATCCTATCACGCCCTGACGCTTAACGCCATACGAGCGATTTCCCCGTAGATATTAAATCTACTCACCTGGTCGCGTGCTAAACGTAGCCGACCACTTGCTTCCCTTTCCTTGCGACGTCCGACGTACCCGCCTGCAAACCAAGAATTCACATAGAGAATCCACATAAGCAAATATCTCGCAAAAACGCGATATTAAAACCAAACGAAAAACTCGCATCACAAACTAAATGCGTGCGTGTAAACGTAACGTGTGTGCATACGCCAAAACCCAACGTGACACGCTGTGGCATACAGCGACACGCTGTGGTACACAGCAAACCAACTCAACGCATCGTACGTGTCGCGCAAGTCCCGCTACGCTACAAATAGGTAAACGGTCCCAGAATTAATCTGAAGCAAAGAAAAGAAAATCAAAGAAGGCCAAACCCTTCACAATACCTACAGACAACTACCTGCCAAAATCCAACACATTTCCTCAAAATTTGGCCGGCGGCTATGGGTGTCATACCGGCACAAAACCGGTGGGAGGGGTCCAGGTCTCTACACTAAGATCCTAACACAATTCATAGCTTAGTGTATATGTTTGCTTACTAAAATTATTACCATAGATACAGCAGATTTTACGTATCCTAAAGTTTAATTTAAAACGCTTCAAAACACTAAATTTGCAACAATAGGGTATTTTGTGGAACTAGGTGAGTTAACAGGAATCTAGTGATACCAACAGCACAATTTGAGCTAATCTAGCTATAAACACCCTGAATCACCCTATTTTCCAACCAAACCATAAGCTAAGCAATAAAACTCAATACAAACACTAAACTTAGCTAAACAAACCCAGATTTCAACTTGCAAATAAATAGAGAAAATAAATAACACTAAACCCAGACAATTACCCACAGACACCCCCCTACACAAAGCACCAACACCCAGAGCAACAGGGGGCCGGCGACGCCGGAATTAGTGGGAATGTCGCCGGATTTTTGGGAAAGGGGTGGTCTCGTATTTCAACACACCAGCCTATACTGCCTGCACACTATTCTGAAGTTGTTTGCTAAGCTAGAAAATACTCACAATTGTAGCAGACCTCAAAGTCCTATAATTTGCATCAAAACCACATTTAAATTTTCAAGTTTGCGACTTTAAGGCGATCTAGCTAAATCTAGTGGCACTATTTGGTTAAAACAGCAGTATGAACACCTAATTAGGTTTAATAAGCTATAAAAACCCTACCTTAACTTAAGTCTTACATCAAACACAATCTAGCACTAATAACCACATAAAACACTAATCGAAGCTAAAACAATACATAAGCTTAGCAAAAAGGAGTTGGGTTTAAGAAATATACCCCCACTAGATCCTAGGAAGCAGGAGAAGGAGGATAAGAAGAAGAGGAGTTTGCTGTTGCTGTTGCAGGGAGCTGCTGTTGCTTGCTACTGCTGGTGCTGCTGCTGCATTGCTATTGTTGCTGTTGTTTTTTGTTGCTGTTGTTTTGTTGTTGTTGCTAACTGCTGCTATTGCTGCTGCTGAGGCTTCTGCTGCTGCTGATGTTGCTGGAGTTGTGAGGGTGTGTGTGTGAGTGAGAGTGAGAGAAGTGAGAATGAGAAAGAGAAAAGAAATGAGAGCACACTAGTCAAACCCCCCTCTCTTTATTAAATGAAGACATGGCAAGGCCATCATGCCCATTCTCTCTCTCTCTCTTTCTTCCTCCAAGTCAACCAAATTCAAATCATTTTCTTTTTCTTTTTTAGAAAAAAATATATCCTTAATTAAAATCAATTTAGCTTAATAAGAAAGGGTTAGTCCACCATGGTTGTTAAACATGGTTTAATCCAAACTTAACCCTAGTTTACATGCACATATGTGTGCAAGCCTAAATAAAATCTAATAAAATATCCATTAATTTTGATAAAATATTTAAAAATCAATTTGGTAAACTTTTTACTAAAAACCACACATTAAAGTGTAATTAGCCACAATCACATTCTAAGGTGTTACAACTTCGTGTCATCTTATGGAATGCTTAGTAAAAAGAATAATAGTGTTTAATTATCTTTTATTACTTCTAAGAAAAACCATGAGATTTGGGATATTTATCATTTTGGAAAAAAATATAATGTTTTACGGAAAAACATCCTTTCACTAAAAGGTTGTGGTGTTTATTTGAAAATCTTTTGCAAAAGATTTTTATAAGGACAAGTTGCAAGAGGTTTTTATTTGAAAAACTAGATTGCTCCTAACTGTTCCAAAGGGCAAGTTGTGAGATCCTCAAATCGTCTCTTCACCGCCAATTGTGGCCAGGTAAGCACAAGTAAGGAAAGGAGGGATCCGCTCACGAATCACCGTGAGACGGACCTTTTAAAATTACCTTTCCCACTTGTCTAGCGTAGGCACCATAAAGTCTGGTTTAGATAAACGACCGATGCCTACAACCTTTCCTTTGTCCTACATTGGTGTTATTTGAAAATTTCCTTTTAATAAGATACTAGATATTCCTTTTGAAAAGATATCGTTATACGGATTATGGTCCTTATTGAAAATGGCTCTTCAATAAAGGTCGAGGTATTTAAATGAAATTAATAATTTTATGAAATTATAGTGTTTTAGGTTCGGGGTAACGTTTTAGAAAATACGTTCGTTTTGGGAAAACCATAAGCCGTTATTTAAATTTAGTATTTTCCTCTTTAAAAAAAGTTGAAGGGGTTTAACAACATTATAGTAGTTGATGAAAAAGTTTAAGTAAAATATATGTATGTCGTATCTAAAACATTTATTTCACATATCTTATCTCTTATGGATATTTTAAACAAATATAATATTTTAATTAAACGAGGGTATTTTATGGAAGTAACCTATTTCGAAATCATTTTGATAGTATGGGTAAGTGTGGGTATATCAGAGGTGAATTGACAATTCATGGGTTATGACATTAAGCATATCAGATTCCAGGTAGTATGAGAGTGCAATATATTTTTGCGTACGGAGGAAATTAAACACCGTTTTAAAACATGGGTTAACATTATCATCATTAAGGGTACAAGGAATAGGCATGCACGAATATTATAACATCATTTTAAATAGGGGGTTGATGATTAGAAGTTGGAACTAGGTTATTGAGAAAAGAAGAAGGCGACATAATGAGAGAAGAGAGGCGGATCCTACCTTTTGTTTGAGTCGGATGCCGATGGGTTGAAAGCGTAGGCTTGTACAAAATCCTCAATAGCTCCGCACTCAGATTTTTCCTTGGTGTTTGGGTGGAACCGTAGCGTCGGCGTCGTCGATACGAAGGAGTGGATATTTTTTTCAGAATTTTTGGAGTTTTGAGGTGTGAGAAATCAATGTTTGAAGTGTCTATTTATAGGGCTTTTTCACCAACCAGAAAATCCAAAAAATCTGTTAAAATATACGAAAATCCGTGCCGGCCAATGATTGCCCATGATTCCTCATGATTAGCCGCCGCCGCCTCTGCTTCGTGGCCGTTGGATCTGCATCCAACGGCTCACGAGCCGCCGCCTCTGCGCCACGTGTCACGCGTGCGTGGTCCCCACCACGTGGGCGCGTCGGTGAGTTCTGGGCCGTTGGATCTTATGATCCAACGGTCCAGGATCAAGGGGAATTTAATTTTTATTTTTTATTTTTAATAAAAGAATAATAAACTGTTTATTATTTAAAAATTGAATTTGCTTTTAAAAAAATTGTTAAAAATAGTTAAAAATACGGGAAAATTATGGAAAAATTTCAGAAAATATATTTTATTGTTATCTTTAGTATAAAAATAATTTTAGGCTAAAACTAAGTAATATAACTATTCCTATGGTTTTAGTTAGTTATTAAAGTCTAGTTTATCCTTTAAAACCTTTTTAATTACGAATTAGTTATTTTAATTAATAATAAAAATATGCAGATTATTTTAAGACATTATAAAACATTTTAAGCCTATAAAAACGATAAATAGATTTTTGAAAATTCCTTTAATCATTTTCAATGCTAAAAAAATTATTAACATTACTTTAAAATTATTCTTCTATCAACGAAACACGTAAAATAATTATTTGATAGTAGAAATTTAAATAAAATATATTTTATTAGGTATTAGAAATCACGGTCGTTACAGTAATACCCAGTACCTGATATACTATTTATTTAAATAAACTTACATATTCTAATTTATTTATTTATATTTTAACCATTCATCCTATTGTTTTCTAAGACCCATACCGTATATTCCTTCATGTTAATAATTTGTTTTAATTAAATTCTATTAAAGGTCATCAATTGTTGTTAATTAAAATTATTCGATATTAATTGTCTGTAGCCAATTCTAATTAGTATTAAATTTTTAGATATGGGTTTTAGTAGGTATTAATTGATTTTGTATGAAGTTTTAAACCTGTGAGCCCATTTAAAAAATCCAATTCTTAAATCCTATTAACTACCATTAAACCCTCATGTTCTAAATTCCAAAACCATACCCTCCACACTCTCTCACCTCCCACATAATTTCTCATTTATTTCCCATTATATTCACTCATAACTCTCTCTCTCAATCAACAACTCTCTCTCATTTTTACTATATATATATATATATTTATTTATTTATTTATTTCACCCCTACCCCCACTCACTCATATTCACTCTCTCTCTCCTCTCGATCGATCAATCTCTCTTCCTATATTTTTCTCGTCCCCGTCTCCGTGAGAAAACCCATGTTCAAACCCATGCCTACCCTCACCTCGCTATCACCGCCTCCCCCCTCGCCTGCATTCCCATCACCCCGACGTCATCCCCTCGACCACCTCACCTCCTTCTCTTCTCCCCGGGCTGGCACCCACAACCCCCGTGAAGATCCCCTCGTCGCAACCCTCCCCATGCCGGAGCCCTGACCTCATCGTCGTCTCCACATCGCCGTCATCATCACCTCACCCTCGCAACCACCACCTCAACTTCCCTTCTTCCTCCTCCAACCCCGAGCTTTCCCTGCACACCCGAAAACCCATTCCCGAGCTCACAACCCACTGCGACCCATCGCCGGCTCACCTCAATGCCGCTTGAGCCATCGCTGCCGGCCACCTACTTCTTCCCTCAAGCCACACCCGAGCTCCCTATAGCCCTTGCACCCGAGCTCCGGCCACCTCAAGCACCAGCTTCCCCTACCTCCTCCGAGCATCTCGCAGGCCACCCATCGCCACCAACACCCTCTATAACTCATCAAAACCGAGCCTACCATCTTGTCACCGCCGACGAAGCCGCCGAGATCCCCCACATTACCTCGATCAACGAGCCCCTCCAGCCGAGCACCACGACCCGAGCTCTTCTGCGCCGCGATCACCACCCAACCATAACTCCTAGCCATCACCTGAGCCCTCTGCGTTATCGTCCATCGCCTGAACTTGTTGTCGCCATCTGCAGCAGCCCCATTTCCATCAACCGAGATCCACCATCGCCAACCCAAGCTACTAGCCGAGTCCAAGCCCCGAAGCCGCACCGAGCTCGAGCGGAGGCCAAACTTTTCGCGTTGCCGTGTCGTGCCTAGTCCATGCATGCAACGTGCCGTGCCGTTCATCACCGTTCGCTACTGTCATGTCGCTGATCGTCGTCGTCAGGAAAGTTTCACAACTTGCTTATCATGCTACGATTAGTATTGTGATTAGTTACGGATATAATTAAATCGTGAATTCAAACTCAATAGCAAAAATTTGTGCTAATGGTGCTGATGAAGCCCAACTAGGACTTATGACCAGGCTGATATTACATGAAAATTTTAGAGATAACAACTAGTTTCGAGTAGATAAGGAAAACGTGTGTTTTTGCTTGATACCAAATGTTTACCTTAAGTGCTCGATGCAAACCCTAGGCTAAAAACCCGCTTAAAATGACGGAACGTAGGTGTAACGGATTTCTTTAGTGATAATGAATACTGTGTGAAGAGTTGGATTGAAAATACGGACTTTAACCCCGGGAAATATCATCCCCATTTAAATCCATCAAATCTGAAACCTTCCATTCCTGAAATTTGTGAAAATCATAATAAATTAGTTATACACCGGAATATTGTTTTCAAGGGCTCGTATCGAAGCTGACTCAACAACCTAGAACCCCACATAATTTATAATCTGTTTCTAATTCAAAACAGGGACGGAAACTGTTCGGGAGTGTGGCTGTGGACTGCAATCTAAAGCAGCACTGCTTGCCAACATTTGATTGGAAATGATTTTACATCTCTGTGTGAAAATGGTATTATGCGTAACCCTATATTGTAGCGAATATAAATCTATTATTTAACTATTGAAAGTGGTTTTATTCATTTTTATCACTGTTTGCTATTTTAATCACATTTTAAACTATCAGTACATATTACTGTCCCAAGCTGGGACAGAACGTATATCCCGATATTACATAATGTATAACTCCCAGCACACTATGAATATTATCGATCCGTCTAGTGTGTTGAAAACCTGACTGATAAACCTAAATATTATCTAACAGTAGTATCGCCTAATTATGCTCCCAACTGGGAGAAAAACGTGTTACAAAATGGACTTCTAGTTCAGAAATTGGATTTCCAGCAGTAAACACTTAAAATGAAATGACCATAACTAGCAAACCTAAAATCCGATTGACGCGAAACCAATTTTTATGGACGTATAGTTAAACATATTGCTTATCCCTTTTATATTGTTTTGCTTAATTCTGCACGTATGACTTATAGTAAATTTTGCGAGTGGTATGACACTGGTTGCTATATTTTATTCGTATTATAATTAATTGCATTCTCATCATATCATGTAGCGTTTATATCCACATTTGAATAGTGGTCATAAACATTGATAATCTAGTGACCGTGTTACATTACCCAGTGATAAATATTAGTGATTGGATTGTGGCAAGTACATTAGTGTTAAAGCGTGAATGAATAAGCGAAATGACATGTACTTGTACACAATCAGCGGAACCAGTTGAATTATTGCATTGTCGACGCCTATGGGACATATATAGGTGTAATTATAACTGGAATGGGACAGTTATGGAAGCACTTATATTAGTGTCATAGGTAAGACATCGAGTACTGTCCATTTATCTTGGATACCAGTCGAGACATGCTTGATGGAGACCCTGTCTCCAGTTCTCGTGTAGACTTGTCATGGAGCGACTAGTATTTGGGTTCATAGTCGGTGTTTGATGTAGACCGCGGGTGTAGGGTAGTTTGAGTGTGAGTTCGATCAATGGAATCTCGGGAGTCCCACTGCCGGCATATACAGCGATTTCGGGAGTCGTATGGATGATATTACTGATTATTAGCGAGCATGATTCAGGCCCGTGTTTCCTTGCCCCTGGGGCCTATCCTTGGGTTGGGGATACTCTTACGGTGGTTGACGCTCACACTTGAACTGACGATAGGTTTAGTGACCTGGATATTGAGACTTAGAGACTGATAGGTTTAGTGACATGAACATTGCATTGGCTACTAATCTGATACACTTGCTTTATCGTTACCTGTACCGATTACTTCATACTCATGTCATCACTCCATGTTTACTGTTTCATGTTCATCATTGTTGCACTTGTTTACATATGTATTTATATATATTGATATTGTGTCGCTCTGACGACCTGGGTATGCATGCTCAGAGTGAGAAGTGGACTTAGCTCGGATCAGGATCTGTCGTACCTCGAGAATATTGCGGACATCTAGATCAGTCACGCCAGCGCTGTCTTTTCCTTGATTTCTATCTGGTTAGTTTTGTATCTATTTTGGTAGTATTTAGTGACTGCATTTCTCATTACCTGTGCATCGATTACTGATTACCACATAATGTTAGAAGCCGAAGTGTGACCACGGCAGGATATTTCCTTGACCGTAGGAGCATGGGTGGCCTTGTCACCCCTCGTATTCCATATTTTGGGAAGCGGGGCGTGACAGATATGCTTACCTGTATACTGATATAATTCCTGATATAATTACAAGTATTGAAATCAATATGAAGTCATGTTTTAACTCATTGAATTCCATAAATAAGCTGATACAATGGGGGATAGAGAAAGGACTTGGTAGACTCGATTAATAGCTTTGGAAAGCTTATTTCTGGTATCTACAGTTAGGGCCCAACCTAGGGGGCTTGGGTAGTTGCTGGACTACCGACATGTTACATGTTATCATTACAGCTCGTTATATGTTAGGGCCAGCCATAGTGGTCCGGGTAACTTGCTACCGACAAGTACGATTTTCTACTCAATGGAAATATTTTTAAAGCTTTTTTAGCCGTAATACACAAGTTCACAAGTAGTGCCTAGCGGTACGTTCTGGGTTCAGCACTAGGAAACATGAGGCCGTGGTCCCGGATATGCACATGATGCTTTCCATTATTATTCGCTGGCTATCAGGAGCTTTCACAAATATAAGAATAAGCTGTTTAAGAACTTGACATGAGCTACTATGTATACTCGGGTGCTGGAATGGGGATAGTACCGGGGTATATGTGAGGCAGTTCATGATCATAAACTAAACAATAACAACCTAAATATCAAATTAAATGATGAACTATTTAAGCTTAACATGAGCGACTACTTATATTCAGGTGCTGGAATGGGACAGTATTGGGGTATATGCGAGTCCGTTCATGTTCACATTATATTAAATACTAAAAATCCATATTATTAATTGATACTCATTAATTAAAATTTATGCAACACTCATATTATCATTTAATACCTAATAGTACTTTGCCAGTGTGAATTTCTGTTAATGACTTGATAAGAGTTTATTACTGTACAATGATAATTGTTACCGACATGATTCTACTGTTGACTTGACTAATGGTTTATTAGAAAATGGAAAGTAAGAATACTCGTACTCTTGGATAATATCCATGCTACGCCTATTGTTATCATGATTACTGTACATTGATTACTGGAATACCGATTACTGGTTAATAACGTGACATTTTTACTAGAATATTGATACAATTATTGAAAGTCATATACATAGATTTACATGACATGACTACTATATTTACTATTCCATGACATGACAAGTTTTCAAGAACATGACAAGTTACCTAAACATGGTATGATTACCGGATACCGTTTATCATATTTATTGGACACCGTTTATTATGTTTACTGGACATTGATTATACTTGACATGAGCGTGCCTGCTAGTCATGGGATACCCCAAGATATGAGTAGCTTACCGCCCATTTCCACAACACTTTCCTAACCATGTCCCGGCTCATCCTGACGTCCATTTTACCTATCTCTGATAACTTGATTATTATATTATTCCGATATTCTCGTATATTGACTTATAGTCTAATATTTCACATATTACATTTTAATCCATATCCATATGCATTTTATTTACACATTATATCCTGGTAGACACACATGTGCATGATTTTCTTCATTTTACTGCTTGTTAGGTCGCTTTCCGACGACTTTGGGCTTGCATGTCTAGATATCGGAGATCAGACGACTGACGTTCAGAAGTATGGATTATGTTTTTCATCAGAGTTAATCAAAGATAGTTTACCAGGTATCTATCTGTTCTCTTTCAATTTTGGTATCTTGTACCTTCCATATTTATCAATTCCATCTTATTATTTCTTAGAATGCGATATTTGATGTTCGGATCTATACAGCTATTCACTTATGCTAATTGATTATTTTGATTAGTTTTTGAGCTGCTCAAGTTGATATCGGTGGTATAGCATATATGACAGGAGTATATTCTCCTTCTGAATATACGTGTTCGACTCTAGTCGTATACTCTATCCCGTATTTTGTTGTGGGTTCACTATTTCCTGTATTCTGGTATAGGGGCATGACATTTATAATAATTTTTCGAAAGAAACGCATTTCGCTAATACCCTCAAGTTGAAAATACAATATTTAAACGTCTTTTCTTTGCAAATAAGCCTCTATAACTCTCTTTAGGGGACTCGTTTATTAATAGTGTGGATTATCTCACATTTTGAGAATAGTAGAGTGAGATGCAGAACTCCTCACAGAGAATTCGGTTTCGAAAGGAATAAAATACAGTTTTAAAGAAAATACGAAATATTAAAACAAAATTGAACAAATTGAAAATAACTTAAATCGTATATTCATAATTTCAAAGAAAAATAAATTTGTGAAAATTAGACAAATACTCTAAAATGAAAAGGTTAAGGTTTTTAAGAAAATACCCTCAAATTTCCAAAAGATAGATTTTTTATTAAATTACCATAAACTTTAAAAACTATTTTTTATCACTAAAATACCAATCAATTTAAAATATATTTTTATTAAAATCTCGACTTTCTAAATTAACATATTTTTACTAAAAACCCCCTCAAGGTTATTTTGAAAATAAAACATTTTACATAAAACCCCCCTCGAGTTTTCAAATAAAATATTTATACAAGTTCACCAAAATATCTAAAATACATTTCTAAGGTATTTAAATAAATAGGTTTAAGCGGTATCATTTATCTTGAGCCTCGGGGAGCCATAGAAAATGAGTACTGGCCTATCTAATTTAGATATAGTAAACTAAAGGAATTATCGTTGACAATCGTCATTGAAAATGTCACAAATGGTGCCCACCATATGCAGTGGTTGCCATATCAAATCATATTAAACTCAAACACAAACCTAAACTCGAATTTGAAGTTGAACTTGACTTAAATCTAAACCTTAACTTGAAACTCAAATTTGATTTGAACTTGAGCTATCTACTTGAAACTTGACATGAATATATGAACTCAACAAGTATACCTAAAACCAACTTAACTCGAACCATGAATACAAATGACTTGACTTGACTTGACATGACTACACTACATATACTCAATCTTGATATTACATAGCCTTTTGTATTCATTGACTCGATCAAGTCTTGTAACCTTAATCATAGATTTAATATACACGGGGTGTTGGGGTAATTTAAGTGTAAATCCAACAAAATCTCAGAAGTCCTCATAGATCATGAATCCATATCTACTAACACAAGCAATCTATCATGAGGGTCCGTGTTTCCTTACTCCTGGATTATAACCTGTTGAGTTTGGAATATTTCAACACTAGATTAAAGTCCCGTTACTAACGCTTGATTCGGACCTGTGGTTTCTTGTCCCTGGATTACAACCTGTTGGGTTTGAGAACACTCTTAAAATTCGTTGACATTCACAATTGAGCTGACGTTAAGTTAGATTACCTTTACAGATATCTCTTAGGACATTTAAATTCACTTCATGTTCATTATAGCTGCACTACACAGCCATACTACATTTGGTTGCTATGCTAACGTTATATTACCATGCTTATATAGTTTCATTTATATTGTCGTGTTATATTAGAACTGTCATGCTATATTAATTGTTATTCTTAATCACCATATCATTTTGTCTATCGTTATATTTTGTCATTATACTTTTATACTTCCCACATTTCCTTAGGGATTTACCGAGCGTAAATTCGCTGACAGACATCCACCGATCTCTTTCTTTCTTTTAAACGTTCGTCAAATAATTTAGAGACTGAGAAGATAGAAGCGACTGCAGGGGATTACGACCTGCTAGCTTCACAGGCCGATCTCTAGTTTTCTTTCCAGCTCTAGATTTAGTATGCCACATATTTAGACAATTCATGTTATTGTATTTTGTTTTTAGTTATCATGTATCCCAACTATGTGAGATTTATGAATGTAAATAAAATTGTTGAAGTTTCAATTCACTTGTTTAACTTTTTTGTATATTATATTGTTTATTTTACGCTTAGCGTATTTATTCCGGAAAAAATATTCTCGAAATAAATACGTCGTGGGTCTTGTCACGTTTCCGCTCCCATATTTTGGGAAGTGAGGTGTGACAAGAACTTTGTAGAAATTAGTTTGAATTCCAAATTCAATCTACATTATACTTAAATTTAAGATAAAAAAGAAATTTCTAAAAGTTATTTTAACCTTATTATTTTTCAAATTCTATTTTCATTTACTTATAACTACTTTTTTTACTTAGATATGGTAAATAATATATTATAACATCTTCTATAATAATCTTGATCCAAATTACTAAAATGACTATTTTATTCACTTATTAACATTTAAAATGATTTTACACCAAAAGCCCCTATTTTGTATTTATCCATGGGCTCAAGAATTTTTTTGTACTCTGAATAGAATAAAGCTACAAACGTGCACATACAAAATGCTGGTGTGTGTGTCGAAAAAATACATTCACGGTTTTTTTCAACGATCGACACCCATCATCTTCATCTTTATCATCAAAAATGTGGATACACCAAATTTCATTTAATTCCAACGCTTTTTCACCATTAATTTAATGGGTGCAAAGTTAACGATTTACCGGAAATAGAATTTTTTGTATTGCTAATTCAACAGTGAAAAGGCAGTAAAATCACATGAAAATTGGTGTATCCACATCTTAGAAGATAAAGATGAAAATTATGGGTGCCGGTCGTCGGAAAAATTCGTAGAGAGTATATTTTTCGATATTATAGGAGAAAATTTGCTCATATGCCCTATTTCCTTTATTATTCTCATATATATCTCTATATCTCTGTCTCTGTATAATGCAAATATCCTAGGTTTTAGATATGGTAAATAATATATTATAACATCTTCTGTCTCTGTGAATGCTTAGCTTATATTCTAGAAGTCTTTTTGTGTCCTAGTGCTCATTTAAGGACTGTCTTGGCCTTGAAAGAAAAGTTTGAGTTGAGATTCATGAAGCAGACAACATCAACTACATCAATATTGCTATGGAGCCTGAAAACATGTTCAGAATAACTATGAATAAAAGCATGCAACTTTATAATGTATCACTGAGCATGTGCGGATATTGGCTTCATCTCTGTTTTTTTGTGCAGTTTGAGTTGCCATTGATTTGAATATGAAATCAGTATGGAAAAATCCATATAATCCGGTATTCTGTTGTGATTTTAGCGGTGATAATAGTATGTGCAGCGCACACTAGGTTACTAGACGAGCACCTAAGAAAACCAAGCCACACCCGCAGCATAGGTAAAAAGGAGCGCCAGATGAATCATATGAGCATTCTATCAAACACATGATGAACTCTTTTCAAACATTTAATGAGCTCCTTGCATTTTCTCAAACGCTTGATTGAAAAAACAGCACCAAAAGAATTATATGAGCGTTCTCTCAGACACCGGCTGAACTCTTCCCAAACATTTAGTCAGCCCCTTGCATTTCATCACCAACCAAAGAAAAACAAATCACTTTAAGCGTTCTTTCATACACTTGCTGAACTCTACAAATTTCATCAACTATTAAACAAAGAACAAATACTTCTCATTCTTTCAAACATTTGGTGTCACCTCCCGCTTCCCAAAATACGGGGTACGAGGGATGATTAGGCCAGCCATACTCCTATGATCAGGGAATACTTCCGCCGTAGTCACACTTCGGCTTATAGCATTACATGGTAGTTAATAAACAGTGCTTGAGTAAAGGAGAAATCATAGTTCACGACTTTATTATATTGTAATTTAAAAGAATTCGAGGTACGTTAATTTCACAAAATAAACAACTAACCAATAACAAATGCTGAAATCAAAGAAAGTAACGCTGGTGGTGCAGTCTAGATCTCCGCAATCTCGAAAGGTATGTCCTGCTCGTGGGCTGGATCCACTTCGTCCTCTGAGCATGCACACTTAGGTCGTCAGGGCGACACACATAGCAATAAATATGTATAATAGGCATGCAGTAGTATTAAACATGGGGAGTACAATGGATTGCAGTACACATATATAATCACGTCAACTGAAAATGAATGGTGCACTATGAGTAAGATGTCGGTGAACTAAGCAAATGTATATATCATTAAGTCCATGAAATCAATTGGTGGAGAGGATACTCGTGTTTAACAAGGGTCTCGTGCATGTCCGAGACTACGGTCCACCGTGCCCGGGACATAACCCTGTCAGCCGTGCCGCTAGGCCCACGACCTAAAATATGTATATGTATATAAGTATCACTGATAGCGAATGATCATCCTCTAATCACTGTACCTCGCTAAATACAAGTTCAATTCCATCTTGATTTCCTCATTTCCCCAGGTTATGGTCTGTATTCACGAATTAGATAAGTTGTGGATAATAAGTATCACTGTCGTTTTCAAATACTTTTTCCACTTATCAATATCACTGTAGTATTTGCCACAACTCAATCACTAATCATTAATATACCGACAATGCAAATGATTCACTATGCGGAAGGTATAACTCAAACATGAGAAAATATGTAGAAACGCACTGAATAGGTATTCGTTACACTACAACGTCTAATGCCTTATAACTTGCAAAATTCATGGTAAATCATACGCTTAGAATTGGCCAAAACAATATAAAGGGCGTATGAAGCACACTGTATTATCTAAGCAATGAAATTTATTTCAGGTCAATCGGAGTTCAGGTTAGAGAATTATCATCGTTTGAAAGCAGCGATCGATTTCTGAGATTCCAGTTCCAGAACTGGAAGCCCAACTTCGCGCGCAGTTTATCAGTAATTGTGCGCAGATTCAGCTTTTGTCCTAGTTGAATAAAATTTAGTTCTGCCAATTGAGTTTCCAACGCACCAAATGAATTATCAATCGCACCTCTGCCTCAGAAGTTATGTCAAGATTAAAGTGACAATGTACCGAACCCCTTCTGCAGAAACTGCAGAACGCTGTGACATTCCAAAATATAAATTAAATGCCAAACGGCCGTAAAAATGCACGGGACCGATTTCAGGTGTTAACTAATTAAGTTATCTACACTACCATATGAGGCTCCACGCATTTTCATTTTCAAACAAGTGTGTACAGGTACTCAGAATTCGGGTTCCCCCATAGATAGTTTCCCCGGACTGCAGTCCAGAATTTCGTCCCCCCATCATTTTCAGGGTTGTGGGATTTCATTATTCCAAAACTAAATACACATGGTTACAGGCCATCTTGTTAGATGGGATTTCATTATTCCAAAACTAAATACACATGGTTATAGGCCATCTCTTTAGGTTCGATACGAGCCCTGGATCATCATGATTGGAATTATAATCAAATAACTACAAATTTTACAACGTGGGATGTACGTCGATTTTCAGATTTTGCCGTAACCATTCGGAATTTCATTTTACGTTCGGTGCCTTATCAATTTGATGCCGATATCTTAAATGTCATTCGTTAACCTCAATCGGAACTTTTAATAATGAAACTTGGGGATTTTAATGGAATAAACGCATCACGCACTCGGTACGTGTACGGGGATGTTATCTATTCATTCAGCCAAGCATCGTATCACACCCAATTAAACCGTTAAACAACAGTTTCTAACTACACCATTACATAGAATGAATTTAACAAGTGAAAGGGGCTTCACTTGCCTGAGACGATCGTGTTGACGACAAAGGCTGGCGCGACACGGACACGATCACGGCACGAACATGACGACAGTGAGCTCGGCAGTGCGTATGGCGTTGAAGAAGCGAGCTCGGCAGTGCTGGCCTGGGATTGGTGGGTAGGGGAAAGTGAGCAGGTCGCGGGAGAGCTCGGGGCTGCAAGCGATGAGCTCAGGCGCTGCAGGCGATGAGAGCTGGTGAGTCGTGGATGCCCGGGCTGCTGGGAATCGATGCAGTGGCTCTGGCTCTGGCTCTGGCTCTGGCGAGGTTGGCTGAGGCGACGGTCGGAGCTCGGGCGAGGTACAGGGACGAGGGAGTTGGATTCGTCGGCGAGATGCGGGGTCGGCGCTGATGGTGGTGGGTGCTCGGGTTCGGTGGGTCTTGGAGATGAGGCGAGGGCGTTGGCGGCTGAGGTGCTAGGAGAGAGAAGAGGGAGTGTTGGGGGGCTCGGCGGCGGCGGTGGTCGGAGCTGGGAGGAGTGCGGCGACGTGAGGTGGGGTTCACTTTGGAGGAGAACGAGGACGAGAGAGAGAGAGAAACAGAGAGGGAGAGAAGCAGAGAGGGAGAGATGAGTGAAGAGAACGGAGAGTGAGGAGGAGACGTTGGAGAGAAGAGGGGCCGTGGCTGTTGGAGATGGCCGGTTCTCATGCGAGCGCGAGGAGCGGGGAGTCGTGGGGAGAACCGTTGGGTCTTGGAGCTGTTGGGGATGAGCTGGTCGCGTGGAGGCAGGCGCGAGGAACGCGGAGGCGAGCGGGCGTGGGTGCGGGTCTCGCGGCGCGGCGTGAAGGATGCGGAGGCGTGGGGTGACGCGAGGGAGGAAGGAATTGAGCAGGAAAAATTTAGGACGAGTGGGGAAGAGGAAGGTAACGGGTCGGGTCGGGTGAGGAGGAAAGGAGTTGGGCTGGCGAATTATTGGTTTAATTCCTTATGTAAGGGAAAGAAAAAGGAAGTGAGCCGGGCCGATTAGGATTTATTATATGATTTGTTTAGAATTTGTTTTGGTAAGAAAATGAATATGGAGGATGGGCTGGATTGGGGACAGGTGATTTATATATATGTTTATTAAAAAATTTGTTTGGGCTTTGATTTTTAACTGTTTTGGAAAATTAAATGCTAAAAATTTTAAACCACTAGTTTCCGGCAAAATTACGAGGGAAGAGAAAAAGTTCGGGGGACCTGGGGAAAAGTAGAAAGATTATATTGATAGGAACGGGAATTTACATCATACCCCCTTACAAAAATTTCGTCCTCGAAATTTAAAAAGAGACAACGAAACAAAGTATTAAACAAAGAGATGGGGAAAACGTGCACGGATATCCTCCTCGCGTTCCCAGGTAGACTCTCCTGGAGAACGACCACCCCAAGAAACACGAACCAATGGAATGACCCTGTTCTTCATTACTTTATCCTGACGATCGAGAATAGTGGTAGGCCGCTCCTCGTAGGACAAATCTGTGCCCAAAGCTAACTCCGAATAGTCCAGAATATGGCTCTCATCTCGAACATAACGCCGCAACTGTGATACGTGGAAGGTATTGTGCACACCAGCTAGCGATGGAGGCAAGACAAGTCGAGAGGCCACATCTCCTACTCACTCTAGCACCTCAAAAGGTCCGATGAAACGGGGACTGAGTTTCCCGCGACCTCCAAACCTGATAACTCCGTGGGTAGGGGAAATCTTCAGGAATATGTGATCTCCGACTTCAAATTCCAGTGCTCTCCTGTTGGTATCCGCCCAACTCTTCTGTTGATCCTGAGTCGTCTTAATGCGTTGTCTGATCATCTGGACCTTGTCGATTGTCTGAATAATAAGGTCGGGACCCAGTAATCTTCGTTCTCCCACATCATCCCAACAAACTGGGGATCGACACTTTCGCCCGTAAAGTGCTTCGAAAGGAGCCATCTGAATACTAACCTGGTAACTGTTATTATAAGAAAACTCAACTAGATGCAGATGATCTTCCCAGGAACCCTGAAAATCTAACATGCAGGCTCTCAACATATCCTCGAGCGTCTGAATCGTACGCTCGGATTGTCCGTCCGTCTGCGGGTGATAAGCTGTACTGAACTTGAGGCGGGTACCCAAACTCTCCTGTAAGCTCCTCCAGAAGTGCGAAATGAATCTGGTGTCTCGATCTGACACAATGCTAACCGGGACTCCGTGAAGTCGCACTATCTCCTGCATGTATCTCTCTGCCAGTGACTCTGTCGACTGTCCCACTCGGAAAGGTAAGAAGTGTGCAGCTTTCGTGAGGCGGTCGACGATAACCCAAATGGCGTTGTTGTCTTTAGGGCTCCGTGGTAAGGCCGTCACGAAATCCATAGTAATGTGCTCCCACTTCCATTCTGGTATCGGGAGCGGTTGTAACAATCCTGCTGTCCTCTGATGTTCCGCCTTCACCTGCTGGCATACCAAGCACCTGGACACGAACCGCGCAATTTCTCGCTTCATCCCGTTCCACTAAAAATTCTGCTTTAGGTCTCGATACATCTTCGTACCTCCCGGATGCACAGAGTAAGCTGAACTATGAGCCTCAGTCAGTACCTCTTCTCGAACATCCCCTTTGGGTATGCAGAGTCTGCTACCGAATCTCAGAGAACCGTCTTCATGTATGATTAAGTCCGTTCTCAGCCCGGCTTCTACCTGCGCTCTGAACTTTGCAATCGAGGATCATCCGCTTGTGCGGTCTTGATGCGATCCACAAGGGAAGACTGCACCTGTAGTTGCCAAAATTGACTGATTGCGCCCGGTGTGATGACTTCAAGCTCGAGTCACTGAAAGTCCTCAATGATGCTTGTAACACCCGAGCCCAATAATACTATGTATATTACTAGTTGAGGGTTATATATTGCTCATTCCAATTTTCCTGATTTTCTGGTGTTTATTGCTAAATTTTACCTGGTTAAGTCATTTTAGCACATAACAATTTTTAACTCCGAAAATGAAATTTAAGATGTCCATATTGGCCTACTCGTCGCCACTAGTCGCGTGGTAGCGTCCGCGTGTCGAGATTCCGTTCCGTTTGGCTAAACGGGCAAGTTTGGGCGACTACGCGCGCGTGCAAGTGTCCGACTTGGGGGCATGCATTTTAATCATTAAACACCTCTTTTCAAAATTTGGAACCCGCTTAAAATCATATAATTTGAATTTGGAATATTTGGGCGCGACCCGGGCTCGATTTGGAAATGTTTCATTTCGCGCCAAAATGGCCCATTTAAATTTAATATCTAATATATTTATATTCTAATCTATAGTTTTTCCTAACAGCAAATCTACGCAATTTCCCTTCAAATCCTTCTCAAAAATTTTCCTCTATCATTTCGTGGCCAATCACGAGCTCTTATTGAGCTCGTGGGCCCCCTCCCTTCCATCTCTCTCTCTGCCTCTCTCCTCTTTCTCTCTCTTCTCTCAAATCTCTCTCTCTCTCTCTATCTCAACAACTCTCTCTCTCTAATCCCTCTCTCTCTCTTCCTCTATTTATTAATCGCATGCAGCAGCCTCCGCCTCCTCTTCTCCCATCGCGAGAAACCCCCTCAACCCTAACCCTAGCTCACCGCAATCTCACCGCCGGCCTCCTCGCGACCTCGCCGTCGCCGCCCTCACCACCACGACCTCCACCGCACCCACCTACATTCCTCCTCCCGTTCTCCCGCTCCTTCCCGTGCCTGCAACCCATCTCCCCGACGCCTCCATCCCCTCGCAAACCTCACCGTCGACGTCGCCCATCGTCGTCGACGACCCCACGACTCCCTTTCACCCTACTCGACCCGACCTCGTCGTCGTTCCCTCCTCTCCTCGCTGGACCACGAGCAAACCCGAACCGACCCTGCACCATCTCCCGCTGCTCACCGGAGAACGCACCGGCGACCTCGCCGTCGTCACCAGGGCCGCCTACTCCTTCCCCTCGACCACCAGAGCCGACCCCCTCTCCTCCAGCTCGCCGCAGCACACTATTCCGCGCACCCCGAAGCTTTCAACCCTCGCTGCAGCCGCCGCCGTCGCCTCGCCGGCGTTCCAGTGCCGTCGAACCCGCCGTGGTCACCCCCTGGTGTCTCCCTGTAAGTTTCCTTCTCCTTCCTTTTAGTACAACCCCCCCTGGTCCGTATCGTGAATGCGTAGTTTTGTTTGCTAACCTTGTTGTTCTGTTTGCTGCTGGATCCGACCGTGCCGTCTGACGAACCCGACGCTCCAGCGAAGTCCCCTGGTCCGTGTGATCCCGTTGACCTCTGTTGGGACTCGATCCGTGGCCCGTGCTTCCGTATCGTGGTTTCTATCGACATCGCACCCGTGTTCGGTTTGCGGAACCGCCGAGGCAAGTATCCGAATACTTGCTTAACATGCTACAACTTAATCATCATGTTATAACCATACAACTAATATAACATCGATACCTTTTATAACTTAGAATTGCTAGCCACGATTATCCGTAACTTTAAATCAATGAAATCATTGCTCGTATTAACCGGTCTGTTATTAATTCATACTTAACTAATCAAACCAAGTAGATCATCCCCACTTCATTTGTTAAACTCACTCATGAGACAATTATTGTGCTTAGTTCAGATTCATGTAACTCCATTACGTATATTATCGATATTGTTCGTCTTGTGGCTTTTGCACCTCAAAGGTGCGTGAACCGGATTAATATGAAAATACAAACATCACTGTGTTCACATAGAATAATATTTGTTATTTACTGTTTCCTGCTACTGTTCATTACTTGTTACTATACCTGTTATCATCATATACCTGATTGCATTACATATTGACCGATCTTGATACACCTGACTCATGTACTGATACACCGGACACAACACCCTGTACATATCGACTCTACCTGTTGAAAATAACCTGACCTGTTACCTGATCTCATGCCTAATGCCGACGAACCTAACCATTCCTGCTGTCGACCCAGACAGACCTACCTTTACTTGACTTGTGTTGGCATTAGTCCTTGACTACTGAATACCTGACTTGACATACATAGTTTGGGGGTATGGGGAAATCAAAGATGAAACCGACTTGTAACTCAACAGTTCGATACATTGTTCTGATCAGTCTTACGGGCTTGGCCGGTCCGGGAGTGATGATGCTGACATCACTCGTCTATCCTACTACCTTTTACTGCTTAGCGGCACGTCTCGGACTCAGCCCCGAGGATCATGACCGTGGTCCCGGACACGCACGGGATACTATTGAGTTACATCGACGATTCATCAATTGGTTTCAAAGACTATAGAATAGAAAACCTGATAGGACAGTTTAGTCACTACTGCACATTACCCTGTTTATTACTTCTTATTGCTGCTTTATTCATGTTCATGCTTGCATTGTTTATTACCATGTTTATGCTATATACTTGATATCATGACGCGCTGACGTCTGGGTTTTGCATGGCCCAGATTCCGTGCCCTTGACGTCGACCGAGCAGGAGTACTTCAGCCAGCAGGCTGAACTGTGAGTTCTTTAGAGTTTAGTTTATTTATGTCATTTCATTTCCAGATGTGAGCCCGCATTATGAGACATACTGTTCATTCATTGTATTGGATCATTAGCTTCCGCACTTATTGTTTATTGATTCTTGTTATTATGGATTTGGACATGTATTAGTTTAGTTTATTTTACCGTTCTTGATATCTATACAACCGTAATGTGACTGTGGACGGATGCGTCCCACCCACAGGTAGCATGGTTGGCTATGTCACGTGCCCAAATCATGCGTACTCTGGGAAGCGGGGCGTGACAATGCTCCTCTGACTGGTCAACATCATGACCGCTGGTTTACGACTGAGAGCATCTGGTACAACATTTACTTTCCCCGGGTGATACTGAAGGTCCAAGTCATAATCCGCCATCAGTTCTAGCCATCGGCGCTACCTCATGTTTAGTTCTTTCTGAGTGAAGACGTACTTCAGACTTTTGTGATCCGTGTACACCTCCACCTTCTCGCCCAAAAGATAGTGCCTCCAAATATTCAACACAAAAATCACAGCAGCTAACTCCAACTCATGCGTAGGGTAGTTCCTCTCGTGATTTCTCAGCTGTCGAGAAGCGTAAGCAACCACTCGACCGTGCTGCATCAGAACACAGCCTAATCTCTTCCCTGAGGCATCACTATGTATCACCAAACCACCGGAATCATCTAGTACTGTAAGAATAGGCACCGTGGTTAACTTCTGCTTCAGTGTGTCAAATGCCTGAGTACACTCCTCTGTCCACGCAAACAGTACATCCTTCCGTGTCAGCCTCGTCAACGGTTCAGCAATTCTTGAAAAGTCTTGGACGAACCTCCGATAATATCCCGCCAATCCCAGAAAGCTTCTGATCTCAGTCACTGACTTCGGCGTTGGCCAATCTCTGACAGATTCTATCTTTGCCGGGTCTACTGAGATGCCTTCGCCCGAAACAATGTGTCCCAAGAACTGAACCTTGTCGAGCCAGAATTCACACTTGCTCAATTTCGCATACAGCTTCTCTTCCCGAAGAATTTGTAAAACCGTGCGCAAATGCTCGACATGCTCCTCCCGGGTCTTCGAGTAGACTAGTATGTCGTCGATAAATACAATGACAAACGTGTCCAAGTACTTTGCAAACACCATGTTCATCAAGTCCATAAATATTGCTGGAGCATTAGTAACACCGAACATCATCACAAGGAACTCATAATGTCCGTATCGGGTCCTGAAAGCCGTCTTGCATATATTCTCGGCTGCTACTCTGATTTGATGATATCCAGAACGGAGATCCAACTTCGAAAATACCTTGCCCCACTTAGCTGATCGAATAAGTCGTCGATGCGCGGAATTGGGTACTTGTTCTTTATTGTGACTTTGTTCAGTTCTCGATAGTCTATACACATCCGCAGCGATCCATCCTTCTTCTTTACCAACAGAAATGATGCACCCCACGGTGAAACGCTCGGCCGGATAAACCCCTTCTCCAGGAGTTCTTCAATTTGCTTCTTCAATTCTGCCAACTCCACCGGTACCATTCTGTACGGGGCCTTAGAAACTGGTGTTGTACCTGGAGTCAAATCGATCGAGAATTCCAAGACGCGTGGAGGTGGTAGACCTGGTAAATCTTCAGGAAACACGTCCAGGAAATCCCGAACAATCTCTGGGGCTGGGCTTTCATCGATCTCCATAGCTGTCAACTCTTTTGGCTTGGCTTTATACTTGGCTGGCTCCAAAGATTCGCTTCCGCCTTCGAAGATAAACTCTGGGTGATTGGGAATGCGGAAAGTCACATTTCTCGCTCGGCAATCAATTATTGCATGGAATGTACTCATCCAGTCCATCCCGAGAACCGCATCATAACTGCCAGTCCCGATTAAAAGGAAATTCGCATAGAATTCCCTGCCGCACACTACCACCGGACATAAGCTACACTCTTGATCAAACATAATAATACCATTACCCGTATGTATCTCCCAACCGTTGGTTAACGACTTGTGAGGTATAGAGCGTGTGTGGACAAACCGCGTGGAAATGAAACAATGCGAGGCACCCGAATCGAAAAGAACTCTAGCTGGTACAGAATAAACGAGGATGGTACCTGTAACCACATCTCCAAAAGCCTCTGCCTGCTCGGCGGATAGGGTGAAAGCCTGTCCTTGATTCCGACCTGAAATAGTCTGTCTCTGATCGAAGGACCGCTGCTGGGGCACCTGAGGTGGACCCCTCTGGGCTGATGCGCCATACGACGGTCGTTGTTGCTCGAACCCTCCCTGCAGCTCAGATCTCTGTAGACACCCGTTGATCCTATGCTCGCTGGATCCGCAAATCAGGCGCTGCCCCTTAGCTCTGCGGCAATCTCTCTGCATGTGTCCCGCCCTCTGACAATAATCGCAATATAGGGCCCACCGCTGTGGCTGCTGAGGTGAGAAGGTACGCTTCATCTATGTGACACCTGGCCTGTGAACTGGGATGCCTCCACGGGGTGGGATGGTAGGCCGTGTCGGAACTACGTGGGGTCTTCGGTCTATTGATCGTTGGCCCTTGGCCTTTTCTGCTAGTCTTTCCTGTACTCGGGCAGCGTTCAAAACTTGGGCGAAGGTTGGTAGGTCGAGCGACGCGATGAGTTGTTGCAGTTCAATATCGAGCCCTTGCTAGAAACGTCTTGCCCTGGTGGATTCGGTGGCTACCATGTACGGTGCGAAGCGACTCAGCCGATTGAACTCTGCGGCGTAGACATCCACTGAGCATCCGTTTTGCTTCAACATAATAAACTTTTCCTCCATCTCGGCCTTGGCAGTAGCCGGAAAGTAATGATCCAGGAAGCACGTGGAGAACATGTCCCATCCAATAGGCTTCTCTAGACGGCTCTCCTCTACGGACCACCACGTGCGAGCCTCGTCTTCTAGTTGAATCTTCACTACGTTCATTCTGTCGTCATCAGGAATTCGAGCGGCAGTCAGGAGGTTCTCTACGTTGATGAGCCATTGCTCGGGTTCAAGTGGACTAGCTGATCCTGTGAACACTGCTGGATGGAGCCTCCTGAAGTCTGAAACGTTACCAACCCTAGCCTGTGCGATCGGTACAAGCGCGCCCTCACGGGCGGCGGGAACAGCCGTAGATCTCTCCAGGGCGGTAATTGCGGTCTCCTGTACCGCTTTCAATCCCTCGGTCAGAAGATCGATTTTCCTCTCTTGGGCTTGGGCCAGGGTCGTCAGTGTGCTAAGGATCTTCTCGGTACGATCATGGTGAACGGCACCCGAGGAGTTGCCCGAGGAGTCCATATTCTTGAAAGATCAACAGAAATCAGATTCAAGCAAGGCTACACAATGATTCAACGATGATTAGGAAGTGAGGAAGAATGCAATAAGGCATACGGTAAGGGTGCAACTCAATCTAGAGGTCCCTCCGCGGAACCGTAATTTCATCCAAAACCCGGCTCTGATACCAACAAAACCATGTCACGCCCCGCTTCCCAAAATACGGGGTACGAGGGATGACTAAGCCAGCCATGCTCCTACGATCAGGGAATACTCCCGCCGTAGTCACACTTCGGCTTCTAGCATTACATGGTAGTTAATAAACAGTGCTTGAGTAAAGGAGAAATCATAGTTCACGACTTTAATACATTGCAATTTAAAAGAATTCGAGGTACATTTATTTCACAAAATAAACAACTAACCAATAACAAATGCTGAAATCAAAGAAAGTAACGCTGATGGTGCAGTCTAGATCTCCGCAATCTCGAAAGGTAAGTCCTGCTCCTGGGCTGGATCCACTTCGTCCTCTGAGCATGCATACTCAGGTCGTCAGGGCGACACACATAGCAATAAATATGTATAATAGACGTGCGGTAGTATTAAACATGGGGAGTACAATGGATTGCAGTACATGTTGGATATATGTATGCCCTAGAGGCCATTATGTGATAGTGGATGTATCTATACATGTATATATATTCAGTTTGCATTCTTGCTCGACATGATAGTATGCTATCTGGTACTTCTTTATCTGACATGTTTATTTGATCATGCTTCTATTCATTCATACATACTGATAAAGCCCTAAGGATATCGGCTTGACTACTCTGATTATGATGGAGATCATACTAGTGGGACATCTGTAGTCTATAAGCATATCCTGAAATGTCCCTAGTCGGAGGTGTATCGAGACGGGGCATCGATATACCAGAGTAGACTAGCGTATATGATACTAGACCCATGTGATGGGCGATGGATGTTCCCACATTCATCGATGTTTGACATCAAGATCATATACGGGTGCTCAGTGGTGACTGGGTACACTGGACGGACTCGCCGAGAACTCCTATATGGAATTATATCTATCGTCGGATAGCAGTTCTCAGGTGACACTGGTACAGGTTAGTCTGTAGACCCAAGATCGTCATAGAGCCTTGTGTGTTCTCCCACTGTACTTTGATTGCCACCCTACCACGGCTCTACTGAGTCGTGCAAACAGGTGGCCGTTGGGTACAGTCCCGAGACACACGAAGGCAATGAGCGATAGGAGGGGTTTCGTCTCTCCCGGTATTGGGAGTTAATGCTGTGCTGTGCTCGACTGGTTATAACAGCAAGTCCCTGGCCAGGGCTGCTGAGATTTGCTGATAAGTGTTATCAGTAGTTTCTCGATCTGTTATAGACCATTAACCGGCACGACTTATTGAGTTATTGGGGTCGACGTGACCATCCCTAGGCTCGATATGCAGCATATCTGACGAAGAGACCGGACTGTACGGTAGTGTTGCTGGATGGCTCGACGGGAGTTGTAACAGGTTCGCTTGTCTTCTTCTTATCGCTCAATACCCGGGTGGCCGTTACGTTTGGCTGACCGCTTGCGGCTTGCGGGTGCTTGATATGATCATCACCCACTGCCGGCGTATTGACGAGTCTTAGAGTCCCACACAGGAGTTACCTAGTCCAGGCGAAACGTTGTGGTGCGCGTATGCGATATGCGCTTGGACCCGATTAAAATACGTGTATGGGATACCGTATATTAATTGGGCGGCTTGCTAATGGTCGAGTCATATGTGATATGACCGGATTAGTGAATCAAGTGTTGATTCATTATTATTTTCTCACTACAAATCCTATCTTGTTTATGTTGTATGTATGCATGCATGTGTACATTCATTTTTGTTCATGCACATGTTGATGTGCAAGCACACATGCATACATACATCAAATTCTATCATGGTTGTTTATACAATGGAAATGGTGGATGTATAAGAATTACACCATGGTTGTATTTGGATAATTATTGAATTTAAATTAAAGCAAAAGAAAATAAAAAATGGGTTAAATCAATTTGGAATTTCTACACTCTTCTAACTCAACCTTGCTCACCTAACTTTTAACCCATAGTTTATTTTCTTATCATGCTTTTAATTTAAAATAAAATGATATCTAAATACTTAACCATGGTTGGTTAAGAGAAAGAAAAATATATATAGCTATTTTTCTTTTCTCTTTGTTAAGATAATTCATTCTCTTCTTAAAAAAGTCCATCATCTTCATCAACCTCCATGCTTAAGCTCTCTAGTTCTTACAAGAGAGTGAATCCTTCATAAAAATAGGATTTTGAAGTGAGATCCATAACCACAACCTCATTCTAATCAAGTCTAGCTCACTTGATTAGTGTGTTCTCTTTGTTTTTCAAAGTTGCAAGCTTGGACGGGATAGCTCCGGGTGGATCGTCGTGGACGCCAGAGGAGGAAGAGTGGACCTTCTTCCAACACCCCAAAGTCAAAGGAGCAAAACAAAAACGGGAGCTACAAAGGTTGTAGCCTTCTAACCCTAAGCTTTTCTAGTTTAATGTTTAGCAAACCCTAATTTTCTAGGACGATTCCTTTGCTTGTTAGTTTAGCACCATAAAAAATGAAAACTTTAGGTCATGTGATGCTTGTAATCTCTTCATAGGGTGCTAACCTAACCTAACATTGGTATCAGAGCCGACCTAGAACATTAGGCGACCTTTTTGCGAAGTAAAAAGTCCGATCGAAACAAAAATACGGATTTATGGGATGCTCTCTGGAATTTTTTTAAAAATGATCTTTTTCAGAATTAAAAATTCTCAAAAAATAGAGCAGGTAAAAATTAGAGGATCTGGAAAATTCGTACACATGAACAGTAATATTGACCGCGGAAGGGCGGCATAAGCAAGGCTTAGGCCGCGCTTCCGCGGCTATTTGAGGGGTTCTCTGGTATTTTTTTTGCACAGTAACTTTCTTTACCTGCTACAGTAATTTTTGAGAGTATTTAATCTGAATCTACTGTTGAAAATTCTGGAGATGGTTTTGAACTAGTTGTTTCGTTCGGAATTTTCATTTCGCTTTCTTTTCCGGGTAAACTAGAAAGTATTGAAGTGTTTGAACGAATATCATTTACTCAATGTTCACGGGGTTTAAATAGTTTGGAGATGCGTGCAAGTCTTTTTGCGGTGGTCCCTCTAGAAGACAACAAACCTTAACTCGATTATGTGACCGTCTCGAACTGCCCTTTGAACCTTAGGGTTTGGGGCAGTACGGCGTGCCACATGTGAGGCGTTGGCTTGACCCTTCTACGGCTGGACCGCCGCTACTGTGTCACACTCCGGATTTTTGAACCTTGCTCAAGTGTTGAGCTTTAGTGAATCTTGGGTACTTGATAGTTCGTTCGAAAACTTTAATACTGTCTGTTTATCTGGAATGTGATACAATATGTGGAATTCATATGGTTTAGATATGAAATACGGAATATGTGATATTTCGCATTTATGATGTCTAAAGAGAATCTGGATTCCAAATATTGTAGTTTTACACTTTCTTTTCTGTGACCGTAAGTGTAGTATGTTAGATATCGCCGGTTTCGTTGCTATACATCAACGACAATCGGGGTACGCATACTTGCTTACGTTGATGATATTATGTGTTGCTGAGATATGATGTGTAGGATTGTCGCGATCGAATAGCCGGGGGGTTTTGTGAGATGAGAGTTTTATATTTTCATTCATGTAAATTCAAATGTAATGTAATATTCTTTTATTTGGGGCACTTCCAGGTTGCGGTTGTGTCACCAGTGTTGTATATTATTTACTTTTCCGCATTAGGATGGACCCAAGGAGGGGAGCACAAGTGACCGGGTTCTGGGGTTCAGTGGGAGGCCATCTCGAGGAGTCGAGACCGGGTCTCCTAAACTCCAGGATTGATAGGGTCACTTGCCGCTCTCGTAGGGGTCCAGGGTGTGGGCTTGGCTATTCATCGCGACTGTGGAATCCGTATTTTCTATTCTGGCTAAATACTAAATACGGACGTCCTAGTATATCCCACGTTATATCTATATTTCTGCTGCCTGTGTTCTGTGAAATCTGAGACGAATGACTTATTATATATATGATATATAGTAGACGTTGCTTATGTT
This sequence comes from Agapanthus africanus, assembly GCA_030015575.1. NCBI lineage: Eukaryota > Viridiplantae > Streptophyta > Magnoliopsida > Asparagales > Amaryllidaceae > Agapanthus > Agapanthus africanus. The sequence continues at coordinate 83,915,120 of CM057343.1, forward strand.
TTACACCCGCGCTAGTCCCGTCCCGCTATGCCGTTAGTTAAGTAACCTAACGGTGCATAACGGAACATTGCGGCGAATGCGGATGGCATAAGCGTACGTGATATTTTCGTTTCTTTTCTGTGATTGGCTTTAGGACTTAAATGATGGGATTACATTAATGTGATTAATGTAAAGAAAATAAACCTAAAAAGATGTTGTAGAATCGGATTTAAAAACTACTCGGCTATTTATGAAAAAGCTTTATTTCAAAACTGCGGAGCTTAAGCCACTCCTTTTGAAAAACTGTTTGATTCTACAACGATATCAAGTTCAAAGCGTTAAAGATTTTCTTAAAAATCATTCGCAACCCTCCGTCATTTTAGGAAGTAGAGTACTTAGTATTCGTGCTACGTTTGTTGACTTTAGTTAAGGCGTAGTGTACGGTAGCTAAGTGATGTCTTCCTACACTGCATATGATGCAGATTAATTAGGACATTCATACGACTTTGTTGACCATAGTTAAGGGTCATATGGGTGGGTCTAATTGATCAAGAAATGACGGGTAGAACTTGACTGGTACTTATGATTTGTTGACCATAGTTAAGGTCATAAGTACTAGGGGTAAAAACCACATCGGGAATTTCAAGTGTTGAAATTTGCAATGAGATTGCATACCTTCCATATGATGGTTGGATCCCGATCCCACTGTGGGCAATAGTTGCTCCTAGGAGAGTTTTGCAGTTTACAATTAGCTAACTCATTAGGTGTCTAGAAAGGTGTTAACGGGGCTCCGCCTCTGGGAAAACGAGGTTTACTCTAATTAGGTCCGTGCGAAAGCACGGGGAACCTCCCTCAAAGTACCGACACTGGCCTGGCTGAACGGTTAGCGAAGTTGTAGACTGTAATTAATCCTGGCTAGTTTTTCTTTTTAAGGTTTGAAAGAAAAACTTGATAAAAAGCAGTGGGAAACATCGATTAGACAAGATAATAAAACCAATCTAATCTATGCAAGAGCTTTCGCTGAGTGTATTCTTTTCTCTCTCTTAATGGCAGATACCAATGACTGGACTTAAGCTTCTACTAGATAAAAACAAACTGAACGGGACCAACTATAAAGACTGGCTAAGGAATCTGAAGATCGCCTTGACTTATGATAAAGTATCATATGTCCTCACGGCTTCAGCCCCGCCCGTCCCAGGGCCAAAATCCTCAGTTGCGGACATAGAAGTCCGCAAGACATGGGACGCTGACTGTGCCACGGCCACATGCCTCGCGCTTGCATCGATGGATAACACACATCAAAAGCAGCACGAGGACATGGACATCCACGGGATACTGCTCCATACAAAGGAGTTGTATGGGGAGCAGTCCCGCGTATTACGATACGAGGCATCAAAGAAACTGTTTCACATGCGGATGGCCCCTGGCACACCAGTAGCAGACCATGTTTTGAAGATGATAGTTCTTATAGAAGAGCTTGAGGACCTCGGATGGACTATGGACAATGAACAATATATAGATATTATTCTGCAGTCCCTCCCCTCCACCTTTGCTCAGTTCATAGTGAACTTCAACATGCACGGCATGGAGAAGGACCTCCCTGAACTCCTTAATATGTTAAGGAGTGCAGAGAGCACTATGAAATCAGCAAAGACTCCCGTTATGACGATTGGACAGTCTTCTTCTTCTCGCCCGAAAGCTAAGGCCAAGGGAAAGAAAAAGAAGAAACCCACTAATCCTAAGGGCGGAGTCAAAAAGGTGAAGGGAAAGGGAAAGTCCACGGCTGGAGACCCAGGGAAAGGCGAGTGTTTTCATTGCCACAAGACAGGACATTGGAAGCGCAACTGCACGGAGTACCTAAGTCTTAAGAAGAAGCATGGTGATGCTTCTGCTTCAGGTGCGTTTGTGACTGAAAACTGTTTTTCTATAAACTCTGCTTCCTGGGTATTGGATACCGGTTCAGGTTCTCACATTTGCAATTCTATGCAGGGGCTGAGAAATAGCAAGGTTTTGAAGACAGGTGACCATACTCTCCGCGTTGGAAATGGTTCCAATGTACATACAGTCGCAGTGGGAGAGTATCACTTGGGGTTGCCGTCTGGATGTATTTTGATTTTGAATCCATGTTATTTTGTACCTGATATGCTATGTAATATAATATCCGTATCTTTGTTGGACAATGAAGGATATAATTTTGTGTTGCAGAACAATGTTATGAACATTCACCTGAATCAAATGTTGGTTGGGTATGGTACACTTAATAACGGAATATATGTCCTAAATCAACACACAGTTTTCAGTATACAACACACTAATAAAAGAAAAATTTCAGAATTAAATGAAGCTTTTCTTTGGCACTGTAGACTTGGTCATATTAACGAAACAAGACTAAACAAGTTACATAAAGATGGATATTTAAACTCTTTTGAATATAAATCTTATGCGACTTGCCAGTCTTGTATCAAGGGTAAAATGACCAAAACTCCGTTTACTGGACACGGAGAAAGAGCTACTCAGCTCCTGGGCCTCATACATAGTGATGTATGTGGGCCAATGTCTACACAGGCTAGAGGCGGTTTTTCATACTTCATTACATTCACCGATGATTTCTCAAGATTCGGTCATGTATTTTTATTAAAACACAAGTCCGACGCTTTCGAGAAGTTCGTTGAATATAAACAAGAAGTAGAAAAACAAACCGGCTTGAGTATTAAGATGCTTCGATCAGATCGAGGTGGTGAGTATCTCAGTACAGAATTTGCAAACTTCCTAAAAGAGAATGGGATTCTCTCTCAGCTCACTCCGCCTTACACACCACAGCACAACGGTGTGTCAGAACGACGGAATAGGACCCTATTAGATATGGTCCGGTCCATGATGAGTGACGCTGAGTTACCAGTCTCGTTTTGGGGGCATGCATTGGAGACTGCGGCGTTTCTGCTAAACAGGGTTCCAACCAAAGCCGTGTCTACCACGCCATATGAGATATGGAATGGGAAGAGACCATCTCTTAAAAGAATTAAGATTTGGGGTTGCCCGGCCTATGTTAAAAAGCAGAATCCGGACAAACTCGAGACACGGTCAGTCATGTGTAACTTTGTGGGATATCCAAAGAATTCTTATGGATATCTGTTCTACCACAAAGAGGAACAAAAGGTGTTTGTTTCTCAGTATGCCACATTCTTGGAAAAAGAGTTTTTCACAGATAAAGATGATGGCAAGGTAGTAGATCTGGAAGAGGTTCTGGAGACACAAACTACAAATGACGATTTGGTTGAACCGGCTGTTGCAACAGAAACTGAAGAACCTCGGCCACTCCGTAGGTCTGGTAGGACTTCTCGCCCACCGGAGAGGTACTACGGTTTCCTCATTGATGGTGACAGGGAAGACTGTATCATGGAAGATGATGATCCTACCAGTTTTCAGCAAGCTATCACGAGTGGTGACTCTGTGAAGTGGCTGGATGCCATGAGATCCGAAATGGAGTCTATGTACACCAACAAAGTATGGACTTTGGACGTTGTACCCCCTGGGGTAAAACCTGTAGGGTGCAAATGGATCTTTAAAAGAAAGATTGGTGTGGATGGGCAGGTAGAGACCTATAAAGCAAGACTTGTGGCGAAGGGTTTTCGTCAAAGACCAGGTTTGGACTATGACGAAACTTTTTCGCCCGTAGCCATGCTTAAATCTATTCGGATCCTACTTGCTATTGCTGCTTACTACGACTATGAAATCTGGCAGATGGACGTTAAAACGGCATTTCTAAATGGAGATTTAGAAGAATGTGTTTATATGGATCAGCCGGAGGGCTTCATTGACAGTGGGAGCAGCGAGAAAGCATGTAGATTGCTTAAATCCATATATGGGTTAAAGCAGGCATCTCGAAGTTGGAACATCTGTTTCGATGATGTTATCAAAGAGTTTGATTTCATCAAAAATCCGGATGAACCTTGTGTTTATAGGAAGGCTGTAGGAAGAGCTGTCACATTCCTCGTATTGTACGTGGATGACATTCTTCTGATAGGAAATGACATTCCTATGCTACAGTCGGTCAAATCATTCTTATCACTGAGGTTCTCCATGAAGGACCTGGGTGATGCCACATACATCCTGGGCATAAGGATCTATAGGGATAGATCCAAAAAGTTATTGGGATTGTCCCAAACCAGGTACATCAACACCATCCTAAAGAGGTTTAGTATGGAAGACTCCAAGCGGGGTGCCTTACCCGCTTGCCATGGAGTCACTCTCTCCAAGGATTCTTGTCCAAAGACCGATGAAGAGAGAGCTCGCATGAGCATTATACCTTATGCTTCGGCAGTAGGGTCTATAATGTATGCGATGTTATGTACACGCCCAGATGTAGCTTATGCACTTAGTGTTGTAAGCAGGTATCAATCCAACCCAGGGGAGAACCACTGGACAGCTGTGAAGAACATTCTTAAGTACTTACGAAGGACTAAAGAATTGTTCTTGGTGTATGGTAATAAAGATCTCCAAATGGAGGCCTTTACCGATTCGAGCTTCCAGAGCGACAAGGATGACAGCAAATCTATCTCAAGGTTTGTATTTACCCTCAATGGAGGGGCGGTAAGTTGGAAGAGTTCCAAACAAGATACCGTTGCAGACTCTACGATGGAAGCTGAGTACATTGCTGCAAATGATGCCGCCAAGGAAGCCGTCTGGATGAAGAAGTTCGTCTCGGAGCTAGGAGTAGTTCCAACCATTATTGATCCAATACCCTTGTATTGTGATAATAATGGAGCTATGCGTTAGCCAAGGAGCCCAGATCCCATCAGCGGTCCAGACACATCCTGAGGCGATTTCATTTGATCCGGGAGATTGTAGATCGCCGCGAGATCGAGATTAAAAGAGTAGACACAAAGAACAACGCCGCGGATCCATTCACCAAGGCTCTCCCTCAGCCGCAGCATGAGCTACTTTTTGAGATGTTGGGTATGAGATACGCTAATAACTGGCCTTAGTGCAAGTGGGAGATTGTTGGATATATGTATGCCCTAGAGGCCATTATGTGATAGTGGATGTATCTATACATGTATATATATTCAGTTTGCATTCTTGCTCGACATGATAGTATGCTATCTGGTACTTCTTTATCTGACATGTTTATTTGATCATGCTTCTATTCATTCATACATACTGATAAAGCCCTAAGGATATCGGCTTGACTACTCTGATTATGATGGAGATCATACTAGTGGGACATCTGTAGTCTATAAGCATATCCTGAAATGTCCCTAGTCGGAGGTGTATCGAGACGGGGCATCGATATACCAGAGTAGACTAGCGTATATGATACTAGACCCATGTGATGGGCGATGGATGTTCCCACATTCATCGATGTTTGACATCAAGATCATATACGGGTGCTCAGTGGTGACTGGGTACACTGGACGGACTCGCCGAGAACTCCTATATGGAATTATATCTATCGTCGGATAGCAGTTCTCAGGTGACACTGATACAGGTTAGTCTGTAGACCCAAGATCGTCATAGAGCCTTGTGTGTTCTCCCACTGTACTTTGATTGCCACCCTACCACGGCTCTACTGAGTCGTGCAAACAGGTGGCCGTTGGGTACAGTCCCGAGACACACGAAGGCAATGAGCGATAGGAGGGGTTTCGTCTCTCTCGGTATTGGGAGTTAATGATGTGCTGTGCTCGACTGGTTATAACAGCAAGTCCCTGGCCAGGGCTGCTGAGATTTGCTGATAAGTGTTATCAGTAGTTTCTCGATCTGTTATAGACCATTAACCGGCACGACTTATTGAGTTATTGGGGTCGACGTGACCATCCCTAGGCTCGATATGCAGCATATCTGACGAAGAGACCGGACTGTACGGTAGTGTTGCTGGATGGCTCGACGGGAGTTGTAACAGGTTCGCTTGTCTTCTTCTTATCGCTCAATACCCGGGTGGCCGTTACGTTTGGCTGACCGCTTGCGGCTTGCGGGTGCTTGATATGATCATCACCCACTGCCGGCGTATTGACGAGTCTTAGAGTCCCACACAGGAGTTACCTAGTCCAGGCGAAACGTTGTGGTGCGCGTATGCGATATGTGCTTGGACCCGATTAAAATACGTGTATGGGATACCGTATATTAATTGGGCGGCTTGCTAATGGTCGGGTCATATGTGATATGACCGGATTAGTGAATCAAGTGTTGATTCATTATTATTTTCTCACTACAAATCCTATCTTGTTTATGTTGTATGTATGCATGCATGTGTACATTCATTTTTGTTCATGCACATGTTGATGTGCAAGCACACATGCATACATACATCAAATTCTATCATGGTTGTTTATACAATGGAAATGGTGGATGTATAAGAATTACACCATGGTTGTATTTGGATAATTATTGAATTTAAATTAAAGCAAAAGAAAATAAAAAATGGGTTAAATCAATTTGGAATTTCTACACTCTTCTAACTCAACCTTGCTCACCTAACTTTTAACCCATAGTTTATTTTCTTATCATGCTTTTAATTTAAAATAAAATGATATCTAAATACTTAACCATCGTTGGTTAAGAGAAAGAAAAATATATATAGCTATTTTTCTTTTCTCTTTGTTAAGATAATTCATTCTCTTCTTAAAAAAGTCCATCATCTTCATCAACCTCCATGCTTAAGCTCTCTAGTTCTTACAAGAGAGTGAATCCTTCATAAAAATAGGATTTTGAAGTGAGATCCATAACCACAACCTCATTCTAATCAAGTCTAGCTCACTTGATTAGTGTGTTCTCTTTGTTTTTCAAAGTTGCAAGCTTGGACGGGATAGCTCCGGGTGGATCGTCGTGGACGCCAGAGGAGGAAGAGTGGACCTTCTTCCAACACCCCAAAGTCAAAGGAGCAAAACAAAAACGGGAGCTACAAAGGTTGTAGCCTTCTAACCCTAAGCTTTTCTAGTTTAATGTTTAGCAAACCCTAATTTTCTAGGACGATTCCTTTGCTTGTTAGTTTAGCACCATAAAAAATGAAAACTTTAGGTCATGTGATGCTTGTAATCTCTTCATAGGGTGCTAACCTAACCTAACAGTACACATATATAATCACATCAACTGAAAATAAATGGTGCACTATGAGTAAGATGTCGGTGAACTAAGCAAATGTATATGTCACTACTTAACGGGCATTATGTCTATGAAATCAATTGGTGGAGAGGATACTCGTGTTTAACAAGGGTCTCGTGCATGCCCGAGACTACGGTCCACTGTGCCCGGGACATAACCCTGTCAGCCGTGCCGCTAGGCCCACGACCTAAAGTATGTATATGTATATAAGTATCACTGATAGCGAATGATCATCCTCTAATCACTGTACCTCGCTAAATACGAGTTCGATTCCACCTTGATTTCCCCATTTCCCCAGGTTATGGTCTGTATTCACGAATTAGATAAGTTGTGGATAATACGTATTACTGTCGTTTTCAAATACTTTTTCCACTTATCAATATCACTGTAGTATTTGTCACAACTCAATCACTAATCATTAATATACCGACAATGCAAATGATTCACTATGCGGAAGGTATAACTCAAGCATGAGAAAATATGTAGAAACGCACTGAATAGGTATTCGTTACACTACAACGTCTAATGCCTTATAACTTGAAAAATTCATGGTAAATCATACGCTTAGAATTGGCCAAAACAATATAAAGGGCGTATGAAGAACACTGTATTATCTAAGCAATGAAATTTATTTCAGGTCAATCGGAGTTCAGGTTAGAGAATTATCATCGTTTGAAGGCAGCGATCGATTTCTGAGATTCCAGTTCCAGAACTGGAAGCCCAACTTCGCGCGCAGTTTATCAGTAATTGTGTGCAGATTCAGGTTTTTTCCTAGTTGAATAAAATTTAGTTCTGCCAGTTAAGTTTCCAACGCACCAAACGGATTATCAATCGCATCTCTGCCTCAGAAGTTATGTCAAGATTAAAGTGACAATGTACCGAACCCCTTCTGCAGAAACTGCAGAACGCAGTGACGTTCCAAAATATAAATTAAATGCCAAACGGCCGTAAAAATGCACGGGACCGATTTCAGGTGTTAGCTAATTAAGTTATCTACGCTACCATATGGGGCTCCGCTCATTTTCATTTTTAAACAAGTGTGTACAGGTACTCAGAATTCGGGTTCCCCCATAGATAGTTTCCCCGGACTGCAGTCCAGAATTTCGTCCCCCCATCATTTTCAGGGTCGTGGGATTTCATTATTCCAAAACTAAATACACATGGTTATAGGCCATCTCGTTAGGTTCGATACGAGCCCTGTATCATCATGATTGGAATTATAATCAAATAACTACAAATTTTACAACGTGGGATGTACGTCGATTTTCAGATTTTGCCATAACCATTCGGAATTTCATTTTACGTTCGGTGCCTTATCAATTTGATGCCGATATCTTAAATGTCATTCGTTAACCTCAATCGGAACTTTTAATAATGAAACTTGAGGATTTTAATGGAATAAACGCATCACGCACTCGGTACGTGTACGGGGATGTTATCTATTCGTTGAACCAAGCATCGTATCACACCCAATTAAACCGTTAAACTACAGTTTCTAACTACACCATTACATTGCATGAATTTAACAAGTGAAAGGGGCTTCACTTGCCTGAGACGATCGTGATGACGACAAGAGCTTGCGCGACACGGACACGATCACGGCACGAACATGATGACAGTGAGCTCGGCAGTGCGTATGGCGTCGAGGAAGCGAGCTCGGCAGTGCTGGCCTGGGATTGGTGGGTAGGGGAAAGTGAGCAAGTTGCGGGAGAGCTCGGGGCTGCAGGCGATGAGCTCAGGCGCTGCAGGCGATGAGAGCTGGTGAGTCGTGGATGCCCGGGCTGCTGGGAATCGATGCAGTGTCTCTGGCTCTGGGAGGTTGGCTGAGGCGACGGTCGGAGCTCGGGCGAGGTACAGGAACGAGGTAGTTGGGTTCGTCGGCGAGATGCAGGGTCGGCACTGATGGTGGTGGGTGCTCGGGTTCGGTGGGTCTTGGAGATGAGGCGAGGGCGTTGGCGGCTGAGGTGCTAGGAGAGAGAAGGGGGAGTGTTGGGAGGCTCGGCGGCGGTGGTGGTCGGAGCTGGGAGGAGTGCGGCGATGTGAGATGGGGTTCACTTTGGAGGAGAACGAGGACGAGATAGAGAGAGAAACAGAGAGGGAGAGAAGCAGAGAGGGAGAGATGAGTGAAGAGAACGGGGAGTGAGGAGGAGACGTTGGAGAGAAGAGGGGCCGTGGCTATTGGAGATGGCCGGTTCTCACGCGAGCGCGAGGAGCGAGGAGTCCTGGGAAGAACCGTTGGGTCTTGGAGCTGTTGGGGATGAGCTGGTCATGTGGAGGCGGGCGCGAGGAACGCGGAGGCGAGCGGGCGTGGGTGCGGGTCTTGCGGCACGGCACGAAGGATGCGGAGGCGTGGGGTGACGTGAGGGAGGAAGGAATTGAGCGGGAAAAATTTAGGACGAGTGGGGAAGAGGAAGGTAACGGGTCGGGTCGGGTGAGGAGGAGAGGAGTTGGGCTGGCGGATTATTGGTTTAATTCCTTATGTGAGGGAAAGAAAAAGGAAGTGGGCCGGGCCGATTGAGATTTATTATATGATTTGTTTAGGATTTGTTTCGGAAAGAAAATAAATATGGAGGATGGGCTGGATTGGGGACAGGTGATTTATATATATGCTTATTAAAAAATTTGTTTGGGCTTTGATTTTTAACTGTTTTGGAAACTTAAATGCTAAAAATTTTAAACCACCAGTTTCATGCAAAATTACGAGGGAAGAGAAAAAGTTCGGGGGACCTGGGGAAAAGTAGAAAGATTTTATTGATGGGAACGAAGATTTACATTTGGTGAGCTCCTTTACTCCAGCAGGGAACACCCACGACACAATTCACAAAAGAAGAAGAAGAAGAAGAAGCACCCAATTTTTTTCCGTATCTCAACATTAGATACCATGACGTGACAAAATAGAAAAAAGAATAAAAAGATAGATTTTTCTTTCCAAGGGTGGATCCCTTGGAAATCATGGCAGGATGATTACGGTGTCTGATATGCTCATATGGATTTGTTTACCCGTTTTCTTTTACTGCTTTATTTCATTTTTCTTTTTCTTTTTTAACAAAAACTTGATATAGTTTCGTTCAAAGGTTTCAATGAAACGTGGGTGCTGCCTGGCCTCCGTTTAATCATTTTTTTCATACATGTATAGCTAATAATTTAATACTCTATGTAATACAGAAATTTAAATCAGGACTTTCTAAAAATAATTTTAAATGTTCTTCCTAATTATGATAGTATTTTGCACATACCATGCACGTTGATATTCATTTTGATTTATTTTTCCTCATCCCTCTTCTCATAATAGTTATTTTTGTTAGGGATTTATCTTTTTTCAATCAAATTTTGGTTCCATAAATATGATTTATTAATGTTGCAGAAAACTCTATGAGTGCGCTTGCTATGAGGTAATCTAAGTGGTAATCCTAAATTACCATGTTTTGTTTAGGTGTAAACGGTATTCCCGGAAATATAGGATTACCATGGTAATTAAATGACCTCATTTTATGATAATCCTACTCCCCCCAAAACTTGTATCTATTATAAATTCCCATAAAATATTCCTGCCTAACATAAGAAGAGCCATGACCATCCGCCGTCGGCCTTCATTGCCACCCGCTGGCCGGTTGGCCCCGCCGTCCATCTTCAGTCTTCCACCGTCCGGCCCACCGGCGATCGGCTGTTTGCCGTCTACTGGTCATCGCTGATTGGTCACCGGCCGGTCGGCCCGCCGCCAATCGGACATTCGTTGCCAGCCGGCCGTAGTTGTCACCGGCCGGCCGCTTGCCAGCCCGTCGCCGATTGACCGTTTGTCGTCGGTTTTCAATATTCGTAAATAGGCCTTGGTATGAAGAACCGGGAATGATTAAAATATACCAAGCACGTTAATGCAAGATTTTTTGGAATTAAATGCCCAGTTATCCCATTCCCGGAAATGCAAGGATTCCCGGTAATCTTCCATTCTATATACCAAGCGAATCCTATAATGAAGACTTTGGTTCCATATTTTGTTTGAATTTAAATTTGAAAAGTTGATGAGAATAAAATAAGACTGTTATTATTACTATTTGTCTTATTATACTTACATGACAATCTCTAATTTATTATAAACCATAACTTTTTTCCACCTTTTTTTCTTGTATATTTAGACTAGATGAGATATGGGTGAATTACAAAAAAGTTGCCATTGTAATAGTAAAGATTTGTTCTAATTATTTGTTTGTAGTTGTGGATTATGGTAATAATAAATTAGATGCTAGTATTTACTTTTAAATTTTAGCAATGGATAAAAACTTACTATCTAAACAAACACAACCAAATTTATATTTCAATACATTATAATGATTGAAATGATTAAAAAAATTACATATTAACAATTACTATAAGGCGTATTTACCACAAACCATCATGTGGTTTGACCATTTTCCGTAAAACCACCGTATAGTTTTCCCGTTAACGAAAACCACTTTGAAGTATGCACAAGATGGTTTTTTGCTAACAGTACATACTTCAGGGGTTTTTTCGCTAAAAGTATTAAGCTTGATGGTGCTTGGATTATATTGAATATCCCAATTTTGAGTTGTTAAAATTAAGGGGCAGTAATGCCATTTAATTATACTTAACAGTGATGTGTTTTTTCCTCAAACATTGCATATTTCAAAGTATTTTTCATTAACAAAAAAACTACAAGATAGTTTCTCGTAGAAGGCTCAAACCACATGATGGTTTTTGGTAAATACCCGAAGTATATACTGTTTAAATTTTACCAATCTGGTATCTTAGCATATTTAATATTTAAATATAAAATAAAAGATAAATTTTATAATACTAATAACCCGCAAGAAGTAAATTCTTCGGAACCGAAGTCTGAGCAAAAGATCTTGACTATTTTGAGTATGCACGCCTTGTAATCTTCATATATGTATATATCGTTTGAAAATTTCAATTTTATTTTTGAAAAATCCGTACTCATTGATATTTTGTTCAAAACTTGACTGTTTTGAGTTGTAGCTATAAACATTTATTGGTCTATTCAGTTCATAAATCGAAGTGAACCCTCTTTCTAGCTTGATATAGTTTCTTCCTTTCTGTATTATTAATTATATACAAGAAATTATATTTCGTTAAACTTTCATCCAGTTGCCCTAGTTCTTAATAATATATCATTTCTAGTGTCTACTTCACTATACCATATTCATTTCGATTAGTTACAGTCCTTAATTATTATAAAGATTTGAGTAGTAAATTTAAATATTAAAGATAAGCTACGAGTTTTAGCGATGATAATAAATGATTAAATAAAAAGGTGTTTGCTAAATATAGTAGATTTAAACTTTACAAAGGTGCTATATCTTCTACATGTACATCACCGAAAGATGAAGAGGATTTTTGAAACGATTTAAGGGATCTTTACGAATAAAAAGAATACAGCGGGCCTACTTATAAAAATATTTATAAAACGGACAAAAAAGAGAAGCATATTTAAGCATAATCTGGAGTAATTTAAGAGGCAGTTAATTTGGTGTTTTTCTAAAAATTTATCTGGAGTTATTTACTCTTATTTATTTAGGTCCCGTTTGTCAATGGGGTTGCAAATTCGGAACCATGGTTTTATGAGATTTTGAGACGGAAGCTCGATTTGGCAGCCAAAATAGAATTTCCCAAAACATGGTTTCAAAATGTTTGTAGGCTCAAAACACTTTTTTTAACTTCAAAAAGACTGGAGTTTTGCAAGGTTTAATCCACTATTTTTAAAATGTTATTTTAAAACGAAACCTTGACCAGCGTTTAGGCAAACCGTATTTTGGTTTTAACTTAAACAAATCAGGGTTTTGGCGACCTTGTTAGACTATATATCTTAGCAAATGGCCTTAAACTTTGTAAAATCCAATTTATACGAAACCGCGGTTAGCATAGATGCAAACCACAGTTTGATTTTAACTTAAACAAATCGGGTTCTGGCAACCTTGTTACCAATTAGGTCTTTCTTAGTTATCTAAGAGCAAATTATAATTCATTCTTTATTGATCAAATATACTCTTCTGGGCCCTAGTTTGGTAAAACGGTTTCTGAAACCCGATTCCGTTTAAGCTATAAAATGTAACGGCTTAAGCAAATTGTAGTTTCGTAAAATTGGGGTTTAGCAAAGTTTAGGGTCCTCTAAAAAAATTTTGAAACCAAGTTTTTGTCTCAAAATAGGATTTAAATAAAAAAATACGGCTTGAAACTTTGCAAAACTTTAGTCTATTTTGAGTTTAAAATAAAAGGTTTCGAGCACTCCATGCATGCGTCGGTTATAATTTTGGAGTTCAGCCTTGAAACTCTACGAAATCATGAATACAAAATCCCTAACCCTGATTTCATATGGCTTAGATGCTAAACTAAAAAATTGAAACCACGGCCCTTTTGCCAACCAAAATAAAGTCTCTCAATCCACATCTTAAAAAAATTTAGATGGCTCGAAGCTTTGTTGTTCTAAACTTCAAGAACAGTTGAGTTTCACATAGTCCCATGTCGTCTCATTTTCGCCAGTTAAGATAAGCAAAAACTTTGGTTTCATAAACTCTGTTACGAAACGACCTTCAGCTTTACAAAACCACGGCTAACACAGATCTACCCTAATCTTGTTGCCACCCTAAAACTCTTTTTGGTGTTATACAGCTCGAATGATTGCAAATATTCCGAGCTATTCGCTGATTTGAAGCAAGAGGTAATAACAGTTTGAATGTTTTGAATTTTGTTTTTAGATTTTTTCTTAGAGATTATTTGTCTGGTTCCACTGACCTTTATTTAGATTCTAGCTTCTTCTGTTTATTTCATGCCTCTAAGCTGTTTGTTGTTTTGCTTGAACCAAAAAATCATGTTGATTCCTGAGGTGTTCTTTAAAACCAAACACATAGATAATTGTCACATTAGGTTGATTAACCAACGAAACCATTTAATGGGTCGAAAACGTCTTGTCAGGGCCTTTCTTCCATCGTCGATAGTTGGAACAGCCGTTAGAATTTCATTCATAAATGCCTGTCTTTGAGTCTATGTATGGTATGGCGGCGGTGTGGCAAGTACTTGACTTGCCCTATGCCTATCCTGAAGAGATGCCCGTTGATCTCCATGCCAGGATCAGGCATTTACGACTCTTACCGCTTAGTATAAGCGCATGTATTGTTGGGTTACGATAGCGCCATGGCCATCTACCGTAGCCGATGCGGAACAAAAATTAGCGTTTAAAAAACTTTGGCCTAAAAAACCCGTCAAGATCGAACCATAAACCTACACTAGCTAACTACAAGAGCTAAACTACAAGGTTAGAAATGGTTATACTGAATGAACCGTATTCTTCGGTCTTCAACCATCTTCCATAGCTCCTTAAGACGTCCTCGATTGAACTTGGCCGCCGGTCTTCCTCCGTCGAAGATGATCCACCTGAGAGATGTAGCTCATGGCTCTAACTCCACACAAAAGATCAAGTGAAGTAACTAGGAACTCTAGGTTGCTAATCTAGAATGCTTAAGATGTAGTGAAGTGTCCAAAGTATTTATCTACCTTACTTCCTCTCTTGATTCTCAACACATTAGATTGTACAGAGAAGGTTGAAGATGAAGGTGGAGGAACTTAAGAAAACATAAGAGGAGAGTGAAGCTAATGGCGAGATGAAGAAAAACCAACCATACATTTTCGTCATCCAACATCAAGTGTAAAAATAACATGAAGCATGGTTTTATCAAACTCAATTTTCCATTTTAAAAATCAACCCATGCTTGAATAGTTTGCACAAATGAATTAACAATTCATTTGTGCAACACTATACAAGCATGGTTCTCACCATACTCCCTTCTTTCCTTTTCCACCTCATTTCCCATTGAAAATAAATGGATAAAAACTAAATGAGGTATCCACATTCTAGAATATTATCTGTACAAATACGGATTACACTCTACTGTATATACATACCAGTATTCGTACCGAAATACGAATACCCGAAGAGATAGAATAACACAAAGAACATAATACTAGAATATACATATTGAAATACATATACGTAAATTATTAAATCAATACCTGATTTAATAATCCGGCTCAAATCCGAGCCGGCTAGTATTATAACTGTCCGATCGAAAGTCCGGGTACATAGTACAATCAATCGATCGGAACCCTACACGTATCCAATACGACTACTACATCATTTCGCCAGAACCAGGGAAACCCTCTGTGTGGGACTCTAAAGACTTGTCAATACGCTGGAGTGGGTTTAACCACAAGCACGTCAGCGGCACTAGCTGTACGTAACGGCTACTCAGGTATTGAGCGAAAGGATGGCCGACGAGCAGACTCATCCGAACCCCTACTAAGCCTGTCCGTGACAATCTTCGTACAGTTCGGTCTGTTCGTCTAAGAGTATTGCATATCGAGTTTAGGGGGTGGATAAAGTCAGATCCCTAATAACCCGATATTTCATGTCGGTATGAAGCCCATCACCCACTGAGAAACTACTGATCCAAATCAGAAATTCTTGTCTACCTTGGCCAAGAATTTTTGGTGATGACCACCCGTGCACAGTGCGACATCAACCCCTAATACCAGGAGATACGAATCCCCAACGATCTGCTCACAGCCTCTATGTGGCTCGAGACTGTACCCAACTAAAACCTGTTTGTACGACTCCTTTAAGCCGTGGTAGGTTAGTAATCAAAGCACAGTGGGAACTCATACGAGACAAATGTCGATCTCATGTCGACAGACTAACCTGTACTTATGTCACCTAGGAACTGCTATCTAACAATAGGTATAATACCAATTAGTATGTTTCCGGCGAGTCCGTCCAGTATACTCATAATCCAATGAGCACCTGTATACTATCTTAGGTGACTAACTGACACCAATGGCTTGTGAGACCGGCCACCGTCCCTCGTCGGGATCTCGATAAGTACACACTAGTCTACTCCGAAGTATCGATACCCAGTCTCGATACTCTTTCGACTAGGGACATTTAAGGATGTGCTTATAGACCACCCAGCTCCTACGTATATGATCGCCATCATAATACTGGTAGTCAAGCAAGAATCCTATGGGCTTTATCAACATGTAATAGTGATCTGTAATACCACATAATGAATATACATGATGATAAAGGCAAATCAGATAGCATACTATCATTTTGAGTAAGACTGTTCTACCAGTATAGGTCCTCCCTCAATCATCATAATCGTGTGTCTGTGATTACAAAAATTGACTTGAGAGCACTATAACTAACAATCTCCCACTTGCATTTAAGGCTAAGTGTCGCATATTCACAGTTCGTGTGATACCGAATACCCAACTTCTCTACTAATCAGTCTCGCAAAGCCCGTTTGCGAAACTATTGCGTTCGAGAAATAACCTCAGTGAGTGAATCCGCTCCAATATTTCTATCCTTATCTCTCTATATCTCAACTTCATGGAGAAAGACTATCTCCCGAAATGAGCGATACCTGTATTAGAATTTATATGTATATCTGATGGAATCCAGTTCACAAATGAACTCCAAATCCAACAAACTTCTTAAACCGTATCATCCACTGAATTTAATCAGTATTCTGCGCCATGTCTTCCTCAGTATCCGCTTAGACCACCTGTCCAACATTCTGCCCCTCAAAAAAAGAAAACTATAACTCTGACAGCCACTCTGTCATCCAGATCACCTTAGAAGCCTTAAATGATAACCGCCTCCCGAAGGAGGCTGCCGTTACCATATACCAAGAACATCCATTTATGTTCATAATTGCTTCCCAACGTTTCTCCAGGATTGGATTAATATATATGATTATTGCAGCCAGTGCAAAAGCAATATCTGATGTGGTATTTGATATTTCATGATTAACTCAATTGCCTAAGCAAGTGATATGCCAATCATGCAAATCACTCTCCTCATCAGTCTAGAAGACATCTCTTTAGAGATGGTGACTCCACCTGCAGGTACACCACCACGTCAGGAGTCGTCCATTCTAAAAAACTTTAGAATAGTGTCAAATACCCGAATTGAGACACTTCCCAGATTTAGATCTAAACCATAGATCTAGTTACCAGAATCCAGATCCTATGTGGAGAAACAACTTGTGATAACGACAGTATAACTGATCGTAGTATAGAAAAATCACTTCCTATCAAGAGCATACTATCCAAAAACCAGGACATCACTTCCTACCACCTTCTTATTAGGCCCATCTGTTGTTCTGATAAAATCAAACTCTATGACTGTCATATCAAAACTAGACGATCTATCTCCGTTATACTTGCTTTAGTCTATAAATAGACATAAACTATTTGCCCACTATGCTTCCGCTGCTCCCACTGACTACAACAACCCTCTGGCAGAGTCATATACACGTGCACTTCTAAAGCTAATTTAGAACAACGTTATACTCATCCTCCTGCCAGATCTCATAGTCTAGAACAGCAGTAGTGGCAAGTTTGGATAATCAAAAACCTCACTGTCACCGTCTTTGAGGAGACCGAAGTACCTCTCGGGTGCCTGAGGTTACCCACCAAATCTGCGGAGTGGCTAATGGATTGTCGAATCCAATTGAATTTTTAGGTTCTGCTAAATTTTCAGTAATCGTTTATGGTTCTGGAATCACTTCCAGTTTTACTATACTCCCACTAATGTTTTCTGAAAAGAATTCATTTTACTAAAACTGTGGCGAGTCAAGAATGATTGATCTTCCAAATGGTAGAATGTTAACCCTCATCAAAGCCTGAGAAAACCCACAAACTGCCATTACTGAAACGTGCCTAGAATTTATCCAGATTTCGGTTTTAAGCATAAGCCGGACAACTCCTTATATCTTAACATCGTTAAGATATGAATCCATTCTATATCCAATATAGAAACAAAGGAACTAATTTAATTGGAAGCAGATTCAAAATACATGCAGTCGTTCCCAGTGCATATCAACTAACTGGAAGAAGACCAAGCAACATTACTCATCAAGGAGCGCGCTCACGGATGAGTAACCTAAGAGAGAAGCAAGTTCTCAAATATATATTACTTACAACGGAATACCTAACACAAGCATCTACATCTTCGACCACCTTGAAAAATCCCGATACTTGCAACATATGGTCTCTACTTTATTCTTATACTTATATCTTCTCAAAATCTGGACCTTGTATTTCAATGAAATACTTGTCTAAAACTAGAGAAGTCATGAGTAAACAGAATATAGTACGTGTACCAACCCCTTTGTCCTAACGGATATCAGACAACATACAATACTTTGTATAAATCCTCTGAGTTTAATAATTCAAACCCTGTGCGTCGTAAGTTGAAAACTGCACTTTGCTTAAGAAGAATTACACCGCTGTTAAATGCTCCTTACATAACCATCAACTGATATAGGTAAATGTTATAAACATAATTTCAAAAAGTTATATTTCACTTTATAAAATAAACGTACAGATATATCAGTTTGAAATTGGTGTATAACGACGGATATTTAAAACTAAATATTTGTCGTCAGGCAAAACCCCGGTGATTTTATCAAATATCACCAATTACAAAGAATTCCGATATATAGGATCTAATCATCCAATTTCCAATATCTTACTCCCACTCAGCATCCGTAATGCCATACAGATATGAGAATCAAATCTAGTAAACACATAGCCTGGAGTTAGAATTTAATTGGGAAAATAGTTTTCAATTAACAACGCACAGTAAAACTGAAACATGAAAATGTTTCGAAGGGGTGGCCGGATATTCTTCGTAATGCTTCTTCTACTATCCAGATTCATGACAGTAACCGTATATTTTCTTGCCTTCACTCCAGTCCCTTCATATGTCGTTACTTATTACCTTCTGTACACCACACTCAGGCTAATTGGTTTTCTTCCTTCCCTATCTTTCAGCACCAGCCTAAGGTTTGGAAAAAGACTATCCAATAAACGTAATAGGTGTACTCTCTTAACATTAGGAGCCCTCACAACCTGAAAGAAGTTAAAATGAAAAGACAACCGAATAATCCTATTTAATTTCTCCTGAACCGGAAACCATTCTCGAACTGAAACAAGTTCTTTCGAGTTCGTATATAACTATACTATGGCACATCCAAGCAATATGGATTTTCGTAGTGATACGAAGTGTTCTGGAGAAATGCAAAGTGGAAGTGGAAGTGGTAAGGATATACGTGGCTTCCTCGTGAATGATAGCAGTCGCAATTTTCTTTGCCCCCACTCTAATCCCTTTATATGTCTTTACTTATTACCTTCTGTATACCACACTTAGGCTAATTGGTTTTCTTCCTTCCCTACCTTTTGGCACCTGCCTATGGTTTGGAAGAAAACTATCCAATAAACAAAATAAGTGTACTCTCCTAATATAAGGAGCCCTCGCAACCTGAGAGAAGGTAAAGTGAAAAGACAACCGAATAATTCTATTCAATTTCTCCAGAACCGGAATCCATTCTCGAACTGAAACAAGTTTCATCAAGTTCGTATGTAACTATACGATGGCATATCCAAGTAATATAGATTTTCATAGTGATATGGAGTGTTATGAAGAAATGCAAAAGGAAAGTAGGAGCGGCAGGGATATATGTAATTTAATGATAATCCAAAAGCCAAAGTTTTTAAGAAAATTCGGTTAACTTGGTTCATGAGTTTTAGTTTGAGGTCGGGTCATGATCGCTGCCAAAGAGAGAGAAAAAAATAAACACTCAGTATGCACTATAAGCTAGATTAGATTGGTTAATCACTTTATTTAATCAGGATAGCTCCCACTGTTTTCTTGAATTCTCCTTCAAACTCTAAAAAGAGAATAGTCGGGATCATCTGAAAATCACTCGAGGAGTAACACCTATTTATCAGTGGGAATCGGGATCCAATTATCATTGCATGATAATTTGATGGAAGCCACTCAAGTCACCACACTCCAGAAGGTATGCGCGTGTTTGGCAAGTTTCTTGTATGTTTGAAACTCCCAATGTGGTTTTTGCCCCTAAGACCCAAGTGACCTTAACACAGTCAACAAATCAAAATGTCCTATTCAAGTTCAACCCGTCATTATCTTGATTGCATTAAACCCACCCGCACGAGCCCTTGACACAGTCAATAAGACCGCACGACTGTCCTAACCAATCGTATTGCATGCTACAAACAAACACCACTTAGCTACCGCACACTACGCCTTGACACAGTCAACAAACGCAGCACGAATACTAAGTACTACTCGTAGGAAATGATGGAGGGATACAGCTGGTATTTGGCGAAAAATCTTTAACGTAATGAACTTGATATCGTTGAAGAAACCGAATGGTTTTACAAATATATAGTGACGCAAACTTTTGCTAAAGAGGTCACTTCTTGTGAAGGGATCTCGGCTCTTTTCTCATCAAATGAGGTGCGGAATATTCCTAACTGAATACCACGATGCAAAGCAAAAGAATCGACTATAGTGAAGTTATTACAATGACGTAAACTTTTGCCTAAGAACCCACTCTCGATAAAAGGATCTCGGCTCTTGCCTCGTCGAATGAGGTGCCGGATATTCATAACCGAATACCACTGTGCAAAGCAAAATAAACGTCTGTAATAACAATTTTCAAAAATTGGTTCCAACAACATCATATAGGTTTGTTTTCTTTGCATTAATCGGAATTAATGCAGTCCCATCAATTAATCCATATCACACCAGAAAAAGGAACGAAAATACAAACTACAATGCACCGTTAGGTTACTTAACTAACGGTAGAGCGGGGGCTGGATTAGCGTGGATGCAAAATATATACAACATCTACTAGTATATATATATAACATTCGTCTCAGGCATGATATAAGCAACATCACAGAATATCAACAAGCAACACAAAATGGTGGATACTCTTAGAGCCTCGGGTTTTATTTGAGCCGCAAATAAGACCCGACGTTCCCGGTCGTGTGGATAGCCCGTGCAATAAAAACTTGGACCCCTACGAGCACGGCAAGTTACCCGCCAATCCCAGAAATGAAGCAACCCCAATCAACAAAGTGAATGGGCCACCTAGCACTTCATGGAATCCGGTAACTTGATCACTCTTCCGTAGGTCATCCTATACCCCCTATGAGTACGGCGAATAGCCCGCCAATTCTAAAGTGAAGCCCCCTCCGTCTCAACGCCATGAGATGCGGGCTCGTTGCCCTCTAAAACCCGGCTATTCGAGCACTCCACCGTGGGATAATTCTAGTACAGAAAAGGAAAATATATGTACAAAGGTGATATCGACCTCAACCAGATCGTGCCCCAATCAAATAATATACAATACGGCAGAAACGACTGTCCACATGTCGGACGCTCGCCCCTCAATAACAAATATACAAATGAATCTTAACTGTACCACTACCATTGCACCGCAAGCTATCCATCACGACAACTCAACCACAATATCAGCACAATCACAGAACATCAATATGAATGTCATGTTCGCAAACCGTCTAATAGAACATATAGCAGTTAGACGGGCTGTACCGCTCAATGACATTCATGATCGCAGATAGTAATGTATGCATTGAAACTTATAAACGGTGTTAAAATGGCGACTTCGAAATACTCTGTATTGCCCCAAACCAAAGATGACAGAATATGTAATCTGGGCAAAAAAAACACATAAAAACCAATATTCAAGAGTCCAGAACACTACCAAAATTTCAAGACCCAAATCCCATGTAGGACTGGCCAGTTTGGGGCTCGTTTTTTGTGTTATTCTCGACATTATATACATATCTGTATTCGTACCGAAATGCAAATACCCAAAGAGATAGAATAACACAAAGAACATAATACTAGAATAAATATATCGAAATATATATACGTAAATTATTAAATCAATACCTAATTTAATAATCCGGCTCAAATCTGAGCTGACTAGTATTATCAACTGTTCGATCGAAAGTCCGGGTATATAGTACAATCAGTCGATCGGAACCCTGCATATATCCAATACGGCTACTATATCATTTCGTCAGAACCAGGGAAACCCTTTGTGTGAGACTCTAAAGACTCGTCAATACGCTGGTAGTGGATTTAACCACAAACACATCAGCGGCACTAGCTGTACGTAACGGCTATCCAGGTATTGAGCGAAAAGAAAGCCGACGAGCAAACTCATCCGAACCCCTACTGAGCCTGTCCGTGACAATTTCCGTACAGTCCGGTCTGTTCGTCTAAGAGTATCGCATATCGAGTGTAGAGGATGGATAAAGTCAGACCACCAATAACGCGATATTTCGTGTCGGTATGAAGCCCATCACCCACTGAGAAACTACCGATTCAAATCAGTAATTCTCGTTTACCTTGGCCAAGGATTTCTGGTGATGGTCACTCATGCAAGTACGACATCAACCCCCAATACCGGGAGAGACAAATCTCCGACAATCCGCTCACTGTCTTTATGTGGCTCGAGACTGTACCCAATTAAAACCTGTTTGCACGACTCCTTTGAGCCGTGGTAGGGTAGTAATTAAAGCAAAGTGTGAACTCACATGAGACAAATGACGATCTCAGGTCGACAGACTAACCTGTACTCATGACACCTGGAAACTGCTATCTGACAATAGGTATAATACCAACTAGCATATTCCCGGCGAGTCCGTCCAGTATACTCATAACCCAATGAGCACTTGTATACTATCTTAGGTGACTAATTGACACCAATGGTTTGTGAGGCCGGCTACCACCCCTCGTCGAGGTCTCGATAAGTACACACTAGTTTCCTCTGGAGTATCGATATCCAGTCTCGATACTCTCTCGACTAGGGACATTTAAGGATGTGCTTAGAGACCACTCAGCTCCCACGTATATGATCGTCATCATAATGCTGGTAGCCAAGCAAGAATCGTATGGCTCTATCAACATGTAATAGTGATCTGTAATACCACATAATGCATGTACATGATGATAAAGGCAAACCAGATAGCATACTATCATTTTGAGTAAGACTGTTCTACCCGTATAGGTTCTCCATCAATTATCATAATCGCATGCCTGTGATTACAATAATTGATTTGAGGGCACTATAGCCAACACATATCTTTGTTATTTGAAAACAATAAAGAAGCTCTTAGGATATTCTTTATATAGGACCCCAAAAATAACACTCAGTTCTTCATACTTTGATAAATGACACTCATAGCATGTATGAATTACGGCTTATAATTATAAATATGAACACGGATTCGTTGCCAAGGAGATGTATCTGTATCGGATTCGTATCCGACCATATTCATGTCGGGTTCTTTTGTATAGGATATTCTTTTTTTTTTCCGTGCATCTTATCACTTGCATTATATTCTAGATGTACCCAACATGTATTGGTCACTGAAACATCAGCTATCTATGCATCCAACATGTATTTTTAGTTTAGGTTAGCTAATAAGACAAGTGTTTGTTACTATGTATATACATTCATACAACAAAAACTAATGTATCCGAACACATCGTATCTTTAGTTTTCGGAAAACCACAAACCTGACTCGTATTCTGTCCCGTATCTGTTTCCAAATCCATGCTACTTAGGTAAAACTTAGTGGCTTCATAAAATGGTTTTTGTTATAATTGACTTTAAATGGAGTTTTGCTAATTATGATCATGGTAGACCTAAGGTTATGATTGAATTGTCAAGCTCTAACTTGCCTCTGGAAGGGCATATGAGAGATAGTTAGCCCTAGGGTTTCATGTTGACTTGTTTTAGGTTCTGTTAGTTGGTTAATATTGTACTCTACTACACAAATTAAAGATCTCTAGGATATGTTGCTCATGGTCTTTCTTTGGTTGAAAGATAATGTCATGACCTTACATGCTTTTTCTTTGGTTTTACTTCATAAATTCAATGCTACTCTGGAATTTTGGACAAGCTCTTTGAAAAGGAAGAGGTTTCTTCAATAAGATATCTCGATTTTGCTGCTGTGAAATGATGAAAAGTGCTTGTTAGTGAACCAGGTATGCTGTTATTTTATTTTACAGTTGATTATCGTTTCTGCTGATACTTATTTTATAACACTATAAACTGTATTTTTAAAAAAATATTTGCGGCTCCTCGTATTTAATGTGTTGAATGAAATATTTTATTTGGCTAGAGTCTTTTTGACTAAGTAGAGAAGGCTCCTTCTTTTTCTTTTGAATAATTGGTCTCAACCCGATTGCATGTTTTGTTATTTTTTTGAATAACTAGCAGAATGATAAGATCCAAACACACCACAAATTCAATCTAACATCCTGAAAACTAAGATTACATCTGATACATCACTGTTCCTCTTACTAACATAGACAACAATCTCTAGTTCTGAACAATTTAACTGACATCATACATACAAATCTACCAACAAACACCAACAAAATCCCACAACAAACTACCATACATTAAACATAAAATCACTTACACTGATCCATTCTACATCTAATGCTTCTTAAAACGTCCCTCATTTGTGAGCTTGAAGATCCGTGCCTAATCCGAAGCAACTTTCTCGGAGACGAGCGAAGAAGCAAAGGCATGCCTCACTTCCGGGGTAGGGAAAGGGAACTTTTTGTTGACCATGGAGTTGAGTAAAGAGGCCGTGCCTTCACGATACAAAGCACCAAAACCATCGGTTCAACTATTTTCAAGCGCCTCTTGCACGCTTAGGTTCTGACCGAATGGTAATGTGGTTGTCGGACCGAAGAGTCTGCCGATGGTTGCCCAGTATCCAAAGATGCCCCATATCATCGTTGGGTTCGTGCTCCAGTAGCTGAAAGCAAACATGACAAGCTGATACCTAAAACTTAGGTCCAAACTTTTGGTCATACAACAAGAAACCATTCTGACTTTTAAAAACATGCACTTAACCCTAAAAATAAGGGAGGTTTCCTGCAATTAGCCTAAAATCTAAACACAAGTGTTTGAGCAAGTCCCAGGAGGGGCCAGGGTGAACAGCGGAGAGTTAGGATCCACATGAATGAACGTAGGCGAAGGCGGCGTCAAGATCGACGGAGTGGTAGGCGCTGGGGGCCCACAGGGATTGTTGGAGGTGGACTGTTGTAGTACCCTCCCCCGCCTCCATGCGGCAACAGCAGTCCACAGCTGCATCCGCTTCCACCGTGCGGCGGGGGGGGAGGGGAGGGGAGGGGAAGCCAGGGTCCTGTGTGAATCTGCACCCACAACAACAATCACTTTGAAGGGAAAAAAATCAATGAAGAGCAGTGAATTCCGTATCAAGAGTTTGGTTTACGTACGCTTCGGAGGGCTGACACCGGTATGAGACGGTGAGGAAACAACATGAGGATCAGGAGAGTAGTAGGTCTTCTCATCACCGAACTCAACCTCAAGGCTCTGAGAGATGAAAACAGTCAACAGGAAAGAGATGAGGACTTTCCTTCCTCTTTTCCTCTCCATTCTTAACAATGCTCAAGAGTCATTGTTCTGAAGAGATGTGAGCAGTGGGTGTACACTTATAATTTCTAAGGTGAAAGCTTATAGATTTGAATGATATCTATGAGCCAAGAGTAAATACTGAGGCAGAGGTAGGCAGCAGAGTTGGTTGTCATGTTTAAATGCAGGTGCATTTATGCCTTGCTCAAATGTTTTCTGCATTAATTTTGTTTGCAACTTGAGAATACTGAAATATGCTACTGCATGACACCTTAGCTTTGAAGTTTGAAGACATTTTCCATTCGAAAAATGAAGTGCAAGCTGTAAACTTTGTGCACTGCATATGAGAGTAAATTGTTCTTGATTTCAATTTGACTCAAAATCCAGCTGAAAAATCTAGTGATGAGTTGAAGCGGGAAGTTTTGGAGTGGTTTCAGTAAAGAGCTTTCCTGTGGCCATTATATATAGACATATTCAGTAGATAGGTTCAATTTATGAGTGGAGCTATGAAAGATAACAGCCTTTAATTCTTTTGCTCTAAATGTGCACAGCTCCTTCAAAACGTACCTCACAAGTGTTGAACCTATGTCTCATGAGGAAGATGCATAATGTATTATTGCTCAAAGACTGAACCGATTTTCTACTTATGAAGCAAGTGAGATTTTGTATGCATGGGGGATTGTAGGAAGAATGGCACTAGAGATAGTTGTTAAGGTATATATTAAAAGAGTAGTGTATATATATATATATATATATATATATAGAGAGAGAGAGAGAGAGAGAGAGAGAGAGAGAAGATGAAGACCAAGAGAGATATTCCTCTCTTCCTCGTTCTCCATTTATATTATATCAATGATATCTACTTGTTACCATCAATAATATATTTGTTACAATTAAACCTTTACATATATCTAATCAAATCTTCTGAATATTTTATCTACTTGTTACCATCAATAATATATTTGTTACAATTAAACCTTTACATATATCTAATCAAATCTTCTGAATATTTCCACAGATCACAGAGGCAGACGTCTGCCCAAGATGATACATACGTCTGCCTAAAAACTGTTACAGTGGTGTCTTCAGGGTCAGACATGTGGGGATACCTCTTCAGACTTCTGGCACCGCTCCATTACTTTTTCTTGTTTTAGGCAGACGTTTGAACCATTAGGTTCAGATGTCTGGCGACGATCTGGATCTACGCTCAGTTGTGGAACAGACGTCTGACCTGAAAATGACAGATATCTGTTGGCTGAATCTGGACGCGATTGGGTTGGTTCGTTATTACGCCCCCTCAAGCTGAACGACGGCCGGACGACGTTCAGCTTGATCCGCAGTTCGACAAATCGTTGTCTTGATAGTGGCTTGTTAGCACGTTGATCACGCGTGGAGATGTAGCATATAATGAGTTGGTTGTTAGCGGTACGTTCGCGAATAAAATGAAAGTCAATTTCAATGTGTTTAGTGTGAGCGTGGAAAACAGGATTAGCAGTAAGATAAGTAGTGCCAATGTTATCACACCACAACACAGATGGGAAATGATTGAACCCAAGCTCATGAAGTAATGATTGAAGTCAAATGAGCTCGGCTATGGCATTCGCATGTACCTTATATTTAGCCTTTGTGCTTGAGCGAGCGACCGTTGCTTGTTTTTTGGAGCTCCATGAGATGAGATTGCGACCCAAGAAAATAGTGTAGTTGCTGGTGGAACGACGATCCGCAATATTCCCAGCCCAGTCAACATCACTGAAAGCATGCAAATGACGTGGCGAATCTCCGTAGAGAAGAAGATTATGAAAATGCGTGCCTTGAAGATAGCGAAGCATTCGCTTAACCGGCAACCAATGATGCTCAGTAGGAGCGGGCATATGCTGACAAACCCGATTGCTCACAAAGGAGACATCGGGACGAGTGATAGTGGCATATTGAAGAGCGCCCACAAAGCTGCGATACATAGATGGATCGACGGGGGGAGTAGAAAGCGGATCATTGGTAGTTGTGACGGTGGCCATGGGTGTGGACATCGAATGCGCGGCAGTTATTTTGGAGCGCTTAAAAATATCCACAATATATTGAGATTGAGATAAGAGGCAGCCGTCGGGATAAGGACAAAGTTCAATACCAAGAAAATAGTGAGTGGTGCCAAGATCACGAATGAAGAATTCATGTTGAAGAGAAGTAATAAGGTTAGCGACGCCCTTTGATCAGAACCAGTAATTAGAATATCGTCGACATAAATCTGTAAGCTTCAGTTCCAATGAAAGAACAGCGAAGTATCTGTTTTGGAATTAAGAAAGCCGAGCTGAAAGAGTCGGGTACTCAGGCGTTTGAATCAAGCACGGGGAGCCTGACGAAGGCCGTAAAGAGAGCGATGAAGTTGATAGACATGATTGTGAAATTGAGGGTGAGTGAAACCCGGAGGTTGATCCATATATACCACTTCCTCGAGATGACCATGTAAAAATGCATTTGAGACATCCAACTGGCGCACCGGCCAACCCGATCTAATCGCAATTGCAAGAATCAAGCGAACCATGGTGATCTTGATAACGGGACTGAAAGTGTTGAAGTAGTCAACAATGGGCTGTTGGAGAAACCCCTTGGCCACGAGCCATGCCTTGTGACGCTTAATCGTGCCATCGGCATGATGTTTCAGCTTGAACACTCATTTGCACCCGATGACATTGAAATGAGGTTGGCGAGGGACGAGCGATTATATGCCATTGTGAAGTAGAGCATCGAATTCGGAGGACACGGCTGCACGCCAAGACAGGTCTTTGGATGCCTGTGTGAAGCAAGAGGGCTTGACCGAAGTAGTGGCAAGAAGTACTGTAGGTATTGCGTGACTGCTTGTGAGTGCGTGAGATGGCGGAGAATCAACGATCGGGCCAGTGGAGGTATAGATGTTGGCAAGAGAGCGCATGTGAAGAATTGGAGACTCATCGGAAGTGTTCGGTGAGATGGTAGAAGGGGAGTCCGTGAGCAGGAAGGACTGCGTTGAATGCTGGGGGCTCGGATCATCTGTAGGTGTCAATCAACCAACACTGGTGGCAGCAGGACTGTGGGTTGATGATGGGGAATCGTGGTAGAGGGAGCAACCATGTATGAGTGGCTGGGTTGGGCGAGTTGTGGCGGCTGGCGCGGGAAATACCCAAGTATGCCGGTCACATGAGAAAGGACGGTGGCGAGTACTAATGGTAATGCTGGACTCAGAACAGGGCCAGAACCAAGTATGCCCGCTCCTGGTAAGGGCTCAGCGGTTGGTAGCAAGTCTCTGATATAATCTGAACCTGAAAAGGAAAAGCAATCTTCATCAAAAGTAACATGCCGGGACACATACATGCGGTCAGATTTTATGTGGAGACAACGGTAACCTATGAACACAGCGATCGGATCGGTTAGTAAGTTTATGTTGGGCATATGGACGAAATCAAGGGTAACACGCACATTCAAATGTGCGTAGGAAGGTATTGTTAGGGTGGTGACCAAATAATTTATGGAGAGCTATTGTTACGAATGACTAATGTAGGGAGACGATTAATTAGAAAGACGACAGTTTGCATGGCCTCATCTCAGTAATGAGAAGGGATGGAGGCATTAGAAAGAAGAGCACGAGCTGCCTCTATAATATGACAGTGCTTGCGTTCCGCTGTCCCATTTTGTTCGGGAGAGTTGGGGGCTGGAAACACGATGAAGGATATCTTCCGTGGTTAGATGACGATGAAGGGATTGATGTTCACCACCCCAATCAAAGTGAAACATATGTATTTTGCTATTGAAATAGCGTTCAACATGTCGTTGGAAGCGACAAAAGATGTCAAATAAATCAGATTTATTACACATCAGAAATAACAAGGTAAATTTGGTATAGTTATCAACAAAAGTAACATAATAACGGAAACCGGAGTGAGATAAAATAAGGGCAAGACCCCAAACATCAGGATAAATTAAGTCTAAATGTGACAAACACACTGTTGTGACAATTCAAAAGAGAGTTTGTGACGTTTAGCTTTCCTGCAATTAGAACAGACTGACACTCTACGACTCTTAACAGTTGGTAAATAAAAACTAAATAAAATCCTGACTATAATTTTTAAACCAGAATGACCTAAGCGAGCGTGCCATGAGTAACTAGAGGTACGTTCGCCAACGAGCGCGGTGGAAGACGAGACATTTGGAAGAGACAATTGGTACATACCATTATTAAGGTGACCTTGAAGTAGAACTATTCCCGACTTTGGATCCTTCACAAAGCAATCAAACGGGTGGAACTCAAAAATAACATTGTTATCTTTAAAAAATTTATGAACAAATAAGAGATTTTTCGTTATTGAAGGAATATGAAGAATGTTAGGTATTTGAAATGATCGAGAAGACGATGGAATTGAGTGTGGTCATAGTTAAGAATACGCAAATATGTACCATTACCTACGCGTACTGTATTCGTACCTTTGTAAGGGACTGGCATGAGGAATTGAGTGTAGTCTGGCGTGATATGATGAGTTACCCATGAGTCAGGATACCATTCAGAGAAAGCAACGCTTGGACCGCTCGAGGGATATGATGGAGGTGTATGCAACAGCATGGCGTATGGTGCAGGTCCGATAGTGCCTATCTGATCTTACATTCTAAGACCGCAAAGCATGTAATTGCAAAATACCTTTTGGACTGCCAGAAAAGGTCTGATTGAAGCGATGTGGACAACTATTGCCATAGTGGCCAGTTGTCATGCAAATTTAGCATCGAGGAGGACCACGACCGCGGTCTCGACCGTTGTCCCGGCCATTGCGGCCACCACGACCGCCGCGCTCGATGTTATAGCGACGCTGATAGTAATTTGAAGAGGAACCTACATGGCCTATGGTTACGACGTTGACAGACGGAAAGAAAGTAGCATCAAGAGCCTTATCTTATTGCCGGCTTGTTGCTGGCAGAGGCTCTCGTGTGCAAGGAGCATGCCATGCAGATCTTCAAGAAAGATATCTTCTATGTAGATTGTGATAGCATAAACAAAGGAGTCATAGGTCGATCTCAGGCCGGCCAAAACATGCATGACAAGATTGGCATCGGAAATCCTATGTCCAATTACCGCAAGATTGTCGGAGATAGTCTTGATATTCTGAATGTACTCTTTAATGGAGGCGGATCCTCGTCTGATATTCTGAAGTTGGGTTTTCAGTTGAAAGATGCGAGTGCGAGAGTGCGATGCAAGGCTTTGGCAAGTGTCTTCCATACCGTCTGAGCTGTAGTTCAACCGACCAAAGGAATTAGTGTTTCAGTCAGAGACGCTAACATCCAACTCATAATTAATTGATCCTTTTGGATCCATACAACGTATGCTGGATTGTATGCTGTAACCAGTTAATTTTGTTCATCAGGAATAGTTATGGGCGGGCACTTTTCTGTGCCATCGATGATGGCCATGTATCCTTGCGATTTGAGAACGACTTCAAACTGCATCTTCTAACCGAGGTAATTGTCACGGGTGAGTTTTATGTGGAGAAGTGACGTGACATTCGGTCCATGTGTTGAAGAGGATGATGATGCATTAGGGTTAAGGATTGGTGTTGGGACGAGAAGCGGAGTTGATGAGACGGAGGATTGATCTTGGTTGGTTGACATTGTAGGAGAAATATAAAGAGAAGAAAATATAATGGCGTTAGCTTTTATGTCTTTGATACCATAAAAGAGTAGTAAATAGAAAGAATAAAGAGAGAAGGTTGGAAGAAGATGAAGACAGAGAGATATTCCTCTCTTCCTAGTTCTCCTTTTATATTATATCAATGATATCTATTTGTTACAATTAAACCTTT
This sequence comes from Agapanthus africanus, assembly GCA_030015575.1. Taxonomy (NCBI): domain Eukaryota; kingdom Viridiplantae; phylum Streptophyta; class Magnoliopsida; order Asparagales; family Amaryllidaceae; genus Agapanthus; species Agapanthus africanus. The sequence continues at coordinate 83,946,348 of CM057343.1, forward strand.
ACAAATATCTAATCAAATCTTCAGAATATTTCCGCAGATCATAGAGGCAGACGTCTACCGAATAACCGCTACAGTAGTGTCTTCAGGGTCAGACGTATGGAGATACCTCTTCAAACGTCTGGGATTGCTCTGTTACTTTTTCTTGCTTTAGGCAGACGTATGAACCATTAGGTTCAGACCTCTGATGACGATCTGGATCCACGCTCTGTTGTGGAACAGACATCTGACTTGAAGATGGAAGACATCTGTTGGCTGAATCTGGACGTGATTGGATTGGTTCGTTATTATATATGTGTTTGAATATGTAGGTTGCTCATATGAGATTCACGGTGCAGAATTGGTTTGGACCATTCAATTTTATTTTATTTTAGAAAATGTAGGTTGTTCAAGATCAAGGGAATTTGATCTCCTACATAATTCTCTAGAGGAGATTTTATAAAACACCGTTGAATAGTCAAAGTTTTTGAGATAACACCATTTGAACTTTTAAAATGCCATGAACCCCTCTTGAACTTGCAATATTGTATGAAAATGTTAGTTTATTTAACTCGAGTGGATTATGTAACCCCAAAATGCATAGCTTGGTTGATCATACCACTTCCCCTTTGTCACGACCCGAAAGAGCACGTGACTGGCCCTTGAACCATATGAAGTCTATAGGACTCCATCTGATCCAAGTAAGCCAAAGCCCAGAAATTTAAAACCATTTAAAGAGTAAGTAAAGAAAACTGGTTTTTAAAGAAGTGAAGGAAAACATGTTTGAAGTCAAGGTTTTTAAATAACTAAGCCGAATGTGCATTTTTAAAAGGTAAAGTCTTTTCTAAAAATTTCGGCAGAGTTTCTTTTGTAAATACTGGCCCCGAACGGGGTACAACGAGCACCACATATATATACAATGATAAAAGGCATCCCCAAGCGGGAGCTAGCTCTTCGTCAAACGACGGTCACAACCACACAAGCAACAAAAGTATACAACGCCGAACGGCGAGGGTCAAATCCAAAAGAAACTCAGTAAGCATGAAAACCGCAATATTACTAAGCGCGACTCTAAGGTCGAATAATACATCACTAAAGTCTGAGTCAGAAACAATATACAAGTTTTGGTTGATGGAAAATCTAGATACAAAGAATAATATAAGTACAATGGTGGTTCTTGATGCAAAAGAAACCACCTACCAAATGCAATTCATCCGCAAGGAAGCAATGTGTCAGAAATGCCGCAAAGGAACCTGTACGGCAAAACCTGCAAGAACTGTGGCACAACGGGGGTGAGTTGCCAACTCGTGAATAGAGAATATCTACAAGCAGAAACCGAATGCAAGACATAATCCTAGATCAACAATCAGTAATAAACCTCAAGGAATAAGCCTGATACATGATAAGGTGGCAAGCAACATCTAAACAGGTATGTGGTGCCAAGTACTCAGGTAATAACATGTCATCAGTATAAGGTATGTCTGCATGAAGTAAATATGATGAAGTATCAAAAGGATATCAATACACATATATTAGCGTCCCATACCACTAATATTGGTGTAAGGGTATATATAACAGCGTCCTCATACCCTGTTATATATACAAATGAAGTATGATCAGTGTAAATCCAGTCTGTATATGATCCATGTCTGTATATACGTGGAACCCGTCCATCCGTCACCCAATGACAATAAACGTGGAACCCGTCCACCCGTCACCCAATGACAATAAGCATCATGTATGCAAATATGAGAATATAAACAAAATCATGGAAAAACATCATGAAACCCGTGCCTAGCATCGACACGTAAATCCTCGTCCATATGGGGCTCCGTCTGCGGTATCGGCCCTCGGCCCCGGCAGTACGGGTCAGCCCAAATCCTCATCCATATGGGGCTCCGTCTGCGGTATCGGCCCTCGGCCCCGGCAGTACGGGGTCAGCCCATATCCATCTCTCAACTCCGGTCGGTATCCTCCAGATATCCGCCGAGCTCAAATACAATCACCGGTAGGTAGTAGTCCCTCTGCCAGGCTCACCGTCTACTACACAGCGAAACCGTTCTCGCCCCGGGATACCATACCGGGTCTACCATGTACCCGCAATCGGCCTCATCCGCCTCCTCGAATCGGGTTTCACATGTCGCTCTCAGCACCGAGAAAACACATGGTGGACGCACTGAAATATCATATCAAGGGTAACCGGGTTTTTAACACAATTATATATTCTCTTTTGAAATACCCACGGTTCCCAAATCCAGAAATATCATGGAAACAACATATCTCAATGCGTATAATCAAAACGTGATGTATGCGACATGTAAGAAAGGTAAGCATATCATAAGTCATGCAACATGGAATAGTAATGTGCACATGTCGAGGGAAACCGCTCTTTTAAAACGAATCAGTCTTGAAGAACATCTTGCGGTTCCCAAATCTCTAATCAAGTCATAATCATCTATGTTTGTGTACAAGTATAAGTGTACAATATGCCATGCAAGAATCATATCATGAACGCAACAGTACTACAGTGTAGTGGCATGACAATTATCGATGATGAAGTGTGTGAGCTGGCAAATAGTGTACGTGGAACATACGCATCATCGATAATGGTGCTGGTGTCCTAACAACATGATAATAATATAGCAACAATCATATGCAAAGCAATGTGAATAACATGAATATGCGAAAATCAAATAATCAACACCACAGTGAAGAATCTACATCAATATGTATATATCATGCAGTTATGTCGTTTAAAGTAAGACGAATCAGGATTTTTAGTAAAATAAGGGCTACCGTATATTTTAAGAAAGATACGTCCTTTGAAAAATACCCGTAGAATCTCTTTACTTGTCTTTTAAGATATTCCTGATTCTTAGTTTTTGAAATAGGTATGACTCGGGTCTAGTCTAACATCTACTATGCAAACTACAGATCTAAGTATCAAGTAAATCAGGAGGGGTACGGAAACCACCTAAATCTGAGTCGATATATATATAGATATAATAGTCGGTGATCCCGCCTCAATAGTATCGCGTACGATACAGTATATCATATGACATCCTCAAGTCATGAGCGCGGATCTATCATCAATATAGACTCGTACGGTAAATCATCGTACGGCATCCCAATAGCTGGGTACGGGTCAATATCACACTATATCATCACATTTCAGGTATCACTATCATCATATCACATAATCTGGGGTACTGATTTAAGTCTAGTACAACTGATACCATCAATAAACTGCGTGTGCAAGCACACGTCCCAAGGCCCGCTAGAGATCACGTATCGTATCCCAATACGAATCACATCAAATCACCGATCTCGCGGCACAAGGCCCAACATCATCGACTCATCTCCAATGTCATCCAATATCATCAACACAATGCAAGTATAAGTAATATGCAAGGGTGTGCGTGTAGGTGTAATTTCTATTCTAGGATTCGCGACTATGAACTACACTAGTCATTTCTAACCCTACACTATCCATAATACACCTAACTATCATATATATATCGTATCATAACTACGGACTGCGGGGGTGCTATACGCCATCCACCCGACTTCCTCCAGTAGATATAATCTACTCACCTTACGTCTCCATCTTTCGATGTCACCACGCGTTTGCTTGTCGTCCCGAAGTCTTCATGGGTACCTACATATCAAAATATCGTATATGTGCATTAAAACCAAATCAAAGCTAAAACGGCACACGAAACCCAAAACGATACGATAAGAGACCTATAGGTTAGAACCTATGGCACGCCTTCAAAACCATCAATAAATCCTCTATATCGTCGTATAAACGCCAAATAGTCGAGGTAAAACACAAGACACAAATTCAGACTTAAAAATACGGAATACGGAAACACGAATCCAAAACAGCAACTTAGAAAATATGTTCCAGATTTCACCCTAGGTCAAATTAGACAATTCTATATATACCAGGGGCCTAATCTACAGATAAGGGAACACCAAAACCAAAACGAGCCAATTCCATCATGGTCTGGCCGCAATTTGCGGCCAGAATGGAGGAATTTGCGGCCTGGAAATGGAAGTAGGGGCTGGGGTCTTGTTGGTAGCTTCCTGGGTGCCTGCACATACCACTGTCTAATCAATTTTAGTTTAGGGTGTCTCGGGTGATAGCAGATTCAATATATCCTGCCCATATTTCACGAATTCCCCGATATCGGTTTCTAAAATCCGTATTATGGGTTTAAGCTTCGGGTTAGGGTCTCTATTCCAGCACCAGGGTGTTTATAAAACCTCTACTGAGCTCAATTTCACAGTACAACACAAAATTCCCTCAAACCCTAACTTGGTTTTTCCCATGTTCACAAAATTACCCGATATCGATTCAATCTTAACATAGGGTTAAAAGTAATGCTAAAACTAAGCTAATAGTTCAGTAATTACCTCATTTGGCAACTCAAGAATTTTCTTGAGTTGCCCCTAGTGGCCAAAATCCATGCTTTCTTGGTCCATCGTGTAGGTCTTGAGCTTGTGCATCTTTTTAGTGAAATGGGGTAGGGTTTTGGAGTTGTTTAGGATGTGTTTAGAGGGCTTTGAAGAGGGGAGGGAAGTGAGGAGCAGCAGCAGCAAGGTTGAAGAGGGAGAGAGAGATGAGTGAAGGAGAAATGGCTAAGGGTTTAGTCAAGGGTGCCCATACCTCTCTCTCCAAACCTCATTCTTTAATCTTTTCCCATTTCATTTCCTTTTCTTTTTCCTTAAACCCCTTCTCACTCAAATAGTAACCCCAAAACAAACCATGGCAATAAAATGTAACACAAGTGTAGAAAATGATATGTGCATGTTTTGCACAAAATTGCAAAAAAACCGATTAGCGATTTTTAATCGCGATTAGCACTAATTTAGCATATAACTAATCAATTAAACTTAGAAATGACATGATTCTCTAATTTACCCTATTTTAGAATTTTCCATAATTTTTCCAAAATTTTTCCCATTTATTTGTATTTAATAATACCAAAATATTAAAATATTCAATAAAATAATATTAAATTATAAAAATTCCCAAAATTAATATTTTATCTTTTTGAAATGTTACAATCTACCCCCCTTAAAGAAATTCGGTCCCCGAATTTAAATTTAAACCCCCAAAACTAAAACATTTCAGTAATAATCCAATTTGTCGGGGCTCCGAAAACATCAATACATAGCGAATATCATAAAAATGTACTGCTTTACTAGAAATCAATCCCCAAAATGCATATATAAGAATATCCTGTGCGTCTGGTGCGCAAGGAATCAAAATCCATATATGTGTCAAACAGGTGTACAAAACATTTAGGTGCAACAGGTGTGCACGAAACATCTGTCATAGGCAACGTGTGTGCCTGTCAGCAAAAATCAGGTGCATGTGACATGCACGAAGAATCTCGATTTAGTGCATCTGGTGTGCCCCAAAATCGTATCTCAAAACATGCGCCCAACATGCGCGAAAATCTAAATCGGTGCATCCATCGTGCACGAATGAAAATCTAAACCCTGCGTACTCAACATGCACGGAATCACAAAATCCAATAGCAACGCCGAACATGCGTAAGTCCAGTCAAAAGCACGGAGTGCAAGAACCCATATCAATATCAGAATCAAAATCGACAATATAAAATGCGGCTCAATCAAGATCAAGTGTACCGTGATGAAAAGTCTCACAACCGTGTGCATCAGCGTGCACAAATCAAATCAAAACACTAAAAGTACATGAAAACTACGCCGGAAGCGTAAATCAAATCACCGGCGTAAAATAGGCATGAAATCACAATCAATACCTCAAATGTAATAACTTATGCGCAAAATATAAATATCCAGTGGGTGCATGAAACAATATCAGGAAACTCGGTCATCAAACTAAATCATGCAAACAGAACGCCCAAAATACCGAAATCCAAAATGACGGATACGTGATAATCGAATCACAAAATCACAAATCATAAATACCGTCGTCGGTAGTTCCTCCTTCAAGGTCGAGAAGGAGTCGGTGCATCCAATGCTAGCAGCGCAAGATATCTACTTGCCTCTTGCTCACGGTCTGGCGTCCTCTGACTCTGGGTCCTTATCTTCTCTGCGGATTACCTATCTCGCAGTCAATCGGCTCATCGGTCCTGTCAGGTGTGCTAACGGGGACGATTCCGTTCTGGCACTTCTCTGGTCACCTCTCGGTCAATCCTCACGACCACTCGTAAGGCAGCATGCCACTGCGTCGGCCTCTGGCTCTCTGAATGCACATCACACATCTGATCCTGGGTGCAAGCATCATTGCAGCAATGTCCTGGAAGGAATCCTGCTCAGGGTCTCTTCCAATCATGCCTATGCCGATCTGTACGGAGGCTGGCTCTCTTGCATAATCTCTTCTCGCTCAAGGGACATCTGTGTCCTCTGCACAACATTTCTCGGAATCTGGTTGCATCCCAACGCCTTTGTAAGCATATCAGGTCTCTAGTCTTGACGGGAAGTAATGACAGCTCGTCAGCGTCTCGCCCGAACCTCTGGTTCCACTTGTCCCTATCGTCGTCCACTATGACGTCACGCCATGCTATCTACGCACTGCACTGTTCTCGGCCACGGTCAATCTGAAGTCTCTCGCACGGACTCGAAATCGCGTACTCTGTAACTTCATTATTCTGTAGAAGATGTCAGGCCGAACAGGTCCTCGGGAACACGTCCCAACCATCGGAGGAATACTCAATACTCGTCCGTCCTTGATCAATTCGCAACGCATCTGGGTAAGTTCCCTTATCCGAACCTGGTCAACGACCTTGTCGATGATGCCGAACTCTGGCCTGCTGGGTGTGCGCAATATGACCACTCCTGGTCTAGGTCTTCTCATATCGAATTCCAGAAAGGTCCTGTCAGGATTTCTCTCTCAAATCTCATTCCTGCCGGATTGCCCGGAAGTCATCATCCATCGCTGAAGCAATTTCTTATTCCGGAACGGCTGCATACTTATCGCGCTTCTTTCTGGAAGATATATCCATATACAACACCTCTGGGTGCGTATCACATCTCTGATGTCAGCGGAGTAAGACGTCATCTCGTCGAAATCTCTTGCGAACTCTTTTATTCACTCTGCTTCAATGTCGACTGATTTGGACTCATCTCATCGTGGCTGCATGGACTGTGCTCCAACGGCTATACTCGTATCTGGAGTCTCCCAAGCAATGCATCCCATCACATGATATCCGAATGATGTCGAAACATTCGATCGACTCGCCAGAACCTTATAATCCCCCAAGAGATCAACATCTTGAGTACAGTTTAATAGTATCGAGTACATGCCACAGCGTCGGTGGTCCAGCCGTAGAAGGGCAAACCCAAGCCTCACTAATGGCGCCGCGGAACTGCCGCAAACCCTAAGGTTCAAAGGCTTTCACACGGTCATTAAGTCGAGTTAGGGTTTCATTCTTCTAGAGGGTCCATAGAATCACCTGCATGTCTTTCCGTATACTTTAAACTTGGAAAATGGGCTCCTGACATTCGATCGTCTCTATCGACTCTCAACGAACCTGCGTGAAGTCGTCTCTAGCTGGAAACAATCTATCTGATGACCTCGCATCGGTAAACGAACGAACCACATGTCCTAATCATTCATCCTCAGGTGACTAGCAACCGTCCATCATATCTCTAAGTATATGCTCATGCTGCAGTAGCTCCAACCATCTGGGCGATGTCCCGTCGTTTGCAGCAGCAACTGGCTCATTTGCCTGTACGCCGAACAGCGCCTCAATCCTCCAGGAAAGGCGACACATTGACAGTCATCTCTGAATCGGTCTGCTCTAGATCTGAGTAAGATTCTCCACACTGGAAATCTTCAACTCAACTGGGCCCGCTCCGGCGCATAAATCGGACGAATCACTTTCGTCTCTCAAATCGAGTAGACTAGCTATCATCTGTCTCATATCCGCCTGGAAGCTCCGGCAATCTCAGCTCGTAAGCTCCGGAAGCGACATCCTGTCAATCTCAGCAACAGCTGGTCCATCTGTCTGCACGGTAGGCGACATCATAATCTCTGAGGTATGCTGTACATCAACAGTCTTCTCTCAACTGGCAGCTCTAACAATGGCCCGATCATCCGGTGCAAAACCAAGCACTCGCCTCTACTAGAGGTCACAATCACCAATACTAACTCGAGACATTCCCATGTCACCAGAAAACACAATGGTCGGCCCTCGTACCAGATGAGCTCGCCCTGACCGTAACCCTAGCAGCAGCCCAAACTGCGCTCAAACATGGCGACAGGAACCTCAATCGAGTATCGAAGAGGGCAGATCAATGGTAAGAAAGAGAACAACAGATCCAGAGTGGATACATGATCATAAGAAGGAACAACATCAATGAAGGTATGATCATGAAACTAATAGAATCGGGGATCTCAAATGGATGTATAATCATGGATATAAAAAGAATCACTGATCTCGAAAATATGTACATCCTAAGGTTCCTTAAGCGGAGTGGCGTGTCGTAAGTATGCCGCGGAACATACCCACGGTACACCACTCTACTTTAGTCACCTATTCCATCAACCAAGAGTCATCCTATTCGACGAAAGTTCGGGTCTAATACCCCCTCGACTAAGTCTAAGTTCCGTAAGGTCAAGCCTAAGTTCCGTATATATATAAACGCTCTAGGCTCCACATAGTCAAACTTAGACTCGAACCAAGGTCAACCTACCGCTCTGATACCAACTTTGTCACGACCCGAAAGAGCACGTGACTGGCCCTTGAACCATATGAAGTCTATAAGACTCCATCTGATCCAAGTAAGCCAAAGCCCAGAAATCTAAAACCATTTAAAGAGTAAGTAAAGAAAATTGGTTTTTAAAGAAGTGAAGGAAAACATGTTTGAAGTCAAGGTTTTTAAATAACTAAGCCGAATGTGCATTTTTAAAAGGTAAAGTCTTTTCTAAAAATTTCGGCAGAGTTGCTTTTGTAAATACTGGCCCCGAACGGGGTACAACAAGCACCACATATATATACAATGATAAAAGGCATCCCCAAGCGGGAGCTAGCTCTTCGTCAAACGACGGTCACAACCACACAAGCAATAAAAGTATACAACGCCGAACGGCGAGGGTCAAATCCAAAAGAAACTCAGTAAGCATGAAAACCGCAATACTACTAAGCGCGACTCTAAGGTCGAATAATACATCACTAAAGTCTGAGTCAGAAACAATATACAAGTTTTAGTTGATGGAAAATCTAGATACAAAGAATAATATAAGTACAATGGTGGTTCTTGATGCAAAAGAAACCACCTACCAAATGCAATTCACCCGCAAGGAAGCAATGTGCCAGAAATGTCGCAAAGGAACCTGTACGGCAAAACCTGCAAGAACTGTGGCACAACGGGGGTGAGTTGCCAACTCGTGAATAGAGAATATCTACAAGCAGAAACCGAATGCAAGACATAATCCTAGGTCAACAATCAGTAATAAACCTCAAGGAATAAGCCTGATACATGATAAGGTGGCAAGCAACATCTAAACAGGTATGTGGTGCCAAGTACTCAGGTAATAACATGTCATCAGTATAAGGTATGTCTGCATGAAGTAAATATGATGAAGCATTAAAAGGATATCAATACACATATATTAGCGTCCCATACCACTAATATTGGTGTAAGGGTATATATAACAGCGCCTTCATACCCTGTTATATATACAAATGAAGTATGATCAGTGTAAATCCAGTCTGTATATGATCCATGTCTGTATATACGTGGAACCCGTCCACCCGTCACCCAATGACAATAAACGTGGAACCCGTCCACCCGTCACCCAATGACAATAAGCATCATGTATGCAAATATGAGGATATAAACAAAATCATGGAAAAACATCATGAAACCCGTGCCTAGCATCGACACGTAAATCCTTGTCCATATGGGGCTCCGTCTGCGGTATCGGCCCTCGGCCCCGGCAGTACGGGTCAGCCCATATCCATCTCTCAACTCCGGTCGGTATCCTCCAGATATCCGCCGAGCTCAAATACAATCACCGGTAGGTAGTAGTTCCTCTGCCAGGCTCACCGTCTACTACACAGCGAAACCGTTCTCGCCCCGGGGTACCATACCGGGTCCACCATGTACCCGCAATCGGCCTCATCCGCCTCCTCGAATCGGGTTTCATATGTCGCTCTCAGTACCGAGAAAACACATGGTAGACGCACTGAAATATCATATCAAGGGTAACCGGGTTTTTAACACAATTATATATTCTCTTTTGAAATACCCACGGTTCCTAAATCCAGAAATATCATGGAAACAACATATCTCAATGCGTATAATCAAAACGTGATGTATGCGACATGTAAGAAAGGTAAGCATATCATAAGTCATGCAACATGGAATAGTAATGTGCACATGTCGAGGGAAACCGCTCTTTTAAAACGAATCAGTCTTGAAGAACATCTTGCGGTTCCCAAATTTCTAATCAAGTCATAATCATCTATGTTTGTGTACAAGTATAAGTGTACAATATGCCATGCAAGAATCATATCATGAACGCAACAGTACTACAGTGTAGTGGCATGGCAATTATCGATGATGAAGTGTGTGAGCCGGCAAATAGTGTACGTGGAACATACACATCATCGATAATGGTGCTGGTGTCCTAACAGCATGATAATAATATAGCAACAATCATATGCAAAGCAATGTGAATAGCATGAATATGCGAAAATCAAATAATCAACACCACAGTGAAGAATCTACATCAATATGTATATATCATGCAGTTATGTCGTTTAAAGTAAGACGAATCAGGATTTTTAGTAAAATAAGGGCTACCGTATATTTTAAGAAAGATACGTCCTTTGAAAAATACCCGTAGAATCTCTTTACTTGTCTTTTAAGATATTCCTGATTCTTAGTTTTTGAAATAGGTATGACTCGGGTCTAGTCTAACATCTACTATGCAAACTACAGATCTAAGTATCAAGTAAATCAGGAGGGGTACGGAAACCACCTAAATCTAAGTCGATATATATATAGATATAATAGTCGGTGATCCCGCCTCAATAGTATCGCGTACGATACAGTATATCATATGACATCCTCAAGTCATGAGCGCGGATCTATCATCAATATAGACTCGTACGGTAAATCATCGTACGACATCCCAATAGCTGAGTACGGGTCAATATCACACTATATCATCACATTTCAGGTATCACTATCATCATATCACATAATCTGGGGTACTGATCTAAGTCTAGTACAACTGATACCATCAATAAACTGCGTGTGCAAGCACACGTCCCAAGGCCCGCTAGAGATCACGTATCGTATCCCAATACGAATCACATCAAATCACCGATCTCGCGGCACAAGGCCCAACATCATCGACTCATCTCCAATGTCATCCAATATCATCAACACAATGCAAGTATAAGTAATATGCAAGGGTGTGCGTGTAGGTGTAATTTCTATTCTAGGGTTCGCGACTATGAACTACACTAGTCACTTCTAACCCTACACTATCCATAATACACCTAACTATCATATATATATCGTATCATAACTACGGACTGCGGGGGTGCTATACGCCATCCACCCGACTTCCTCCAGTAGATATAATCTACTCATCTTGCGTCTCCATCTTTCGATATCACCACGCGTTTGCTTGTCGTCCCGAAGTCTTCATGGGTACCTACATATCAAAATATCGTATATGTGCATTAAAACCAAATCAAAGCTAAAACGGCACACGAAACCTAAAACGATACGATAAGAGGCCTATAGGTTAGAACCTATGGCACGCCTTCAAAACCATCAATAAATCCTCTATATCGTCGTATAAACGCCAAATAGTCGAGGTAAAACACAAGACACAAATTCAGACTTAAAAATACGGAATACGGAAACACGAATCCAAAACAGCAACTTAGGAAATATGTTCCAGATTTCACCCTAGGTCAAATTAGACAATTCTATATATACCAGGGGCCTAATCTACAGATAAGGGAACACCAAAACCAAAAAGAGCCAATTCCATCATGGTCTGGCCGCAATTTGCGGCCAGAATGGAGGAATTTGCGGCCTGGAAATGGAAGTAGGGGCTGGGGTCTTGTTGGTAGCTTCCTGGGTGCCTGCACATACCACTGTTTAATCAATTTTAGTTTAGGGTGTCTCGGGTGATAGCAGATCAATATACCCTGCACAGATTTCACAAATTCCCCGATATCGGTTTCTAAAATCCGTATTATGGGCTTAAGCTTCGGGTTAGGGTCTCCATTCCAGCACTAGGGTGTTTATAAAACTCTACTGAGCTCAATTTCACAGTACAACACAAAATTCCCTCAAACCCTAACTTGGTTTTTCCCATGTTCACAAAATTACCCGATATCGATTCAATCTTAACATAGGGTTAAAAGTAATGCTAAAACTAAGCTAATGGTTCAGTAATTATCTCATTTGGCAACTCAAGAATTTTCTTGAGTTGCCCCTAGTGGCCAAAATCCATGCTTTCTTGGTCCATCGTGTAGGTCTTGAGCTTGTGCATTTTTTTAGTGAAATGGGGGTAGGGTTTTGGAGTTGTTTAGGATGTGTTTAGAGGGCTTTGAAGAGGGGAGGGAAGTGAGGAGCAGCAGCAGCAGCAAGGTTGAAGAGGGAGAGAGAGAGATGAGTGAAGGAGAAACGGCTAAGGGTTTAGTCAAGGGTGTCCATACCTCTCTCTCACCAAACCTCATTCTTTAATCTTTTCCCATTTCATTTCCTTTTCTTTTCTTTTTCCTTAAACCCCTTCTCACTCAAATAGTAACCCCAAAACAAACCATGGCAATAAAATGTAACACAAGTGTAGAAAATGATATGTGCATGTTTTGCACAAAATTGCAAAAAAACCGATTAGCGATTTTTAATCGCGATTAGCACTAATTTAGCATATAACTAATCAATTAAACTTAGAAATGGCATGATTCTCTAATTTACCCTATTTTAGAATTTTCCATAATTTTTCCAAAATTTTTCCCATTTATTTGTATTTAATAATACCAAAATATTAAAATATTCAATAAAATAATATTAAATTATAAAAATTCCCAAAATTAATATTTTATCTTTTTGAAATGTTACACCCTCCTACGGAGTGTGTGGGGATCGCTCCTTGAGAGGGGAAGGGATCACAATCTAACGCGTTTGGCGTGAAGCTATGGCACCCCTGTGTGTGTGTGAGATGTGTTAGGCTTGTAGGTCAATTTAAAAAAAAAATTGACCCTACACGGGGGTTGAATACACAAAATGGTTTGAATGTGACATTTTGGGAAAATATCCTTACAAAATTATCTTTCAAGTGGAAAGTTCAATTGTGTAATTTCAAACACCTTGAAATATTTATGGTGCTTTATGAAATTTACCTATATACTTGTTCTTTTAATTGCTAGATATCCTTTGGAAGTGTGTTTTGCGCAAATAGGTTAGAACTTATGCTCTAGGGTTACATTCTTCAAGATTTTTCTTTTCTTTTTTCCCTTTATTATTTTACCCTTTTAAACAGCTTTCAGTAGACCTTACCTGTGGCTTTATATATGGACACTTAAGATGTGTACAATTAATGAATTCCTCTGTGTTTAATGAGCACGGTTCTTTGAAACCTCACAAGTGTTAAAAGCATAATGAGTTCACTTAGGAGGGGTTATTGGTTTAGGACTTTTTATTTGGACTTAAGAGTTTTATATAGACTTTACTTTCTTGTGTTATTGGTTCTGGACTTGAATTTAGATTTTAAAGTTATGTGTTATTGGTTGCTTGGACTTGGAATTGGATTGGACTTTTAAAGTCCTAATTTTTAGCCCTAAAATATAAGCTCCATCCCAAAAATAGTCCAAGAAAAAAGAGAGAAGCTCTCTCCGCAAATCAGCCAGGGACCTCCATCACCCACGCCTCTTTCACGCTGACCGCCGTTGTCCACACAGACCGCCATCGCTCTCTCTTTAGCTGTAAACCCTCTCGCTCTCTCTAGCTTTACAATTTCACGAAATTAGGGTTTTCTTCCTTTTGATCTCGAAATTAGGGGATTTTTGAAATGGGTTTTGTTTGATTTTTTTGCAGATTCAAGGATTGATGCGTTGAAGCGGCTCATGATTTGATCTCCTTACCTCAGGTTCATTTTCCCTAACCCCCCTTCATTTTTACTAGAAATTTGATGGCTTTGGGTTAAATGGAAAACTACAGTGATGTGTTGTGCTAAATTGATGCACCATGTTAATTTGATTGCCTTTTTTTTACTTGTCTCTGTTTTTACTTTTTGAATCTTTGCATTTTGATTCAATTTTCGTTGCCATTGTTTTGCATCCAACATAAATGTTATTTGCAGTTTGAATATTTCTATGAGATTACATTTGTCATTACCTCTACCATGAAGATGGGGAAGTTTGCATAAGATGTGAAAAATAAATGTTTGACATAGAACTTCAAAGGGCATAATCAGAATGATTTTTTAATTAAAACTATATTTATTTCTTGAAATTTATGTATCATGCTATCTATCCAAATCCTGGTCAATTTAATTGGAACATAAGTTTTTATCCATCTAATTAATATATTTTTGGTTTATTTTTGGCAACTATGAATTCATAATTTTGAATGAAAAAATCATGAGCGCGTGCGAAGCTTGTAAAACAAAATTTTACTATTTTAGTGTTTTATACATCTCTATTCTCTTTTTAGACATTTAGTGTAAAAGCCGTTCTCTATTTTATTATAAGAATGCCTATACACATAATTGACCATATAAATCTCTATTATGGATGCATTGAATTTCAAGTTGGTTGTTATGTATACCTCGAAACAACATATAAAAGAAGTATGTTTGAAGAACCCAACCTCAAATTTACAAAACTTTAGTTCGCCCTCATTCAAATTGTGATTTTGTTTTAACTAAATCGAAGCCGGCTAGGCCTTCAAGTGTGATATACAAATATTTTAATTGCAGAGTGTTTTTCAAAATACAAAAATGTTTAGTGTGCGATAAAAGATTCTAAAGTTATGAGGTTACTGTGTATGATTTTTCTTTTAACTCTGATTTTTCTTTTAACTCTTTCTTTAGGACGTGATATAAAAAAGTTGGTCTTTTTATATTTATTTTTAAAGAGGAAAGTGCTACCTATGTTAAATTTTATTAATTGTCTAAGCTATCACAACTTATAGCTTGAGATATATATGCACTTGAGACGTGATGCATGAATGTTTACTTTTGTTGCCTCTATAAGTTATGAGTTTGATCACCAGAAATTGAGCTGTTACCCATATAAAACCAATAAGGCACAGACCTCCGCATGTAAACATGCCTTTAAAAATGTAATTTGATGCGATATTTATGATATTTACACATTGTTTAGCTTGAAATTTATGATTTGCTACATTTACACTTGATGCCCACTTTTGCGTAAATTCACTCATTTTGATGTATTCTTTAGGCTTCCTATAGCTTAGAAATAAGATGGGGGATGAGCTAGGATCATAAGATCCGATAGATGTTAAAAGGAAGAAGGCAAAAAAAAAAAAGAATATTTTTCATGGACGGATAAGATGGCAGATGAACTGCTTACCCTCTTAGTAGAGGAGGTCAAGAATGGAAATAGGATGGTAAATGGAAATTTTAGGAAATACATAATTGAGCAGAATGTCATTCCTATTCTAGTTGCTAAGTTTGGAAAAGATGTGATGTATGACCACATCTACAACAAAATAAAAAATTGGAGAAAAAACCTTGAACCTGTTGAATCAGTAATGAAGCACAATTCTGGGTTTGGTTAGGATTCTACCACTCAAAGGTTCACTTGTTCGGATGAAACATGGGAAAATATTAGAAAGGTTAGTTTGATTGCAATGTATTATCATATTTTTCAATTTTTGTTTATTAATATTTGAACACTTTCTTATAACTATAATGTTTTTAATATGGTAGGCTCATCCGAAAACACCTCCTTTTAGAAATAAGGAATTTGGGAGATTTGATGAGTACATGATGGCCGTCAGCAGCCACAAAGTGACGGGCAAAGGAGCTAGTGGATTAGGTGCTGATGGAGTAGAGGATGCAATATCGAAGAATATACTTGATGTTATAGATACTTTTGGTGATGATGAGACTGATACACATGGAGATATCCCACCTACTAGCAGCACTGCACCTCTTCCTAGTACCATCCATATATTCCATCAACTACTATTAGTGGTCGAAATCGACATAGGACATATGGTGAGACTGCTTCCTCTTCTGCAGCAGGCCATGTTGCGTTTCAAGATATAATAAAAGAATTTGGTGATGTGAATAAAAATATTGAAAATTTGGTTACAGAGGTGAGGATGATGAGAAGTCGAAATGTGCCATGGGTTGAGGCAGTAATGACTACCCCTGGGTTTCATGAATTCGAGAAATGAAATATGCTTAACAAACTCATCAGCCAAGCTTTAAAGGAAGCATTTGTTAAAATGAATGAGGTAGGTCGTTCTAGGTTTATGAGGTAGAAGCTCACTGGAGAGGTTCCAATGGTGGATGAGGATAAAGAGACCCAGGAAACATGGGGTAACCATCATTATTACAGGCATGATGGCCATTGATATTTGGGAGTTGAAGAGATGAGAACTTTTATTATGTTTTGAAAATGTTAATGTGATATTATTATGTTTTGGAAATGAGAACCTTTATTATGTTTGGAAATTTATAATGTTTTGGAAATGAGAACCTTTATTATTATGTTTTGGAAATGTTAATGTGATATTATCATGTTTTGGAAATGAGCACCTTTATTATGTTTTGGAAATGTTAATGTGATATTATTATGGTTTGGATTTCTCCAATGTGGAAGAAGGTTTTCTTCAAAATGAATTATGTTTATTTAATTATCTTGATTGTAAGATGATATTTATTACAGGATGGATTACACGAACAATGAACTCACTTTGAATTTTCAAGAGGATTGTGATGACTACACATTGATACGAATAATTACCGGAGTTGCACAAGCAGTTAATGTTACAAAAATCTTGTATCTTCTTACAAAGGATGAGTTGGCAAGAGAAGTAAATCCTTACTCAGGTATCCGTCATAGCATTACTGATCTTGGTCGACAATATTTGATGGCCAAAATGGAAAACGACCCCAATGAATTTCGTAAAATATATCGCATGTATAACAATGTTTCCCAAAACTTTGTATGGTATTACGAGAAAGAGGGCACATCCAAGACACACGTTACACGTTACATTAGTGTTGAGGAGATGATGCCAATTTTTCTTCTCACCGTTGGTCAGAACCAACGGTATAACATTTCATGTGATAGATATAATAGGTCTCGGTTTGCAATTAGCATTTGCTTCAATAAGGCATTGCAAGCCTTTGTAGATTTGTCCCCTTCTTTAATGGCTTCGCCTCCAACCGACCCTCCAAAAAAGGTCACAAGTAATCCTCGGTTCGGGCCTTATTTCAAGGTAATTAAAATTCCAACACCTTGTAGTAATATTAGAATGTAAGGTCATGAAATTATAATTAAATGTATTTAATGCACTTTCAAGATTGTATTGGTGCAATCGTTGGGACCCATATACTATGCATAGTTTATGACGAGGACCAAACCCCTTATCGCAACCGCCATGGTGGGCTTTCTCAGAATGTTTTAGCAGCATGCACATTTGACCGCAGGTTCATTTACATCTTAGCGGGATAGGAAGGATCTACAAACGATGCTAGGGTACTTAAGGATGCAATGAGTAGAGCCTATAAACTTCCACTTCCAGCTAGTAATATTTATTTATCATTTATATGACATTTAATTTTTAAGTTCACATTGCTTTAGTTGTTTAACCGTTTGTTGTTGCAGTTATATCTTGCAGATTGTGGCTATCCAAATAGGCTTCAGTTCTTAGCTCCATATCGAGGTGCGAGGTACCATCTTCAAGAGTTTGGCAATAATAGAGTGCGGAATCCATGCGAGTTGTTCAACCACCGTCACTCATCTCTCAGGAACTGCATTGAGCGTATCTTCGGTGTTTTTAAATCAAGCTTCACTATTTTCAAGAATCAACCTCTTGGTTTTCCATATGAAACACAGAAAAATTGGTTTTCGCATGTGTAGGCTTGCACAACTTCTTGAGACTAGATGGTTCAGGTTTGAAGTTTTCACAAAACTTTACTATGACTTGCTAATAGGGCTAGGTTTGAAGCAGTCCTCAGGTTATTCTTCCTAAAGCTTCTTTTCTCCTGCTAATCATAGGAGTTTTTGCATGATGGAAAACGGATCGAAATGCTTGTTATTATATGTGACTGCTTTTTCCGACTGGCGCGAGGGTCGTGGAGAACAAGGACGTCGACCTTATACTGCGAAAACTAAATGGATTTGTGGTAAAAACTTTATCATCCTTGCTTTTTTAGATACATTGCATCAGGTTTTCTGTGTCCTTTGCATCGTATTTAGGAGTGATGTACAATGCTAGGTGTGTATCAAAGTCTTAAAGAATTCGAACACATGACAAGAAATCGTCATTACGACCGTAATCATAAAGAAAAATGACTACCGAAATTTTTTGAATAAAAATTGGACTAATCTCAGGTAAATGGTATTAAATGTATTTTATTTTATCCTTGAATTGATGGGAATTTGTAGAGTAAAGGGTATGACAATTTTTCCATATACTTTTTTTTGTTGTTGAAAGTTTTAGCTTCTCGTTATCTATTTTAACCGATTAGGCCCCTAACAATCTGTTACCATCCATTTTGACTTTAAGGGGAGAATTTTAACTTGAACTTTCTAGGGGTCGAATTTGGGATGCTAATGCTTTCTTAATTATAGATGCAAGTTTAATTAATGGTAAGGTTAAAATTCCTTTTTACTTTATAATTCCCCATCAAAGTAAATAATCAGAAGCTTCATATTACAAGGGTATTCAAACCTGGCAATAGAAGTACAGGTAATGAAAAAGAAAAATTATGCTCTAATTCTTACTTAACCTTAAATTAGTAAATGATTCACCTGCTGGCAATAAAATAAGCAATGTACATTTAGGTGGTTAAATTTTTTTGAGCTAAATGTGAAGAAAAGACATAAAACCTGATGTGTGATACTGTTTTTCAGCAAAATTTAATTTGACCCAAACACTTCAAGTTTTAATAAAAGTCTGGATTAAGGGGCGTAATTAGTTTTATTCCAATGAAACTGCTAAATTTTAGCTTGTTCGGATTGAATCCAGATATTCCCATTAAGGTATAATTACTATAAATAACTTATTTCTGAAGTCCTACAATTGACTTTATAATGTTTGTTCACTTGTGTGTGTGTGTGTATTGGGGTAGGGGTTGGGTGGGTGGGTTGGGGATGTGGGTGGGTGGGTTGGGGGCGGGGGCGTATTTGGTCTTTCATGATAGTAGTTTTCGCGGTATACCTCTTATTTACGGTTTACCCTACTTGATCTATATGATGACCCAATTTGTTCTACATCAAGATCATTATTGATTTTTGATCATTATTTAAGGTTCATATCACGAAATAGTGTAAGTTCTCTCCAACTAAGAGTATTTGAATTTGGCCCATACCATCGTGATCCTTTAAGTTCCCAAAACAGTTGGTTAGGACATGAGAATTATCACAAGAATGCAGCAATTTTAAGACACGCAACCAACATAAAGAGACAGAAAACCTGTTTTATTTAGCAACGAGGAAAAAGGATGGATCTTGTGCGATCTCAACCTAATAACTCAAAACACACACTAATATCAAACTCTCTAACATAAATTCAAATCAAGACTTCCCCCAATTCTACATGTCTCTCTCAACACCAACTTTATATATACATCCAAATCAAGCCTTCAACTAACTCAACCACAGTAAGATTACCCTCTTTCAACACCAAACTCTATATATACATCCAAAACTAGCCTTTTCTCAATCCGACAACATGCACTGAGATTCTCTCACCCCTTTCTCTCTCTCTCATGCAAACTCAATATAACATTCAACACTAGCCTTCTTCCTTTTCTCCATCTTCTTCTTCAAGAGATGGCTAGCATTCTACTTGCAGCAATCTTGATGTGTCTGGCTTCGATATCAAGTGCACGCGATTTCCTTGTCGGTGGAAAAGACGGGTGGGTTCAAAACCCGAAAGAGGACTACAACAAATGGGCAGGGAGGAACAGCTTTCAAGTCGATGACAAGCTAGGTATCAATTTCTCCAACCCCTGGCACTTGTGCTTTTAACCTGTAATCTAATTTCCTATCTGGGTTTTGTTTATATCGATCTCTTTTTGTAGTGTTTGAGTACAAGAAAGGAGAGGACTCTGTTTTCGTCGTGAAGAAAGAGGATTACGACACGTGCAACGTGAAGAAACCGATTAAGAAACTAGTAGAAGGTGATCAGTCCGTGTTTCAGTTCGAGCGGCCGGGGACTTATTATTTCGTTAGTGGAGTTTCGAATCGATGCAACAAAGGACAGAAGGTGATTATCGTCGTGTTGGTTGAGATGGAGAAGAAGAAGAAGAGGAAGAAGCCCACCCCTATTTGTCCGCCTCCTCTCGTAGTTCCTTCACCCCCGCTCCTGCCACCACCGCCTCCTCCCCCACCTACGCCTTCTCCTGCTCCTGCTCCTGAGGCGCCAACACCGTCTCCTATCCAGGCACCTACACCTTCTCCGGCTCCCATTGAGGCACCTATGCCTTCTCCGGCTCCTGCTCCTGTTATAACACCGACACCTGCTCCTGCTCCTGCCGTGACACCGACACCTTCTCCTGCCGTGACACCAACACCTTCTACTGCTCCTGCTCCTGCTGTGACACCAACACCATCTCCTGCTCCTATCGTGACACCAGTACCTTCAACTGGCCCTGCTCCTACCGAGGCATCGGTACCTTCAACTGGCCCCGCTCCTACAATTCCACTACCGTCTCCTCCGACACCTGAACCTATCGAGCCAACAGTACCTTCCCCTTCCACACCCGAGCCTATCGAGCCACCCGGACCTTCACCTTCTACACCTGAGCCTATCGAGCCATTGGCTCCTTTCCCACTTTCTCCTATGCCGTCCCCTTTTGAGGTGTCGCCGAAGGAAGCATCAACAGAAAATGTATCCCAAGAATCAGATACATCATCTTCACCAACGAAGTCGTTCCCATGCTCTTTCACTGCTTCAAGTGTGGCTCTTTGGATCGTTACTCTAGTCATTTTTGGTTGAGTTTGTCGTTGGACACATAATAGAATAAGGGTTATTTGCACAAAATCCCTGTTAGTTTACCTCCTATAATAATTATACCTCTCTAGTGATTTACGATCGAGCTCAAACGCCCTCTCTCTGCTCATCCACCAAAACCCCTAAAGACACTCAAATTCAATTTTAAGTAACTCAAATAATTGTCTTACATAACTCTTGAATCATATTTATATTGTATAAAGTATATTTGAGTGCTTTTGAGGACTTTGCCCCATGAACAGAGGGAATATTTACGCTAATAAATGGCCCTAGAGAGTTATGTGTCAAATGGAGTGTGCATGTATT
Source organism: Agapanthus africanus (assembly GCA_030015575.1). NCBI lineage: Eukaryota > Viridiplantae > Streptophyta > Magnoliopsida > Asparagales > Amaryllidaceae > Agapanthus > Agapanthus africanus. The sequence goes on from CM057343.1 coordinate 83,967,825, forward strand.
CAGCGCTTCTCATCTCTCTGTATATGTGCAACATTTTCTTTAAGTTTTCCTGGATCTCAATTCTTCTTCGGATATAAATAGTAGATCTGCTAATGAAATAAGAATTAATCTGACGTTTGACATTTGTTTTTGAAAAAGAAAGAAACATGTAGAGAGAAAGAAAACGTAATGTACACCGCCTCTTTAAGTATTTCCTATATGTAGAGAAAAATGTGGTTATGAACAATAGACACAGTCCTCTATGGCCCCCCTGCAACTTAATTAAGCAGGATGAGGCTACGACTACTGGTTGTGAAGGTTCACAGCTCAATTAACCTCTTTCCTATATTAGCACAATGACAACCACCATTATTTATTGATCCACTGATAACTACATGCATTAATCACCTTAGAATGGGGGGGGGGGGGGGGGGCGGGGGGGCGGGAATCAATGAATGACATGGTGTGTGGTATCATGTATCTTGCCACTATAGTAATTTTATATAGCAATACTGTATATTTCATTTGAACCTATGAACTCTTGTTCAACTGTAAATAGGCTTTATTATGACAACTGATTTATGAAGAAAATACACTTTTCCAATCAAATGTGAATGTTCCGTGTATAAATTGCCCATTATTCATTGTACATTATAATTTTCATGATCGCTCTTCTTGTAATTCCATGTTAGATGTCTTAAGGATGTTAGCATATCAATTATTTTCCTTGAATGAATGAAGAATGATGGAGTTTTAAACTAAATGTACTATGATAACTGCAACATTATTAGGCATCCATGATAATGCCAATCGAGTAACTACAGGCCATGATTTATCACATAAGAGCAGTTTGGAATATATATATATATATATATATATATATATATATATATATATATATATATATATAACAATGCTACTCCAATATCAAGAATAACTAAAAGGGTAAATTGTAAAAAAGCTCCTAGCCCGCTCGGAAGTTGTCTAAAAACCTTGTAATTTTCGAAATTGTTGGGAAAGTCCTACCATTCAAAATCTGTGAAAACCCCCTGAGTTGTATTTCATTTAGGCATCGTGTTTCCTCAACTGCTTGGATATCACATGTAACTGCAACTGCTTAAATATTACATGGAACTGCTTAGATATTATAGGCAACTGGTATAAGGGGGTTTTGATTGGGCCATGGGGTATTTTAACTAGAGCAAAAAGCATAGGGGTTTATACACAAGTTTGAAGCGGACCGGGGTCTTTTTGACAATTTACCCTAATTATTAAACTATAAAACAAAGGGGAAGAAAATATCAACATAAGTCGTATTCCTTCAAGCATACTGAATTGGGTTTCTTATTTCTGCTGGAGAAATGAAAGTTATTGAGCTACAACTGCATCATAAAAATTAAAAAAGGAAAAAAGAAATGGAATCTTCAACAAGATGCATTTGCTAGAGAAATCTCCAGCAAGATACAAGTAAAGGTTGGAATGTTTGAAATACCGATATTTACTTATATACTGACCTTATATACTGACCGAACCGATTTACCAAAATAATAAAATACATACCATTTAAAAATGTATTTTAAACTAAATAAAATATACAAAACAATATTAACTATATCGGCCAATATTAGTTGACATATCGGTAGCTGTCTGAACCAATACACCAATATACCAAATATACCAGCCGGTATACCGCGAGGCTATTCAATTCAATGTTTGGACCGTTTTATCTCTAAAAACCCACATGTGTGTATGCATTGATCATCAAATACTACAATTAGCACCTCAAAAAGAAACGGAAGAAAAATTCTCATCGACATCATCAAATATTACAATTACTGACCCCCCAACGGTAACTTTCAACATCATTCTTTAAATACTCACACGCAGCCTCTCCTCTTTTTTCCATCAACATCTCTCTCTCTCTCTCTCACAAAATGGCAGCTCTCATACTCTATGCAATTTTCATGGCTCTAATCTCAACGTCAAGTGCCATGACATTCAACGTTGGTGGCAGATATGGGTGGGTCCCAAACCCCAAAGAGAGCTACAACACTTGGGCATCAAGGCTAAGGTTTCAACTCAATGACACAATTGGTAATATATCAAAATTTCCTAAGTTTTTTTTTGCCCCATATACATGCCTAGCTAAAGATTTGTGTAACTTGCATTTTGGGCAGTGTTCAAGTATAAGCAAGCAGAGGACTCTGTTTTAGTTGTTAACAAGCAAGCCTATGAGACATGCAATGTGAGCAGCCCAATTCAAAAGCTTGAAGGGGGAGTCTCAATGTACCAGTTGAATCATTCAGGGTTTCATTACTTCATTAGTGGCGACCCGAATCGATGCGCGAAAGGCGAGAAGCTTATTGTTCTTGTAATGGCTCCAAGAAACAAGCCGATCTCGCCGCCGCCAACGTCTTCTTCACCTCCTCCTCCTCCTCCTTCAACGATCTCTCCATCACCACCAACTCCAACTCCTTTGATTTCTCCATCACCATCACCATCACCATCACCATCAACACTTGCCACTCCTCCTCCTACTACTTCAACAAATGCAGCCTCTTCAACTTCAATGAGTGGGGTGTTTGTGATGGGGGCGTTAGTGTTGGGGCATGCCATTCTTGGTGGAATTTGTTGTTGTGGATTTGTTTAATTGTTTGTTGTTTGGTGCATAGTTAGAGATTGTTTGAGGGGTTTGTTTATTTTTATGGTTTGAGTGTTTTTAGGGAGTTTGAAATGTTGCAAATGATTAAGATGATGTAATGAAATGTGTTTTTTAAATTTCCTTTTGAATTAGTGTTTTTAATTTATGTATTCTTTGAGTCCATCACCTTTGCAATTTGCTTTTTTGTTAGAGAGATGAAAGAAGGCAAGAGAAGTTCATGTGATGTGGATTGGCTTTTGACCTGAAAAAAATTTGCACAATTGTTTCTTTATTTATTCTTTTAAGAGAATTCTTCTAAAAAAAAATTAATGTTTGTGTTTTTTTATCTCCCCCTCTCCACCCCAGCCTTTGCAAGGGAAAAGAAAGACATGCGATTTTCCAGGGGTGAATGAATTTCCACCAAATTCACCCAATTTTTTTTTAAAGATTTGTGTTAAGATGAACATTTCGAGTTCCATGGAACAACTTGATGGGATTTGAAATTTATGTGAAGAAATAATCTACCAGTGGGTTTCATTTGAGTGAGAATTTCTAATTAAATCACTCGGTCCGATTTTAAAACAATAGAATCCGGATCTTTGCACTAATTTCATCAACAAAAACATATTTACAGATAAAATCCAAAACTTTTCATTAAAAATACTGGACGGAAAACGGAAACAGTTCAATGATTTTCATAGGAATACGTGACAACCTTTGGATGAATTTCAACCATGTATCCATTTTTTCCGAACAAGTAAGATGTATTAGGATCTTTTATTTTTCATGCTACGTCATAAGTCATACGAATTTCACTACATCCTTCCTTCTAGCACTTTGTCCTCAAAATTACACCAATTCCATCTGAATTCTCAACAAACAAACATCTCCTCAACACAAAACAAGATGATGGAAATTTCTAGCCTTGTGATAATTTTTTTTATTTTTAAAAAGGCTCACGTATATGCATGTTCTAAAGGAATGTACCCACATAAGAGAAGAAGCTTCTCCACTTTGAGTTCCAAAATGGAAATGATTTTATATATTTCCACATGAATCATCAACATCCATATTATAATTCATGTCAAGAGATAGGAATGAGGAATCCAATATTCATGTTATTATTGCTTAGTTACAAACTATTGGAATGCTGTGAAAGCTCATCTCAGTTTCTAATATCCTTTTGTTCTACTCATTGGATTTGCTTGGCTAGGGGAAGCTTCCTTTCTCATTCTCTGAAGAAAGGACTTTATTTTGTGCACACATCACAATGAAGATACGGCATATGTTATATGCCCAATGCTTGGGATAGCTAAAACAACCATTAAAAAATTAAATTAAAAAACCAATAATTATTAGATTGTTTTTCAATTTTATATCTAATTTTATGATATTAATATGCAATTATGAACTGCTATTTACAAGTTAATTTATAACTAATGAAAAAGGCTATGCAGTTATTGTATGGTGGAGAATATAAAAGTATATCACTCCACTTTCATCACAACCAGAGAGTCGTTGTATAATGGAAAAGAATATAAAATAGTAATAGAGAATTTTATCGGTATCATAGCATGGAGGAGCGAGGGGGAACTAGTGGGGCCTCGTGTTAGAATATTATATTTTCTTAATCCATAGGGCATGACTATAGACTTGACAATCTCATGCACATGCCATACATGAGTTTAGGAAGCATACCTTATAACATAACTGCAGATAAAGAAATAATCTGAATCTTTTGATATTTCTTACCTGCTCTAATACCGTAGAGTATCCCGATGGGAGAAACATACAATATCTTCATTTCACAAGTCGTATTTGTGTCTTCTCTTGTTAATTGTGTAGACAAGAATTCTCTTTATATAACCCCTTCCATCAAGAGAATTACGATGGATTTTAAAACTATCTGGTGGTTCCATGTTAACCACTCATAACTAAATGTGGATAACCATTCAAAATTTTATGAGAATAACCACCACAAATATTACTCTCATATGCTATATAATATGATAATAGGATATTTGAGTCACATATATGGTTATTTTAGCATTTTCCCACTTGACTCAAATAACCTATTACTATATTATATATAGCATATTAGAGTAATATTTGTGGTGGTTATTCTCATGAACTTTTGAATGGTTATCCATATTTAGTTATGAGTGGTTACCATAAAACCACCAGATAGTTTTGAAAAGTATCATTACTCTCGTGATAGAAGGGGTTATATAAAGAGAGTCATTGCCAACACAATTAATAAGAGATGACACAAATGCGACTTATGAAATAAAGATGTGTGTTCCTCCCATAGGGATACTCTACGGTATTGGAGTAGGCAAAAAAATCAATGAATTCAGATTATTTCTTTATCTACAATTATGCTTTAAGGTATGCTTTCTAAACTCATGTATGACATGTGCATGATATTGTCAAGTCTATAATCATGCCTTATAGATTAAGAATATATAATATTCTTTATACCGTATAGATTAAGAATATATAACCATGTATGATAGGTGTATCCACATCTTACAATGTAAAAAGTTCTATTGTCGGTAAACTGTTAATTTTGCATCCACTAAATCAATGGTGGAAAAGTGATGGAATCACATGAAATATAGTGTATCTAAATCTTACATGATAAAGATGATGATGATCGGCGCCGATCGTCGAAAAAACCGTGGAGGGTGTGTTTTTTCTACACCATAGGAGAAAATTCCCTCTTCTCTTTTAATCTCATATATATATATATATATATATATATATATATATATATATATATATAATGAAAAAAAGAGGTATTAGGAGGCTTTTTTGTTAGGTGGCGTTAAAAATCTATATTCTCCAACATATTTTTCAACTATCGGCATTCTTTATCTTCATCTTTACCATCTAAGATGTGGATACACAAAATTTCACATGATTCTATCACTTTTTCACTGTTGAATTAGCAATGTAAAAGGTTCTATGTCGGTAAACCGTTAATTTTGTATCCACTAAATCAACGATGAAAAAGTGATAGAACCACATGAAATTTGGTGTATCCATATCTTAGATAATAAAGATGGAGGCGATAGATGCCGATCGTAAAAAAAAAAAATTAATGGAGGATATATTTTTTCGACTCCATACGAGGAAATACCCTCCAATGGCAGCTTTCCCCCCTCTCTCTATATATAGAGAAAGAGAGAATAATGTAGAAAAGAGATCATAAGAGGAGATTTCCTTCTATAGCGTCAAAAAATACAACTTCCACCATTTTTCACGACGATCGACACCAATCATTTTCATCTATGATATAGATGCACCAAATTTCATGTGATTTTACAACCCTTTCACCGTTGATTTAGTGGGGACAAAATTAACGGTTTACGACAATATAACTTTTTACATTGCTAATTCAACGAAGAAAAAGTGGTAGAATCATATGAGATTTGGTATATCCATATCTTAGATGATAAAGATGATGGTGATAAGCGCCGACCGTCGAAAAAAGTCGTAGAGAGCGCATTTTTTTGACGCCATAGGAGAAAATTCCCTCATATGGCATATTTTCCCATTATTCTCATTCTCACACACACACACACACACACACACATATATATATATATATATATATATATATATATATATATAATGGAAGAAAAAGGCCTTAGGAGGCCTTTTGCATTAGTTTGTATCACAAATCACGTCCTCCACCACTTTATTCGACGATCAGCACCGACCATCTTAATCTTCATCGTCTAACATGTTGATACACCAAATTTCATGTGATTCCAACACCTTTTCACCGTTGATTTAGCGGGTGCAAAATTAACGGTTTGCCGACAATAGAACTTTTTACATTGCTAAATCAACGATGAAATGGTGTTGTAATCATATGGAATTTGGTGTATCGAAAAATTCAAGGTTGAAGATCACGTTGGAAGGATGCCGATTGTCGAATAAAATGGTGAAGGACATACTTTTTGTCGCCACCTGACGCAAAAAGTCTTCTAGGGCCTCCCCCCCTCTCTATATATATGAGAATAATGGAGAAAAGAGGCCCTGGAAGACTTATTTCGTCAAATGGTGTTAAAAACACCATCTATCATTTTATTCGACGATCGGCAACGTCTATCTTGATATTCATTGTCTAATATGTTGATACACCAAATTTTATGTGATTATAACACCTTTTCACCGTTGATTTAGCAATATAAAAAGTTCTATTATCGGTAAACCGATAATTTTGCACCCACTAAGTCAACGGTGAAAAGGTGACATATTAGACGATGAAGAGCAAGATGGCCAGTGCCGATCGTCGAATAAAATTGTGGAACATGTATTTTTTGATACCACGTGACGATTTAAGCCTCCTAGGACCTCTTTACTCCATTATTCTCAATATTTCTCTCTCTCTCTCTCTCTCTCTCTCTCTCTATATATATATATATATATATATATATATATATAAAGAGAGAGAGAAGGCGGATAATGGAGAAAAGGTGCCATGGGAGGAAATTTCCTCCTACAGCGTCGAAAAAAAACATGTTCACGATTTTTTCCGACGATCGGCACCCATCATTTCCAAAATTAACGGTTTGCCGACAATAGAACTTTTTACATTGCTAATTTGACAGTGAAAAAGTGGTAGAATCATATGAAAATTGGTGTATCCACATCTTGGATGATAAAGATGGGGATGATTGATACCGAACGTTGAATAAAATGTTGGAAGGATATTTCTTGCCGCTACCTAACGAAAAACCCTTTTATAGCTTGATTTTTTCGTCATCATCATCATATATATATATATATATATATATATATATAGAGAGAGATAGAGAGAGAGAGAGTGCGGATCCCAAGAAACAGGTTCGCGTTTTTAATAACACGAATCTGAATGAGAATCGTTGGATCTTGTGTTTTTAATCAACGGTTAAAATTAATTCAGCATATTAAATCGTTGCTAAATGGAAGGTAAGTATTCCATTGCCAAATATTGTGTAGGTAATACTAAAGGATTTCATATTTCTGTTGATTTTTTTCCTTTTAAAATCAAGGAGTAGAATATTTATCTTCCATTTATTAACGATTTAATAATCTGAATTAATTTTAACTATTAATTAAAAATATAAGATACAACGACTCTCATTCAGGTTCGTATTATTCAGGTTCGTGCTCTTTAAAACGCAAACCCGTTTCATGGGATCCGTGCTATCTGTGTGTGTGTGTATTGGTGGGCTGGTAAAGGGGGTTCAGAGTTCGAGAGAGAACAACAGATCCGAATCCATGCTGTTACGAAAAATAATGAAGGTGTTGTTAGGTAAAAAGGGGAAACCATAGATGGTCTGGTGTTTTTGATCCTTGATGTAAGGCTGAGATCATCCAGCACGAAAAATAATAACAAAGTCCCATAACTCAGAGAACAAGAATGGTTTGAATCCACAAATCAATTCCCAAACATTGAGTGATGAGGCTAGATACCGGTGTTTCCCCAGATCATGACACGTGGCAGATGACGTGTCCCAGGGCTTACGAGAAAGGATCAAGATCGGTACATTGGAAGCATACCCTGGGCCTTCGACCCGAGGATGTTCCTGGCCTTCGGTGGCCTTCCAAACCACCATTACGACCGCCTTACAAATGACCATCGGCTCGCCTCGGAACCCTCCCGCACGCTGAGTTCCCTCAACCCTCCAGCTCGCCTCCGAGCTATCGCATATCCAAGATGCCTCGGCCTCCCGCTCGTTCCCGAGCCTCCCGTCGAGCTTAACTTCCCCGGTCTCATCGACCGACCCACAGCACCGATCATAGGCGCCTCCGCTACGTCTCCGCAAATCTCACCAGACACGAGATATCCGCCGCCCATGATCCCGCGTTCCACGCCATCACGATCCCCTATTAACGAGCATATCTCGTCATTATGGGGAATCCCGCCTATCACGCAGGCGTATCGCCGAGGGCGTAACGGCCGGCGTGAATCTCGCGCCCGCCTGCCCATGGCTGCCGCTATATAAACCCCTCTCTCAGACGACTCAGGTAAGCCAATTTTACCCCAATAGGCCGTTACTCTGCCAAAATACCCCGTCTAACTTGATCGTCGGAGGGTTCTCGGTGGCACAACCACCCCGGGACTTCCTTGCAGTTAGCTCGGCCTCAACCACATAAAACCCATTGAGATCCATATGCTTCAGGAGGCAACCCTCCAACTCAATCTCAACCATCCATCAGCGCTCGCTACAGATCAACGGAAGGTAACATCTGAAGGATATCTAAAGATCTATCAGTTGGCGCCGTCTGTGGGAAACTAGTTCCACTCATCGAAAGATCACCTTCCGATCTCAACTTCATGGCGAGCGATCACCGCGACGATCCAAGCTCTAGCCGCCACCTTCCCTACAATGGAGGCGTGGATGGATCCCCTCTTTCCCTGAACGCCATTCACACCCTATCTGCTCGGATAGATCGGCTTGCGTTCGTCGTGGATGCACTCGTCCTTGTCCAAACGGCCGGGCAAACTCCCCAGGTCGTCGCTCCCCCACCTCAGTACCGGGACCCCTACAGAGGGAAAGAAGACGCTGCCTGTGTTGGCACGACCGAACACTGTCGTGCTGTCTCCGGCGGCCACAGATCCCTCGAGCCAACATATTCAATGACCCGCTAGGCACTGCACAGCTCAACACCGAGTTCTCTCACCAGAGCACCTCGTCCTGAGGCTCATCGCGTCCCTGTCCCTCCCGAGGAGGTGTCGGTCAGCTCGCCTGCACCCAGGCATGACCGGCACCCCCTCCCTCGACGAGGTCGCGCGGAAGGGACTGAACACGGTAGCTTGAAGACGACCTCGCCAGGGGACCTGAGGAACCTCATCGAACGGAACCGGGGCCGTAGCCAGGCGCAAGTCTCCGGCAACAGAGGCCAAAAATCAGAGTATGCCGAATCGTCGGGATACCACAGCCGACTCGACGCCCTCGAAAAGAAGATCGGAGGCATGCATCGGGAAAATCGTCCTTCAAGCGACAGGGCTAAATATGCCGCCGACTTGCTCATGAAGCCTTTCACCAAAGAGCTACTCGCCGTCTACGTCTCCTCCCGGAACAAGCCCCCGAAGGTCTCACTCTTCGATGGGAAGTCCGACCCAAAGGACCATTTCGACGCGTTCACAGCCGGGATGAGTTTCCAGGACTGTTCCGACGCCGCACAATGCCACGCTTTCCCCGCCACTCTCATCCGCTCCGGACGAGACTGGTTCTGAGGACTCACGCCACGCTCAATCTATACTTTCGATGAGCTGGCCACCCAATTCCTCGGCCACATCGTCGGGAACAAACGGCAGAAGCGGACCATTGACCATCTCTTCACCATAAAGAGTGAGGACAAAGAATCCTTCAAAGGATACGTTACCCGCTTTTACAACGCCCTCCTTGAGGTCCCAGAACACCGGGACGAGATGGTCATTACGGCCCTTAGGTCGGGTCTTAGGCACAAGGAGTGGCTACGCTCCTTTGCATTATCGCAACCTAAGACCATGGTCGAGGTAAAGGCTTGGACCGAATGTGAGATCCAGCTCGAGTCCGAGGTGAACGCCAATCTGCCCTGGATAGAGCAAACCGATCAGAAGAAAAAGGGCTAGGGAGGAGAAAAAGAAGATTGAGTGGCTAAAGCCCTACTCCCCGAAGTTTCAGGAGTACACCCCACTCAACGTCTCCCAGATGGTACTGTTGGAGGAGGCTAAGAGCGAGAGATTCTTCAAACTCCTCCAGTCTCGAATAGGGCGGCAAAGCGCACCCGGGGCCCCTACTGCGCTTTCCACAGGTCGCAGGGCCACTCCACCGAGAACTGCAAGCAGCTTCGAGACTACATCGAGGAGTTAATCCACTCGGGGCACCTGGCAACGTACTTGCGAGACAAGCGGCAAGCCGACCGTGAGCATGAGCACCATCCCTCTCCCGGCGCGTTGACAATCGGCCAAATCATGGTCGTGTCAGCAGGGGGTACGACGGAAACCGACGAGACTTAGCGTCCCTCACCGATCGAGGGGACCGGCGGCCACCCGAGGAAGAAGGCTAAAGTATCTGAGTCGATCGTTTTTACCGACGAAGACCTCCACGGTATATCCCTGCCTCACAACGACCTGCTGGTGATCACATCTCGGGTCCACCGCTATGAAGTGCAGAGGATACTGGTCGACTCGGGAATCTTGGCGGACATTCTCTTTTATGACTGCTTTCTGCGTATGGGACTCACCCCGTCGGACCTAAGGCCGACCGCCCACGTCCTGTCAGGGTTCATTAACCACTCCATCCCGGCGGAAGGGGTAACCACCCTCCAATTTAACATCGGGGAGGTGGTCTGTACGCGCACCGTGCCTGTGGAGTTTATCGTCGCGAGAATCCCATCGGCCTACAACGTCCTCCACGGTCGCCCGACACTGAACTCCCCCCGGGCCCAGATATTGACCTACCACCTAGCGATGAAATTCCCGTCCAACCAAGGCGGGATAGGTCGGGCCTATAGGGACCAACGAACCACAAAGGTTTGCTTCACCGCAACATCTACGTCTGAGCGGCCAATAAATGACGTTGGGGGCGAGGGTGATATCAAGGGTTCTCTGGACACTCGAGACGAGCAAAAAGTGGTCTGAGGGACCCCGGTGGAGCCACTAACAGATGTCCCCCTCGTTGAAGGGAATGAGGAACGAACCGTTCAGATCGGGTCGCTCTTGACGGGGACTCAGCGAGACGACCTGGTCCACTTCCTCAGAAGTAACTCTGATGTGCTCGCCTGGGCACCTTCTGACATGCCTGGGATCGACCCCAAGATATATAGCACAAGCTCGGGTTGGACCCTACGGTCCGACCCATCAGGTAGAAAAAACGAATCTTTGTCCCGATCAAACAAAAAGTGATCGAGGACGAAGTAGACAGGCTCCTCACCGCCAACTTTATTCGGAACGTGCCTTACTAGGAATGGTTGGCGAACGTAGTCATGGTTAAAAATTCAAGCGGGAAGTGGTGCATGTGCGTCGACTTCGCCGACTTCAATAAGGCCTGCCCGAAAGACAACCATCCCCTTCCTCGGATAGATCAGCTCGTCAACAGTTCAGCAGGCCATAAGCTACTTAACTTCATGGATGCCTTCTCCGGCTACAACCAGATCCGTATGAATCCGGCAGACGAGGATCTCACCGCATTCACAATGGACCGGGGGGTATACTGCTACAAGGTGATGCCCTTTGGCCTCAAAAACGCCGGAGCTACGTACCAACGCTTGGTCAATCGCATGTTCAAGCCGCAGATCGATAGGAACATGGAAGTTTACGTCGACGACATGCTCATCAAATCAGTCTCATCGGACGAACACGCCAAGGATCTGGGCGAGGCCTTCGACGTCCTCCGCAAATATAAGATGAAACTAAACCCCACCAAGTGCGCATTCGGGGTCACCGGTGGAAAGTTCCTCGGTTTCATGGTCACCCACCGTGGAATCGAAGCTAACCCGGAGAAAATCAGCGCCATCCTTAACATGGCCGCGCCTAAGACTAACGTCGAAATCATGCGGCTGACAGGGCGGGTAGCCGCTCTTAGTCGTTTTATGTCAAGGTCTGGGGAGAAGTGCCTCTCGTTATTCAAAGCTCTAAGGAAGATACCAAGGTTCGAGTGGTCGGAGGAGTGCCAGAGCGCCTTTGAGCAATTAAAGAGGCACCTTGCGACTCCCCTACTGCTCACCCGGCCAGTTGAAGGGGACGAGCTATCCCTATATCTAGCTGTATCCGACCAAGCTGCAGGCTCGGTGCTCGTCTGAAAGGTCGAGGGAGTCCAGAAGCCGGATACTATGTGAGCCACGTCTTCAAGGACGCGGAAACGAGGTATCCATCCATAGAGAAGATCGTCTTGGCACTCATCGTGGCATCGAGAAAACTACAACACTATTTCCAGGTGCACACCATCCTCGTTCTTATCGAGCGGCCTTTGGGGGCTATCCTCGCCTCCCCCGAGTCTTCTGGTTGTTTAGAGAAATGGAGGTGGGAGTTGTCCCAGTTCGACATAAAATACCGTCCGAGGCAAGCTATCAAGGCACAAGCCCTGGTCGATTTTGTCGTCGAGTGCACCATCCCCAGCAAGGAGCCGGGATCCACACCGGCCTCCGGTACTCAACCCTCAGTCGATGGAAAGCCCGAATTCGTCCCTGATTGGATCCTTTACGTCGATTGCTCCTCGACCGAGGAAGGCTGTGGTGCCAGCTTCATCATTCGGGGCCCGAACGAGGCAGAAATGGAGTATTCTCTGAAGCTCGGGTTCAAAGCCTCAAATAACGCAGCGGAATACGAGGCCTTGCTGGCCGGACTGTGCATAGCCTTCGGACTGGGACTGAAAACGATCCAAATCCGCAACGACTCCGCTCTAGTCGTTGGCCAAGTGACCGGCCGATTCGAGGCACGAGAGCCTCTGATGGTGAAGTATCTGGCCGAGGTGAGAAAATTGCGAAAGGACTTCCACGAAGTCCAGGTGGAGCAGATCCCCAGATAGATAAACGCCCAGGCCGACGTCTTGAGTAAGCTGGCTTCATCTTATATGGCCAACAACAAGAGGAACATCCTTTTCGAGGTCTTGCCACAACCCAGCATGGAAGACGGGGCAACGCCACTTCAAGTGTATACAGCCCGGGAAGAAGACCGGGATTGGAGAAGGCCCCTCGTGGAATTCCTGAGGGAATGTACGCTCCCAGAAGATCGGGGAGAAGCCCGCCGTCTCCGAGCTAAAGCTCGCCATTTCGTCTGGAGCAATGGGAACCTCTACAAGAAATCCTTCACTCAGCCTCTGCTCTGGTGTGTCGACCCCCACGAGGCCGACTACGTCCTCCATGAGATCCACGAAAGGGTCGGCGGCGTGCACCAAGGGGCCCGCACCTTAATCCAGAAGGCACTGCTCTAGGGGTACTAATGGCCGACGATTCATCAGGACTCCCAGAAGCTCGTCAGGTGATGCAAAGTTGCCAACTCCATGGAAGCATAACTCGCCTCCCGGCTACCGAGCTAACAACCCTAACCTCCCCATAGCCATTTGCCCAATGGGGAATGGACATGATAGGCCAGTTCCCTACCGGTGCGGGCGGGCACAATTACGTCCTCGTCGCAGTGGATTACTTCATGAAGTGGATCGAGGCCGTCCTCATCAGGAAATCGGACGCCACCACGACTATCAAGTTCCTGCAGAACAACGTGATACTCCGGTTCGGCATCCCGAGGTGTATCATCACCGACCATGGGACAAATTTCGAAAACGAAAAAGTTAAGGAATTCTACAGCGAATATTGTATCCTCATGAAGTTTGCCGCGGTCGCACATCCCCAATGCAACGGGCAAGCCGAGGTCGCTAACCGAGACGTCCTCCGAGGTCTTCAGACATGCCTAGAAGGACGCCAAGGCAGTTGGGTCGAGGAATTACCCCGGTGTCACACCTCGCTTCCTATTCTACGGGCAGAGGACGCGACTGGCCGCTACGTATTTACTTAGAAGTAAATATGCTAAGCGTAACTAAGCAATAAAAGAAATATACACAAGAGACAAATGTAATGAACAACAACTTTATTTATTAACATTCTTTTGTACAATGCATGGAAAAGTAAATATATCTGAATGAAAGCAATGCCTAAACAATGACATAACAGAAATGGAAAGTACTGAAATGAAATGTGTACAATGAATCTAAAGCTCTGGGTCGTAGGCTATCTGATCCAAGTCTTCGCTGGTAGGCTCGATCTCCTGAAGGTCCAGATCACTTGACAACATTCCAAAGAAGAAAGAGAAGGAATGTCGTCAGCGAAAAATCGCTTAGTAAGTCCCAAAGATAAGGGAGAAATAGAATAGACAGAGAGAGAATGTAGCTTTTAAAGCTGTATTATATGGTTAACTCTGTTGTTTGTAGCTTGGTACAGAAAGATGCCAGTGTATACAAGAGGAGTCTCAGGAGACCATAGACTAAGGTGAACGGAATGTACAAGGAACCGTTTATGCCACGATACAACAGCAATGGAATACAAGTTAGATTTCTTAAATCTTGCAGTCCCGTGCCACTTCTAACACCTTACGTACCAATCTACCCCTTAAACCCCGCGATGTTTTGATTGTATTGTTTGTAGTATTATCTTGTAATTGAATTGTATAGATGGATGACTTGCCAAAACCATGATATCAGTAAATGTATGTAACTGGAGAATCATGTAGATGGAAATATAGCCATGGTTCGGTTCAGTCAATACAGATTGAATAGATTGAACAGATTGATTATATGGATTCATGGATTCATATTGAATTGTAGTTTGTACTTGAATAATATTCAAGTCAGATTATTTATAATGAGACTCAGTCTGAGTCAGAACAATTAGAAAAGAAATTGAAGTCATGAATTAGGTTTTGATGTTATCGGTAACCGCTGCACATGGGCTGCAGGATTTGTGTCTTTTTCAAAGACGATTACCGTGTTGATAACACCGTTTGTTAAGTTGTCTACCTTAAATAGGCAAGCACCCATATCTCCGGCTCTCTGAGGCTCAAGAGACCGGTCCCGCTTAAACCTATATTTACTAGGGTCCTTATTGTAATTTATAAAACTTGAGGGGTTTTTATATAAACATAATTTTGTATAGTTTCCAAAATACACCTCAAGTATTTTATTATCGTCTTTAAAGTTTTTATTGATGTATATTTTATCATTATGACATTTCTAGTGAATAAAACCTAATTTCATAATATAAGGTATTTAATTGTAAAAAAATGAACTTGTATAGAATTGCATGGTATTTTCATGTAAAGTGATTCTTTTGATTTAGAAAAGTTGGAATATTTATACTATATCAAAAATAGATATTTTGATGATACATACATACATATATATATATATTTATAAAAATAATTTAATTTATTATTTTTTCTAGAAATCTCATTTTCTTAAGATATTTGTATTTTTAAATCTTTCGAGACCGAATGCTCCTTGCGTAGGTCTGCATCTTGCACTACTAAGCCCGAAGATGTGCGATAATCTGCACCATCCCGAACGGGTTCCCCAAAATGGGTTGTAGCGGCGCTTTACAAAGATTTGTTTAAAATACATAATCTTGTAGAAAAAGGTTTTTATAGTAAAAGATATTTATGTGTAAAATTGCATTTTTCCGTATTCTATGTTCCCAAAAGGTATCGTGCTATATTGCATATGAGTGTTGTGCGGAGGTAGGTCATTACCTCGTGATCTATTTAAAGGTATAGTAAGAGATATGATGTTTAATGTCAAAACTAAACTATTTGGTATTTTACTGAAAAAGTACGATAAAAATTGCAATATGAAATATTTTGCTTTGAAACTTTTTCATGATATTTTATTAATGTTTAATAGTCAAGATGTGAGGCTTTGGTATGTTTGTATTTAGGAAAAGATGGAGTTTTTAAGAAAAACAAATCGAAAGCCGGATTAACTCCGCTTCCGTCGGGTTTTAGAAATACAAGATTTTAGAATAGAAAAGATAAGAGGGAGGATGGACTTACTGGAATTTAGCTTAGAAAAGAGGAAGGGGGAGTGGAAGTAGGTTCTGGTGCGTCGTTTCGTCCCCGGGAGCTCCTAGGGTCGTCGTCGGAAGTTCGTCGGAGTTTCGCCCTTCGCTAACTCCACTTGTACATAAAGGTCTAGAGATTTTTCTTGAGAGTTTGAACAGAGATTGTGAGTGAGGGGTGTATGGAATGGAGTGGTATTTATAGGAAAAGATTAAGGTTAGGGTAGGTGAAAAGGTGTGAGAAAATGTATTAAAAATTGCATTAAAAATGGAGTAAATAGGTGTTTTAATTGGTTCTGTAAAAGTGCGGGGTATTTAAAGTGTACAGGGTTACGGGGGAGATCAAAAGGCACAACTTTCAAGAAGAAAACTCGGATTTGGCTCTGAGTCGGCCGGCGGCGCCGGCCGATCCCACCGAGTCGCCCGGCCGATTCAGGTGAGCCGGGCCGAGTCTTGTCGTCATATGTCCATCGCCGCTCGGTCTATCCCCTGGGCCAGTTTGTTTTATATGTGACTTTTGGTTTTACGTGTTTAGCACGTGTAGACTCTTGGGCTTCTAAAAATATTAAAAGAAATCAATATAAAAAATAATGTGGCTGATGAGATTTGAACTTTGGTGCTTTGGTTCAGCAGTGCAAGGTCTTACCAATGAGCTACAAGCTCTTGCTTGCTATTAAAAAGCAAAACAAATTTATAACTTGTGCTCAGGCAAAAGTACCCCTTCTGTATTTTTGAAAAAATTCTACAGAAAGTTTAGGAATGTTACACCCGGGGCTTATGGGCCTTGCGCACGTCGAAGAAGAACCCCACCGGAGAGACCCCCATCAGCCTCTGCTACGGTACCGAGGCAATGGTCCCGACGGAGATCGGGCTGCCCAGTTACAGGGTCGAGCACTTCAACGACTAAGAAAACACCTCCGCCCTCCGGACTAATCTGGACGTGTTGTTAGAGAAACGGGACCGAGCTCAGATCAGAGCCTCCTCCTATCAACAACAAACCGCCCGCTACTACAATGCGCGAGTCAAGCGTCGCTTCTTCAAAATCGGAGATTTAGTCCTAAGGCGGAACGAGTTCGTCGATCAAGGCAAGCTGCATAAGTTTTCCCCGAAATGCGATGGTCCCTTCCTCGTCTCCAAGGTCCTGCTCGGCGGAGCCTATCGCCTACAAGATGTGGATGGTCGCAAATTTCCACGGCCTTACAATGCCGAGAAGCTCAAGCTATACCTCTAAAAAGAATGCCTATGAATGTATATTTCTTCTTTCGCAAAAGCAATGTAAATTCTTCTAAGTTCTTTTTATTTAAATAATAAGAAGGAAACAATAGAGCATTGCAAAAAGGAGAATATTATTCATTTAAAAGGTATTGTGGGCTCCTCAACCTTACATAAAAAAAAGCGGGGGAAGGGGGTGCAAGAAACATTGCTCGTGGTACTCCGAAGAAATTTCCGCCAGCCGAGCCCTTGTCGCCTCGGACCTCTGCCTCTGATGATGTCTGCGAACCCTCGTGGTCACGGACGGGCCAGAAAGCTCTGCAGGCGGGCACCCATCGGCGAGATACCTCAATTGGTAACACTCGAGGATGAGTGCCACCGATCGATCCCGCCGACTCTTCGAGATCAGGCCGAGACGACATAACGACCTCAACTTGCCAACCGCCTCGTCCTTCAGTTGTTCAGACAAGGGATTGTGTAGCTCCGGCGATACCCTCCAGATCGAGTACATCAGCAGCTGGAGTAGGGGTGATCGCCGGGGAAGCAGGCGGCCGACATGATCCTCAACGCGCTGGATCACCGCCTGCAGCATTTCCTCGGAGCACAGCTGATCATACAAGTATACGTCCTCGAAAGAAATAATCTCGGGGATGGAGAAAGGGAATTCATCCATTCTTACGTTTTGGGGATGGAGAAAGGAATGATCAACATACCCTCTCTGTTTTATAGCCCTACAGTGCCCCCAAGAGTCCAATATTCGCTCGTTTCTTCCAATACTGTACCGCCACGCGGCGGATATCCCGTCTTTCTCGGCGAACTGAAGTCAGAGCGACGCAGCTCTTCTAAACGCTTCGCCTCCCCCCATGCATTCATGACACGTGTTACCCGCGATGGTCACTCGTCCCGATATTCACACACCAGGGAAGGTCTGACAGAACCTCACAAAACCGAGCAGAAGTCCTGCTCGGTCCATCCTTAGAAGGCCACTCCATGCCCTCCCGCGTTAAGGATCAAAGCCCTCATCAAGAGGCCACCGAGCAGCTACCCTGCTCGGTCCATCCTTGGCTGGTAATCTCTTACCTAACGACGCCAAGGATCAAAGCCCTCATCAAGAGGCCACCGAGCAGCTACCCTGCCCTATCCATCCTTGGCTGGTAATCTCTTATCCAACGACGCCAAGGATCAAAGCCCTCATCAAGAGGCCGCCGAGCATCTACCCTGCTTGGTCCATCCTTGGCTGGTAATCTCTTACCCAACGACGCTAAGGATCAAAGCCCTCATCAAGAGGCCACCGAGCAGCTACCCTGCTCAGTCCATCCATGGCTGGTAGTTCACTACCCACCGACACCAAGGATCAAAGCCCTCATCAAGAGGCCACCAAGCAGCTATCCTACCCGGTCCATCCTTAGCAGGCAACTACTTTCCCTCCCGCGTTAAGGATCAAAGCCCTCATCAAGAGGCCACCGAGCAGCTACCCTGCTCGGTCCATCCTTAGCTGGTAATCTCTTACCCACCGATGCCAAGGATCAAAGCCCCCACCAAGAGGCCACCGGGCAACAACCTTGCTCAGTCCATCCATGGCTGGTAGTTCACTACCCACCGACGCCAAGGATCAAAGCCCTCATTAAGAGGCCACCGGACAGCAACCCTGCTCGGTCCATCCATGGCTGGTAGTTCACTACCCACCGACGCCAAAGATCAAAGCTCCAACCAAGAGGCAACCAAGCAGCAACCCTGCTCGGTCCATCCTTGGCTGGTAATCACTATCCACCGATGCCAAGGATCAAAGCCCTTATCAAGAGGCCACCAAGAAGCCACCAAGAAGCTACCCTGCCCAGTCTATTCTTAGCAGGAAACTCCTTGCCCTCCCGTGTTAAGGATCAAAGTCCTCATCAAGAGGCCACCGAGCAGCTACCCTGCTCGGTCCATCCTTGGCTGGTAATCTCTTACCCACCGACGCCAAGGATCAAAGCCCTCACCAAGAGGCCACCGGGCAGCAACCCTGCTCGGTCCATCCATGGCTGGTAGTTCACTACCCACCGACGCCAAGAATCAAAGCCCTCACCAAGAGTCCACCGAGCAACAACCTTGCTCGGTTCATCCATGGCTGGTAGTTTACTACCCACCGATGCCAAGGATCAAAGCTCTCGCCAAGAGGCAACTAAGAAGCAACCCTGCTCGGTCCATCCTTGGCTGGTAATCACTACCCACCGACGTTAAGGATCAAAGCCCTCACTAAGAGGCCACCGGGCAGCAACCCTGCTCGGTCCATCCATGGCTGGTAGTTCACTGCCCACCGACGCTAAGGATCAAAGCCCTCGCCAAGATGCAACCGAGCAACAACCCTGCTCGGTTCATCCATGGCTGGTAGTTCACTACCTACCGACGCCAAGGATCAAAGCCCTCGCCAAGAGGCAACCGGGCAGCAACCCTGCTCGGTCCATCCGTGGCTGGTAGTTCACTACCCACCGACGCCAAGGATCAAGCCCTTATCAAGAGGCCACCGAGTAGCTACCCTGCCCGGTCCATCCTTAGAAGGAGACCCCTTGCCCTCCCACGCTAAGGATCCAAGCTCTCATCAAGAGGCCATCGAGCAACTTCCCTGCTCAATCCATCCTCGGGTGACTTCCTACACGTTTTTACTAAGCGATCTCCACCTCGACTTCGGGGCCATGGAGATACTGACCTTACACCGGTCTTTGCACACTTGGCAAATGGTGGAATTCAACTCGTCGTGTGATCGCTAGATAAAAAACCGATCTCCGACCTAACGCGTCATGATAGCAGTACCGCGCAAATAATTTTTTTTACCACAAACCAAGGGAAAATGTGCACGCAAAGAATACTGCAAAAAGATTTTATTCACAAAGCCGGAAGTCTTTATAGAGGTATTATGGGCTCTCCAGCCTTACAAAAAATGCCCTAAGGCTTACAAATTTCAGCGCAAAAGAAAATAAGGAGGCGAGGAGGTTCAGGCCCCGGGGCCGGGAAGAAACTCGATGAGCTGCGCTTCCACCGCGACAACCGGGGTGCAATCTTGAAGGTCTGAGCCCACCGCAGGAGCCTCGGCGCCGGTGGCTGGGGCGACCGACTTCTCCCTAGCGCTCCCACCGGGGGCCTCTCCCCTTGCAGCGCTTCCGGGGGCATTCCCTTGTGCCTCATCCCCGAGGGAGTACTCACCTCGGAGGTCGCCGTCAGGGAACTCCGGCATCAGGGCTTTGACGGCGTCGTGCCATACGATGACAGCGGCTTCAGCGAGGTCGGTGTAGTACTGGTCTGACTTCTTGTAGCTCTATACCGCCTTCGACGCTCGGAGCTCGGCACGCTTCGTTCCCTCTTTCGCCGCCTCGTTCTCCCTCCGGAGGGTGTTCGTCGTCTTCTTCAGGGTGGCGACAAGCACCCTGGAATCTTCTAACTTAGCTTCGGCGGCTCGGGAGGCCTCTCGGCACTTGGCGATCTCCCGATCCATGGCTGCCACCCGGTCTTTGAGAGCAGTGACCCTCTCCATCGCCGCTTGTAGCTCCAGCCTTGAGCTCTCCTCTCGCGAGGAGAACTCGTCTGCGGCCTGCATCGCCGGGGCAATTTCCTCGTCTTCCATGTTGAAGATGAGGGCGATGTGCTGGAGGACCTAAAGAAAACAAAGGAGGGTTAAAAAGAAAAGGGGCACCCAATCTCGCGAACAAAAATACTGAATGAAGACCCGAGTGGGGTGCGAACACTAACCTGCACGGCCTCTTGGGCTATGGCCGCCATTTGGGCCTGGAGGGTCCCCTGAGGGATTCTTCCCCTGGTCGACCTTTCCATCTCCGAGAGCAGGCTGTCGGCGATGGAAAGCCCCGAGGGCACCTCGAAGCGAAGCTCCCCTTCGTCCATGATGATCGGGGAAGCCGGGGAACGGGACGCCGTCCTATGGAACCTCTTGAGGAGAGACGCAGGGGAACCAGTCTCACCTCCCACCTCCAGAGCCCGAGGCTCTTACTCCCGAGCACTTTTTCGGCTCGGCGCTTGGCTGGACTTTGGGACCCAGGGTGCGCTCGAGTGCCTGGCTGGAGCGGCCGCCTGTGGGGCCGGAGCCGACGACGGGTGAGAGGAGCCGGTGCCTCCGGCCTTCTTCTGTTCGACCAGGGCTGCCCGGAATTTACCTAGGTCCATGGGTTCTGCATAAGACGAAAATACAAAGGAGTCAGCAATGCCAAAAAAATGGAAGAACACACAAGTCTAAACAGGTCGCCTAAAAACTCCCAACTTACCCGCGAACTGGACGGGGCTGAGCCCGGCCCCAACTGAGGGCCTGCTCAGACAGCAACAAATCAGCCCGGGGGAGGGGCTCCTACTCCGACACCGCCATCGTGTTGGGATCATTCGACCGCCTCACCCGTGGGCAGTTGTCCCTGTCCCACCGGATGGGCACAAACCAATCCTCACCCTCGGGCGGCCCAACAACAAAAACTTCTTCTTCCATTTATGAATGGAAGAAGGTAATACGACGACCCCCGACCCGGAAACACCTCCCCGGTGTTTTCTAAAAGAGATGTATACCCAGCTCGGCTCGCCCCTGCGAGTGCCGGGGTGGTTTTTGTAGCAGAGAGAAGAAATGAGAAGGCTCCGGCTGAAAGGGATCTGACGTAATTTCGACCGGACCAGGAACCCAAGAAGAATCTTCCAATAGTTTGGCACTAACTGGACCGGGGCTAACTCAAAACAATTCAACACTGCACTCATCTCGGGGGAGAAGGGCAGCCGCATCCCGGCCCAAAAGGCTTCCAGGTACAAGGCAATCTCCTTGCTCTGTACCTGGTCTGTCCTCTCCTCCTCCTCGGCCAGACGAAGCAAGTGGCCGGGAGAAATGTGGAAATGAGTCCAGATGGTGGCGAGCTTATCCGCATGCCTCAGCATGGATGACACGCCAAGAGCACCCATAACCTGCGCTCTGAGGACTGCCCCCGTTGCACGACCCCGGGAAGAATGACTAACCCTAATTTCCTGGGGGGACTCCGACTCAGACGAGGAAGAGGAAGAAGCAGAAGAGGAAGAAGAAGAAGAGGAAGCTACAGAGGACTCCCTAGACTCTTCCCGGACTATTTCTACAGATTCCTCGGTTGAAGACATCTAACCTGATCAAGAGGATGAAGTCCTCGGAAGAGAAAACGCAGGGATCCCGACCTAAAGAAAAGAATGCCGAGCTGACACCGAAGGGATGAGGAAATTATGATGAGGTATGGAACCTGAAGAGGATCCCACCTCTATTTATAGCAGCCGACGTACACATCCTACAGCGCCGATCGTCTCCCGCTAAAACAATACTTCGCATTCGACGGCCATCGGCGCTCCACCCATCGCACGCGCATTGGTTGCATCCCATCGGGCGTGGGAACACCTGCGGCCCATCTCGTCAGCCAACCAGTGCCAGACACGTGGTTTGGCGCTTCGACGAATGTACGCACAAACCTGTGCTTTCTCTTTAATGCGAGATCTCTCCTCGATCCGCTGACGTCATCAAGAAAATACAACTAGTTGCCCGGGAATACGCATCGACGATATCTTCAAATAAGAGCTTACCCTGGATGACTGGTCAGACCACTCTCGACCCGACCCATGAATGGGTCGAGACGAGAGTGGGGGGCTAATGATGAGGCTAGATACCGGTGTTTCCCCAGATCATGACACGTGGCATATGACGTGTCCCGGGGCTTACGAGAAAAGATCAAGATCGGTACGTTGGAAGCATACCCCGGGCCTTCGACCCGAGGATGTTCCCGACCTTCGGTGGCCTTCTAGACCACCCCTACGATCGCCTTACAAACGACTATCGGCTCGTCTCGGATCCCTCCCGCACGCTGAGTTCCCTCAGCCCTCCAGCTCGCCTATGAGCTATCGCATATCCAAGATGCCTCTGCCTCCTGCTCATTCCCGAGCCTCCCGCCGAGCTTAGCTTCCTCGGTCTCACTAACCGACCCACAGCACCGATCACATGCGCCTCCGCCACGGCTCCGCGAATCTCGCCAGACGCGAGATATCCGTCGCCCATGATCCCATGTTCCACGCCATCACGATCCCCCATTAACGAGCATATCTCGTCATTATGGGGAATCCCGCTTATCACTCAGGCGTATCACCAAGAGCGTAACGGCCGGCGTGAATCTCGCGCCCACCTGCCCATGGCTGCCGCTATATAAACCCCTCTCTCAGACGACTCAGGTAAGCCAATTTTACCCCAATAGGCCGTTACTCTGCCAAAATACCCCGTCTAACTTGATCGTCGGAGGGTTCTCGGTGGCACAACCACCCCGGGACTTCCTTGCAGTTAGCTCGGCCTCAACCACATAAAACCCATTGAGATCCATACGCTTCAGGAGGCAACCCTCCAACTCAATCTCAGCCATCCATCAGCGCTTGCTGCAGATCAACGGAAGGTAATATCTAAAGGAGATCCAGAGATCCATCATTGAGTTTCTTCAATATCAGTTAATATTATAATATCTACCAAGGAACATAGGTTCATGATTATTAAATTATTTTCTACCGAAACAAATTTTTTTTAACCACCTTCTTCTTCAACAGCCCGTAAGTTTTGGGGAAGAGGGTTGAGCCTCTAAACCTATGAAAGCTTTCTATACATAATTGGTTGAAAATCCTCTTACCACTATACATAGGGATTTCGAACCCAAACCTCCCGGCAAGTGAGGGAATGCCATTGCTGCTCGAGCAAAGCTTCTTTGGTACTGTAACAAGTGTTAAAAGAAGATTGAGAAGCAAAACCCGAAGATGAATTTTTTTACTAGTTACTTGATTATCTAATCCTGAAAGAAATTGCTGAAAATACTTTACTAAATATGATATTCAGGAATTCTACTAAAAAATACCAAAACAAAAGACTGAGCTTAAAATGTGGATGTGGATGGTTTATTTTTTGTTATTTCAGAAACATTGATAGATTTTATTACTAAGTCATGCCATTATTTTTACCATAAAATTCCAAAATCGTTAAAAAACGTAAGAATATATTTTGACATTATTTTAAACCCAAATCCTGATTTGTATACATATTTATATATGCATTACCTATAAAACCCTTTTAATATTTTTAAGATATTAGAAATGAGATTTTTTGAATTTCCCAAGATATTAGAACATGGGATTTTTTTATTTTGTACCTATAGTTTTCCATATTTTTTTTTATTATTCTTTCTTTATCATTTCTTGTCCTAATTTTTTTAAACACATCTTCTTTCTAAACCCATTTTCTTTATTGTCGCTTGCCCTCTTTATTATTTCTTGTTTTAGTTTTCGACTTATTATTATTATTCTCTATTTATTATTGATTGCCTTAGTTTCAGTCATCATGGGAGAAGAGACGCCGGAAAAAAGAGAGAAGATTTAGGGATTGAGAGCGGAGATAAGAAAACCCGGGAAATTGGATCGAAAATTAGGGATTTGAAATAGAAGATGCAGAAAATGGAAATGAATATGGAGGAATAGGAGAAATTGGATTGAGAATGAGGGTTTTGAAAAGAAAATGGAGATTTAAGAAGAAGATATTAGGAAGAAAAAATAGAAATTGGGAGACAAGCACCGAGAAAGGAGCGAACTCTAATAGTGTTGAGAATGACTCGTATTCTTGATCCCTATTGAACTTTTCCATGATTCGGCGTATCACGGAAGATTTTGAAGTTGAGAAGGCTCAGGACAATCCTGAGCCGGATCACAAGTTGTACAGGATTGTCTCATCTTTTCTGTTTGCAAATGATGACTCGATATCACTTTGAGCCGGCTTAAGAGACGTTTAGGATTCGTCATCGCTTTCTGTGTGTAAAAGACAGCTCAAGATAAACTTGAGCCGTCAAATGAGGAATCTAGAATCGAAAATTATTCTTTGTTTGTATGAGCCGGCTCATCATTAACTTGAGTCGGCTCAAGTGCGGATAGGGCCGAATTTTTCAGTTTCGAGATAATTGGGAAATTTGTTATTTGATCAAATCTTTTGTATACTATATATATTGTAGTATTTTATAACCCTAGATCTGGTAGCCTTTGAGATAGAATTTGAAAGAACCCTTTTGTAATTTAAGAGCTAGGGTTTTGAGGGATTTATGAGACCCATCCACCGTTTGTACTCCTCCAAATTTTGATAATTAATAAAGCTTCTCCTTCGCCCGTGGTTTTCCTCGTAAGGGTTTACCACGTATATCTTGTACATTTTGGTTAGTACTCTTATTTTCTATTTGCCCGTGATTGGTTTGTGCTTTTTTTATCGTTTGTTTTGCTTTGTGATCGTTTTTTCGCAACAAACTGTTGTAATATTGATTGAACCGTTAGGTCTTCATTGGTTTGTTTTACTTCAGAGATTTATTGTGTTTGGGGATTTTTTGATTGAACCATTAGGTCTTCAATCTTACGATCTAGCTTAACAGTAGGTAACGACGTTTATGTCCTCTTCCCCATCTTCTTAAATTGTGATTTTGAAGTTTTAGGGTTCGTTAGCACTCAAGATGTTTTTGTCACGACCAGAAATTGGTATGTGACCGGCACTTGAATCACGTAAAATCTATAGGACCCTACCGTAACCCAAGTAAGCCGAAAACCTAGAAATCTAAACCTTTTAAAGAAAATAATAGAGGTGAAGTTTTGAAATAAAGGTATAATGAAATCAAGTTCTTTCTTTTAAAGTATAAATAAGTTTTTTTAAATGGAAGTGGATTATATACTATAATTTGAAAATATTTTCTTCAGTTGAAATTTAGGCAGCATCTCCTTTGTAAATTTTGATCAAAACAAGAACATAATCAATAATATAGGCATCCCCAAGCGTGAGCTAGCTTTTCACCAATCGGCGGAAACACAACCACGCAATATGAATATACGATGCCCAAGGCGAAGATCAATCACAGAAAAGAAAGTAAGGAAAACCAAAACATCATCTAACTCACTATAAAGAATAATACAAGTCTCAACACTAAGTCTGAAAGAATATATAAACTGGCCTCTAGGTCTACCAAATATATAGTCTGCTTGATAGAGTTTTAATTAGATTACAACTGAATAAATAATATATAAGCGGTGATCATGATCCGAAGTGTAAGCTACTTACCAAGCAAACCACCCAAAAGAAGCAATGTGCTAGCAAGCCGCAACTAATCTGAGCGGTCGATCCTGCAAGAAAACTATGGCACAACAGGGGTGTGTTGCCAACTCGTGAGTAGAAAATATTATCAGGTAAAAATCGAATGTATGAAGATCTCCCAGGTCATACAGTAATTTAATAATATCATACCGTGTGGTATGAAGGTAGTCATGTATACATATATACATACATATAGATATATATGTATATGTATGTATTTATATATATATATATATATATATATATATATATATATAAGTATACAATATCGTGCTCGTGTCAATATATGATACCAAGTCATCCATATCATGCATATATACATATCATCCACGGAGTGTCCATCAACGACATTCGAAATCATCATAAAATCCTGAGTGCCCAGCATCGACACTCGAAATCATCATAAAACCCGTGTCCGGTATCGACACGTAAATCCTCATATCTCAGGCGCCGTCTCATCGGATCGGCCCTCATATCTTAGACACCATCTCATCAGATCGGTCCTCATATCTATTTGTCTCATATCAATATGGTCAGTGTCCTCCGGATATCCGCTGAGTCCAGTACTGTCACTGGTAGGTAGTGTTTCCCTGCCAGGCTTACGCCTTTTTATACGGTCTTCTTGCCCCGGGGTACTGTACCGGGTCCACCATGTATCCGCAGATGGTGACTCCTCACTCCTCAAATCGGGTAGTACCATAGCTTAGAACTGAGAAATCTCATGGGGGACGTCTAAATATCATATCAAGAGAAACCGTGTTTTTAAAACAATCATGAGTTTTTAAATAATATCCGCGGTTTCTCAAATCCAGAAATCTCATGAAAACAAAATCTCATGAAATGCATGGCAGTAATGAAATAATATACACAGGCACAGAACAATACTGTAATGCATAGAAAGTGTGTTCATATGAGCGTGTCGTGTAGTAAGGTAAAGAAAGTGCAATATCTACAATAATATGGGGGTACTATGTACTAATCAGTAACTAAAATGCTAATAGATTATAAGGTGATACGGTGAAATACCGATTTCTAATATGTACGTGGCATGTCAATTACCGATGATGTGTGTGTGAGCCGGCAAGTAGGTGTACGTGCAACATGTGCATCATCGGTAATAGTGCGTATGTTCTAGTAAACGAAGTCGCGTACAGATAGGGTATAAAGCGTAGTGTATATAGTAATTGAAAATAATGCGAGCGTATGCAGATATAAGAAATTGTAACGCGGGCGTAAACAGAATAAAAAAATCATAAACACGAACAATTATAGAAAGATATGTAACTACATATGAGCCATACAGTTATAGTTTAAAATAGTACGAATCATTGTTTTAGAAAATAGGGGGATACGATATTTTTTTGAAAAAGATACCATTTGAAAAGTCATAGCACCCCTTGAAATTATCATTTAAAAGTGCATACGATTCGTTAGTTTTTAAAATAGGTATGGCTCTAAACATATTATAATATCTACTGTGTGAATTTAAACAAGTTTTTCTCGAATCGATATATAAGTCGGTGATCCATCCTCATCATATCACATACGGAACATCCATTGTACGATATCATCAAATCAAAAGTATGGATCTATAGCCACATACATCATCTCATCTCATATCATCATATAGCATCTCACGTCCTCATATATCTTATCATATAACACCGCCTCATATCATTATATCCAATCATATCGACTCGTGTCATTATATCAGATCATATCCTCATCTCATCATATCATCATGCGTGTGTGTATGTGTGTTGAAAGTGTGTCTTAGCACCTCTACTAGGTTTCCATATGCATCAAGTATGCAATTTAAAAAAATCTAGAGGTCTAAGCTACACCAACCTTGAATCGAACTAGAGAATTAGGGTTTTTAGCAAGCTAAAAAGTTCTATAACTAAGTGAAGAGGGTTACATCCTTTGTAGACCAAGTCCTTCACTTCTATAGCTCCAAGTAGTAGTCCCTAGAACTCTTCTTGGCTCCACTTGAAGAAAGGATCGAGCTTGCTACGTTGTTTTCGAAGTCGAAGATGATCCACCTTGATGTCTCACTAACTCAAGCTATCTCTTCACCAATCAAGGTATTAATGAGCAAACAACCTATACTAAAGGGCTAAGATAGTGTAGATTGATGAAGTGGGAATTTTGCTCATTTTAGAAATAATTTTCTCTTTATATTTCCAACTCAAGAAAAACCCTTGAGAGCTTTCTTGAGGAAGATGATGAACTTGGGTGTGTGAGGATGAAAATGAGAGAGTCAACCATGAACTCAAGATAAGAATGGAATGAAAAATATCTAAGAATAAAAACAAAAACAAGAGATGAGTCATGGCTTCTTAATGCTTCTTCAAGCATCCAAGCCATGACTCATTTCTAGCCTTTTATGTTTTCCTTAAAAAATAAATCATCCCAAATAATCCTTAGCTCTAGTATGAGTCTCATACACCCATGTTCTATGTATCATCAACCATGATACATTTCTAATTTATATATATATATATATATATATATATATATATCTTAAGAGAAGAAAATGTAAAGTGAGCAATAATATTAGTTAATATACACATATATATATCAAATATATAAATATATATTAAATTATTAAATCAACACTTGATTCTATAATCCGGTTATATCATATATAACCGACTAATATCATTTATCTAGGTATATCACATTATTAAATCAACACTTGATTCAATAATCCAGCTATATCACATATAACTGACTAATATTCAATACTTGATATTAAATCAACGCCTAGTTCAATAATCCGGTCATATCATATATAATCTGCCAGTATCAAAAATATATACATATAACAAATCATTGAATCAACACTTGATTCAATAATCCGGTTATATCACATATAACCTAACCGATATCAAATATCTCTTGATTAGAATACGGTATCACATACTTGTATTTAATCAAGTTCCCGCACATATCACCATATGTGCCCTACTTTGTTTTGCTTGAGCTAGAAAATCTTTGTGTAGGACTCTAAAGACTTGTCAATATGTCAGCAGTAGTTACTGATCACATCAGACACCCACAAGCCGTCGCGGTACTAGTTGGACGTAACAGCTACCAAGGTATTGAACGAATAGAAGATCAACAAGCAAGCTTGTCCAAACTCCCGTAAAGCCTATAAGAAACATTTAACGTACAGTCCGGCCTTTTCGTCTGATATGTCGCATATCGAGACAGGGAGGTGGAATCGTCAAACCCCAGTAACTTGATAAGTCATGCCGATGTGTGACCTATAACCGTTAGAGAAACTACTGATAACACTTACCAGTAAATCTCATCAGCCCTGGCCAGGGACTTGTTGTTATAGCCAATCGAGCATAGCGCAACATCAACTCCCTATACCGGGAGAGATGAAACCCCTCCTATAGCTTATTGCCTCCATGTGACTTGGGACTGTACCCAAAATCCACCTGTTTGCACGACTCCTTTGAGCCGTGGTTGGGAGAAAATAAAAAAACAGTGGGAACCACACAAGACTCTATGACGATCTCGGGTCTACAGACTAACCTGTATAAGTGTCACCAGAGAAATGCTATCTAACGATAGGTACAGTACCATCTAGGAGTTCTCGGCGAGTCTTGTTCGGTGTACCCATTCTCTAATGAGTACCTGTGCACAATCTTTGATGTCAAACACCAATGGTTATGGGATCAACCATCGCCCCATATAGGGTCAAGAAACGTACACACTAGTCTACTCTGGAATATCGATGCCCTGTCTTGAACTCTCGCGACTAGGAACTGTTAAAGGATGTGCTTGTGAACTACACATGCCCCACTAGTATGATCTGCATCACAGTCTTGGTAGTCAAGCCTACATCCTAAGGGCTTTATCAACATGTAACAGAGAGACAGTATAATAATACAAGTGTACATGTTAAGATAAAGAGTAACCAGATAGCATACTATCATGTCGAGTAAGAAAGTCCTCTATATATATGTCCAAGCATCCATTATATTATACAATAATGGCCTCTAGGGCATACATATTCCTAACATGTGTGTGTTTATATACTTTCATAAATAGATATAGCTCATAGGTTAAGAAATAATACTAGGGTATATCTTTCTACCAAGTCTACTACTATGGCATATAGTATTCTAATAACCCTATAAAGTAGGTATACATATCTAATATATTTATATATACCTATATATCTAGTATTCTAGTACTACGGTCGCGGGGGTGCTATACGCCATCCACCTGACTTCCTCCATAGATATATATCTACTCACGTACAACGTCTTGCTCTAGTCGACCCCGACGGATGCTTTGTCCTCCTTCGTCGTCTTGGAAGTTCACGCGAATATACCTGCAATCAAAGCATATCGTATTGCATAAAAATCCAAATCGAATACCGATACGACAAGCGTACGGCATATAAGTTAGAACCTATGATCCACGCGTGCTAAAACGACAAAACAACCCTCGAAGTCGACGTACGACTGTCAAACGACTGAGTCAAAACTCATATATCAAAAATCAAGTTTTCAAATATAGCGAAACATTGACAGAAACTTAGTAAAACAACTCCAGTTTTTTCTTAAGGTGAATTTAGACTTTTTAGCATATAGGATTAGCCTAGTTATCATGTGTGTATGCTACAGAACAAAAACAAAACCCTAACTCCAAAAACCACCCGCAATTTGTGGCCAAAAAGGGTTTATTTGCGGTTGGGCATGGGGGATTGGGCTCGGGCTTCTAGGGTGGTTTCCTATTGGTCTGCATATCTCATAATATCCTCTATTAAATTTTCAAAGTTCCTGAGTAGCTCTAGACTTCATTTGATCATCAAAAGTTCCACAAAACCGACCTCGGAAAGGTCTAAACTCATATAGTCCAAGAATTTCTTCACTAAAACACTTTCACTTATCACTAAGGAGCTTGTATACACTCACTAAACCTTTACTACATCACCACTACAAGTTTCATCCATCAAAAGCTCACTTTAGAAATTCTAAGTTAAAATATACTAAAAGCTCTAAAATCAACTCTAGCTAATATGTGAGGTGGAGAAAAACTAAATAATAGATAAAGGTGAGAGTTTTACCTCAAGAAATCAACTCAAGAAAATTCCTAGATGGCCAAAAATACTCAAAACCCAAACTTGATCATGCCATGAGGTTTATGATGTGGTTAGAAATATTTTTTTATGAAGCTTTGATGTGGTTTTGAGGGTGGTGCATGGTGGTAGTGGGAGGGTTGTGGAGGAGGTGAAGATGATAAAGGAGACGAAGAAGATGAAGAAAAAAGTAGTGAGAAGGTATGAATGACTAGATGCAACCATCTCTCTCTCTCTCTCTCTCCAACCATACCTTGATGTCTCCCTTGTCCCCCATTTTCTTTTTCTTTTCTCCTTTTCTCTTTTACTTAAATAAAACATAAAAACCATGACAAATAAAGAAATGAAAACATGCAAATAACATGTTATGTACACAAACATGGTTAATAAATTAAAACATGGTTTAGTGTAGTAATTAGTAAAATACTAATTAAATTTAAACTTAAACTTGTATGCAAAATAATTATATATTAATTTATAAAAAGTCAAATTTAAATAAATATTTCCATAATAGATAATTCATTTTAAATTTCAATTATTTTCCAAAAATATAGGTATATAATTATACCAATTTACGAAAACTCAAATCTATATTCGCATAATATTCGTGAAATTTATTATTTTATTATTTAAATTCCAAAAATAATATTTTCTATTTTCTGAAATATTACAGTCTTCCCCCCTTAAATAAATTCTGTCCTCGAATTTAAATTTAAACCCCCAAAGTATTAAAATATTTCAGTAAATCGAATTAAATCAACAGGGTTCCGAAATCACGGATAAGCTATAAATATCATAGCGCAACGCGTGCGCATGAAAAACAAGTGAAAAACTCAATAATCGAAACTCCGTCAAGCGTCATGTAAATCATGCGAGTTATGATGAAAACGCAAGTTGTGAAATCTACTGTTTAAATCAAGTATAATATAATCATGACCATAATACTTATATAATACGCATCCTTTTAAAATCGTTTAAGTAACTGGAAATGTATGCATGAAAATCCATTTTCAAATTGCCATGTGATGCATATATCACGTCACAAATAGCAGACGTTCATTTATAAGGAAACACACACACACACACACCCCCCGCTATATACGTCTGCTTAAGATATACATCCCGTCTTTTTGAAAATGATTTAGAAGGGTTTTTTTTGTAAAGTTTCACGTCGCTCATAGACACGTAGTAAAATAGTGAGACTATAGTTCTTTTGAAAACCTCTTCAGTAAATATCGATGCATGCAAAAACACACGGTACTGTCTTCAAACCAGTCCTGCTTTGCTACTATATAACATAGTATATGCCATAAAAACGTGATACTCAAAAGGAAATCAATCCCAATAGGTGTACATGAAAACCAACCCACGTGCGTTTGGTGCACACGAAAATCGAAGTCAAATCTAAATGCCACGAATGTGCACAAAAATGAAAACTGAGTGCAATGGGTGTGCATGAAAGCATCTGTCAAGTGCAACGGGTGTGCACGACAATAGCATCAAGTGTATCTAGAGTGCACGAAAAACTCAATCAAGTATATCAAATATGCACAAGACCACATCATGTGCGCCGAGTGTGCGTGAAAATCTAAATCAAGTGCAACTGCACAAAGATATAAATCTAGAGCAACTGGCGTGCACAAAAATCAATATCACTGCATCGAAAGCGCATGTATCGAAATCAGGCGCATACAACGTGCACGAAATCAAAATCAAGTATATCGAAGTGCATGAAGTCAAAATCAAGTGCATACAACATGCACGGAATCAAAATCGAGTGTATCGGGATACACGGAATCATAAATATATCCAACGACATGTACAAAACAATACTAAGTGAAATGGATATGCAAAAAAACACAAATCAAGTGTAACTGCTGTGCACAAGGGAAAGTATCCATCAGGTGCAGCTACGGTGTACAAAAATCTTAATCATGAAACCCAATCATCAAAACATGAGAATCAAAACGATGAAAACGTGATATTTGAATCACAAAAACACAAATCGCAAATAAATGATATTGACGTACACATCCTTCAATGTCGAGAGGTGACGTTGCACCCGGAACTGGCAGAGCAAGAATTCCTACTTGCCTTCTGCCCACGGTCTAGCGTCCTCTTCCTTTCGGTCATTGTTTTCTCTGTGGATCACCAATTCTACGATCTCCTGGCTCGACGGTCTGGTTAGGAGTAGCGATGAAAATAGCCCCGCTCTAATGCCTCTTTGAACATCTCCTGGCCAATTAACCTGTCCACTCACAACATAGCATGTCACGATGACGGCTTCTGGCCCTCTGAATGCATTCCATACAACCAATCCTGGGTCTAAATCTTTATCGCTGTAGTATCTTGGAAAGAACCTGCCACAGTCTCTTCCAATATCATCTCTGCCGAACTGCCCGGAAGTTGGCACTCTTAAATTAATTCTTTTTTGTTCCGGGACATCTGTAATCTTATCACAAGTTTCCTATAGAAATGTGTCCATATCCACCGCCTCTGCATACGTATCAAATCTCTGGCATCAACGGAGAGGAACAACAACTCATTGAGATCTCGCATGGACCTCTTGATCCACTTTTCTTCATTATCGTCCAAATCGGAATCATATCTTGATACCTGCGTACTGCGATTCATATTCGGTTACGGTC
Source organism: Agapanthus africanus (assembly GCA_030015575.1). Lineage (NCBI taxonomy): Eukaryota > Viridiplantae > Streptophyta > Magnoliopsida > Asparagales > Amaryllidaceae > Agapanthus > Agapanthus africanus. Next base: position 84,002,054 of record CM057343.1, read on the forward strand.
ATATCTGGAGTCTCTCGTAAGGACTCGAAGCTACGAACTCGGGCATCTTCAACGCTTTTTGGAAGACATCTGTCCGATTATGTCCTCGGGAACTCGTCCAAGTTATCGGAGGAATACACACTGTTCGCCCCCTCTCGATCGACTCTCAACATGCTTGAGCAAGACACTTCTAACTAAAGCTAGTCATCTCACTGATATCGCATCGGGGAATCCAAACGAACGAAACATCCTAGTTTATTATCTAAGAATAACTAAGGATCCTTTGTCACATTTCTGCCTGTAAAGTCATGTGGCTTCTGCTTCATGAACTCTGAAAGCGATATCTCGTCAATCTTGGCAACGGCTAGTACATCTGTCTGCACGGTAGACAACACAACGGTCTTCGGAGTAGGCTGTTGACTGGTTGATGTTTTTAGAGTTGTGTTGTAACCACAATCAATAACGGTGTCGCGTGTAGCTAGACCGAGATGAGTACGGGTCGTCCTCTGGGAAACATTGAATCTTTTAATCTTACTTGTAGGTTTTAGATCTACGTTAAACACGGATGCAGGATATAGATCTAGATTAACCATGGATGTAGGTTTTATAGTAGAAGGGGGCTTGTAGGGTTCTTTAAGATTTAGTAGTCATGGATGATTAATTAAAGATTACTCTTTTTATCCTTTAATAAATTTAAAACTAGATCGACTGTGATGCATGTGGATTAAGGTTTCTGGAGGGAATAGGGTTCCTACTCTTACCCCTATCTTGACAAGGATCTCTGTTCATGTCTAGCCTTTACCAAAACAATTGTTAATCTAATTTCTAATCGTGGTCGTGACTATCAATGAATTGAAAGCGCGCCCGATTAGAATGTTAGCTATTCTTTTGATAAAGTTTATAAACTTTATAGGAGGTAAAAAGTGTTTAAGGATCTTCATCATCCATTAATCTACCCTAATCCTATGAACCCTAACAAGCGGAGAATTACTCGTGCATGTTGGGAAAAGAAAAGATAGAAAGGGAAATCAGATTAAAAACTACAGAAAAATAAAATGATATAAGAGAACAACTTGCTTTATTAATCAACAAAATCAAGTACACTTTGTTCCTTTAGAAAATGATTACAAAATCCTAGTTTGCTTCTCGATCTCCTCTAAGGAGGTAGATGAACTGTCAATGATCAACCAGGATTCTTGAGTCGTCGTGGACTTCATGATCGCGTCGGTTTGATAAATTTTCCAAGAGGCTCTCGGTCCTTATTTATAGTTACAAAGCCAGAATCTCTAGTTTCCTAATAAGGTAACTATCAGCTGAGATCCTATCCAAAAAATCCGGAATCCCAACTCCTTCAAATTGCGGCGGAACCGCGGCCATTGTGTGGGTTTGGCCGCGGATCCGCAGTGAGTTAAGGAGATCTCGAGCTCAAACGTCTGGGGCTTCATCTCTGTAGCACTTAGTGATCTTTTGAATATCTAGACTTTGAAAATCTTTTCTACGTTTCTGCTAGAATTGGTTTCTTCAATTTTCTTGAATATTTTCGGCAGATTTGATTTCCCCAACTCGGATTTCTTTGAATTCAGTCATGATATAATTCCTGCACAATTATCTCAATAAATGATATTAGTAGAATTTGTTTTTATTGAGATACTATCTTAACCATTTGTCATGATATTTTAGTTTTAAGAGAATTGGTTAAAGATATTTAATAAGGTAAGCATATTTAAATAGATCAAATATTATATGAATATTATATACTTACATTTTCCTTCATAATGTTAATTATAATATATAAACACATGAAAATAGTATTTTTACGGATAAACCCTCATATGTGTCATATTTATAATAAACACCTTTTATTATATAAAAATAGTAAGGAAAATATCATATCAAAAGTGCAGTTTTATCAACTGAACAAATACCCCCAAACTTATCTTTGATCGTCCCGAGCAAACTAGTTATTCTAGAGAAGGAGAAAAAAAGAAAAAGAAAAAACTAAGTAGAACACTTTCGTAGGCAACACGATTGCACTGAGCACGTGCAACAAGCCGTTAAACCTCTAGGTGTCCCTAGAAGGAGGAGTGTTGTCTCCTGAGAGTTTTCAGCGGATTACACCCACAAAATCCTAGAAAGATGGTGAAAGTTACATATAAAGATAAGAACTATAAAAGAATGAACTTGAAAAGAAGAGTTTCCAACTATACTAGCTTTTCAGTTGCCATGAGCCCTATCTTAATGGTCATGAAAAAATGTTAGAAATCACATCATCCCTCAATAAAACATCGCATTTAGTCTTCCTTCCTATCTTTCATCCAAACATTGATCATATACCCCGACGTGTGTGTAAAAGATATCCCTACACTTAGAGAATTCAATTCAAGCTATCATACTCTTGTCCATCTTCCAAAGTACATTTTAGTTGGTGAATATTTTAGATGAATTGCTCACACATTTTTCATGCGACCGTTAATACTTCTTGAGGTACTAACCGACCGATTACAAAATGTGCCTGCGTATTTAGACGTAATTTCTCGTTTCGCAACACCTAAATCTTAGCAGTGGCTCCCAAACCAGTTGGTCTAAGCACTAGGTGATAAAGCACCCTCGCTACATTTTTTTATGCTGCCTTAAGCAATTACAAAACCAGTGTTTATTTTTTTTCTTTGCTTCACCACTTATATTTTATTTTATTTTCCTTCATACTAATGCTTGTAGACAAGAGCATTTCAATGTATTCTCTACTATCCCAAGTTTCAAGATGTGTGTAAGTGCGTATAGTAGGGTATCAACGTTCAAATATTTGGCGTCAAGAATAGAGACTATTTTTCAGACTTATTTTTATCCTCAGATTAGCAATTTCCTTCATCTTACTAACCCTTAGGACAACAGCTCATAACTACTCATTACTAGTTTCGTTTAAGAAAATATCTAACTTTCTTGTTTTTCTTAAACTATTCCTATCTTTCATATATAATTTTTCACTTTCAAACTCTTTTATTATAAAAATAATTTTTTTTAATGCTCAGTGCCAAAGATAATTCAGTGAATACAAACCTCCCCCCCAAACTTGTTTTCAGCAGTGTCCTTACTGATGTTATCCTTTGAGAGCATAGACCTGTAGACTTAGGGAGAGACAATAATAGGGGTAAAATAATAGTTAAATGAAGAGTACCCCCAAACTTGTTCTTTGGCACGCATAGATATTCAGTTAAGTCCTGTTTTTCACTCACCTCCATTCTTTAAGATGATCCAATGTTACCGAAACATGGAGGTGAGGCGGAGGAATTTAGTTATGATAAAACGGTTTCTGTAAAAACAGGAGCTCCTCCACTGGGTCAGCAGAGAAATACGGTTTTAATCTATGCCCATTTACTTTAAAAATTGAACCGTTTTTTATATTTTCAACTTCTACTGCCCCGTGCGGGTGTACATACCGCACCACAAAAGATCCTTTCCAACGAGATTTAAGCTTACCCGGATGAAGATGGAGTCGTGAATCATAAAGAAGGACTTGTTGTCCCGGTGTGAAAGTTTTTCTAAAAAGGTTTTTATCGTGGAACACTTTAGTCCGGTTCTTTACTATCACCGCATTATCATAAGCTTCATCGCGGAGTTCCCTTAGCTCATTCAATTGCAGCTTCCGGTAACTGCTAGCTTGATAAAAATCAAAATTTAGCTCTTTAATAGCCCACATTGCCTTATGTTCAATCTCGACAGGAAAGTGGCATGCTTTCCCAAACACAAGGCGGTATGGAGACATACCAAGATCGGTCTTATAAGCGGTGCGAAATGCCCAAAGAGCATCTGTCAATTTGGTTGACCAATCTTTACGGTTTTTAGAAACCGTCTTCTCCAAAATTTGTTTGATTTGCCTATTCGAGATCTCAGCTTGCCCGCTTGTTTAGGGATGATAGGGTGTAGAAAGTTTGTGGTTGATAGCATATTTCCGCATCAAAGCCTCAAAAGACCGATTACAGAAATGCGTCCCGTTGTCGCTAATTATAGCGCGAGTGTGTCTGAATCGCGAAAAGATATTTTCTTTAAGCAACTTAATGACAACTTTGTTGTCATTAGTGCGACACGGTATTGCTTCCACCCATTTCGAGACGTAATCAACCGCTAACAAGATATATAAATTCCCAAAAGAGTTGGGAAAAGGGCCCATAAAATCAATACCCCAAACGTCAAATATCTCCACAACCAAGATAGGTTGGAGCGGCATCTCATTTCTACGTGAAATCCGACCCAAGTGCTGACACCTCCGGCGAGTTTTGCAACGATCATAAGCATCTTTAAATAGTGTTGGCCAATAAAAACAACATTGCAAAACTTTCTCCGCCGTTTTTCGAGGTCCAAAGTGACCGCCGCATGCCTGATCATGACAAAATGATAACACACTCTTGAATTCATCGTTAGGGACACACCTGCGAATGATTTGATCGGAACAATACTTAAACAAATAAGGTTCATCCCAGTAAAAGTATTTTATTTGGGATAGAAATCGAAGTTTGTCTTGTTTCGACCAATTGTTAGGAATAAGTCCTGTCGCTAGATAATTCACAATATCCACGAACCAAGTTTCGTAGGATACGGTCAAGAGCCGTTCGTCAGGAAATGAGTCATTTATCGGCACGGTCAATGTTGGTGAAGAAGAGATGCGTGAAAAATGGTCAGCTACTACGTTTTCACATCCACTCTTATCTCGGATGACAAGATCAAATTCTTGTAACAACAGGATCCAACGTATTAGCCTGGCTTTAGCATCCTTCTTCGATAAAAGGTGTCGTAGGGCGGAGTGATCAGTGTAAACCACAATTGGCGAGCCAATCAAGTAGGGCCTGAATTTTTCTAATGCAAATACAACTGCCAAGAGTTATTTTTCGGTAGTTGAGTAATTAATTTGTGCATCGTTCAAGGTCCTACTTGCATAGTAAATTACATGTGACATCTTATCAATGTGCTGTCCTAAGACTGCACCAATAGCAAAATCTGATGCATCACACATAAGCTCGAATGGGTGGTTCCAATCCGGAGATGATAGAACGAGGGCTGTAGTGAGAGATCTTTTAAGCGATTCAAAAGCAGCCTCACAATCCGAATCGAAGTGAAATGTTGTATCCTTGACCAAAAGAAGAGTTAAGGGTCTAGCAATTTTGCTAAACTCCTTAATGAATCTCCTATAAAATCCTGCATGGCCAAGGAAGGATCGTATATCTTTGACGCATTTGGGACGAGGGAGGTTATGGATGACGTCTATTTTAGCTCTGTCTACCTCAATGCCTTTTTGTGAAATTATATGTCCAAGGACAATACCTTTTTGGACCATAAAATGGTATTTTTCCCAATTCAAAGTTAGGTTCTTATCCTTACAGCGGGTAAGAACTGCATCAAGATGACGAAGACAGTCCTCAAAGGAGTCCCCAAATATGGAGAAATCGTCCATAAATATTTCCAGAAAATTCTCAACCATGTCTGAGAATATCCCTATCATACACCGCTGAAATGTAGCGGGAGCGTTGCATAACCCAAAGGGCATGCGTCTATAAGAAAAAGTACCGAAAGGACAAGTAAATGTGGTTTTATATTGATCCTTTTCGGCGATGGGGACTTGGTTATAGCCAGAGTATCCATCCAAGAAACAATAGTATTCATGTCCAGCTAATCATTCTAACATCTGGTCAATAAAAGGTAGAGTGAAGTGATCTTTCCTTGTTGCGGCATTGAGTTTTCTATAATCAATACATACGCGCCACCCAGTTTGGGTGCGTGTTTGGATTAACTCATTAGCCTCATTTGTTATGACCATGATGCCAGACTTTTTGGGGACCACGTGAATAGGACTTACCCATTGGCTATTAGATATCGGGTAAATTATACCACTATCAAGGCACTTAACGATTTCTTTCTTTACCGCCTCCTTCATAATGGGATTTAACCGTCTTTGTGGGTCTCGGGTTGGCTTGGCTTCATCCATCAGATGTATATAATGTTCAACAATTAAGGGACTAATCCCTTTGATGTCATCCATTGTCCAACCAAATGCTTGCCGATTTGATCTCAACACTGCCAAAAGTGCGTTCTCTTGCTCTAAAGCTAGAGAAGCGGATATGATCATGGGTAAAGACTCGTTCTCACTTAAATATGCATATTTAAGATGAGAAGGTAGCGGTTTGAGATCTAGTATTGGTGGAGAGACAATAGAAGGTGGGGTAAGGGAATGATGTTCGGACTCCCTAAGAGGTTCATAACTTGCATAGGATATTGACTCGGAAAGTGCTACTGACTTTTGCGATGAGTCAACGGATTCAAACTCGGAGATGGACTCATCGAAGATATCCTCACTATAAGAATTTTCCAAATCAAACAATGTCGCACTAGTGTTGTCGAGATCATCATAGCAAAGTGCTTCCGCTTCGCAGCTGTTGGAAGCTATCTCGTTGATGGAACAGACATCAAGCAAATGAGCAGAAGGTTCAGATGGTTGATTTCCTAGCTTGTAAATATTAAGCTCAATTGTCATCTTCCCGAAGGATAAGTTCATAGAACCGTTACGACAATTAATTACAGCGTTGGAAGTTGCTAGGAAAGGTCGACCGAGTATCACCGGGATTTGGTTGCGTGGGTTAGCCACAGGTTGTGTATCCAAAACAATAAAGTCCACAGGGAATATGAATTCCCCGACTCTAATTAACACATCCTCTAGTTCACCCATAGATTTGGTGATCGATCGATCTGCCATCTGGAGAGTACAATGGGCGGGTTTCAACTCTCCAATCCCTAACTGCTCATATACGGAATATAGAAGAAAGTTAACACTAGCGCCAAGGTCGAGTAAAACACGATTAATATTTTTACCCCCAATAGAAATAGAGATGGTAGGACAGCTAGGGTCCTTAGGTTTCTTTGGTATTTGCTGGGTAAAAGCTGTGCTAACATTACTCGTCATGAAAACGTTTTTCGGCACTTGAGTTTTTCTCTTCCTAGTGCACAAGTCTTTAATAATTCTTGCATAAGATGGGACTTATTGAATAGCATCCAGGAGAGGAATATTGACGTTAACATGCTTAAACATTTCTACAATCTTCTCCATTTGTGGGTTAGGTTTGTTGGCCCTTAATCTGTTTGGAAACGGAGCTTTATTAATAAGGGTTGGGTCCAACATTGAAGAAGATTGTGGGGATGGAATGGATCCCAAAATTGAAGTGGGGATCACTTTAGATAGATTCGAGGAAGTGGGCTGAGGGTTCGAGCCTTGTGGGAAGCATAGAATAGGCTCGGAAGTAGGTGGGAGACTAGACGAATTAGGGGAAGAAGTAGAAGCCGGGGTATTATTGGTATTACTAACGTCATCAACTTGTCACCCACTCGGGTATCCAGCACTCTTCCCGATCTCAACGTAGTAACGACACCCACATTATGATGTTGGGAGTGGCCAGGATTCGGTAGGGGTTGAGATAGGAGTTTCCCTTTTTCTCTCGCACTCATCGCGACATTCAACTGTGCAATTTGGGCTTCTATTGATTTAATACTCTCACCGTGGGAGGCGGAGTCTTTCTTTATGGAATCAATAGAAGACCTCATATCAGCCGACATTTGGATGGAATGTTTCATAAACAAATCCAAAGTTTGTGCGAGTGAAGAGGAGTTATCGATACCGGTCATTTGGAAAGAATTATTGGCTAGGTTTTGAACAGGTTGCGATTGAAAAAGGTGCTGACTCTTTGGTGGTGGTTGCTGTTGCTGTGGACGAGATTTTTGGTAATTACTTTGGAACTGGTTTTGATTTTGGGGTTGGTTTTGGTTCAAGAAAAATTAGGATGATTCCTCCATCCCTGATTGTATGTGGAAGAATAAGGATCGTTTCTAGGTCGCTGCTGAAAAGTAGCATTAGTTTGCTCGTGACCTTGAAACAGTGCATTCATAGGACATTCTTCCGTCAAGTATGATAGATCAGAATAGCAACCACATACAGTTTTGGGAAGCATTACCTGGTTTAGGGAGACTGATGAGAATTTGTTTTCAATAGCGTCGAGTTTCTTTTGCATCGCTGCCATTTCGGTTTTTACTGCGATGGAAACATCGAGCTGGCGAATACCTCCCCTAGATGAAGGTGGTCTAATGCTTTCCCATTGCAAAGTGTTTTCAGCGAGATCTTCCAGATATTTCCAGGCTTCACCATCGTCTTTGGACATGAAATTGCATTGACACATTGTTTCAAGCATCTACTTTGTCGCTGGATTAATACCCTCATATATAATTCGGCAGAGATCCCATCTATGTATTCCATGATGAGGACATTGGACAAGCAGATCCTTAAAATGTTTAAAGCACTTCCAAAATGGTTCATTGGGAAACTGGGTGAACTGGTTGATTTCGCTCCTAACACGGGCGGTCTTATGATTTGGGTAAAATTTCTTAAGGAATGCTATCACGAATTCATCCCAATTGGTAATAGAGTGTGCGGCAGTATTATAAAGCCATTTTTCCAAGTCGCACAAAGTGAATGGGAGAAGACGCAAGCGCATAGCATCCACGGACAGTTGTGAAGTACCCATCATTGTGCATACGTTTTTGAATTTAGTGATGAAAACGTACGCGTCTTCAGACTCAAGCCCGTGAAATTTGGGCAACAGATTGATGTAGTGGGGTTTAATTTCAAAATTATCCCCGTTGGCTGTTGGAATGGATAGACAAGTAGGAAGGGGACCACGGATAGGATAAAATCTCTCTTCGAGAGAGATGCGTGGTTGATTCTGCTCACCTAAGGATGGTGGCAGGGTGGTATTATAATTTGATAGAGTACCGTCCATCCCGGTCGATGTGGTGGGTGGTGGGGAAAAAGAAAACGGAGAAGTACCGACTTCGGAGTCGATAGCAGGAACACGGACAAGACGGGCACTAGAATCCCGTGTCCAGCCGAACATGCACTAAGAGGGTTTAGCGCAAGTGGCAGCGTGTGTGTGATTTAAAATTGGTTTGTTTTTGAAAAAGTGGGACTCAAGACAAATCACACAAAAAATGCACAAACAACCCTAGAACTAAGGTTACCTAGGTCAAGTCTCTAGACAGCTCCTAGACTTCCAAAGGACAAGCCGCAGGATCAATCCTCTATCACCTCTTACTACCCTTGCAGCCAGGTAAATGCTAGGTAAGTGGGAGGTATCCGCTATATGTATCACCGAAAATAGCGGGCCTAATTAAGTAACCACTTGCCTTAGACACACTTGCCTAGACACCACAAAAGTAATGCGGATAAGTGATAAATTACCCATGACCTTTCTCTGTCCTTATTGAGCGCGACAATCCTTAGAGTCTTGTCTATATATTTTTTAATTAATGTAGGGTTGATACGGATGCTCGTTTTGTGATTTGTGGGGCCTAGGAAGGGTGATAAAATCCCACCTAATCTGAATTTTGGTCTTGCCCCTTAAAATCCATATTAAAATATGAATAAACAAACCAAGTACAAAACTTTGCAAAAAGATTTTTGAGCGGCGATATTTTGCAAAGAATCCTGCAGGAAAGATATTTTATTGGATTTCAGAGGAGAGAGAAAGAGTTGAGAAATTTACCGGAGAAGTTTGGAACCCTAATCCCTCAAATCCGTCGCGCTTCCGCCGCACTTTTGCTTATTTGCCGCGGTTCCGCCGTGAAGTGGAGGGATATCATGATGATTTTTGCTACGTGGCCTCCTGTGCTCCTCTGGATCTTGATGAATGTCTCCGGCTCTCTGTTTCCTCAATTCTGTGACTCCAGATCCCCTTGCAAAATTCACACAATAATTGTTAAATATACAAATTACAGTTTTGTTATGTTTATGATATGGATCGAATAAGAATTCAACATGAATAGTAAGAAAAATAAATTACGCACGTATCCCCGGCAACGATGCCATTTGACTGGTTGATGTTTTTAGAGTTGTGTTGTAACCGCAATCAATAACGGTGTCGCGTGTAGCTAGACTGAGATGAGTACATGTCGGGACCCGGTTCTTGTTCACGGAGCAAAGTGCCACACAGAACAAAGTGCCACGCCAATTTTCATACCTAGAGGACGGGGGCCACCTCTTGAATCTGTGGGGGCCACCTCTAGAGTCCGTGGGATCCACTGTAGAACAATGGGGAATCTTCGGAACACATTCCGAAAGAGAACTGGACTGCATTATAAATATAATGATACCACTCTCAATTACAGAGGCGCCTTTTAAGTGAACCGGAACTACAGGAGCTTAAGAACTCCGTAGTTAAGCGTGCTCGAGCCAGGGAAGTCTTGGGATGGGTGACCTCCTGGGAAGTGGCCCCTAGTCGGGTCCGATTTGCTCTAAAGGAAAAAACCGTGCGGTTTCGGCCAGAGCGGATAATACCATCTGTACTGGGGCGTGGGGCGTTACATTTATGGTGGCCAATGCAGGTCCCTCAGTAGTAGGTCTATGGTTCGAGGACGAACCATTATTCAAAAGTGGGGAGAATGTCGGGACCCGGTTCTTGCTCACGGAATAAAGTGCCACACAGAACAAAGTGCCACGCCAATTGTCATACCAAGAGGGCAGGGGTCACCTCTTAAATCTGTGGGGGCCACCTCTAGAGTCCGTGGGACCCACTGTAGAACAATGGGGAATCTTCGGAACACATTCCGAAAGAGAACCGGACTGCATTATAAATATAATGATACGACCCTCAATTACAGAGGCACCTTTTAAGTGAAAAGAAACTACAGAAGCTTGAGAACTTCGTAGTTAAGCGTGCTCGATCGGGTCCGGTTCGCTCTAAAGGGAAAAACCGTGCGGTTTCGGCCAAAGCGGAAAATACCATCTGTACTGGGGTGTGGGGCGTTACATTTATGGTGGCCCATTCAGGTCCCTCAGTAGTAGGTCTGTAGTTCGAGGACGAACCATTGTTCAAAGGTGTGGAGAATGTCAGGACCCGGTTCTTGTTCACGGAGCAAAGTGCCATATAGAACAAAGTGCCACGCCAATTGTCATACCAAGAGGGCAGGGGCCACCTCTTAAATCTGTGGGGGCCACCTCTAGAGTCCGTGGGACCCACTGTAGAACAATGGGGAATCTTCGGAACACATTCCGAAAGAGAACCGGACTGCATTATAAATATAATGATACCACTCTCAATTACAAATGCACCTTTTAAGTGAAAAGGAACTACAGAAGCTTGAGAACTCCGTAGTTAAGCGTGCTCGGGCCAGGGAAGTCTTGGGATGGGTGACCTCCTGGGAAGTGGCCCCTTGTCGGGTCCGGTTCGCTCTAAAGGGAAAAACCGTGCGGTTTCGGCCAAAGCGGACAATACCATCTGTAGTGAGGCGTGGGGCGTTACATTTATGGTCCCCCTTGGCTTGACAATTGGCGTGGCACTTTGTTCCGTGATCAAGAACCGGGTCCCGACATTCTCCCCATCTTTGAACAATGGTTCGTCCTTGAACCACAGACCTACTACTGAGGGACCTGCATTGGCCACCACTGTAGAACAATGGGGAATCTTCGGAATACATTCCGAAAGAGAACCGGACTGCATTATAAATATAATGATACCACCCTCAATTACAGAGGCATCTTTTAAGTGAAAAGGAACTACATAAGCTTGAGAACTCCGTAGTTAAGCATGCTCGGGCCAAGGAAGTCTTGGGATGGGTGACCTCCTAGGAAGTAGCCCCTGGTCGGGTCCGGTTCGCTCTAAAGGGAAAAACCGTGCGGTTTCGGCCAAAGCGGACAATACCATCTGTACTGGGGCGTGGGGCGTTACATTTATGGTCCCCCTTGGCTTGACAATTGGCGTGGCACTTTGTTCTGTGAGCAAGAACCGGGTCCCGACATTCTCCCCACCTTTGAACAATGGTTCGTCTTCGAACCACAGACCTACTACTGAGAGACCTGTATTGGCCACCATAAATGTAATGCCTTATGCCCCAGTACAGATGGTATTGTCCGCTCTGGCCGAAACCGCACGGTTTTTCCCTTTAGAGCGAACCGGACCCGACCAGGGGCCACTTCCTAGGAGGTCACCCATCCCAAGACTTCCCTGGCCCGAGCATGCTTAACTATAGAGTTCTCAAGCCCCTGTAGTTCCGGTTCACTTAAAAGGCGTCTCTGTAATTGAGGGTAGTATCATTACATTTATAATGCAGTTCGGTTCTCTTTCGGAATGTGTTCTGAAAATTCCCCATTGTTCTACAGTGGGTCCCAGGGACTCAAGAGGTGCCCCCCACGGATTCAAGAGGTGGCCCCCGCCCCCTTGGCATGACAATTGGCGTGTCACCTTGTTTCGTGTGGCACTTTTTTTCGTGAGCAAGAACCGGGTCCCAACAATTATTTTAAAGCTAAAGGTATTGATATGTATACTAAAATCGGCAAAAAGATTAACTAGTATTTTTATGCAAGCTTCATCTTTTCTTTTAATAACCAAACCAATTCCATGAGATATCGTAAATATATTGTGGCATGAAATCTATGTTCTCACTACTCATAATAAACATTTATAGTCATGAACAAAGAATTGAAAACACTTTAATTTGAACAAAAGGCAATAATGTATTATTAAACCATATATAACCATATGTATCTAGACTTATATATATGTATATGTTTATGTTAACTTTTCTCTTTAGGATTACGATATGGAGAAAAAAAACGGGTTCACGAGATATGAAAAGAGAAGAATAAAGAGATGGAGGGAGGGAAAGAGAAGGGACTTACATGCACAAGCCGGTATTGTCACCGGGCTTGTCTATCCGCCGATAGCCTCGTGTTATTAGCGAGACTTTCTTGAAGACTTCTTCATGTTCTTCTTCTTGGACTCTAGGTGAAGAGGGAGAAGTGAGAGATAGAAAAATGTGAGGAAGGAAAAGATAGAGGAGGACAATAAAGATGGTGTAATGGTGAATCATGTATAATAATATATGCATTCAACATGAGAATTAAAAGAGAAATGAAAGGTCACAATTCATTTTAGAAATGAAAGGTCTCATTTGTAGGTTATGAGAAGAATAAAAAATGATAAAAATAATTGCAATAATGGGGATTTGAACATGTGACTTATGAAATAACAATGCAAAAATTTAACCAATGAGCTACAAGGTTGTTCATGCACATATTTACTGTACCTTCGTGTTTTCTTTCTTTAGTAAAATATTGTATTTATTTATTCTTAATATTTTCTGTATATTTTGTTTTTTTATAAATATATTATTTTATTCTTCTATCTATTTTTCCTAAACACATTTCTTTAAAACTAAATTTTAACCTTTTTTCAAATTAAACATAAGACCTAACCCAGCCCATAACTCAAATTCAATTTCAATTTCATTTTCTTTAATAAATCTATGAGCCCAAAAGCCCACTTTCTTTTTAAGCAAAATCATATATTTAATTCTTATTAAATATGTGTATGAACAACCTTTTAGCTCATTGGTTAAGTCTTTACATTGTTATTCCATAGATCACATGTTCAAATCCCCATTCTTACAATTATTTTTTTTATCAATTTTTTATTCTTCTCATAACTTACAAATGAGACCTTTCATTTCCAAAATGAATGATGACCTTTCATTTCTCTTTTAATTTCCATGTTGAATGCATATATTATTATACATAATTCACCATTACACCATCTTTATTTGTCCTCCTCTATCTTTTTCTTCCTCACATTTTTCTATCTCTCCCTTCTTCCTAGAGTCCAAGAAGAAGAACATGAAGAAGTCTTCAAGAAGGTCTCGCTAGTAACGCGAGGCTATCGGCGGATAGACAAGCCCGGTGACAATACCGGCTTGTGTATGTAAGTCCCTTCTCTCTCCTTCCCCCCATCTCTTATTTTCTCTTGTCATACCTCATGAACCCTCTATTCTTTTCATATCGTAATACATAAGAGAAGATAAATATAAACATATATATATATATATATATATATATATATATATATATAAGTCTAGATATATATTGTTTTATATGGTTTAATAATACCTTATTGCATCTTGTTCAAATTAAAATGTTTTTAATTCTTTGTTCATGACTATGAATATTTATTACAGGTTGTGAGAACACAAATTTCATGCCACAATATATCTATAATATCTCATGAAATCGGTTTGTTTATTAAAAGGAAAATAGAAGCCTGCATAAAATACTATTTAATCTTTTTGCCGATTTTAGTATCCACATCAATACCTTTAGCTTTAAAATAATTTTTAGAAATTAATTTTACTTCTGAAAATTTTAGGAAATTTACATATGATAGAGTATATTATTTTTTACATGCTGTAAAAATTTTAGATCGAATCACTTAATTGTTTAAGAATTATATCATTTTTATTCACTGTTCGTAAAATAGAAAACTGCAGTTATTGGTCAACTTCTAGGACACATAACTTGGTATACCGATATCCAAATTGAGCAAACTCAGGTGTTTTAGATATCTACATCGAATAATATATATTTTATTAGTTTTAGGTTTTTACTGAAAACCAACGTAAGATAAAGAAAACTGCGTTAAAATATGAAGCGACGGATCTGGACAGAATATGTCCTGATTCGCACATTGTTTTTAAATAGGACATAACTCGAAATCCCGATATCCGTTCGTGACAAAATTTAGATGGGTAGATGCATAAATGACAAAGCTAAAATTTTCCGTATATTAGATTACTTATAAATGCACGAAACAACCCGATATAGGCTTTGCAATATAACATATAGTTGCTGTCCAGAAATCTGAATTTCTATTTTAAACGTTGATATTAAAATGATCATAAATAGAGTTTAAAAAATCCAAATCGCATGAATCTTAGTCTTTTCGATAAGTAAATCGAAATACCTACAATTTTATAATAATTTTCTTAACCTGAAACCTGATGGAAATTGACCGAAACTATGTTTTAAAAATATGTGACGGTGCCGAATAGATTCTGATCTGTTTTGCGCGACGATACGAAAACATATATACCTCCCAAACTGGTTACAGAGGCGCCTTTTAAGTGAACCGGAACTACAGGGGCTTGAGAACTCCATAGTTAAGCATGCTCGGGCCAGGGAAGTCTTGGGATGGGTGACCTCCTGGGAAGTGGCCCCTGGTCGGGTCCGGTTCGCTCTAAAGGGAAAAATCGTGCGGTTTCGGCAAGAGCGGACAATACCATCTATACTAGGGCATGGGACGTTATATTTATGGTGGCCCATGCAGGTCCCTCAGTAGTAGGTTTGTGGTTCGAGGACGAACCATTGTTCAAAGGTGGGGAGAATGTCGGGACCCGGTTCTTGCTCACGGAACAAAGTGCCACACGGAACAAAGTGCCACGCCAATTGTCATGCCAAGGGGGATGGTGCCACCTCTTGAATCCGTGGGGGCCACCTCTTGAGTTCCTGGGATATACTGTTGTAACGTTTTGAAAATCGTTTCGGTGAAATTTCGGAAAAATCGGTAAAATAAGGGGCTTTTCTGTAAAAAGTCAAAAGATAAATATCTTTAATTTAAAATTAAATATACATATTCTAGCTATGTAATTGCTAGTATTTGGTGTTTATTGATCCACTGGTAAAATTTCTAATTTTCTGAAATTTTTTCCGAAATTAATTATTTTAATATTATTTTAAGCCGTCACTAATACATTTAATTAGCGATAAATACAAATTTGAATGGGTTAATTTTAATCTATAGAACCATGACAACTAAAATCTAGTTTGTAATATAATTTTTTAGTATTTTATTTCAAGTTCTTATTAGTTATAATCGAAGAAAATTAAAATTTTAATTAATTAAACTAAAACTTGCATTTTTGTAACTT
This sequence comes from Agapanthus africanus, assembly GCA_030015575.1. NCBI lineage: Eukaryota > Viridiplantae > Streptophyta > Magnoliopsida > Asparagales > Amaryllidaceae > Agapanthus > Agapanthus africanus. Next base: position 84,017,816 of record CM057343.1, read on the forward strand.
GAGGGGTTCTTTTTGCATGGATTTCTTTTGTGCAATCTCTCACACTCTTTCCTCACTCAATTGGCCGGCCCACCACCAACAGCAGCCCATAAAATTTCCCCCCTCCAATTTGTTTTCTTCAAACTCTTTTTATGAGAGGAAATGAATTAAATAGGTGTATGTTAAGATGTATTGTTTTGGAGGCTTAGTGTACCTTGATTTGAGGGGGGTTGACTTGGACAATTTTGCACAACACCCACACCATTCCCCCCATCATCTTCTGGCCGAAAATCTGCAGCCCCTCCCCCTTCACTTTCCTCTTTTCATTTCCTTCAATTTTCATCAAAAAAATTGCTCCAAAATTCAATTTAAATATCACAATTTAATTCCCATTCTTCATCCCATTCTCCTTGGTTTTTATAACTTGAATCATGGTGCTATGAAGCCATCATTGGAGGCAAATTCTTCTTGCTAGATCTCTAGATATTGAGGTATAATTTCTACCCATTTAAATTCTTATGGTTAAATTCCTTTAATTTAGTAGTTTTAGTGTTAATTTTAGTGCTATTTTCATTCTAGGTTTTTAAAGTTAATGGTTTGAGTTAAATTAGGGTTTTAGAAACCATTATTAAGTTAATTAATTTTATTTTGCTATCTAGTTGTGTGCTAACCTAATGTAAGAGGTTACTTTGTTATGTGGGTTTCAAACTATGCTAATTTAGTTAATTTTAAGGGTGTGATATTGTTGTAAATTGTTGTTTTTGGAAATCAAGAAAGGGTTTGATGTTGGAAATAGGATTTGAAGCATTGCTAATGTGTTGGAAATTAGTGTAGTGGCTATCTATGGTTTAACTTGGGTGATTTTTCTTGATGGTTGTCTTTTTGTCGCAAAGCGACGATGTTGCACCAAATTTGCAAGTTTTATGCTTACTAGGTTTTAAATATATATATATATATATATATATATATATATATATATATATATATATATTGGTGAGATAAAATTCTAATTAGGTTTTCATGGCATTATTAACATTATAAATTGTGGTTTAATATTTTAGTATATGCAAAACCAAGCTTAATTGTAAAATTGTGAATTTTACTTGAAAAAGAGTTAAAATCGGTATTTTTGCAAACTAGGAATTTGAAATTTATACAAATTGATGAGTTTAATTTATGAAAGTGATTTGTATGACCTAATTATGTTATTTAATGAGCATTTTGGCCATTTGAATCGTTAAAATTTGTAGATTGGTTAAAACATCAAGTTTTGAACCGAAATGGGAATTTGTGCTAACTGGGTTTTTGGAAAATAAAATGATTGGTTTAATTTTATGGTTTTGACGAATTAAACCCTATTTCTTATACAGTTAGTGAGTTTTGAAACCATGATTGGTATGTTTGGTCTTTTTCTTGATCAATCGACATTTGTACACCGATGTCGAGGGTTTTTGGGTTGATTTGTGAAAGCAAACCATAGGTTTTGACCTATGTGGGATTCGTGTGTCGTTTTGGTCATGAGTCGAATTTTAATGCGATACGGTGCGTTATGATATGTAGGTACCCCATGTGGACTTCGAGACGACAAGCAAGCGCGTGGCGACGTTGGCACCGGCGAGCGAAGATCAGGTGAATAGATTATATCTACGGGGGAAGTCGGGTGGATGGCGTATAGTGATGTATATGAATACGTATACACACATATATTTATTATAGGTTGATTTGAGTTTATTGATGATAAAGAAGGATTCTAGGTGTTCTTGGATTGGTTTAGTGTTAGTTGCGAAACCCTAGAGTAGTGGTTGCACCCACACGCGCACACACATACTTGCATACATTCTTTCTTTTACCTGTGCGTATACGGGGATGCGTATATTTACACATGGGTATGGGACTATGTGTACATATACTGGATTATGAGGATAGTACTTAGGATTTGAGATGAGTCGATGAGATTGGATTTGAGGCCGTGAGATTGATGATATGACAGGGTTCGTATTTGAGATACGACATGATGTTTTAGCGGGTACTTTGACGTAGTGTTTCATACACACGCATGCATACATAGATGGTATCAGTATTGTACTAGACGTAGGTCAGTACCCTGGATCATGATGGTTGATAAAGAGGATACCAGATGAATAATATGATTGATGTGACATTGACCCGTACCCAGATTTGGGAGGCCGTACGACGGATGTACCATACGAGCTATATATTGATGATAGATCCACACTCTTGACTTGAGGATGTCATATTATAGATATTTGATCGTATATGATACTATTGAGGCGGGATCACCGACTGTTATATTATATATATATATATATGTATGTATCGACTCAGATGTTAGGCGGTTTCCTTACCTTTGATCAGTCTGTATAGTTTGGCCCTGTAGTGTACTTGTTTATGATAGATTAGATTCGACTCATACATATTTCAAAAACTAACGAATCGTGTGTATTTTAAAGACGGGACAAGGGATTCTACGGATATTTCAAAGGACGTATCTTTTCTTAAAACACCGTAGCCCTTATTTTCAAAACACCACGATTCGTGTTATTTTAAATGGCACCATCGTATGACTTATATTTATATAAATGCAGTTTAGTTATCATAGGTGTTTATCTTTCAGCTCCCGCACATTATTGCGATTCGCTCCACATCGCATGCTTATATTGTGTTTTCATATACCATTATTCATATCATTTTGTTAGGACACCAGCACCATTACCGATGATGCGTATGTTCCACGTACACTTGCTTGCCGGCTCACACACATCATCATCGGTAACTGCCATGTCACCTACACTTTAGAGAAGATTATTTCATTGATATAGCTTGTTAGCTGATAGTTTCGACATGATATTAGTGTACTTGCCTCATAAGCTAGTTTAGACATTGCAGTTATTACTTGCTACTTCATGCATATTATTATTCACTATTTACTTGCTACTTCATGCATATTACTATTCACTGTTTACTTGCTACTTCATGCATATTATTATTCACTGTTTACTTGCTACTTCATACATATCATTATTCACTGTTTACTTGCTATTGATGATTGGATTTCAGATTTTCATGAGATTTCCTGGATTTGGGGGAAAACCGCAAGATTATGTATAAACTTCTTTCTCTTTTTAAAATGAAAAGCACGGTTTTCCCATGATGTATGAGTCGTCCACCATGAGTTTTCATGATTGCTGTTGGATTTCGAGACCCGATTCGAGGAGTTGGATGAACCGTCTCGGGTACATGGTGGGCCCGGTAAGGTACCCCGGGGCAAGAAGTTCGAGTTGTATTCGATGAGCCTGGCAGGGGAGCACTACCTACCGGTGATATTATTTGGACTCGTCGGCTATCCGGAGGATACCGGCCGGAGTCATGAGATGGTTATAGGCTGATCCGTTCTGCGGAGCCTGAGATATTGATATTTGAGATTTGAGACACTGAGGCATTGGGATTTGATGATACAGGTTAGGCCGGGCAGCCGGAACCTGAGATATTGAGATATTGGGATTTATGTTTTGTGTCGATGCTGGACACGGATTTCTCTGTTGATTTCATTAAGGATACTCGTTTTATATACATACAGAAATCCCTTTAAATTAAAGAAAACAGTTGTCTCACTCATTTCATTACATTACATTCATACTTCATACATGTGATATGTTGCTATCTGAGGTGTAGGGTTGCTGGGCACGCGCACAAGGGTCTACGAGGCATCAACCATGCCCGATTAAAAATTTAGCCGTACCGAACAACCCGAATACGGAAGTTTAAACTAGAGATTAGGCGAAAACAAGCATGCTAAACACTTTAACACTAAGTGAGAGGGATTACAACCTTTATAGATCCGGTCCTTCACTTCATATGCTCCGTGTTGTGGTCCCTTCGCTGCGATCATCGGGATCCGGACTCTCGAGAGGTTCCACGAAGAGAAAGACGCAACCTTTGCTTCCGATCTTCGATACTAAGATGATCTACCTTGAAGTTTCTTTAACACAAGCTAACACTCATGAAATGATGTGAACACCCTCATCTAAATGGCAAGGGAAGATGAGGATGATGAAGTAGGATTTTTGCTCTCTTTATTTATCTTTTTCTCATATTTATCCATCACTTGAAGAAAACTAGTAAGCTTTTTCTATGAAAAGAATGAAGGAAGAAGATGAACAATAAGATAAGAATCCTTTTGTGATGAATAGAAACAGAATAATATGATGAATAATGCAACCATGGTTGACTAAACCCATGTAGAGAATTAACTAGGGTTAGGGTTTGGGTTGGGTTAAAGCATGAGTCACTTACAAATATCTTTCACAAAACAAAACCAAAACCTTCTAGAATCATCTAGAAAGCTTAACCCTAATCCAAACCCTAATCATGTTTAAACTCCACTAAACATGTTGCATTAGTTATCATATCATGTTACAATATTATATATCACATATATAATATTTATCGTAACAAAATAAAATAATACATTTAACATATATCGCATATATATCAATGTATTACCCGAGTGAGAAAAAGAATCTTTTAGTGAGCTAATATTAGTTAATGTCATTTAATATATCATATATATTATTATACATTAAATTATCGAATCAACACTTGATCCGACAATCCGGCTATATCGCATATAACCGACTAATATTTATCAGTACCGATTCATCGAATCAACTCTTGATCCGATGACCCGGCTGATATCAAATATCGCGAGAATACAATACGATATCACATACCGCATTATCCTCGGTCCCGCACATATCACATATGTGCTCCTACTCCGTTTTGCCTGAGTCAAGAAACCTCTGTGTAGGACTCTAAAGAATCGTCAATACGCCGGCAGTAGGTGATGATCATATCAAACACCCACAAGCTGCAAGCGGTCAGCTAAACGTAACAGCTACCCAGGCATTGAGCGCTCAGAAGATCAACAAGCAAGCCTGTACATTCTCCTGTGAATCCAAACAGTAACACTCCCGTACAGTCCGGTCTCATCGTCTGATATGTTGCATATCTCGCCTAGGGGTGGTAAACGTCAGACCCCAGTAGCTCGATAAGTCGTGTCGATATGAGGTTTATAACAGTTCGAGAAACTACTGATAACACTTACCAGTAAATCTCAGCAACCCTGGCCAGAGATTTCCGGTTATAGCCAATCGAACACAGCACAACATCAACTCCCTATACCGGGAGAGACGAATCCCCTCCTATCGCTCATTGCCTCCATGTGATTCGGGACTGTACCCAAAAGCACCTTTTTGCACGCCCTCTTGGACGTGGTATGATGGAAATCAAAGCACAGTGGGAATCACACAAGACTCTATGACGATCTCGGGTCAACAGACTACTCTGTACCAGTGTCACCGGAGAACTGCCATCTGACGTATGGTATAATACCATCTGGGAGTTCTCGGCGAGTCCGTCCAGTGTACCCAGTCTCTACTGAGCACCCGTACACCATCCTTGATGTCAAACACCGATGGATATGGGATCATCCATCGCCCATCATATGAGTCAAGATGCGTATACGCTAGTCTACTCTGGTGTATCGATGCCCTGTCTTGATACACCCTCGACTAGGAACAGTTATAGGATGTACTCGTCGACTGCTATGGCCCCACTAGTATGATCTCATCATAGTCCAAGTAGTCGAGTACATATCCTAAGGGCTTTATCAATATGTAACATAGAGACAATCAGAGTACATGTTAAGATAAAGTACAACCAGATAGCATACTATCATGTCGAGAAAGAAAGTCTTCCCTATATATGTCCAAGCATCCATTACAATATACATCGTATGTACAGTAATGGCCTCTAGGGCATACATATAACTAACAATCTCCCACTTGCACTAGGGCCATCTGTTATGGTATCGCATACCCAACAATTAGCTGCGGTTGAAGTATCTCATACTCAACCATCCCATAAAAAGTCTCTACTGGGAAAAAGGCCTTTGTGAGTGGATCCGCGCTGTTGTCCTCTGTGCCTACTCTCCTAATCTCGATCTCCCTGGAGATCAACCATCTCCATGATCAGGTGATACTGCCTAAGAATTATATCTGGATTTCAGATGGGACGGTAGTTCCTTGGCTAAAGCCACAACTCCATTGTCACACAATGGTAGGAACGAAGTTCATCTTATGAACTTATATATATCCAGACTGCCTCTTTGGTAGCTTCCTTGGTAACGATGTATCTTGCCTCTAATCGTCTAGTATGTCACGGTATCCAGCTTGGAACTCTTCCAACATACCATCCCTCCACTGAGGGTAAAGACAATGCCTGCGACTGACATTCAGTCGTCCTTATCACCCTGGAACCTTTCCAGTGATTCTCGCCAGGATCGATTGATACCATCTCACTACAACTAGTGAGTATTCTAACATCCAATTAGATCTATCTCATAGATCCAAGAACCCAGGATATAGGAGGTATCACTTTGATTCCTATATGGAGAATCCTTATGATAAGCGGAGATTAACCGAGCGTAGCATAGGAAACTCCTTCCCTATCAAGAGTATATCATCCACGTACTCTACGAGGATCACCACCATACTCCCTACTACCTTTTTGTATATACAAGGTTCATCTACCATTTTGATGAAGTCAAACTCTTTGACTATCACATCAAAACAGACGTTCCAACTTCGCGATGCCTGTTTTATCATATAAAACATCTTGCACACGTTTCCACTGCTCCCATTGTCTACGAAGCCCTCTGGCTGTGTACTTATAGACGTTCTCTTCTAAAACATCATTTAGAAAAGCAGTCATGACACCCAACCACCAGATATCGTAGTCATGGTATGTAGCCGTGGCAAGTAGGATCTGGATGGACTTAAGCATAGCTATGAAAGTCTCAACTTTTCCATGTACACCAAGTAATCTTCTCAAGATATACTTGCTCCTGATGGGGATTTAACCCTTCAGATAAAGCAACCAAAGTCCATACTTTGTTGGTGTATAAGGATTCCATCTCAGATCGATAAGCATCCAGCCATTCTTACAGAGTCCTACTCCTGATGGCCAGCTCGAAACTAGTTGGGTCATCATCTCATGATGCAATCCTCGCTCCCACTGTCATAAAGAAACCGAAGTATCTCTCAGGTGGGTGAGGAACCCTACAAGATCGGCGGAGAGGCTGAGGTTCATTGGAAACTATTGAATCCTTTGGTTCTACCAAATCATCAGTTGCAGTTTGTATAGCTGGAACATTTCCAGTTCTACATAAGAGACCTTGCCTCGAGCTTGTCCGGATTTTGCTTTTAGACATAGGCCGGACAACCCCAAATCTTAACCAACTTAAGATATGGGCTCTTCCCTTTCCATATCACATATGAAGTGGTAGGCAACTGATTTGATTTGAACCCTATTCAATAGGCATGCAGCTTCACAAGTGCATAACTCCCTAAAGGAAATAGGAAACTCAGTAGTACTCATCATAAAGCACACCATATCACATAGGGTGTTATTGCTCCGCCCCGATATACCATCGTGCTATGGTATATACGGAGGAGTAATGCTGAGAGAGAATCTCATTCTCCTTTAGAATAGTCCAGGAATTCCGTGCTCAAGTATTCTCCTCCTTGATCACATCAAAGGACATAATACTTATACCCGTTTTTGGTTCTCTACTTCTAACTTATATTCTGTGAATATCTTAAAAGTTTCGGACTTGTGTTTCAACAGGAACATATGTCTGAATCTTGAGAGATTATCAGAGAATGTAATGAAGTAAAAAGAACCTTTCTTGGCATGTGTAGACAGGGGACCTTCATACATCAACATGTATCAATCTCAAGAGTTCACTAACTCTTTCTCTGTTTCCAATAAACAGAGCTGAGGTCATCTTATCTTTGTGACATGACCGGCAAGTTTCACAAGATGTAAATTCAAACTAATTTAAATATGCATCTATATATAACTTAGCTAGTCGGGTCGCATTGATATGACCTAGTCTACAATACCTCAAGAAGGATTCGTTCATTTCTGAACTCTTCCTCTTGTGTGTATTCCGTATACTAAGAACTGTAGTTTGATTTAGAACGTCAATGCTTTTAGATAACGTGCCTGAACCGATCAACTCTTGATATAGGAAATGTTCAAAACATTATCCAACAATACAAAATTATATCCTTTCTTTACTAATAAAGAGAATGATATGATGTTGTATATCAGGTTCGGTATCTAATAACATTTATTCAGAATCAATGTATTGTGGTAATACAGGGTTATAGTGACCAACAGACTTGGCTGCAACACTTGCACCGTTTTCTGTCTCATGAAACTTATCACCCGTTCTCAGTTCTCTACCTATCTGTAGCCCATGTAACAGATTACATATGCGGGATCCTGATCCGGTATCATATACCCAGGACGTAAAGGATACAGAGAAACAGTTCTATATAATGAACACACCCGAAGATGATGCATCAACATGCACTCTCTTCATTTGGGCGGCACGGGAAATCTGGTATTCCCCAATTTCCTGCTCTGTCTTATAACAATTATAAGTTGGAGCGGGACCAACGTTCCCCAGCTCAGTATAACAAGCGGGTTCGGTCAATAATCCGTTTTATTATCTTGATTAAGGCGTGATATGGTCGCTACCTGGAGAGAGAGAGAAGAAAAACACTCAGCGTATGCTCTTGCAAGATTAGATTGGTTATCTAATATATCTAATCAGGATGTCTCCCACTGTTTTAATCAAATCTTCCTTCAAACCTTAAAAGGAAAGACTAGCCGGGATTAATTACGCGCTACAAGTTCGCCAATCTTTCAGCCAGGCCAGTGTCGGTACTTTGAGGGAGGTCCCCCGTGCTTTCGCACGAACCTAATTAAAGTAAACCTCGTTTTCCCAGGGGCGTAACCCCGTTAACACCTTTCTAGACACCTACTTGATCGGCTAATTGTAATGTGTAAAACTCTCCCAGGAGTAACTCTTACTCGCAGCGGGTATCGGGATCCAACTATCTCATAGAAGGTATGCAATCTCATTGCAAATTTCAACACTTGAAATTCCCAATAATATTTTGCCCCTAGCGTCCTATGACCTTGACGGAGGTCAACAAACCATAGGCTACTAGTCAAGTTCAACCCGTCATTTCCTGATTGAATTAAACCCACCCGCACGACCCTTGACGGAGGTCAACAAGGCCGCACGACTACCCTAATCCAATCTGTATCATATGCATAAGCAGATAAATACTAGTCAGCTACCGCACACTACGCCTTGACGGAGGTCAATAAACGTAGCACGAATACTAAGTAGGACTTATCTGAAATGACGGAGGGCTACGACAGGTTTTTAAGAAAACCTATTGCGTAATGAACTTGATATGGTCGTAGAATCGAGTGATTTTAAATGGAGTGTTTTTGAGGCTTTTCTAGTTTTGCTAAAGGGGTCACTCCCGGTGAAGGGATCGTCGGCCCTTTCCTCATCGAATAAGGTGCAGGGTATATCACATATACCGCTGTGCAAAGCAAGAACTATAGAAGCAATCAAAAGACAGACCGAGTGTGTAGCATCTGCCGGTTATTGCTAAAGGAGTCACTCCCGGTGAAGGGATCTCGGTCCTTTCCTTATCGAATAAGGTGCAGGATGTTCTACAAGGAACACCGCTATGCAAAGCAAGAACCGTAGCTACCAGTTTTTAAAACAAGTTTCTACAACATCTTAGGTTTCTTTTATTTCATTAATCTCATTAATGAAGTCACATTTTAATATGCTTCGCAAGCATCACATTTGAAACGAAATCTGCAATATAACATATATCTCATTTATAATATAAACATTCGTCTCAGGCAGTAATATGATCTCATCACAGAACATTGCAGCAGAAGAACATATATGAAATATTGGATATACTAGGACGTCCGTGTTTTCAATACGAGCCTGTATAAAACACAGATTCCACGGTCGCGATGAATAGCCAAACCCACATCCTTAGACCCCTACGAGAGCGGCAAGTAACACTGCCAATTCTAGGGTTAGGAGATCCGGTCTCGACTCCTCGAGATGGTCTCCCACTGGACCCTAGAACCCGGTTACTTGTGCTCCCCGCCTTGGGTCTACCTAATGCGGAAAAGTAAATAATATACAACGGTGACATCTTCCGCTACCTGGAAGTGCCTCAAAAAAAGAATATTACATACAAATGAATTTTACATGAATGAAAAAGAAAAACTCTCATCTCACATAAAACCCCCGGCTATTCAAAACGCGACGATCTGATACAACATATCACAGCAACACATAATATCTCATATCATCAACGTAAGCAAGTATGCGTATCCCGATTGTCGTTGATGTATAGCAACGAAGCTGGCGATACACCACATACTACGCTTACGGTCACAGAAAAGAAAGTGTAAAACTACAACAGTTGGAATCCGCAACCTCCTTAGACACGCATGCCTAACCAAATGAATTCCTTAGACATCACATGCCTAACAATTATAAACCCCGCATTTTAGTCTCATTATCGAAAACTCTTTTCAATATCAAGTCGGGCAATTCAACAAGATTCCCGACGTCCTGATCGAATGCTTGTCGCAAACTTTAGTAGACGGCCGCACCCCCAAATGCCGTCGACGAAGTGCACTAAGGCGGAACACCGCTGCCGCGAGCACCCGAACGGATGCTTTCGGCGACGGGGTTCTCCTACAGTCACTTGGTCGGCGCGAGCACCCGAACGGATGCTTTCGGTGACGGGGTTCTCCTACAGTCACTTGGTCGGGGCTTTGGGGCATGGCTGTCTATTAAGTTTACCCGGCGAGTATCCGCGTACACTACGTGATTGCGACGGACTTTTGATCACATCAAAATTCCGTGGCAACCGATCATCTGAGACTAAACTGCTATGTTTATAATATTCAAATCAGTTATCTCATAACTATATGTGGATTCCAATTATTGTATCACATTCCAGATAAATAGAAAAAGTTAAACTTTCCGATCGAATCGTCAAACACCCAAGATTTCCCCGATATATCTCAACACTTGAAATCAGTTTAAAAACATTCATCACATGCCACAGTACCAATGGTCCAGCCGTAGAAGGGTCAAGCCAACGCCTCACATGTGGCACGCCGTACCGCCCCAAACCCTAAGGTTCAAAAGGCAGTTCAAGACGGTCACATAATCGAGTTAAGGTTTGTTGTCTTCCAGAGGGTCCACCGAGTTACTTGCATGACTTAGAACATTCTTAAACACGAGAAAAAATCCAACTTTTGAAAAATTTTCCGACAGGGGAAAAAGTGAGTTATTGATATCCGTTCGAACTTTTTAACAGTTTCTAAAAGTTATCTGGAAAGCCACATAGACAAAATCTGATACTCCGATCGAAACACCGAATCCCCAAAACAACCCCAGAAAATTCAACTCTTGAATAAATATTAAAAATTCCCAGAAAATCCAGCATAATAAAATAGGAGTTACTGTGCAAACAGGGAATGACGACGTCATCAATGTGCCGCGGAACCGCCGCAGAAGGCATGCTTCTGTCGCGGTTCCGCCGCACTTTTTACTGTTCATGGAAAACTTTTTGCACCGTAATTCTTAGAATTCCCTGCTGAATTTTTTAAGCATTTTAATCAGGAAAAAACCCAGTTTTTAGAAAAAGTCCAGAGAGCTCGTAAAATTGGGGTTTCGGGTTCGATCGGGTTTCAAACTTCGTCTAGACTTCGCCTAAAGCTCTAGCTTGGATCTGATACCACTGTAGGGTTGTTGGGCACGCGCACAAGGGTCTACGAGGCATCAACCATGCCCGATTAAAAATTTAGCCGTGCCGAACAACCCGAATACGGAACTTTAAACTAGAGATTAGGCGAAAACAAGCATGCTAAACACTTTAACACTAAGTGAGAGGGATTACAACCTTTGTAGATCCGGTCCTTCACTTCATATGCTCCGTGTTGTGGTCCCTTCGCTGCGATCATCGGGATCCGGACTCTCGAGAGGTTCCACGAAGAGAAAGACGCAACCTTTGCTTCCGATCTTCGATACTAAGATGATCTACCTTGAAGTTTCTTTAACACAAGCTAACACTCATGAAATGATGTGAACACCCTCATCTAAATGGCAAGGGAAGATGAGGATGATGAAGTAGGATTTTTGCTCTCTTTATTTATCTTTTTCTCATATTTATCCATCACTTGAAGAAAACTAGTAAGCTTTTTCTATGAAAAGAATGAAGGAAGAAGATGAACAATAAGATAAGAATCCTTTTGTGATGAATAGAAACAGAATAATATGATGAATAATGCAACCATGGTTGACTAAATCCATGTAGAGAATTAACTAGGGTTAGGGTTTGGGTTGGGTTAAAGCATGAGTCACTTACAAATATCTTTCACAAAACAAAACCAAAACCTTCTAGAATCATCTAGAAAGCTTAACCCTAATCCAAACCCTAATCATGTTTAAACTCCACTAAACATGTTGCATTAGTTATCATATCATGTTACAATATTATATATCACATATATAATATTTATCGTAACAAAATAAAATAATACATTTAACATATATCGCATATATATCAATGTATTACCCGAGTGAGAAAAAGAATCTTTTAGTGAGCTAATATTAGTTAATGTCATTTAATATATCATATATATTATTATAAATTAAATTATCGAATCAACACTTGATCCGACAATCCGGCTATATCGCATATAACCGACTAATATTTATCCGTACCGATTCATCGAATCAACTCTTGATCCGATGACCCGGCTGATATCAAATATCGCGAGAATACAATACGATATCACATACCGCATTATCCTCGGTCCCGCACATATCACATATGTGCTCCTACTCCGTTTTGCCTGAGTCAAGAAACCTCTATGTAGGACTCTAAAGAATCGTCAATACGCCGGCAGTAGGTGATGATCATATCAAACACCCACAAGCTGCAAGCGGTCAGCTAAACGTAACAGCTACCCAGGTATTGAGCGCTCAGAAGATCAACAAGCAAGCCTGTACATTCTCCTGTGAATCCAAACAGTAACACTCCCGTACAGTCCGGTCTCGTTGTCTGATATGTTGCATATCTCGCCTAGGGGTGGTAAACGTCAGACCCCAGTAGCTCGATAAGTCGTGTCGATATGAGGTCTATAACAGTTCGAGAAACTACTGATAACACTTACCAGTAAATCTCAGCAACCCTGGCCAGGGATTTCCGGTTATAGCCAATCGAACACAGCACATCATCAACTCCCTATACCGGGAGAGACGAATCCCCTCCTATCGCTCATTGCCTCCATGTGATTCGGGACTGTACCCAAAAGCCACCTTTTTGCACGCCCTCTTGGACGTGGTATGATGGAAATCAAAGCACAGTGGGAATCGCACAAGACTCTATGACGATCTCGGGTCAACAGACTACTCTGTACCAGTGTCACCGGAGAACTGCCATCTGACGTATGGTATAATACCATCTGGGAGTTCTCGGCGAGTCCGTCCAGTGTACCCAGTCTCTACTGAGCACCCGTACACCATCCTTGATGTCAAACACCGATGGATATGGGATCATCCATCGCCCATCATATGGGTCAAGATGCGTATACGCTAGTCTACTCTGGTGTATTGATGCCCTGTCTCGATACACCCTCGACTAGGAACAGTTATAGGATGTACTCGTCGACTACTATGGCCCTACTAGTATGATCTCATCATAGTCCAAGTAGTCGAGTACATATCCTAAGGGCTTTATCAACATGTAACATAGAGACAATCAGAGTACATGTTAAGATAAAGTACAACCAGATAGCATACTATCATGTCGAGCAAGAAAGTCCTCCCTATATATGTCCAAGCATCCATTACAATATACATCGTATGTACAGTAATGGCCTCTAGGGCATACATATAACTAACATGAGGCACTGACACGAGCTTATAGTATTACACTATACATAGCTGGACCAGGATTTTATTGAGGATATTACCTGATATGATCTAGGATAGCGTTATGCATGCGATTTCTACTCGTGGATGTTTTCTACTCACGAGTTGGCAACTCACCCCCGTTGTGCCACAGTTTCTTGCAGGTTTTGCCGTACAGGTTTCGTTGCGGCTTTGCTAGCACACTGTTCCTTTCGGGTGATTGCTTTGGTAGGTGGGTTCTTTGCATCAGGACTACCATTGTTTATTATTATTTCAGTTGTATTTAGAAACTCCATCAACCAGATTATATAATTGAGAGAGATAGAAACCAGACATGTTATTCTTTCTACCTTAGAGTCGCGCTTTGTATTATTATGTTTTTGCTTGTTGTTTTGAGTTTCTTTTGAGTTTTGATCCTCGCCCTTGGCGTTGTATATTATATTGCTTGCATGGTTGTGACCGTCGATTGACGAAGAGCTAGCTCCCGCTTAGGGATGCCTTTTTATTCATTTCGTATACTATTCATGTTGTATCCCGTTGGGGGCCAGTATTTCCAAAGGAGATTCTGCCGAAATTTTCAGGAAATACTTGATGTTTACAAAAAAAAGCATAATTCGGCTTATGCTATTAGAACTACTTGCTTTAAGTTGGTTTTTCCTTCACTCTACTGCTTCTTTGGTTTTGATTTCTGGGTTTTGGCTTACTTAGATTACGTACGCCTCGAGACATCCGTAATTTAAGTGCCGGTTATGTTCCGTACTTTTCGGGTCGTGACAAAGTTGGTATCAGAGCGTTAGGTTTTACCTTCGGAGTGTAGGATGACCCTTGGTTGATGGAGTAGGTGACTAAACTAGAGTGACGTACCGTGGGTATGTTCCGCGGTATACTTAAGATACGCTACTCCGCTTAAGAAGCTTTAGGATGTACATTTCCTTGCACAGTATTATATTCCTTCCCATGATCTAGCCTTATCGGTACCAGTTATGGTTTTGTTACCACGGTTACACGGGTGTGGAGAGCTACGACTAGAGTTGCGGTCAACACGAGCTTGTCATGAAATGAGGACTGACCAGGGCGTGATTCCAAGGACATACGATTGGATAGGGAGGCTTCGTTTTATTGCGTTTTCGAGCTACGAGCATTTGATGGATCGCTTTTATGAGATTTCTCGGACGTGTAGATCAGCACCAGAGGATAGGGCCACTGCAAGAGGCCATCCAGAATGTGATGACCGTCGATGCACCGACTATTCTTGATTATTGAAGCACTATTCAGCGTGCGGACGAATGAGCCATTTGTTGCGGCGAACGACGAGATATTGCCCCAGATGTTGGAGCTATTGCAGTACGAATTGTACTTAGAGATTTGATAGAAGGTCGCTAGTCACCCGAGGATGAAAGACTAGGACATGTGGTTCATTCTCTTACCCGATGCGAGGTCATCAGATAGATTGATTCCAGCTAGAGACGACTTCATGCTGATACGTTGAGAGTCGACAGAGGCGATCGAATGTCAGAAACCCATATTCCAAGTTTAAAGTATTCAGAAAGACATGCAGGCAATTCTATGGACCCTCTAGAAGAATGAAACCCTAACTCGACATAATGACCGTGTGAAAGCCTTTGAACCTTAGGATTTGCAGCAGTTCCGCGGCGCCATTAGTGAGGCTTGGGTTTACCCTTCTACGGCTGGTCCACCGATACTGTGGTATGTACTCGATACTATTAAACTGTACCCAAGATGTTGAGCTCTGGGGGATTATGAGGTTTTGACGAATCGGTCGAATGGTTCGACTTCATTCGGATGCTATGCGATGGGATGCATTGCTTGGGAGACTCCAGATACGAGTATAGCTATTGAAGCACAGTCCATGTAGCCACGACGAGGCGAGTCCGAAGCAGTCGACATTAGAGAAAAGTGGAGTAAGAGGTTCGTACGAGATCTTGATGAGGTGACGTTCCACTCCGCCGACATCAGAGATGTGATACGCAAGTAGAAGCGTTGGCTATGAATATATCTTCCCGGAGGAGTCGCGATGAGTATGCAGCCGTTCCGGAACAAGATACAGATTTAGTAAGAGACGATAACTTCCGGGCAGTTCGGCAGGAACGAGAATTGGGAGAGACCCCGACAAGACATTTCTGGAATAATTTATGAGAAGACTTGGAACCAGGAGCGGTCGTTGTACGCACACTCAGTAGGCCGGAGTTCGGCATCGTCGACGAGACATGTTATGAGTAACCATGATAGTTGGCCAGAGATCTTTAGAGGATGTGTCAGAGCGGACTGCTTCCGTTATCGTTTCTATATTGGACCGTTGAGCCGAGGAGCTATGTACTTAGCAATCTGCAGTGAGAGACGAGAGCCTAAGGGCACTAGGAGACATGCCATGATCAGAAGGCAAATAGATATCTTGCTCTGCTAGTATTGGATGCACCGACACCTTCTCGAATTTAAAAGACGGACATATCGACAACAACATTTATGATTTGTGATTTTATGATTGACTATCACGTATCCGTCATATTGGATTTCAGTATTTGTGGGTGATTTATTTCATGATTGAGTTTTGATGACCGAGTTTCATGATATTTGATTTCATGCCTAGGGCATGCATATGATTTGACTTATGCTTTCGGCATAGTTTTCATGCACTTTTAGTATTTGATTTGCTTTTGTGCACGCCGATGCACAGGATGGTGAGATTTTATACCACGGTATACCTGATTTGGATTTGATTTGAAATGTATTGTATACCGTCGATTTCGAGTGTGATATTCGATATTCATTTTCATGCACATTGTGCACTTGATTAGGATTTTGCGCTTACTTAAGACGCTTGATGCGATTTAGGTGCACACTAGATGCACTAAATCGAGATTCTTCGTGCATATCAGATGCACCTGGTTTTGCTGTCAGGCACACACGTTGCCTTTGACAGGTGTTTCGTGCACACCCGTTGCACTTAGATGTTGTTTCTGTGCATATGTATGGCACATTCATGGATTTCGATTTCCGTGCGCACCAGACGCACATGGCATTCATATATATATTTGGGACTGATTTATTTTGGAGCAGTATATTTTATGATGTTTGCTATTTGGTTTAGTACTGAGAAAGACTAGTCATAGGACAGTACCTGAGTATATTTTTGCATGTATTGATAGTTATCGAAGGGATTTCCAAAGAGGAGCTATAGTCTCAGTATTTACCTACGTGTCCGAGATGACACGAAACATTTTATAAAGGAAACCCTTCTGAAATTGCTTTCAAAACGGCGGGACGTGCATATTAAACAAAGTATATATATATATATATATATATATATATATATATATATATATGTAGTTATTTTCTTACAATAGACGTCCGCCACTGTGCAGTGTTGCGAACATCGCAAGGCGATTTGAAAAAGGTTTGGCATACATTGCTTCTAGATGTTTTAATGATGTATATCATGTTGGTTTTCGTATTGGATCTTGACATTGATGTCTTCCCCATCACTCCGATGATTGCGGGATGCTTGACGGAGTTTTGATTTTGAGTTATATGCTTATTTTTCAAGCGCATGCGATGCGCTACGATTTGTTTTATGTATTTATGATTTCGGAGCCCCGACGACTTGATGGTTTTGCTTAGAAGTTTTAGTATTTGGGGGGAGTTTTAATTTAAATTCGGGGACCGAATTTCTTTAAGGGGGAAGATTGTAATGTTTTGAAAATCGTTTCGGTGAAACTTCAGAAAAATCGGTAAAATAAGAGGGTTTTCTGTAAAAAGTCAAAATACAAATATCTTTATTATAAAATTAAATATATATATTCTAGCTATGTAATTGCTAGTATTTGGTGTTTATTGAGCCAGTGGTAAAATTTCTAATTTTCTGAATTTTTTCCCGAAATTAATTATTTTAATATTATTTTAAGCCGTCACTAATACATTTAATTAGCGATAAATACAAATTTGAACGGGTTAATTTTAATCTATAGAACCATGACAACTAAAATCTAGTTTGTAATATAAATTTTTAGTATTTTATTTCAAGTTCTTATTAGTTATAATCGAAGGAAATTAAAATTTTAATTAATTAAACTAAAACTTGCATTTTTGTAACTTGAGGGGTTCTTTTTGCATGGATATCTTTTGTGCAATCTCTCACACTCTTTCCTCACTCAATTGGCCGGCCCACCACCACCAGCAGCCCATAAACTTTCCCCCTTCCAATTTGTTTTCTTCAACTCTTTTTATGAGAGGAAATGAATTAAATAGGTGTAGGTTAAGATATATTGTTTTGGAGGCTTAGTGTACCTTGATTTGAGGGGGGTTGACTTGGACAATTTTGCACAACACCCACACCATTCCCCCCATCATCTTCTGGCCGAAAATCTGCAGCCCCTCCCCCTTCACTTTCCTCTTTTCATTTCCTTCAATTTTCATCAAAAAAATTGCTCCAAAATCCAATTTAAATCTCACAATTTAATTCCCATTCTTCATCCCATTCTCCTTGGTTTTTATAACTTGAATCATGGTGCTATGAAGCCATCATTGGAGGCAAATTCTTCTTGCTAGATCTCTAGATATTGAGGTATAATTTCTACCCATTTAAATTCTTATGGTTAAATTCCTTTAATTTAGTTGTTTTAGTGTTAATTTTAGTGCTATTTTCATTCTAGGTTTTTAAAGTTAATGGTTTGAGTTAAATTAGGGTTTTAGAAACCATTATTAAGTTAATTAATTTTATTTTGCTATCTAGTTGTGTGCTAACCTAATGTAAGAGGTTACTTTGTTATGTGGGCTTCAAACTATGCTAATTTAGTTAATTTTAAGGGTGTGATATTGGTTGTAAATTGTTGTTTTTGGAAATCAAGAAAGGGTTTGATGTTGGAAATAGGGTTTGAAGCATTGATAATGTGTTGGAAATTAGTGTAGTGGATATCTATGGTTTAACTTGGGTGATTTTTCTTGATGGTTGTCTTTTTGTCGCAAAGCGACGATATTGCACCAAATTTGCAAGTTTTGTGCTTACTAGGTTTTAAAAATATATATATATATATATATATATATATATATATATATATATATATATATATATTGGTGATATAAAATTCTAATTAGGGTTTCATGGAATTATTAACATTATAAATTGTGGTTTAATATTTTAGTATATGCAAAACCAAGCTTAATTGTAAAATTGTGAATTTTACTTGAAAAAGAGTTAAAATCGGTATTTTTGCAAACTAGGAATTTGGAATTTATACAAATTGATGAGTTTAATTTATGAAAGTGATTTGTATGACCTAATTATGTTATTTAATGAGCATTTTGGCCATTTGAATCGTTAAAATTTGTAGATTGGTTAAAACATCAAGTTTTGAACCGAAATGGGAATTTGTGCTAACTGTGTTTTTGGAAAATAAAACGGTTGGTTTAATTTTATGGTTTTGACGAATTAAACCCTATTTATTATACAGTTAGTGAGTTTTGAAACCATGATTGGTATGTTTGGTATATTTCTTGATCAATCGACGTTTGTACGCCGATGTCGAGGGTTTTTGGGTTGATTTGTGAAAGCAAACCATAGGTTTTGACCTATGTGGGATTCGTGTGTCGTTTTGGTCATGAGTCAGATTTTAATGCGATACGGTGCGTTATGATATGTAGGTACCCCATATGGACTTCGAGACGACAAGCAAGCGCGTGGCGACGTCGACACCGGCGAGCGAAGATCAGGTGAGTAGATTATATCTACGGGGGAAGTCGGGTGGATGGCGTATAGCACCCCCGTAATTCGTGGTGTTGTATACGAGTACGTATACACACATTTATTTATTATAGGTTGATTTGAGTTTATTGATGATAAAAATGGATTCTAGGTGTTCTTGGATTGGTTTAGTGTTAGTTGCGAAACCCTAGAGTAGTGGTTGCACCCACACACGCACACACATACTTGCATACATTCTTTCTTTTACCTGTGAGTATATGGGGATGCGTATATTTACACATGGGTATGGGACTATGTGTACATATTCTGGATTATAAGGATAGTACTTGGGATTTGAGATGAGTCGATGAGATTGGATTTGAGGCCGTGAGATCGGTGATATGACAGGGTTCGTATTTGAGATACGACATGATGTTTTAGCGGGTCCTTTGATGTTGTGTTTTATACCCATGCATGCATACATAGATGGTATCAGTATTGTACTAGACATAGGTCAGTACCCTGGATCATGATGGTTGATAAAGAGGATACCAGATGAATAATGTGATTGATGTGACATTGACCCGTACCCAGATTTAGGAGGCCGTACGACGGATGTACCGTACGAGCTATATATTGATGATAGATCCATACTCTTGACTTGAGGATGTCATATTATAGATATTTGATCGTATATGATACTATTGAGGCGGGATCACCGACTGTTATCTTATATATATATATACATATATATATATACATATATATATATATATATATATATATGTATCGACTCAGATGTTAGGCGGTTTCCTTACCTTTGATCAGTCTGTATAGTTTGGCCCTGTAGTGTACTTGTATATGATAGATTAGATTCGACTCATACCTATTTCAAAAACTAACGAATCGTGTGTATTTTAAAGACGGGACACGGGATTCTACGGATATTTCAAAGGACATATCTTTTCTTAAAACACCGTAGCCCTTATTTTCAAAACACCACGATTCGTGTTATTTTAAATGGCACCATCGTATGACTTATATTTATATAAATGCAGTTTAGTTATCATAGGTGTTTATCTTTCAGCTCCCGCACATTATTGCGATTCGCTCCACATCGCATGTTTATATTGTGTTTTCATATACCATTATTCATATCATTTTGTTAGGACACCAGCACCATTACCGATGATGCGTATGTTCCACGTACACTTGCTTGCCGGCTCACACATATCATCATCGGTAACTGCCATGTCACCTATACTTTAGAGAAGATTATTTCATTGATATAGCTTGTTAGCTGATAGTTTCGACATGATATTAGTGTACTTGCCTCATAAGCTAGTTTAGACATTGCAGTTATTACTTGCTACTTCATGCATATTATTATTCACTGTTTACTTGCTACTTCATGCATATTACTATTCACTGTTTACTTGCTACTTCATGCATATTATTATTCACTGTTTACTTGCTACTTCATACATATCATTATTCACTGTTTACTTGCTATTGATGATTGGATTTCAGATTTTCATGAGATTTCCTGGATTTGGGGGAAAACCGCAAGATTATGTATAAACTTCTTTCTCTTTTTAAAATGAAAAGCACGGTTTTCCCATGATGTATGAGTCGTCCACCATGAGTTTTCATGATTGCTGTTGGATTTCGAGACCCAATTCAAAGAGTTGGATGAACCGTCTCGGGTACATGGTGGGCCCGGTAAGGTACCCCGGGGCAAGAAGTTCGAGTTGTATTCGATGAGCCTGGCAGGGGAGCACTACCTACCGGTGATATTATTTGGACTCGTCGGCTATCCGGAGGATACCGGCCGGAGTCATGAGATGGTTATAGGCTGATCCATTCTGCGGAGCCTGAGATATTGATATTTGAGATTTGAGACACTGAGGCATTGGGATTTGATGATACAGGTTAGGCCGGGCAGCCGGAACCTGAGATATTGAGATATTGGGATTTATGTTTTGTGTCGATACTGGACACGGATTTCTCTGTTGATTTTATTGAGGATACTCGTTTTATATGCATACAGAAATCCCATTAAATTAAAGAAAACAGTTGTCTCACTCATCTCATTACATTACATTCATACCTCATACATGTGATATGTTGCTATCTGAGGCACTGACACGAGCATATAGTGTTACACTATACATAGCTGGACCGGGATTTTAATGAGGATATTACCTGATATGACCTAGGATAGCGTTTTGCATGCGATTTCTACTCGTGGATGTTTTCTACTCACGAGTTGGCAACTCACCCCCGTTGTGCCACAGTTCCTTGCAGGTTTTGCCGTATAGGTTTCGTTGCGGCTTTGCTGGCACACTATTCCTTCCGGGTGATTGCTTTGGTAGGTGGGTTCTTTGCATCAAGACCACCATTGTTTATTATTATTTCAGTTGTATCTAGAAACTCCATCAACCAGATTGTATAATTGAGAGAGATAGAAACCAGACCTGTTATTCTTTCGACCTTAGAGTCGCGCGTTGTATTATTATGTTTTTTCTTGTTGTATTGAGTTTCTTTTGAGTTTTGACCCTCGCCCTTGGCGTTGTATATTATATTGCTCGCGTGGTTGTGACCGTCGATTGACGAAGAGCTAGCTCCCGCCTGGGGATGCCTTTTTTATCATTTCGTATACTATTCATGTTGTATCCCGTTGGGGGCCAGTATTTCCAAAGGAGACTCTACCGAAATTTTCAGGAAATACTTGATGTTTAAAAAAAACGCATAATTCGCCATTTGCTATTAGAACTATTTGTTTTAAGTTGGTTTTTCCTTCACTCTACTGCTTCTTTGGTTTTGATTTCTGGGTTTTGGCTTACTTAGATTACGTACGCCTTGAGACGTCCGTAATTTAAGTACCGGTCATGTTCCGTACTTTTCGGGTTGTGACAACTGTAGAACAATGGGGAATTTTCAGAACACATTCCGAAAGAGGACCGAACTGCATTATAAATGTAATGATACCACGCTCAATTACAGAGGCGCCTTTTAAGTGAACCGGAACTACAGGGGCTTGAGAACTCCATAGTTAAGCGTTCTCGGGCCAGGGAAGTCTTGGGATGGGTGACCTCCTGGGAAGTGGCCCCTGGTCGGGTCCGTTCGCTCTAAAGGGAAAAACCGTGCGGTTTCAACCAGAGCGGACAATACCATCTGTACTGGGTCGTGAGGTCGTGGGGCGTTACATTTATGGTGGCCCATGCAGGTCCCTCATTAGTAGGTCTGTGGTTCGAGGACGAACCATTTTTCAAAGGTGGGGAGAATGTCGGGACCTGGTTCTTGCTCACGGAACAAAGTGCCACGCCAATTGTCATGCCAAGGGGGTGGGTCCACCTCTTGAATCCGTGGGGGCCACCTCTTGAGTCCCTGTGACCCACTGTAGAACAATAAGGAATTTTCAGAACACATTCCGAAAGAGGACCGAACTGCATTATAAATGTAATGATACCACCCTCAATTACAGAGACGCCTTTTAAGTGAACCGGAACTACAGGGGCCTGAGAACTCCATAGTTAAGCGTGCTCGGGCCAGGGAAGTCTTGGGATGGGTGACCTTTTGGGAAGTGGCCCTTGGTCGAGTCCGGTTGGCTCTAAAGGGAAAAACCGTGCGGTTTCGGTCAGAGCGGACAATACCATCTGTACTGGGACGTGGGGCGTTAAATTTATGGTGGCCCATGCAGGTCCCTCAGTAGTAGGTCTGTGGTTCGAGGACGAACCATTGTTCAAAGGTGGGGAGAATGTCGGGACCCGGTTCTTGCTCACGGAACAAAGTGCCACACGGAACAAAGTGCCACGCCAATTGTCATGCCAAGGGGGCGGAGGCCACCTCTTGAATCCGTAGGGGCCACCTCTTGAGTCCCTGAGACCCACTGTAGAACAATGGGGAATTTTCAGAACACATTCCGAAAGAGGACCGAACTGCATTATAAATGTAATGATACCACCCTCAATTACAGAGGCACCTTTTAAATGAACCGGAACTACAGGGGCTTGAGAACTCCATAGTTAAGCGTGCTCGGGCCAGGGAAGTCTTGGGATGGGTGACCTTCTGGGAAGTGGCCTCTGGTCGGGTACGGTTCGCTCTAAAGGGAAAAACCGTGCGGTTTCGGCCAGAGCGGACAATACCATATTCCAAAAGAGGACCGAACTGCATTATAAATGTAATGATACCACCCTCAATTACAGAGGCCCCTTTTAA
The DNA here is from genome assembly GCA_030015575.1 of Agapanthus africanus. Lineage (NCBI taxonomy): Eukaryota > Viridiplantae > Streptophyta > Magnoliopsida > Asparagales > Amaryllidaceae > Agapanthus > Agapanthus africanus. The sequence continues at coordinate 84,041,626 of CM057343.1, forward strand.
ATGAACCAGAACTACAGGGGTTTGAGAACTCCATAGTTAAGCGTGCTCGGGCCAGGGAAGTCATAGGATGGGCGACCTTCTGGGAAGTAGCGCCTGGTCGGGTCAGGTTCGCTCTAAAGGGAAAAACCGTGCAGTTTCGGCCAGAGCGGACAATACCATCTGTACTGGGGCATGGGGCGTTACATTTATGGTGTGTTGGAGATAGTGCCCTCAGAGTCAATTATTGGATCACAGGCACGTGATTGCAATGATTGAGGAAGGACCTATCCCGGTAGGACGGTCTTACTCAAGATGATAGTATGCTATCTGGTTTATCTTTATCATCGTGTACTGCATTAGGTGACCTGACAGGTCGCTATTACACGTTGGTAGAGCCCCTAGGATTCTTGCTTGACTGCCAGCAGTATGAGGGCGATCATATACGTGAGAGCTGGTGGTCTATAAGCGCATCCTTAAAAGGTCCCTAGTCGTGGGAGTTTCGAGACAGGGCATCGATACTCCAGAGTAGACTAGTGTATACAGTCGAGACCCCGACGAGGGGCGGTGGCCGGTCTCACAAGCCACTGGTGTCAGTTGGTTCACCTAAGATGTATACAGGTGCTCATTGGGTTATGAGTACACCGGACAGGACTCGCGGGGAATATGCTAGATGGGTGACCTTCTGGGAAGTAGCGCCTGGTCGGGTCCGGTTCGCTCTAAAGGGAAAAACCGTGCAGTTTCGGCCAGAGCGGACAATACCATCTGTACTGGGGCATGGGGTGTTACATTTATGGTGTGTTGGAGATAGTGCCCTCAGAGTCAATTATTGGATCACAGGCACGTGATTGCAATGATTGAGGAAGGACCTATCCCGGTAGGACAGTCTTACTCAAGATGATAGTATGCTATCTGGTTTATCTTTATCATCGTGTACTGCATTAGGTGACCTGACAGGTCGCTATTACACGTTGGTAGAGCCCCTAGGATTCTTGCTTGACTGCCAGCAGTATGAGGGCGATCATATACGTGAGAGCTGGCGGTCTATAAGCGCATCCTTAAAAGGTCCCTAGTCGTGGGGGTTTCGAGACAGGGCATCGATACTCCAGAGTAGACTAGTGTATACAGTCGAGACCCTGACGAGGGGCGGTGGCCGGTCTCACAAGCCACTGGTGTCAGTTGGTTCACCTAAGATGTATACAGGTGCTCATTGGGTTATGAGTACACCGGACAGGACTCGCCGGGAACATGCTAGTTGGTCTTATACCTGACGTCAGATAGCAGTTCCCTGGTGACATGTGTACAGGTTAGTTCATCGACCTGGGGATCATCATTTGTCTCGTGTGAGTTCCCACTGTACTTTGATTACTACCCTACCACGCTCAAAGAAGACGTGCAAACAGGTTTTAGTTGGGTACAGTCCCGAGCCACATGGAGGCAGTGAGCGGATCTTCAGGGGTTCGTCTCTCCCGGTATTGGGGGTGAGGTCGCGCTGTGTCTAGGAGAGCCATTACACGAAGCCCTCGGCCGAGGCAGGAGATTTACTGGTAGGTATTCCAGTAGTATCTCAGGGTGTTCTGGGCTACACTCCGACACGACTTGTACCGCTTTTGGGGGTCTGACTTTTACCAACCCCCAAGGCCCGCCATGCGATGCTCATAGACGAACGGACCGGACTGTACGGATATTGTCACTGACAGGCTCAGTAGGGTGTCAGGATGAGCTCGCTCATCGACGTCCCTTTTGGTCAATAGCTGGTGGCCCGTCACGTATGGCTAATACCTCTGACGTGCTAGTGGTTAAATCCACAGCCATAGTATTGACGAGTCTTTAGAGTCCACCACTCATTCAGTTACTCAAGCTTTCGGGCGAAAAGCTGTAGAGGCCGTATGGAGATATAGCAAGGTCCGATCAGATACGTGCGGTATTGCACGGATCAGGATCGGACGGTTAGTACTAGAGGCCGTATGGATATATGGCAGGGTTCGATCAGATACGTGCGGTATTGCACGGATCAGGATCGAACGGATATTACTAGCCGGCTTTGGTTTAAGCCGGATCCTAGTATAGTACAGTGTAGATTTTGTCTCATTGCATTTGTATTTCGGTCGGAATACAGATGCGGGTGTGTATACACAGTATCGGGGTTTTCCTGTAATTTATTACGGGACCAGTTTTCTGGAGTTGCCAGTTTGCTTTCTGTTTCGGCCATTTTCATTTGTATCTTTCAATGGCCGAAGATTGGTGGAGGAGGGCTTATTTGCATTTGTGCAAATAAGCAATTGTGGAGGGGGTCTTTGCATATTATTGTATCATGATACTTGCACCATCATTGCTTGACTTTCTTTAGTCATCATGTTTTGACTTTTGTGTGATCATGGTTGTTGATGATGGTTGATTTGGAGTGTTGGTTTTGTGTGATGATTATTCATCATGATGAGCTTTTCTTTTTCTTGCATGATCACATACCATTCCTCTCACTCACTCTCTCTCTCATTCTCTCTATTCCATGAGCATGGCCGGCCAAGCCATGAGGGGGCTGTCCAAAATTTCTCATGTGGGATTTTTGCTCTTTTGCTTGTGTAAAAATCCCACAAGTTCCATCTCCATGAGCTTGTATCATTCCTCCACCAAAAGGGCACTTTCCTAAACCCAAAAATGAGACATGGTTCTACACGTATTCTACAGCAAACCTTGGGCACGTCGACTCGCCAGCTCGTGCCCGAGTTGCCTCGGTATAGAGGCGGGAGACCGTAAAAGAAGCAGGCGAAGTGGTGCCCTTCCGACGAGAAGGTGGAGACCGGACATTCCGCGGGAGATCGGGACAATGACGAGAAGACTGGAGGACACGGATCGCTCGGTATATCTCTATTCCCCATCTAGTAGTTAGCTAGGACTAGTTAATGGCATGATCCGGGTTTTAGTGCGCGGTGGTGCCGGTTCAAGAAAATTAAAGTTAGCCATCGCTTCCGCATTTGGCCTCGGGATGGAGGCCGGGGCGCCGCCGTGCACTTACAGTGGTATCAGAGCCTCGGCATTAACATAGTCTAGTTTTGTCTAATGTGATTTACATTTCCGATCGAACAATTTTCCAAAAACCGTATTTTTCTTCACATCAGTTTCTGTCGAAATTTTTTGAAGTCCAAAAATTTTTCAGGTTGTTTCAGAATGATGTGTAGGACAATCTAAGAGTTCTGGGAAAATTTGGTCTCGTGGACAGTCTAAACGACCGCGGAACCGCGGCCAAACCCATGCTTGGGCCGCGGTTCCGCCGCGACTTGAACTGATCAGTGTACCAAAATTTTCCAGAAAGCTCCTGGGTTGAAAATATGGGTTTTGGAATATTAATTTTGGGCCCAGAATTTCTTGATGTGCTACAGTAGTACTTGGGGCCCACTTGTTAAAATTTGATCGATCGGATATTTTAAACACATGAGTTCACAGTATTTACATTATATCTGCGACCGTGAATGTCACTTGATCGGTAAATCCTGTCTGACTGCTATAGCCCGGTTAGACGGATTTGCGAACGTGACTTTCACGTTGATGTTCTGTATATTGCTGTGATGTTGCGGATCGGTCGTGGGGGATAGCCTGGATGCAATGCTAGTACAGTTTTTGTTGTATTATGTACATTTGATATTGCGGGGCGAGCGTCCGACATGTGGACTGCCGTCACTGCCTGATTCTATTATTATTTTGGGGCACGACCAGGTTGCGGTCAATGTACCCGTTGTATGTATATTTTACTTTCTGTACTAGGATTACCCCAAGGTGGGGTGCACGGATAGCCGGGTTCTAGAGGGCAACGGGCCCGCATCTCATGGCATTAAGACGGAGGGGGCTTCACTCTAGGATTAGCGGGCTATTCGCTTCACTCGTAGGGGGTACAGGTTGACCCAGGAGGGGTGCCCAAGTTACCGGATTCCGTGAAGTGCTGGGTGGTCCATTCACGGTGCTGAAGGGGGCTGCCTCGCTTCAGGTTTTGGCGGGTGACTTGCCGCGCCCGTAGGGGTCTAGATTTTCATTGCATGGGCTATCCACACGACCAGGGGAACGTCGGGTTTCAGTAGTGGCTCTATGAAACCCGGGGATCCCAGATATCTGTATTGTTCTGTGATGCTGTACATTTCTGTGATGTTGCATTTTATCACGCCTTGAACGAAATATAATATATTGGTATATATATTAGTAGATGTTGTATATGTTTTGCATCCGCGCTAGTCCAGTCCCCGCTCTGTCGTTAGTTAGCTAACCTAACGGGTAATGACGGGACCCAGTGGCGAATGCGGATAGCATATACGTACATCGGTATATTTTCGTTCTTTGTGGTGTGATCAATTGATGGGACTGCGTTGATTCGGATCAATGCAAGTTAAAAACAAACCTATTCTGATATTGTTGGAACACTTTTCAAAAGGCTGTTATTGCAAGGACGTTCACTTTTGTTTTGCATCATGGTATTCAGTTGGAATATCCTGCTCCTCAGTCGACGAGGCAAGGGCCGAGATCCCTTCACCGGGAGTGACCCCTTGGACAAAAAGTTTGCGTCAGGGCAATAACTTCACTATAGCCGATTACTTTTGCTTTGCATCGTGGTATTCAGTTGGAATATCCTGCACCTCATTCTACGGGGAAAGAGCCGAGATCCCTTCACCGGGAGTGACCTCTTTAGCAATGGTTTTCGTCACTATATTTTCGAAAAGCTATCCTGTTCCTTCAATGATATCAAGTTCTTTACGTTAAAGGTTTTCGCCAGAAACCATTCGTAGCCCTCCATCGTTTCAGACGGGTAGCACGTAGTATTCATGCTATGTTTGTTGACCTTCGTCAAGGCATAGTGAATGGTAGCTGCTTGTTACCTTTCTGCTGCATAGATAGATGCGTTGGTTTGGGACAGTCGTATAGCCTTGTTGACCTTCGTCAAGGGCTTGTACGGGTGGGTTCAAATTAACCTGGACAATGACGGGTAGAACTTGACATGTGACTTATGATTTGTTGACCTTCGTCAAGATCATAAGAGCATGGGGCAAAAATCCACATCGGGAGTTTCTAAAGAAACTGAAACTTGCCAGATATGCGCATACCTTCTGGAGTGTGATGATGTGAGCGGATTCCGTCACGTTATCATGCGATGATAGTTGGATCCCGATTCCCACTGATGAGTAAGTTTACTCCTCGGGTGATCCCGACTAATTCTTCTTTCAGGTTTGGAGGAGAATTTGACGGTACAGTGGGAGGTTTCCAGATTAGATAAATTGGTAACCATTCTGATCTAGGTTAGAGTGTACGATGAGTGTTTCTTTTCTCTCTCTCTTTGGCAGCGACCATTGACCCGACCCTAAGACTATGACTCAGTGACCAAATTAAACGAACCTTCTTAACACTGGCTTTTGGATTGTCAGAATTGCAAACCTCATTGCCACTCCTACTTTTACCCTTTTCTCCAGGACACCCCGTATTACTACGAACGTCCACTTCCATTGGACAAAACCATCGTATGGTTAGATACGAACTCGAAGGAATTTATTCGAGGATGGTTTCCGGTTCTGGAGAAAACGGATAGGTTTATTCAGTTGTCTTTTCCTTTTACCTTCTCTCAGGTTGCGAGTACTCCTTGGTTTAGGAGATAGTACACCTATTACGCAAATTGGATAGTCTTCTTCCAAACCTTAGGCTGGTGCCGACCGGTAGGGAATGAAGAAAACCAGTTAGCCTAAACGGTGTACAGAAGGTATTGGGTTAAGACAAAAGTAAGTGATTAGAAGGAGGGCAAAGTAAGTTGCGACTGATATTCACGACCAAACCAAGTATTTCTTCGCCAATCCTAAATCACCTTTGTATTTCTCCAGGACACTCCGTATCACTACGAAGATCCACAGTTTTTTGGATACTCCATCGTATGGTTATATACGAACTCGAAAGGAACTTGTTCCAGTTCGGGGATGGATTCTGGTTCAGGAGAAATAGGAATAAGGTTTATTCGGTTGTCTTTTATCTTCACCTTCTCTCGCATTGCGAGTGCTCCTAGGATTAGGACAGCACACCCATTATGCTTATTGGATAGTCTTCTTCCAAACCATAGGCTGGTGCCGAACGGTAGGGAAGGAAGAAAACCATTTGGCCTAAAGGGGTGTGCAGAAGGTAATGACTAAAGACATATAAAGGGATTTGGAGAGGTGGCAAAGAATTATACGGTTACAGTCGTGAATCTGGAAGAGGCATTACTAGGAATATCGGGATACCCCATCGAAACATTTCAATGTTTCAGTTTCACTGTGTACTGTTAAAGAAAACTGATTTCCCGATTAGACACTTGCTCCAGGGTATGTATTTACCAGGTATGATTCTCACATCTGTATGGTTTTACAGATGATGAGTGGGAGTAAGTTATTGGGAATTGGGTGATCATCCTCATTATATCGGGATTCGTTGTAATCGGTGAAGTCACCTGGGTTGGTTGCCGGACGGCAAATATTTGGTTTTGAATATCCGCTGTTATGCACCAATTTAAAATTGATACATCTGTACGTCTATTTTTATAGAGTGAGATATATCTTTTTGAAATTATGTCTGTGACATTTACCTATATCAGTGGATGGTTAGGTAAGGAGTATTAAACAGCGGTGTAATTCTTCTTAACTATAAGTACAGTTTTCAACCTACGACACACAGTGAATAAGTTATCAGACTCAAGGGACTTATACAGAGTATTGTATGTTGTCCAGGGTCCATCAGGACAGAGGGGTTGTTCCTCATACTATATTCGGTTTACTTATGACTTCTCTAGTTTTTAGACAGGTGTTTCGTGGAAACACAGGGTCTGAATTTTGAGAAGTTGTAGATATTTGAATAAAGTAGAGAACCAGATATTGCAAGTATCGGGATTCTTCAAAGTGATCGAAGATGTAGATACTTGAGTATGGTATTCAGATGATAGTAATGATTAAGAGATCTTGCTTCTCTTTCAGGTTATTCATAATTGGAAGCATTCCTAAGTTGAGTAACGCTGATCGACCTCTTTCCATTTAGTTGACATGCACTGGAGACAGCTGCATGATTTGAATCTGGTTCAATTAAATCAGTGCCTCTGGTTCTATATTGGATATAGTACAGTTCATATCTTAACGATGTTAAGGTACGGGGAGTTGTCCGGCTTATGATTAAAACCAGACACTGGACAACTCAAGGCACGTTTCTGTAATGGATGTTTGTGGGTTGACCCAGGCTATGACGAGGGTTGACTTTCTACCATCTGGAAGATCAATAGTGATATTGTTCTAGACTCGCCACAGTTTTATTAAAAATGGTTTTTTTTCAGAAAACAGTAGTGGGAGTATGGTAGAACTAGAAGTGATTCCAGAACCACAAACGATTACTGAAGATTTGATAGGAACCTAAAGATTCAATCTGATTTGACATTCCATTAGCCACTCCGCAGAAAAGGTGGGTAACTTCATGCACCCGAGAGGTACTCCGGTAGCCTCAAGGACGGTGACAGGGAAGTTCTTGTTTACCCACACTTGCCATTGCTGTTGTTCCAGGCTGCGAGACTCGGCAGGAGGATGAGTATAGCGTCGTTCTAAACTAGCTTTAGAAGTGTACGTGTATATGACTCTGCCAGAGGGTTGTCGTAGTCAGTGGGAGCAGCGGAAGCATTGGTGGACATGTGGCTTATGTCTATTTATAGACTAAAGCAGATATAGCGGAGATAGATCATCAATTTCTGATGTGATAGTCATAGGTTTGACTTCATCAGAATAGGGGATGGATCTGTTGAGAAGGTAGTAGGGTGTGATGTCATGGTATTTAGATGACATACACAGAGTAGGAAGTGATATTCCTATACTACAATCGGTTATACTTTGGTCGTCACACAGTAGTTTCTCCACATGGGACTTGGACATTATATCAAACATACTGGTTACTAGATCTATGGTTTTAGATCTAGATTTGGGTGGTTTCCCAATTAAGGGTACTTAGATAGTATTCTAAGAATATTTAGAATGGACGACTCCTGGAACGGTAGTGTACTTGCAGGTAATGGAGTCACCCTGTCTAAAGGTGTCTTACAGACTAAAGGGGAGAGGGATGTGCATGATTGGCAGATCACTTGCTTAGGCAATTGAGTCAATAATGAGATGTCAAGTACCACACCAGATGTTGTTCTTGCACTAGATGCAATAAGTTGACATTGATCCAATCCTAGAGAAATAGTAGGAAGCAGTTTCAGAACATAAGTGAATGTTCTAGGGATATGATAACGACAGCCCCATTCGGGAGACAGTTATCATTCCAGGCTTCCAAGGTGACCTGGACGACAAGGAGGTTGTCAGAGTTATAGTTTTCCTTCTGACGAGGGGCAGTATTTTGGACAGGTGTTCCAAGGCAATACTGAGGGAGGCATGGCGCAGGATACTGATGAAGTTCAGTTGACGATACAGTCTAAGAAGTTTGGATTTGGAGTTCATTTATGAGCCAGTTCCCATCAGACATCCAGACATATTCTAAGACAGGTATTGCTCATTTCGGGAGATGGGTTTCTCCGCGAACTTGAGATATAGAGAGACATAGAAAGAGACATCAAGGCGGATCCACTCACTAAGGCTATTCCTCGAACGCAATAGTTTCGTAATCGAGCTTTGTGAGACTGACCAGTAGAGGAGTTAGGTGTTCGGTATCACACGGGCTGTGAGTATGCGACATCGCAATAATTAGCCTTGAGTGCAAGTGGGAGATTGTTGGAGATAGTGCCCTCAGAGTCAATTATTGGATCACAGGCATGTGATTGCAATGATTGAGGAAGGACCTATCCCGGTAGGACAGTCTTACTCAAGATGATAGTATGCTATCTGGTTTATCTTTATCATCGTGTACTGCATCAGGTGACCTGACAGGTCGCTATTACACGTTGGTAGAGCCCCTAGGATTCTTGCTTGACTGCCAGCAGTATGAGGGCGATCATATATGTGAGAGCTGGTGGTCTATAAGCGCATCCTTAAAAGGTCCCTAGTCGTGGAAGTTTCGAGACAGGGCATCGATACTCCAGAGTAGACTAGTGTATACAGTCGAGACCCCGACGAGGGGCGGTGGCCGGTCTCACAAGCCACTGGTGTCAGTTGGTTCACCTAAGATGTATACAGGTGCTCATTAGGTTATGAGTACACCGGACAGGACTCGCCGGGAACATGCTAGTTGGTCTTATACCTGACGTCAGATAGCAGTTCCCTGGTGACATGTGTACAGGTTAGTTCATCGACCTGGGGATCGTCATTTGTCTCGTGTGAGTTCCCACTGTACTTTGATTACTACCCTACCACGCTCAAAGGAGACGTGCAAACAGGTTTTAGTTGGGTACAGTCCCGAGCCACATGGAGGCAGTGAGCAGATCTTCAGGGGTTCGTCTCTCCCGGTATTGGGGGTGAGGTCGCGCTGTGTCTAGGAGAGCCATTACACGAAGCCCTCGGCCGAGGCAGGAGATTTACTGGTAGGTATTCCAGTAGTATCTCAAGGTGTTCTGGGCTACACTCCGACACGACTTGTACCGCTTTTGGGGGTCTGACTTTTACCAACCCCCAAGGCCCGCCATACGATGCTCATAGACGAACGGACCAGACTGTACGGATATTGTCACTGACAGGCTCAGTAAGGTGTCAGGATGAGCTCGCTCATCGACGTCCCTTATGGTCAATAGCTGGTGGCCCGTCACGTATGGCTAATACCTCTGACGTGCTAGTGTTAAATCCACAGCCATAGTATTGACGAGTCTTTAGAGTCCACCACACATTCAGTTACTCAAGCTTTCGGGCGAAAAGCTATAAAGGCCGTATGGAGATATGGCAAGGTCTAATCAGATACGTGCGGTATTGCACAGATCAGGATCGGACGGTTAGTACTAGAGGCTGTATAGATATATGGCAGGGTTCGATCAGATACGTGCGGTATTGCACGGATCAGGATCGAACGGATATTACTAGCCGGCTTTGGTTTAAGCCGGATCTTAGTATAGTACAGTGTAGATTTTGTCTCATTGCATTTGTATTTCGGTCGGAATACAGATGCGGGTGTGTATACACAGTATCGGGGTTTTCCTGTAATTTATTACGGGACCAGTTTTCTGGAGTTGCCAGTTTGCTTTCCGTTTCGGCCATTTTCATTTGTATCTTTCAATGGCCGAAGATTGGTGGAGGATGGCTTATTTGCATTTGTGCCAATAAGCAATTGTGGAGGGGGTCTTTGCATATTATTGTATCATGATACTTGCACCATCATTGCTTGACTTTCTTTAGTCATCATGTTTTGACTTTTGTGTGATCATGGTTGTTGATGATGGTTGATTTGGAGTGTTGGTTTTGTGTGATGATTATTCATCATGATGAGCTTTTCTCTTTCTTGCATGATCACATACCATTCCTCTTACTCACTCACTCTCTCATTCTCTCTATTCCATGAGCATGGCCGGCCAAGCCATGAGAGGGCTGTCCAAAATTTCTCATGTGGGATTTTTGCTCTTTTGCTTGTGTAAAAATCCCACAAGTTCCATCTCCATGAGCTTGTATCATTCCTCCACCTAAAGGGCACTTTCCTAAACCCCAAAATGAGACATGGTTCTACACGTATTCTACAGCAAACCGTGGGCACGTCGACTCACCAGCTTCGTGCCCGAGTTGCCTCGGTATAGAGGCGGGAGCCCGTAAAAGAAGCAGGCGAAGTGGTGCCCTTCCGACGAGGAAGTGGAGACCGGACATTCCGCGGGAGATCGGGACGACGACGAGAAGACCGGAGGACACGGATCGCTCGGTATATCTCTCTTCCCCATCTAGTAGTTAGCTAGGACTAGTTAATGGCACGATCCGGGTTTTAGTGTGCGGTGGTGCCGGTTCAAGAAAATTAAAGTTAGCCATCGCTTCCGCATTTGGCCTTGGGATGGAGGCCGGGGCGCCGCCGTGTACTTACATGGTGGCCCATGCAGGTCCCTCAGTAGTAGGTCGGTGGTTCGAGGACGAACCATTGTTCAAAGGTGGGGAGAATGTCGAGACCCGGTTCTTGCTCACGGAACAAAGTGCCACACTAATTGTCATGCCAAGGGGGCGGGGCCACCTCTTGAATCCGTGGGGGCCACCTCTAGAGTCCCTGGGAGTAGGGAATTCTTGGGATGGGTGACCTTCTGGGATGTGGCCCCTGGTCGGGTCCGGTTCGCTCTAAAGGGAAAAACCGTGCTGTTTCGGCCAGAGCGGACAATACCATTTGTACTGGGGCGTGGGGCGTTACATTTATGGTGGCCTATGCAGGTCCCTCAGTAGTAGGTCTGTTGTTCGAGGACGAACCATTGTTCAAAGGTGGGGAGAATGTCGAGACCCGGTTCTTGCTCACGGAACAAAGTGCCACACGGAACAAAGTGCCACGGCAATTGTCATGCCAAGCGGGCGGGGGCCACCTCTTGAATCTGTGGGGGCCACCTCTTGAGTACCTGGGACCCACTGTAGAACAATGGGGAATTTTCAGAACACATTCCGAAAGAGGACCGAACTGCATTATAAATGTAATTATACCACCCTCAATTACAGAGGCGCCTTTTAAGTGAACCGGAACTACAGGGGCTTGAGAACTCCATAGTTAAGCGTGCCCGGGCCAGAGAAGTCTTAGGATGGGTGACCTCCTGGGAAGTGGCCCCTGGTCGGGTCCGGTTCGCTCTAAAGAGAAAAACCGTGCGGTTTCGGCCAGAGACTGTTTTTCCCTTTAGAGCGAACCGGACCCGACCAGGGGACACTTCCCAGGAGGTCACCCATCCCAAGACTTCCAAGCACGCTTGACTATGAAGTTCTCAAGGCCCTGTAGTTCCAGTTCACTTAAAAGGCGCCTCTGTAATTGAGGGTGGTATCGTTATATTTATAATGCAGTCCGGTTCTCTTTCAGAATGTGTTCCGAAGATTCCCCTTTGTTCTATAGTTGGTCCCACGGACTCTAGAGGTGGCCCCCACAGATTCAAGAGGTGGCCCCCGCCCTCTTGGTATGACAATTGGCGTGGCACTTTGTTCTGTGTGGCACATTGCTCCGTGAAAAAGAACCGGGTCCCGACATTCTCCCTACCTTTGAACAATGGTTCGTCCTCGAACCACAGACCTACTACTGAGGGACCTGCATGGGCCACTATAAATGTAACGACCCACGCCCCAGTACAGATGATATTGTCCGCTCTGGTCAAAACCGCAGGAGGTCACCCATCCCAAGACTTCCCTGGCCCAAGCACGCTTAACTATGGAGTTCTTAAGCCCCTGTAGTTCCGGTTCACTTAAAAGGCGCTTTTGTAATTGAGAGTGGTATCGTTATATTTATAATGCAGTCCGGTTCTCTTTCAGAATGTGTTCCGAAGATTCCTCATTGTTCTACAGTGGGTCCCACGGACTCTAGAGGTGGCCTCCATAGATTCAAGAGGTGGCCCCCGCCCTCTTGGTATGACAATTGGCGTGGCACTTTGTTCTGTGAGGCACATTGCTCCGTGAACAAGAACCAGGTCCCGACATTCTCCCCACCTTTGAACAATGGTTCGTCCTTGAACCACAGACCTACTACTGAGGGACTTGCATGGGCCACCATAAATGTAACGCCCCACGCCCAGTACAGATGGTATTGTCCGCTCTGGCCGAAACCGCACGGTTTTTCCCTTTAGAGCGAACCGGACCCGAAATGTACAATGTCTAGAGCTAAGGGTCTTCGTTGTACTGATCCAAGTCTTCTGCAGTTGGCTCGATCTCTGACGGTTCCAAATCACCTGACGACATTCAAAGAAGAAATAAATAGAATGTCGTCAATGAACAGATCGCTCGGTAAGTCCCAAAGATAAGAGGAGAAATAGAATGGACAGAGAGTAAGAGAGAGAGAGTAGCTTTTACAGTTGTATTATATTGTTATATTGTTGTATTTAGTGTTAACGCTGTTGTTTGTAGCTGGGTACAGAAGGATGCCATACGAGAGGAGTCTCACTTGCCCCGGAGACTAAGGTATCAGGAACTCAAGGAACCGTTGGGCCACGGTACAACAGCAACGGAATAAAGGTTAGGTGTCTTAATCTTACCGTCTCGTGCCACTTTTAACACCTTCCGTACCAATCTACCCCTTAAACCCCGTAGTATTTTGATTGTATTATTTGTCTTGTAAATTGTATTGATTGTATAATTGGTTGACTGATCGAAACCATGATATCAGTAAACGGATGTAACCGTAGAATCATGTAAATAGAATAACTGGAGAACCATGTAAATGGAATGTATATCCATGGTTCGGTTCAGTCAAGTTGTATAGATTGATAATTGGATTCATGGATTCAGGTTGAATTGTAATATTGAAAATTATAGATTGTACTTGAATCATATTCAAGTCAGATTATACTGAGACTCAAACTGAGTCAGACAATCAGCAAAGTAACTTGAAGTCCTGATTGTTTTTATTAATTTGTCTACCTTAGATAGGCAAGCACCCACTTCTCCGGCTCCCTGAGGCTCAAGAGATTGGTTCCGCTTAAACATATGTTTACTAGGGTCCTTAGGGTAATTTATAGAACTTGAGGGGGTTTTATGTAAAAATACTTTTATATACTTTTTCAAAATATACCCAAGCATTTATTATTCATATTTAGGGTTGTAATGAATGTGGATTTTATATTGTGATATTTCTAATGAAAATATCCTAAACTCAGAAATAAAGGTATTTATTTGTAATATTAATTTATATGGAATTCGTGGTATTTTAGTGTAAAATTGATTCTTGTGTTTTTTTAGAAAAAGGTGGAATATTTATATCATAACAAAATAGGTATTTTAATGATAAATATACATATATTTATACAAAAATAATTTTAATATATTTTTTATATTCTAAAAATCTCATTTTCTTAAGATGTCGTATTTTAAATCTTTCGAGACCGAATGCTCCTTGCGGAGGTCTGAATCTCGCACTACTAAGCCCGAGGATGTGCTATAATCCGCACCATCCCGAATGGGTTCCCCAAAATGGGTTGTAGCGGCGCTTTGCAAAGATTGTATAAATATTAATCCTTTAGAAAACGGTTTTATGAAGTAAGTGGTATTTATTTGTAAAGATGTCAATTTTCCGTATTCTATGTTCTAGGGTCTCCTAAGTCAACTAGACTATTCCTAACTGGTCCAAAACGACAAGTTGTGAGATGCCTCAACTCGCCTCTTCACCGCCAATTGTGGCCAGGTAAGTACAAGTGAAGAAAGGAGGGATCCGCTCACGAATCACTGTGAGACGAGCCTTTTAAAGTTACCTTTCTCACTTGCCTAGCCTAGACACCACAAAGTCAGGTTTAGATAAACGACTGATGTCCACAACTTATCCTATTTTCATAATAATTGGTATTTATTTAAAAAGTGTATCAATACTAAATTTTTTAGAAATGGTTTTATTAAGTAAAGGGTATTTAAATGAAAAATATTTGTTTTTTCCCGTATTCTAAGTTTTCGATGGTATCGTGTTAGGTTTTATATGAGTGTATGAGGAGGTAGGTCATTACCTCGTGATCTACTTAAAGATATAGTAAGTTTAATGGAGTTAAATGTAGAATTGAAACAATGTGGTATTTAAGTGAAAAATACGATAAATTGAAATAGCCATCATTTCATATGATGAAACTTGATCAATTTGGTTGATTAGTGTTTAATAGTCAATATGAGAAAGTTTAAGTATGATTGTATTAGTGAGAAGTGGAATTTTATAAGAAACCGAATTGGAAATCGGATTCGTTCCGATTCCGTCGGGTTTTGTAAAACCGTATTTTTTTGATAGAAGAGATAGGTAGGAATTGGGACTTACGGGTTTTAGATCACACAAGAGAGTGAGAGGGAAGTAGAGGAATCGCCAATGTGTTGCGTCGTCACCGGTAGTTCTTAAAACGATCGCCGGAAGTTTGCTGTAGATTTCGCCGGAGCTTCGCCTCGAGCTTGTTTTCAAAATACACAAGTTTTCTTGGAATTTTGAGAGAGTGGGCTCAAAATTTTGGGTTGAGAGGGTAGAGGGTAGGGGTGGTATTTATAGGGTTAGGGTAGATGAAAAGTTTAAAATAAAAATATGATAAAATGTAATAAAAATGTATTAAAAGTGGAGTAATTGGGTTTTTTAAAGAGCTCTGGAAATGGTCTGAGGCTGAAATTTTGCAGGTGCATAGGGAATATGAAAAGACACAACTTTCATGTTGGGGTCGTCGCCGGAATCGGCCGACTCGGCCGTGACTCGGTTGGAGGACTGAGTCAGCCGAGTGGGGACGATTTGGCCAATTCCCGGCCGAGTCAGGCCGCCGGGATCCCCCCGACGGTTCATCTACCCTCTGGCAATGTTACATCTTTGGATGTAGTGCGGTTTTTGTGAGATATGCACGTGTAAACTCGTGGTATTCTAAAGGTTCAAAATAAAAACAATATTAAAAATAATGTGGGGTGTGGGATTTGAACTCTGGTGGCTTGGTTCAGCAGTGCAAGGTATTACCAATAAGCTACAAGCTCCTTCTTGTAATTATGGAGCTAATTAATTACTTAAAGTAATAACAGTAAATGTAAATACTCCAAGTATACATTAATTTTAAAGCAAATTTTTGTACACTAAAAATGGAGTTGTTACATTCTTTTAACTTGTAATTAAAAAGCAAAATAATTATTTATAACTTGTGCTCAGGCTAAAATACCCCTTTATGGATTTTTGAATTTTTTTGTAAAAACTTGTATTGAAAATTTGGGGTTGTTACATTCTACCCTCCTTATAAAAATTTCGTCCTCGAAATTTGTAAAAGGAAAGTGTAACAGATTCAAGAAAGTTTAGTGACTGAAATACTGACAGTGTGTGAAAAAATAACGAAGTGGTGCAAGGGTTTTAAAAATGTGAAAAAGACTTACCGATATTACCTTGACCTACACTCTCGGGTTCTACGGCTGCTAATGTGAAAGTCTGTCGCCGTGGTACCTTCTTTCTAGCAGGAGGCACATTCTGTCCTTGGGGCTTGTTTCTCTGCCCTCGAGGCATGTTCCTCATTGCCTGTTGGAATTGGCGAGTAGGCTGTGTAGGTGGTGGAGCAGGTAGTACAGCAGGTAGTGCATGATGAGTTGCAAGAGCCTGGATAGCTTGCCGCTGCGGGTAGTTGGTAGGTGTGTGAGCTGAGTTGTATCTATATGGACATGTCTCAATTCTGTGATTGGATGCGCCACAAATTAGACATAGGCCTTTTGCCCGTCTACAGTCCTTCCACAAGTGTCCCTTTCTATGGCAATAGTGGCAAATTTCTTCAGTTCTCCTGGGTTCAAACGATGGCCTGGAAGAGGCTCCTCCTGCCATTTGATTGGCAGGGCGTTTCAAACCGGCAGATTGAGGTCTGACCCTCGCCTTTATTACTGCTTCATAACTGCGGGCAGCTTCCAAAGCATCCTCATGAGTCAGAAATTTCCCTGTGGCTAGTGCAGCCTGAATTTCTGTGTCCAAACCTTGTTGAAAGCGACGGGCTCTGATCTCGTCTGTCGGTATCAAATGTGCCCCAAATATGTTACGGTCTTATGTTAGCCGTGTAGTATGTGATATTAAAAATTTGAAATACTGTGACATATCTTACCGACTGAGCATGGTGAACTCAGCGTCATACTCATCTACTGACTTGACCCATATAGAACCTTATTGTAGATGAATGAACTGCTGTTCCGTAGCAAACCTAGCAGTCACAGGGAAGTACTTCGCGTCGAACTTATCGCGAAAAGTCTTCCATTCAATGGGCTGATCAAGAAGGCTTTCTTCCGCCTTCCACCAGTTCCGTGCATTGTCCGTGAGTTACAGCTTCGCAACTCGGACCCAAGCTATTTCTGGCACTTGTGCTGCTGCCAGATCATCCTCGATATTTTGAGCCCATTCCTCAGCTTCCAGTGGGCTCCCCTTTCCTGAGAACTGTTTGGGATGTAAAGCCCTGAATTGCTTCACCCCCGGTGCTTCAGCCTCGGAACGGTTCAAGAGCTACTGTTGTCCCTCTAGGAGGCTGCGGATTGCCTCAAGT
Organism: Agapanthus africanus; assembly: GCA_030015575.1. Lineage (NCBI taxonomy): Eukaryota > Viridiplantae > Streptophyta > Magnoliopsida > Asparagales > Amaryllidaceae > Agapanthus > Agapanthus africanus. The sequence goes on from CM057343.1 coordinate 84,058,646, forward strand.
AGAACCGTTTGCTCGTTGAGTGGCGCAGGAACAGCAGGTGTGAGAGGTAGTGGTGGAGTTGTGTTGTTGACATTGGTGCTGGTGTTGTTTGGTGAATCCATAACCTTGAAGAAAATTTGGGTTAGGACAGATTCAAGTACATGAAATGATAAGATTCAAGGAATATGAAATTGTAAGATTCAAGGAACATGAATTGTAAAGAATGTTTTAGTTGCTGGTTCTTGTGTTATATTGCTTAGGTTGTTCACACAGAACAGAACTGCATGATAGGGTTTCATACAGCCCATTGAATGGAAGACTTTTCGCGATAAGTTCGACGCGAAGTACTTCCCTGTGACTGCCAGGTTTGCCATGGAACAGCAGTTCATTCATCTACAACAAGGTTCTATGTGGGTCAAGTCAGTAGATGAGTATGACGCTGAGTTCACCATGCTCAGTCGGTAAGATATGTCACAGTATTTCAAATTTTTAATATCACATACTTCACAGCTAATACAAGACCGTAACAGATTTGCGGCACATTTGATACCGACGGACGAGATCAGAGCCCGTCGCTTTCAACAAGGTTTGGACACGGAAATTCAGGCTGCTCTAGCCACAGGGAAATTTCCAACTCATGAGGATGTTCTGGAAGCTGCCCGCAGTTATGAGGCAGTGATAAAAGTAAGGGGCAGACCTCATTCTGCCGGTTTGAAACGCCCTGCCACTCAAATGGCAGGAGGAGCCTCTTCCAGGCCAACGTTCGAACCCAGGAGAACTGAAGAACCCGATAACTAGCCAAGACCACATTTCTGTTTCCATTGCAAGAGAGATGGACATTTGATAAAGGACTGTAGGCGCGCAAAAGGCCTGTGCCTAGTTTGTGGCGCGTCCAATCACAGAATTGAGACCTGTCCAAATAGATACAACTCAGCTCACACACCTATCAACTACCCGCAGCGGCCAGCTATCCAGGCTCCTGCAACTCGTCCTGCACTCCCAGCACCACCTCCACACAGAACTCCTGCACAGCCTACTCACCAATTCCAACAGGCAATGAGGAACATGCTTCGAGGGCAGAGAAACAAGCCCCAAGGACAGAATGTGCCTCCAGCTAGAAGGAAGGTACCACGGCGACAAACTTTCACATTAGCAGCCGTAGAAACCGAGACTGTAGGTCAAGGTAACATCGGTAAGCCTTTTTCACATTTTTAAAACCCTTGCACCACTTTGTTATTTTTTCATACACTGTCAGTATTTCAGTCACTAAACTTTCTTGAATCTGTTACACTTTCCTTTTACAAATTTCGAGGACGAAATTTTTATAAGGAGGGTAGAATGTAACAACCCCAAATTTCCAATACAAGTTTTTACAAAAAAATTTCAAAAATCCATAAAGGGGTATTTTAGCCTGAGCACAAGTTATAAGTAATTATTTTGCTTTTTAATTACAAGTTAAAAGAATGTAACAACTCCATTTTTAGTGTACAAAAATTTGCTTTAAAATTAATGTATACTTGGAGTATTTACATTTACTGTTATTACTTTAAGTAATTAATTAGCGCCATAATTACAAGAAGGAGCTTGTAGCTCATTGGTAATACCTTGCACTGCTGAACCAAGCCACAAGAGTTCAAATCCCACACCCCACATTATTTTTAATATTGATTTTTTTAAAAACCTTTAGAATACCAAAAGTTTACACGTGCATATCTCACAAAAACCCCACTACACCCAAAGATGTAATATTTTCAGGAGTTAGATGAACCGTCGGGGGGGGATCCCGGCCGCCTGACTCGGCCGGGAATCGCCCAAATCGGCCTTGACTCGGTCTGACTCCGTCCTCAGACCGAGTCATGGCCGAGTCGGCCGATTCCGGCGACGACCCCAACATGAAAGTTGTGTCTTTTCATATTCCCTATGTACCTGCAAAATTTCAGCTTCAGACCATTTCCAGAGCTCTTTTAAAACCCCAATTACTCCATTTTTAATACATTTTATCACATTTTTCATTTTAACCTTTCACCCACTCTAACCCTAGCTTAACCTTATAAATACCACCCCTACCCTCTACCCTCTCAACCCAAAATTCTGAGCCCACTCTCTCAAAATTCCAAGAAAACTTGTGTACTTTGAAAACAAGCTCGAGGCAAAACTCCAGCGAAATCTACGACAAACTTCCGGCGATCGTTTTAGGAACTACCGGCGACGACGCAACACATCAGCGATTCCTCTACTTCCCTCTCACTCTCTTGTGTGATCTAAAACCCGTTAGTCCCAATTCCTAGCTATCTCTTCTATCAAAAAAATACGGTTTTACAAAACCCGACGGAATCGGAACAAATCCGATTTCCAATTCGGTTTCTTATAAAATTCCACTTCTCACTAATACAATCATACTTAAACTTCCTCATGTTGACTATTAAACACTAATCAACCAAATTGATCAAGTTTGATCACATGAAATGATGGCTATTTCAATTTATCGTATTTTTCACTTAAATACCATATTGTTTCAATTCTATATTTAACTCCATTAAACTTGCTATACCTTTAAGTAGATCACGAGGTAACGACCTGCATGGGCCACCAACAAAACCTGATTTGGAACCGTCAGAGATCGAGCCAACTACAGAAGACTTGGATCAGTACAGCGAAGACCCTGAGCTCTAGATAATGTACATTTTCTTTTTAGTACCTTTAATTTCCTGTCATGCTATTGTTTAGGCATTGCTTTTATTTCAGTTGTATTTCCTTTTCATGCATTGTACAAAATAATGTTAATAAATAAATTTGATGTTTTTATTATACCTTGTCTCTTGTGTATATTTTCTTTTATATTGCTTAGCTAAGCTTAGCGTATTTGCTTCTGAGTAAATACGTAGCGGACCAGTCGTGTCCCCTTCGCCGTATACCGGAAAGCGGGGCGTGACAGTACGGGTTGTCCTCTAGGAAACGTTGAATATTTTAATCTTACTTGTAGGTTCTAGATCTACGTCAAACACGGATGCAGGATATAGATCTAGATTGACTACGGATGTAGGTTTTATAGTAGAAGGGGGCTTGTAGGGTTCTTTAAGATTTAGTAGTCATGGATGATTAATTAAAGATTACTCTTTTTATCTTTTAATAGATTTAAAACTAGATCGACGGTGATGCATGTAGATTAGAGTTTCTGGAGGGAATATAGTTCCCACTCTTAACCTTTATCTTGACATGGATCTCCGTTCATGTCTAGCCTTTACCAAAACAATTGTTAATCTAATCTCTAATCGTGGTCGTGACTATCAATGAATTGATAGCGCGCCCGATTAGGATGTTAACTATTCTTTTGATAAAGTTTATAAAATTTATAGGACGTAAAAAGAGTTTAAGGAACTTCATCATCCATTAATCTATCCTAATCCTATGAACCCTAACAAGCGGAGAATTACTCGCGCATGTTGGGAAAAAAAAGATAGAAAGGGAAATCAGATTAAAAAATACAGAAAAATAAAATGATGTAAGAAAACAACTACCTTTATTAATCAATAAGATCAAGTACACTTTGTTCCTTTAGAAAATTATTACAAAACCCTAGTTTGCTTCTCGATCTCTTCTAAGGAGGTAGATGAACCGTCGATGATCAACCAGGATTCTTGAGCCGTCGTGGACTTCGTGATCGCGTCGGTTTGATAAATTTTCCAAGAGGCTCTCGGTCCTTATTTATAGTCACAGAGCCAGAATCTCTAGTTTCCTAATAAGGTAACTATCTGCTGAGATCCTATCCAAAAATCCAGAATCCCAACTCCCTCAAATTGCGGCGGAACCACGGCCATTGTGTGGGTTTGGCCGTGGATCCGCGGTGAGTTAAGGATATCTTGGGCTCAAACTTCTGGGGCTTCATCTTTGTAGCACTTGGTGATCTTTTGAATATCTAGATTTTGAAAATCTTTTCTACGTTTTTGCTAGAATTGGTTTCTTCAATTTACTTGAATATCTTCGGCAGATTTGATCTCGCCAACTCGGATTTCCTTGATTTCAGTCATGATATAATTCCTGCACGATTATCTCAATAAATGATATTAGTAGAATTTGTTTTTATTGAGATACTATCTTAACCATTTGTTATGATATTTTAGTTTTAAGAGAATTGGTCAAAAATATTTAATAAGGTAAGCATATTTAAATAGATCAAATATTATATGAATATTATATGCTTACATTTTCCTTCATAATGTTAATTATAATATATAAACACATAAAAATAGTATTTTTACGGATAAACCCTCATATGTGTCATATTTATAATAAACGCCTATTATTATATAAAAATAGTAAGGAAGATGTCATATCAAAAGTGCTAGTTTTATCAACTGAACAGCTGTACATCAACAGTCCTCTCTATCTGACTGGCCTCAAGTAATGGCTTGATCATCTGGTGTAGATTCCGAACGCTTGTCTCAAACAATAAATCCTAGCATAAAGGAGAAATCAATATGTTCCTGCGTCACCAGACTAACACACTGGTCAGTCATCGTCCCTAACGAGCTCGCTCTGACCACATCTCTAGCCGCAGCTCTCTCAGCTCGCGTAGCCATGGTGATAGGAACCGCAAACAAACATCGATGAAGATAGATCACAAGAATTGATAGAATAACTGATCTCAAAATATGTACATCCTAAGGTAACTTAAGCGGAGCAGCATATCGTAAGTATGCCGTGGAACATACACACGGTATGTTATACTACTTGAGTTGTCTACTCCATCAACCAAGGTCAACCTACGTAACGAAAGTTCGGGTCTAATACCATAATACCCCCTCAGTCAAGTCAAAGTTCCGTAAGGTCAAGCCTAGGTTCCGAAATATACGCCCTAGACTCTGCATAGTCAAATCTAGACTCGAATAAAGGTTAAACTTAACGCTCTGATATCAACTTTGTCATGACCCGGAATTGACACGTGACCGGTACTTGAATCACGTGAAGTCTATAGGACCCCACCGTAACCCAAGTAAGCCGAAAACCAAGAAATCTAAATCTTTTTAGGAAAATAATGGAGGTGAAGTTTTGAAATAAAAGTATAAGGAAATCAAGTTCTTTCTTTCAAAATATAAATAAGGTTTTTTTGAAATGCAAGTGGATTATATACTATAATTTGAAAACATTTTCGTCAGTTGAAATTTAGGCAGCACCTCCTTTGTAAATTTTGATCAAAACAAGAACATAATCAATAATATAGGCATGCCCAAGCGGGAGCTAGCTCTTCGCCAATCGGCGGAAACAAAACCATGCAACATGAATATACGACGCCCATGGAGAAGATCAATCACAAAAAAGAAAGTAAGGAAAACCAAAACATCATCGAACTCAATATAAAGAATAATACAAGTCTCGATACTAAGTCGGAAAGAATATACAAACTAGTCTCTAGGTCTACCAAATATATATAGTCGGTTGATGGAGTTTTTAACTAGATTACAAATGAATAAATAATATACAAGCGGTGGTCACGATCCGAAGTGTAACACTTAGCAAGCAAACCACCCAAAAGAAACAATGTGCCTGCAAACCCTACTGATCCGAGCGGTCGATCCTGCAAGAAAACTATAGCACAACAGGGGTAAGTTGCTGACTCATGAGTAGAAGACATCATTAACTAAAAATCGAATGTACGACGATCTCCTAGGTCATACAGTAATATAATAATATCATACCGTGTGGTATCGAAGGTAGTCGTGTATACATATATATAAGTATACAATATTGTGCATGTGTCAATATATGATACCATATCATTCATATCATGTATATATACATATCATCCAAGAAGTGTCCATCAACGACACTCGAAATCATCATAAAATCCTAAGTGTTCGGCATCGACACTCGAAATCATCATAAAACTCATATCCAGCATCGACATGTAAATCCTCATATCTCAGGCGCCGTCTCATCGGATCGGCCCTCGTATTTCAGGCACCGTCTCATCAGACCGGTCCTCATATCCATCTGTCTTAGATCACTCTGTTCAGCATCCTCCGGATATCCGCTAAGTCCAATACTGTCACCGGTAGGTACTGTTTCCCTGCTAGGCTCAACGCTTTTCTATACGATCTTCTTGCCCCGGGGTACCATACCGGGTCTACCATATACCCGCAAACGGTGACTACTCACTCCTCGAATCGGGTAGTACCATAGCTAAGAACTGAGAAATCTTATGGTAGACGTCGAAATATCATATCAAGAAAAACCGCGTTTTTAAAACAATCATAAATTTTTAAATAATATCCGCGGTTTCTCAAATCCAGAAATCTCATGAAAACAGAATCTCATGAAATGCATGGCAGTAATGAAATAATATGTACAGGCACAGAACAATACTATAATGCATAGAAAGTGTGTTCATATGAGCGTGTCGTATAGCAAGGTAAAGAAAGTGCAATATTTACAATAATATGGGGTACTATGGACTAATCAGTAACTAAAATGCTAAAAGGTTATAAGGCGATATGGTGACATAGCGATTTCTAATGCGTATGTGGCATGACTATTACTGATGATGTGTGTGTGAGCCGGCAAGTAGGTGTACGTGCAACATGTGCATCATCGGTAATGGTGCGTGTGTCCTAGTAAACGAAGTCACGTACAGATAGGGTATAAAGTGTAGTGTATATATCGTAAATTAAAATAAGGCGAGCGTATGCAGATACAAGAAATCGTAACGCGAGCGTAAATAGAATAAAGAAATCATAAACACGAACAAGTATAAAAATATACGCAACTACATATGAGCCATACAATTATAGTTTAAAATAGTACGAATCGTTGTTTTAGAAAATAGGGTGTTACGATATTTTTTTTTGAAAAAGATACCATTTGAAAAGTCATAGCGTCCCTTAAAATTATCATTTAAAAGTGCGTACGATTAGTTAGTTTTGAAAATAGGTATAGCTCTAAATATATCATAATATCTACTATGTGAAATTAAATAAATTTTTCTCGAGTCGATATATAAGTCGACGATCCATCCTCATCATATCACATACGGAATATCTATCGTATGATATCATCAAATTAAAAGTACGGATCTATAGCCATGTACATAATCTCATCTCATATCATCATATATCATCTCATGTCCTCATATATCATATCATATCATATAATATCGCCTTATGTCATCATATTCAATCATATCGATTCATATCATCATATCAGATCATATCCTAATCTCATCATATCATCATATATATGTGTGTTTATATACTTTCATAAATAGATATAGCTCATAGGCTAAGAAATAATACTAGGGCATATCTTTCTAATAAGTCTACTACTATCGCATATAATATTCTAATAACCCTATAAGCTAGGTATGCATATTTAATATATCTATATATAACTATATATCTAGTATCCTAATACTACGGTCACAGGGGTGATATACGCCATCCACCCGACTTCACCCGTATATATACATCTACTCACCTACAACGCCTTGCTCTAGTCGATCCCGACGGATGCCTTGTCCTCCTTCGTCGTCTCGGAAGTCCATACGAATGTACCTACGACAAGTGAAGGGCATATAGGTTAGAACCTATGATCCACACATGCTAAAATGACAAAACAACCCCCGACATTGACGTACGAACGTCAAACGACCGAGTCAAAACTCAAATATCAAAAATCAAGTTTTCAAATATCGCGAAACATTGGCAGAAACTTAGTAAAATAACTCCAGATTTTTCTTAAGCTGAATTTAGACTTTTTAGCATATAGGATTGGCCTAGTTATCATGTGTGTGTGTGTGTGTTACAGAACAAAAACCAAACCCTAACACCAAAAACCACCGGCAATTTGCGGCCAAAAAAGGTTTATTTGCGGTTTGGGCATGCGGGATTGGGCTTGGGCTTCTATGATGGCTTCCTATTGGTTTGCACATCTCACAATATTATCTATTAAATTTTCAGAGTCCCTGAGTAGCTCCAGATTTCATTTGATCATCAAAAGGTCCACAAAACCGACCTCGGAAAGTTCTAAACTCATATAGTCAAAGAATTTCTTCACTAAAACACTCTCACTTATCACTAAGGAGCTTGTATACACTCACTAAACCTTTACTACACCACCACTACAAGTTTCATCCTTCAAAAGCTCACTTTAGAAATTCTAAGTTAAGAAAACATACACTAAAAGCTCTAAAATCAACTCTAGCTAATATATGAGGTGAAGAAAAACTAAATACTAGATAAATGTGAGAGTTTTACCTCAAGAAAATTCCTATATGGCCAAAGATTCTCAAAACCCAAACTTGATCACGCCATGAGGTTTATGATGAGGTTAGAAACATTTTTTATGAAGGTTTGATGTGGTTTTGAGGGTGGTACATGGTGGTAGTGGGTGGGTTGTGGAGGAGGTGAAGATGATGAAGAAGAAAATAGTGAGAAGGTATGAATGGCTAGAGGCAACCATATTTTGATGTTTCCTTTGTCCCCCTCCCTTTTTCTTTTTCTTTTCTTTTTCTCTCTTGTACTTAAATAAAACATAAAAACCATGACAAATAATGAAAGGAAAATATGCAAATAACATGTCATGTACACAAACATGGTTAACAAATTAAAACACGATTTAGTGTAGTAATTAGTAAAATACTAATTAAATTTAAACTTAAACTTGTATGGAAAATAATTATATATTAATTTATAAAATGCCCAATTTAAATAAATATTTCCATAATAGATAATTCATTTTAAATTTCAATTATTTTTCAAAAATATAGGTATATAATTATACCAATTTACGAAAACTCAAATCTATTCTCACATAATATTCGTGAAATTTATTATTTTATTATTTAAATTCCAGAAATAATATTTTCTATTTTCTGAAATATTACAATTTTAGTTTGATCCTACATCATGTCTCCAACGATTATGAAGTTCGATATTGAGAAGTTTGATGGAAATATGAGTTTTATTTTATGCAAAGTTCATATGATTGCCATATTGACACAGATTAATTTGAGAAAGGCGATTCTTGAGAAGGATTCAAGGCCTTCTACTATGTTGGAGGAAGCATCAGAGGAGTTTGATGAAAAGGCCCTCACGACTATCCAGTTGTGTATGACGAAAGAAGTTTTGCAAGAAGTTTTGGTGGAGAAGATGGCGGCTAGTTTGTGGCAGAAATTAGAGGAGTTATATTTAAGGAAGTCTCTCACAAATCGACTCCTGTTGAAACAACTTCTACACACTTCGTATGTCAGAAGGCACTCTTATCAAACTCACATCGGTTAATTTAATTCGATCGTTACAGATCTGGGTAAGATCGATATTAAGATTGATGATGAAGATCAATCTCTTCTATTATTATTGTTGGAGATTCACGATGTCGTGCTTTTGAAATGATATGGTCAATATCGGATATGTCGGTTTTTTGTGATAAAAAGTAATGCACGATGCGATTGTCGAGTTATAAAAATACCACAAGTGTACGGTGCGTTGAGGCTGTTAGTGTTATATGCCCTAAAGGCCATTATTGTATATTAATGGATTGTACATTACATTTTGGAAGCTTGGGATATACACATATATTATAACAGTCTGCTCAACATGATAGTATGCTATCTGGTTTGATTCTACCTCAACATGTGTATATGTTTCTTTTAACGTATCGCTAATACATGTTGGTAGAGCCCTTAGGATCTTTGCTTGACTACCGGCGTTATGATGGCAGTCATACTTGTGGGAGCTGGGTAGTCGATAAGCACATCCTTAAATGTCCCTAGTCGCGGGAGTATCGAGACAGGGCATCGGTACTCCAGAGTAGACTAGTGTATACATATCTAGATCCCGACAAGGGGCGATGGATTGGTCCCGCAGCCATTGGTGAAGTGCACCTAAGATTGTATACAGGTGCTCACTGGGTGTGAGTATACTGGACGGACTCGCCGAGGACTGGCTAGATAGTATTATACTTAGTGTTAGATAGCAGTTCTCTGGTGACATGAGTGCAGATAGTCTGTCGACCTGAGGTCGTCATTAGTCTCGTGTGAGTTCTCACTGTGCTTTGATTACTACCCTACCACAGCTCTACTGAGTCGTGCAAACAGGTTTTAGTTGGGTACAATCCCGAGCCACATGGAGGCAATGAGCGACTGCTGGGGATTTTTCTCTCCCGGTATAGGGAGTCGATATCACGATGTGATCGGTTGGTCAACACCATATGTCCTTGGCCAGGGCGGATTAAGAATTACTGGTGGTTGGACTAGTAGATTCTTGGATGGTCTTGAGCCATACCGATACGACTTGTCTGGTTATTAGGGGTCTGACGTTGTCCAACCCTTAGACCATGCATGCGATACTCTCAGACGAACAGACCGGACTGCACGTAGATAGTCACGGACATGCTTAGTAGGAGTTCGGACGAGTTTGCTCGTCAGCCTTCATTTCGACATGTACCTGGGTAGCCGTTACGTATAGCTAGTGCCACTGATGTGCTTGTGGTTAAACCCACTGCCAGCGTACTATCGAGTCTTTAGAGTCCTATACAGAGGGTTTCCCTGATTCAGGAGAAACGATGTAGAGGCCGTATGGTTTTTACGTGCAGGGTTTCGATCATATACGTATACAGGCTACATGTATTTTTCGGGCGGATAATACCAGTGGGCTTTGGTTTAAGCCGGATCCTAGTATTAGATTATTGGATTATTTTCTTCTCTTGGTATTCGTGATACGAATACGGGTATGTATATACGGTGAGGGGTATTCTTGTAATTTCACAAGAGTGCTTATAGAAGAAGACACCTCATTTGTGCTTTAATCCATTTGATTAAATGGATAATGAGGTGGAGGTATGAGGTGTTACATTGATCATTATTGAAGCATGGCTATTTGGTGACTCACTCTCATTTGGATGACTATTGAGGCATGGTTGAATTATTGTGATGATCATTCTTGATATTTTATGCCTCATAGTTATCAAAGCTTAGCCATTCTTCGTATCATTATCTCTTTAACACTCACTTTCCTCTTGAGCTCTCTTTTTCTTCCACAAACCCTAAACACTCACATGTGTTGAGAAACCTATGGTTAGTGAGACAAATTAATCCATAATCATTCTTTATATCTCCTAAGCTACCTAGATTAGCATACTAGGTACTTTAGTTACCTCATATTAGAGGTTAGAGCTTGAACAACAAACTCTTGGGTGGATCTTCTTTGACATCTAGGAGTCGGATCACTAAGCTCGATCCGTACACTTGAGGATCTTAAGAAGAGGATTAGAAGACCCGAAGGACTTGGACACGAAGGTATAAATCTCTTCATAGTAGATTAGAACCTTCATTAGACATGCTAATTAGGATTTCCGATATGATCCGGGATTTAGGTCGATGTTGCTTGCTATAAAAATCGTTGTTTGCTAATTCTGCCTCCTCACAAATAATGTGAGGTGTGCGACATCGACTTACATGGTATCAGAGCCTACCTAAATCTTAACTAGCAGTTTAGACGATGTGTAGAATTACGAAACCGAAATAACTCCGAAACATCGAAACCAAAGTCCAAGTTTCTGTCGATTTTTACAGAGGCTCTAAAAATTATTTAAACAATTGTAGAGCACTCTTATTGTTGTATATTGAACACTATAGAAAAACGAGCTCAAATGACTAAAATTTGGCCGGCCAAAAGTGGAATTATCCGGGCCTGACCAGCCCCTATATTAAGTTTGGTCTCGTGTTTCGTTTGGTGTTCTGGAATCTTGGATTTAGAGTTTCAGGTAATGTTTGTTTTTGCCTAGATTACATATTTTGTTATCTTTGATGTTAGGGCAATATGGAGTATTTCGAAGTCATAATTTTAACGTCGTTTACAAGTTTCAGTTTGTATATGTGTTTCGAAACGTCTTCTAATTGCTATATGTCGATTAGTGGGGGTTGCACATATTTGTATCTTGTTGTTGTTTTGTGTATATAGAATACTGGATCGTCGTGGATGAATAGCCGGGGATATGAGAAGAGCGTTTTTCTTTCATTCATATAATTTTTTAAATTGACGTAATATTATTTTGCGGGGCACATCCGGGTTGAGGTTGTATCCACTGTTGTATTATTTCATTTACTTTTTCTTGCACCTAAGATAGACCCAAGGTGGGCTGCACAAACTACAGGGTTCTTGAAGTGCTGAGTGGCCTACTCATTTCGTTGAGAGAGGTTGCTTCACTTCGGGAATTTGGCGGGTAGTTTGCCGCACCCATAGGGGTCTAAAGTGGGGTTTTGGCTATTCATCACGACCGTGGAATCCGTCTTTCATTCTAGGTTAAAACGAAGCACGGATTTCCTAGCATATCCAATATTTTCATCTGTAATTCTGAGATCTGGAATGCCTATTATTGCGTGAGACGAATGGATATATATATTGTATATAATAAACGTTGCTTATGTTTTGCACCCGCACTAATCTAGCTCCCGCTCTGCCGTTAGTTAAGTAACCTAACGGTGCATGACGGGGCTCTATGGCGAATGCGGATGGAATAAGCGTACGTTCAATTTTCATTTCTTTTCTGCAATGATAGAGTTAAATGATGGGACCACATTTATATTGATTAATGCAAAGAAGATAAAACTAAAATCTGAAGTCATTGGAACAATTGAAAAACTACTCGGTTTTCTTCAAAAACAACTTTTAAAAGTGGAGCTTAAACCACTCTTTTTCAAAAGCTATCCAGTTCCTTCGACTATATCAAGTTCATTACGTTAACGGTTTTCGCCAAAATCAGCCGTAGCCCTCCGTCATTTCAGACAGGTATCTATTAGTATTCATGCTATGTGTTTTGACCTTTGCCAAGGAATTGTGTTTGGTAGTCAGTGGGTGCTTATCTGTAGCATAGATAGATGCATTAATATAGGACAGGCGTACAACTGTTTTGGACTTCGTCAAGGGCTTGTACGAATGGATTTAAATTAATCCGCATAATGACGGGTTGAACTTGACTTGCGACTTATGATGTTTTGACCTTCGTCAAGGTTATAAGCGCTCGGGACAAAAATCATATCGGGAGTTTCAAACATACAGGAAACTTGCTAGTGTTGCATACCTTGTGGAGTGTGTTGTTTTTGGTAGGCTTCCTTCAAAATCATCACACAATGATAGTTAGGTCCCGATCCTACTGTGAGTATTCGCTACTCTTCGAGAGATTTTTTTCAGTTAACAATCAATTCTATAAACCAAGTAGGTGTCTAGAAAGGTGTTAGCGGGGCTATGCCTCCAGGGAAAAGAGGTTATTTAATTAAGGAACTTCGCGAAAGCATTGTAAAACCTCCTTCGAAGTACCGATACTAGCCTGGCCGAAAGGTTGAGCAAGTATTGTGACGTGCGATTAATCCTGATTAATTCTTCTTTTAGGGTTTGAAGAAGAATTCGAGGAAATAGTGGGAGCCATCCTGTTTAGATAAACTAATAACCAATCTAAACTTGCAAGAGCATATGCTGAATGTTTCTTTTCTCTCTCTCCTAATTGCAGTGACCATGACGGGACTTAAGCTTATATTAGATAAAAACAAACTCGTTAGGCCAAACTATAAAGACTGCCTAAGGAATGTCCATATGGCCCTTACAAATAATAAGATCACATATGTCCTTACGGCGAAAGCTCCCCCTGTTCCCGGTCCAGAATCCTCGGTCATAGACATTGAGGTCCGTAAGACCTGGGATCTTGATTGCGCGAAAGCCAAGTGCCTCGTGCTGGCCTCAATGGATAATGAACATTAGAGGCGGCACGAGAAGATGGACCTTACTTCCATCTTCCTCCATACCAAAGAATTATATGGAGAGCAATCTCATATCGTAAGATATGAGACATCGAAGAAATTATTTCAAGCGAGATTGGCTATCAGATCATCAGTTGGGGACCACGTCCTAACGATGATTTCTCTCATAGAAGATCTCGCGGACCTTGGAACTACGTTAGAGAACGAGTTGTACATCGACTTGGTTCTACAATCCCTTCCCTCCACTTATGTCAATTTCATATTGAATTTCAATATGAATAGTATGGAAGTCACCCTTCCTGAGCTTCTCAACATGTTGAGGATGGCAGAAGGCACCTTGAAGAAATCCAAGGAAACATCCGCTCTTTTTGTTGGGGAATCTTCTTCTGCTAGATCCAAGGCTAAGGCCAAGAGGAAGAAGAAGAAGGCCCCCACCAAACCGAGGGGAGGTGTGCAGAAGGTGCAGGAAAAGGGAAAGGAAAAGATCGGGGGATCAGCTACAAAGGATGAATGCTTCTATTGTCGGAAGAAGGGACATTGAAAGAAGGACTGCCGGGCCCTAAAGGCCAAGAATCAGGACACGAAGAAAGTTGTGGCTTTGGCTTCAGGTGTAAGTCGATGTACAACACCCCACGACTTGCGGGGAGGCGGAAATTTGAAAAACGATCTTGTTCTTTGCTTAAACATCGACTAACCGCATGAATCGAAGCTAAACGATAACTAACATGAAACATAGAAGTTCTATACTACTATGTTTAGGGATTATACATAACGAATCGCGTCCTTCGTCTTTGCGAACTCCTCCTCCTCCTCGGCCTTCTCGAAGTAGTAGACGATCCACCCGAGAGCTTTACTCCAAGCTTAGCCTCTAAACTTGAGGCAACTAACCTTCTTTAAGTGCTAATCAAAGAAGCTAGGTGATATAGAGTGAGGGTTATGGTTTAGTTAGTCTAACTAATCCTTGTACTCAACACATGAGAGGGGAGGATTAGGGTTTGAAGAGGGAGAGCTTGAGGAGAGAGAATGTGAGAATAATAATGAAGTGAGAATAATGAGTTATGATAATATATATCAAGCATTTCTTTTTATGAAGAAAAGAATATAAATCAATTTAACAACCATGCTTGATAATATCTAGTGATGATTCAACTCCATGAGTCATTAAGCATTTATGATGCTTTAATGACATGGATGAATCATCCATATGACTCACTAATCACATTCATTATATATGCCACCTAAACCTCCTTAGTCACCACCTTCTAGAAGCTTCTCGCGCAATTACGAGAACGCCCCTCCTTTCCGCAAAAATACGGAAAAACTTTAGACTGTATAAATCCAATAACCGGATACCAGTAACTGGCTTAAACCAAAGCCGACTGGTAAAAACTGTCCGAAAGTCGTACGTGCGTAAACACACGTATGCGTCCGAACCCTTGTCGTAAAACCATACGACCTCTATATCGTTTCGCCCGGAGTAGGGAAACTCTCTGTGTGGGACTCTAGAGACTCGACTACTACGCTGGCAGTGGGTTTAACCACAGACCGCAAGCGGCACTAGCTGTACATAACGGTCCCCAGGTAGATGTCGATAAGAAGGCCAATGAGGAAACCCATCCGAACTCCTACTGAGTCTGATGTGACAATCTCCATACAGTCCGGTCCGTTCGTCCAAGACTATCGCATATCGGGCCTAGGGGGGCGGCAACCGTCAGTCCCCTAATAGTGGTATAAGTCGTGTCGGAGGGAAGCCCATTACACCCTGAGAAACTACTGGAACCTACCAGCAAATCTCGCTTGCCCTGGCCAGGGACTTTGCGTAATGGCTCTCTGACACAGCGCGATATCAACCCCCAATACCGGGAGAGACGAATCCTGTCTAACCGCCACTGCCTCCAAGTGCTCGGGACTGCACCCAACTGCTACCTGTTTGCACGACTCCTTTGAGCCGTGGTAGGGTAGCAATCTAAGAACAGTGGGACACACTCAAGGCGAAGTAGCAGTGTCAAGTCTGCGGACTATGCTGTACTCATGTCACCTGCGAACTGTTCACTGACGACTGGTATAAAACCAACCAACAGTTCTCTGTGAGTCCTGTCCGGTGTACCCGTAACCTAACGAGCACCTGCATACTATCTCCAGTACGACGTACTGACGGCTGTGGGACAGACCATCTCCCCAACTGGGATGAGAAGCGTACACACTAGTCTACTCCGGAGTATCGATGCTCTGTCTCGATAATCCAACGACTAGGGACCTGAATAAGGATGTGCTTGTAGACTACCCAGCCCCCACTAGTGTGACTGCCATCACAACGCTGGTAGTCAAGCAAGATCCTAAAAGCTCTATCAATACGTATACTCACATATTAAGATAGAAAAACCAAGTAGCATACTACCATGTTTAGCAAGACTGTTATATACATGTGAATATCCCAAGCTTCCATTAAGTAATATACAAACTAGTATGATACAATAATGGCCCCTAGGCCATATACAGTAACAATCTTCCACTTGCACTAGGGCCATGTACTGGCATATCGAAGACCGATGATCTCGAGTAGCCTCTCGAACTGAATCTGAGGTAGGGCCTTCGTGAATGGATCAGCAATGTTCTCTTCAGAAGCAACTCTCCGAACCTCGATCTCCTGACGATCAATGATCTCCCTGATCAGGTGATACCGCCTTAAGATGTGTCTGGATTTCTGATGGGACCTTGGTTCCTTCGCTAAAGCTATAGCTCCGTTGTTGTCGCAATACAGAGGTATTGGATCAACTATGGTAGGAACCACCTGAAGTTCTGTTAGGAACTTCTTCATCCAGACTGCTTCTTTTGCGGCATCGCAAGCAGCTATATACTCCGCTTCCATCGTCGAGTCAGCAACGGTGTCCTGCTTGGAGCTCTTCCAGCACACCGCCCCTCCATTGAGGGTAAAGACATAACCCGACATGGACTTGGAATCGTCCTTATCACTCTGGAAGCCGGAATCAGCAAAGGCCTCCAACCTGAGGTCTTTTCCGCCGTAAACCAAGAACATCTCCTTAGTCCTTCTCAGGTACTTGAGAATGTTCTTTACTGCTATCCAGTGCTTCTCCCCTGGGTCTGCCTGATACCGGCTTACCACGCTCAGTGCGTAAGCTACATCTGGTCTGGTGCACATCATCACATACATTATAGAGCCTACCGCAGAAGCGTAGGGTATAATAGACATGCGTTCCCTTTCCAAATCAGTCTTGGGAGACATCTCTTTGGAGAGGGTGATTCCGTGACAAGCCGGTAGATTACCGCGCTTAGAATCTTCCATACTGAATCTTTTCAGTACAGTGTCGATATACCTGGACTGCGAAAGTCCCAACATCCTCTTGGATCTATCACGATAGATCCGGATCCCCAGAATGTAAGAGGCATCACCCAGGTCTTTCATGGAGAACCTGTGTGACAAGAATCCTTTAACAGATTGTAGCATAGGAATGTCATTTCCTATCAATAGAATGTCATCCATGTACAAGACGAGGAATACGACACTTCTGGCTACAACTTTACTATATATGCACGGTTCATCTGGATTTTTGATAAAGTCATATTCTTTGACTGTCTCATCAAAACAGATGTTCCAACTCCGCGATGCCTGCTTTAGTCCATAAATGGACTTAAGCAGCTTACATACTTTCCCGCTGCTCCCACTCTGATTGAAACCCTCTGGCTGATCCATATAGACGCACTCTTCTAAATTTCCATTCAGAAAAGCCGTCTTTACGTCCATCTGCCAGATTTCATAATCATGGAAGGCAGCAATAGCAAGAAGGACTCGAATGGATTTGAGCATTGCCACAGGAGAAAAAGTTTCGTTATAGTCCAAACCAGGTCTTTGACGAAAACCCTTTGCAACAAGTCTAGCCTTATAGGTTTCCACCTGTCCATCTACACAAATCTTTTTCTTGAAGATCCATTTGCATCCTATGGGTTTTACCCCATCTGGAGCAAAGTCCAAAGTCCATACTTTGTTGGTGTACGTGGACTCCATTTCGGTCCGCATTGCATCTAGCCATCGTACCGAGTCGCCGCTCTGGATGGCCTGCTGGAAGTCAGTAGGTTCATCATCATCTATGATGCAATCCTCTCTATCCCCATCTATGAGAAAACCGTAGTATCTCTCAGGCGGATGAGACGGCCTACTACTCCTGCGGAGGGGTGCGGGAATGTCCTGTTCTTCTTGAACTTCCGGTTCTACCAAACTTTCAGTAGCAGTTTATGGTTCTGGAATTTCTTCCAGTTCTATTTCGCTCCCACTTATTTCCTTTTCTAAAAACTGATATTCTAGAAAATGGGCATTACGAGAAACAAACACCTTTTGTTCCTCTGCGTAATAGAATAGATACCCCTTGGAGTTCTTTGGATATCCCATAAACTTACACTTTACTGATCGTGCCTCGAGCTTGTCCACATGCTACTTTTTAACAAAAGCTGGACTTCCCCATATTTTCAGATACTGAAGATAGGGTTTCATCCCACTCCACATCTGATATGGCGTGGTAGGCACAGTCTTGGTAGGTACCATGTTCAAAAGATATGCTGCTGATTCTAGTGCATAACCCCAGAAAGATCGCGGTAACTCAGCATTACTCATCATGGATCGTACCATATCCAATAGGGTTCGATTCCGTCTCTCCGATACACCGTTGTGCTGTGGAGTGTATGGAGGAGTAAGCTGAGAGAGAATTCCTTTCTCTTTTAGGTAACCTAGGAACTTGGCACTCAAGTATTCACCACCTCGATCAGATCTAAGTGTCTTGATATTTTTGCCGGTTTGGTTTTCTACTTCATTCTTATACTCTTGGAATTTCTCAAAAGCCTCGGATTTATGTTTCATCAGATAAATGAATTCGTATCTTGAGTAATCATCCATGAAAGTAATGAAATAGGAAAAACCACCTCTTGCATGTGTAGACATTGGACCACATACATCGCTGTGTATGAGTCCTAAGAGCTCGCTCGCTCTTACTCCTTGTCCAGTAAATGGAGTCTTTGTCATCTTTCCTTTGAGACAAGATTGACAAGTGTTATAAGTTTGATATTCGAACGAGTCCAAATATCCTTCTCTATGCAACTTAGTCAACCTTCTCTCATTGATGTGATCCAGTCTACAATGCCATAAGAAAGCTTTATTTAAATCTGGAGACTTTCTTTTTAGTGTGTTCTGGACATTGAAAATTTGGAGTTGGTTTAAAACATATATACCGTTATTTATTGTACCGGACCCAATCAAACCATGATTAAGGTGGATGTTAACAACATCTCTTACAAACGTGAAATCATAACCTTTATTTGATAACAAGGAAACTGATATGATATTACACGTTAAGCTTGGTACAAAAAAACAGTTATGTAAAACCAAAATGTGTCCACTCGTCAATCCTAGGTGATAATCCCCGACGGACACAGCTCCCACGCTAGCTCCGTTAGCAACCTTTAGGGTCATATCACCTTCCTTCAGCGCTCTACGGTTTCTCAGTGCCTGCAATGAATTGCAAATATGAGATCCTGATCCGGTATCCAATACCCAGGAAGTAGAGTTGATCGACAGACAATTCTCAATTACAAACACACCTGAAGTCGAAGCCACAGCTTGCTTCGGTTCTTGGTTCTTGGTGTTCCACGCCTTGCAATCCTTCTTCCAGTGCCCTTTCCTGTGACAATGGAAGCACTCATCCTGGCCAACTACCGGTACCGCAAACTTTTTCTTTCCCTTCCCTCCCACCTTACTTACACCTCCTCTAGGTCTGGGGACGGCCTTCTTCTTCCTTCCTTTAGCCCTAGCTTTGGACCTGGAGGAAGATGCACCGCCAACAAACATAGCGGGTGTTTCTCTTGCCTTCTGCAAGGTGCCCTCTGCACTCCTTAAAATGTTCAGGAGTTCTGGAAGTTTAACTTCTTTTCTTTGAATGTTGAAGTTCAGGATAAACTGGGCGTAGGTGGAAGGAAGGGACTGGAGAATAAGGTCTGTATAGAGCTCATTATCCAAAGTCGTCCCTAGGTCTGCGAGCTCTTCTATATAGCCGATCATCTTTAGGACATGTTCTCCTACCGATGACCCGACAGCCAACCTCGCTCGAAACAAGTTCTTTGAGGTCTCGTATCTTGCTATACGAGATTGCTCTCCATAAAGTTCCTTTGTATGGAGAAATATGGCGTCTAGTTCCATATCCTCGTGCCTCCTCTGATGTTCATTGTTCATCGAGGCAAGCACGATGCACTTGGCTTTCGCGCAATCGAAATCCCAGGTTTTGCGGATTTCCTTATCCGCATTACTGGATTTGGGACCAGGGACAGCAGGTACCGTAGCGGTGAGGACGTACCCCAATTTGTCATAGGTCAAAGCCATTTTGACATTCCGCAGCCAATCTTTATAGTTTGGCCCTGTCAGTATATTTTTTTCTAAAAGTAACTTAAGTCCAGTCATTTTCAGGGTCGCTGCAATTAGGAGAGAGAGAAGAAAACTCTTTAGCATGATGCTCTTGCAAGTTTAGAGTGGTTTTTAGTTTATCTAAACTGGATGGCTCCCACTGTTTCTCGAATCCTTTCTGAAACCATAAAAGAAGAATTATCCAGGACTATTCTCACTATACAATACTTGCTTAACCGTTCAGCCAGGCTGGTGTCGGTACTTCGAGGGAGGTTTTCCAACGCTTTCGCGAAGTTCCTTAATTAAATAACCTCTTTTCTCTGGGGGCGTAACCCCGCTGACACCTTTCTTGACACCTACTTGGTTTATAGCATTGATCGTTAAGTGACGAATATCCTGATGAGTAGCATATACTCACAGTAGGATCGGGATCCAAATATCATCGTATGATAATGTTGAAGGAATCCTACCAACATTCATCAAACTCTAAATGGTATGCAACTCTTTGCAAATTTCAGTTTCTTTAGAAATTCCCGATATATATTTTTGCCCCATGCTCTTATGACCTTGGCGTTGGTCAAAATATCATAAGTCACATGTCAAGTTCTACCCATCATTATCTTGTTAATTTGAACCCATCCGTACATATCCTTGACGTTGGCCAAAATGATCATACGACTGTCTCAAACTAACTCATCTATCTATGCAAAAAATGAATATCCAGCAGCTACCAAACACTATGCCTTGGCGTTGGTCAAAATACATAGCTTGAATACTACTGAATACCCAGATGAAATGACGGAGGGCTACGAATGGTTTTGGCGAAACCGTGAACGTAGTGAACTTGATATAACCGAAGGAACCTGATAGCTTTTAAAAGGAGTGGTTAAAGCTCCGCATTTTAAAAATATCTGTTTTTAAAATTAACCGAGTGGTTTCTTTTAAATTGTTCCAACGATTAAAACTTTGGTTTATTTTCTTTGCATTATAGATAATGCGTCCCATCATTAACCTATCATTGCAGAAAACAACGAAAATACAACGTCCTCTTATGCCATCCGCATTCGCCACGGGGTCCCGTCATTACCCGTTAGGTTACTTAACTAACGACAGAGCGGGGGCTGGGCTAGCGCGGGTGTAAAACATAAGTGACGTCTAAATAGCTATCATATATAGATATTTTACATTCGTCTGACGCAATGATATTCATTCCAGATCACAGATGAACTTAATTGGATTTGCAAGCAATCCGTGTTTGTTTTGAGCCTGTAACAAAAGACGGATTACACAGTTGTGATGAATAGCCATTACCCCACCCAAGACCCCTACGGGTGCGGCAAACTACCCGCCCGGCAGTTTGTGCACCCCTCCTTGGGTCTGTCCTAGGAGCAAAAATAGTAAAATGAAATAATACAACGGTGGCTACAATCGCAACCTGGATGTGCCCCGCAAAATAATATTACAACAAATTACATTTACATCAAATGAATTAAATAATAACCCATCACATAACCCCGGCTAAATATCACAACAGTCCAACACAGTTCATATGCACAAACAGATAAAATCCATTACAGAAATGTGCAACCCCCTGCCAACAGACATACTAGCAGTTAGGGGAGGTTTACGAACACATTATACAAACACAGATATAATCCAACAAGCAAATACTGTATAATTTCGATCGATTAAACACTTTTAATTTTGTTCCAATACTTCTCTGTAAATCTGAAACCTGAGCAAAAATAAAAAATTCCAGAAAATACCAAATATCCCTGATTGATAGAGGTTCTGCGTGTTTAAGTTCTAGCTTAAATACCGCAATCAATACGGTTTCTCTTGTAGCTAGCCGGTTGAGTACGGGTCGTCCGCAGGGAGATGGGAGTCTTTTTCAAGGTGGTTTAATGAGTTAAGTCCGAGAGTTCAGATTTGTTTGTGATTATCTAAGTGTTAAGTTGATATTTAAAGAGAGCTTGTTAGGGTTAGGATTAGATTAGTTTGAGTTAGGAGTCTCCACATCTTTCGTTGCCCCTCTTAATATCGGTGTTACGGTAATCGGCAACAACGGGGATTAGCACGACTAGGAAGGAACTTGCGAGTATAAACTAGGCTTTCCAACGTATAAGTTCTTCCTTTTGGTGCTTGTCCGTCCGTTCTTGGCTCTTAGCCATAACCTCCGGTTAATTCAACCACAACCGGTCTCACTACGGAATCACCGCTATCATGTAGGATAGGGTGCCGTAAGGAGCGGATTGTGGATCAATTAACGGGAGTCGAATTAAGTTGTTGGGCAAGGAAAGAGTGAGAGAGATTTCCTTCTCTCAAACTTCCCTTATCCTACCCTAACAAGTATGAACTACTCACACATCATGATACGGAAAAATAAAACAAAACAAAAGAGGAAGATAGAAAGAAGGAGATTAGAAGAATACGACTAGCTATTTGCGACCTCACCTTGGCGAGGATCGAGCGTAAGCATCATTGTTGTATTAAGGATAAAGAAAAAGAGAGAAGAAAGAAACAACAAGAAAATAACAACAACTACTTAACAAATTAAAATTACAACAATTAACAAGATAAAGAGACAAGCATGATAATAAATGGTTCTTCTTTATTCATCACTCTTCACTCATAAGCTCACTACAAGTTTCAATGGAGAAGAGGTGAGAAGAGGAAGAAGAAACACACTAAACTTAGCAAAATGAAAATACAAGAATGGACCCCTTCCTTCACAAAGTTCTGGGCTATTTATAGGCCAAAAAATGAAAACCTAGGGCAACCACCAGAACACATCTGAAAAGACCAAAATACCCCCAAAAAATGATCAACTGCCGCCACCATCTGGCCGCGGATCCGCGGCTTAGACCCCCTATTGGCCGCGGATCCGCGGCCCTTTAGAGGAGTTGGACCCTCTTCTTTTTTTGTGCTTCCCTGGTTTGAAGTGTACATTATTCTGGCATATGTATTTTCTGAATTTGGCTCCACGATTTTTCCAGAATTTCTGTTGAGGGAAAGGTGGACATTTTGTCAAGATTTGCCATGATTGCCTCGAGCTCCGCATAGATTTTCTTGGATCTTGTGCTGCCATTGAGCCTTGTGCCTGAAAACGACATTGATTTGACATTTCGTCTCCCTAAACTGGTATCTGGCAACATACGGATGAAGAGCGGAGACCGTGTTTTATCTGTGGTTGGCAGGAACCCGGATTTTGTCGTGTTTTCCATGAATTTCACCGTTTTAGAACCGAGAACCTGTATTCTGCAATTGACTAGCAAACACGGCTCAAGAGTATCTACCGATATGCAATGTGATAAAAATTGGGCGGTATGAAAATGCAAAAATCTGATATGAACAAATACCCCCAAACTTATCATTTGCTCGTCTCGAGCAAAGCCAATTTATTCACAAAAAAATTTCCTAACCTCACTTTCGCAGGGAACGCGATTGCACTGAGCATGTGCAACAAGCCGTTAAACCTCTAGGTGTCCCTAGTAGGAGGAGTGTTGTCTCCTGAGGGTTTTCAGCGGATACTACCCACAAAATCCGGTCAAGTTGGTTTTGTAAAATAACTAAGATTCAAATCCTAAAGTTTTGTTTTAGAAAATAACAATTCTATGATCCTAAGTCTAGACTATCGAACCTTTATTTTTCACACCTCGCTTCTTATTTAACTACAGATTTTATATGTCTTTACGTGCAGTGCAAATAGTGTCGTTAAGTTCTCGAAAGGTCGAATAAAGTCATCATGTCGCTCAATAAAGCCCAGATAACAATTTAAAAAGGATCACATAAGTTTTATAAAGAGCTAAGCATTTTTCAAGTTTCGTTTTCCAGTAAGGTTTCAACTTCAGAATTTCTATCTTCCATAACAGGAAACTAAGTCGTATTTTTCACTCCACCTTTTTCTTGTTTTCATTTCATACACACTTCTGTGAACGTGCAATAGTCTTTATCATAGAATAAAACCTTCATATCTCCGTTAAAATTTTTATAAAAGCCTGTCTTTTATCAAGATTATTCTCACACAAAGAACCGTTAGGAATTTTAACTCGGAGATAACACTTGCTTGACTTTGTTTTAAACTGGACTTTCTAGGCTTCTTAGCGAGCTTTGGGCCAATGCACCCAAACCAGTTGGTTTTAGGGCATTAGGTGTAAAAACACCCCGGCGGACTTAATTACTCAAGTTACCCAGGTCCAAAAACAAAAGACAGTTTGGCGTGAAAATCAGACGATTTAATACGAACGGAGATATAACCGGCAGTTCAATTATTTTTTTGGATAAAAGACGTGTTTAGTGTGTTTGGTGTGTAATCATTCCAATCAAGTTCCAGATGGGTTATTTTTCAGACTTAGTTCCAATTACGGCATCAATAACATTCCTTCATATTCGCTTTACTTCATAAACTATTCTTGACATTACTTATTTCAGAACAAACCTATTTGATCCTCAGAAAATCATTTATCTGTTTAAAAGTTTTTAAACATAAAAGGCTTGTCATCTAATTTCCAAAAACTCACGATACGTGTAGTGTGATTGTAAAGACGTATATCAGCTATAGTTATCTTCAAAAGAGAGTTATCTTTCAGGTTTCCAAAATCTAAACATAAGATTTAGTTATTCCTATTTTTTCAAACAAAACCGTCGAAATGTTGATTCAGAGTCCTCCACAAGCTAACTTGACAGAAAAGTTTTTATATTTTTTTGGAAAATTTTCAGATTTTTTTGGATTTTAATATGCAGATGCAAAATATACACATGAATGCGAAGGTAAGAAATGCGTACCGAGCGTACCCCCAAACCTAAACTGGACAGTGTCCTTACTGTCATTGCATGAAGATATCATTTGAAGGGTCAAAATTATCGGTTAGCGATACAGAGATTTTTATTTGTTTTTGTATTTAAAGAAAAGAAAAGAATATACACAAATATATACAAAAATGGTTTGTACATACCCCCAAACTTATTTGGAACAGTGTCCTCTGTTCTTGGCTGGATAACCGAAGTTTGGAGGTAGGCAGAGGAAGATCATTCAGGGTAAACCGGCTCCTGTAAGAACAGGAGCTCCTCTGTTGGTTCGGCGCTAAGGTACGGTTTGCATCGGTGTCCGTTCACTTTGAAAAATGAACCATCCTTTGGATTCTCCAAATCCACAGCGCCCTGCGGATACACATTCCGCACAAAATACGGCCCTTTCCAGCGAGATCTGAGCTTTCCAGGATGGAAGTGAAGTCGGGTGTCGTAAAGCAGTACCTGCTGACCAGGTACGAAGGTTTTGCGCAAAAGGTGTTTATCGTGAAACACCTTCGTTCGATTCTTAACGACAACCGCGTTATCGTAAGCCTCATCCCTAAGCTCGTTCAGTTCGTTCAACTGCAGCTTCCGATGGCTGCCCGCATCCTCAAGAGACAGATTCAGCTCCTTTATCGCCCAAAATGCGCGATGCTCGATTTCGACAGGAAGGTGGCAGGCTTTTCCGTACACAAGCCGATAGGGAGACATGCCAAGGTCGGTTTTATAAGCAGTTCGAAATGCCCAAAGGGCATCAGTGAGTTTCAGCGACCAATCCTTACGGTTCTTAGAAACCGTCTTCTCCAGTATCTGCTTGATTTGCCGATTTGAAACTTCGGCCTGCCCGCAGGTTTGGGGGTGGTAGGGCGTAGAGAGCTTATGATTTATGGAGTATTTCCGCATCAAGGCTTCGAAAGTTTTATTGCAGAAATGACTTCCATTGTCGCTAATGATCGCTCGGGGGTGCCCAAACCGGGAGAAAATGTTTTCTTTAAGGAACCTAACGACAACATTGTTGTCATTAGTCCGGCTGGGCACAGCCTCGACCCATTTAGAGACGTAATCAACAGCTAGAAGAATGTACAAGTTCCTAAAAGAGCTGGGAAACGGGCCCATGAAATCTATCCCCCAAACATCGAAAATCTCCACAACCAAGATCGGTTGGAGCGGCATCTCGTTCCTCCGAGATATCCGGCCCATGTGTTGGCACCGGGAGCAAGTCTTGCAATAGTCGTGAGCGTCTTTGAAAAGTTATGGCCAGTAGAAACCACATTGCAAGATCTTCTCAGCTGTCTTTCTGGGCCCAAAATGCCCGCCACACGCTTGATCGTGGTAAAATGACAGCACACTCTTGAATTCCTCATCAGGGACACACCGACGAATAATCTGGTCGGGACAGTACTTGAACAAGTAGGGTTCGTCCCAGTAAAAGTGTTTTACTTGGGATAAGAAGCGAAGTCTGTCCTGACTTGACCATTCGGTCGGTAGCAATCCCGTGGCCAAATAGTTCACAATATCTGCGAACCAGGGTTCGCACGATACTGTCAAGAGCTGTTCATCCGGGAAAACGTCGTTAATTGGAATTAGAAGCGAAGGCGAAGAAGGAAGTCGTGAGAGATGGTCGGCAACTACATTTTCACATCCTCGTTTGTCCTTAATGACAAGGTCAAACTCTTGAAGCAAGAGGATCCAACGTATTAACCGAGATTTTGCATCTTTCTTCGCAAAAAGATGGCGCAGAGCTGAATGGTCTGTGTAGACAATGACTGGAGAGCCGATGAGGTAGGGCCTGAACTTTTCTAGAGCGAATACAACAGCTAAGAATTCCTTCTCAGTTGTTGTATAGTTGAGTTGGGCGTCGTTCAGGGTTCGGCTTGCGTAATAGATTACGTGCGGCATCTTGTTGATGTGTTGTCCAAGGACAGCACCAATGGCAAAGTTGGATGCATCGCACATAATCTCGAATGGGTGCGTCCAGTCAGGTGAATAAAGAACGGGAGCAGAAGTGAGTGAGCGTTTCAGTGACTCGAATGCAGTCACACAGCTCAAGTTGAAGTCGAATGGCGTGTCCTTGGCCAGCAAAAGAGTCAAAGGCCTAGCAATCTTGCTAAAGTCCTTGATAAACCGTCTATAAAAACCGGCATGGCCAAGGAAGGCTCGGATATCTCTGACGCATCGGGGAGGAGGCAGATTGGAAATGACCTCAATCTTTGCTTTGTCAACCTCTATGCCATTTTGCGAGATGATATGTCCTAAGACAATACCTTCGCGCACCATGAAGTGGCATTTCTCCCAGTTCAAAGTGAGATTCTTGTTCTTACATCGGGTAAGGACAGCGTCAAGATGCAGCAAACACTCGTTGAAGGAATCGCCGAAGATGGAGAAGTCATCCATGAAAATCTCCAGAAATTTTTCCACCATGTCTGAGAAGATACCCATCATACACCGCTGGAAAGTAGCGGGCGCATTGCATAACCCAAAGGGCATGCGTCGATATGCAAACGTGCCGAAAGGACAAGTGAAAGTGGTCTTGTCCTGGTCTTTTTCGGCGATGGGAATCTGATTATAGCCGGAGTAGCCATCAAGAAAGCAGTAGTACTCGTGTCCGGCCAATCGTTCAAGCATTTGGTCAATAAAAGGTAGCGGAAAGTGGTCCTTCCGCGTTGCAGCGTTGAGTTTTCTGTAATCAATGCAAACTCGCCACCCAGTTTGGGTGCGAGTAGGGATTAACTCATTCGCCTCGTTGGTTATGACCGTGATGCCCAACTTCTTGGGGACAACATGAATGGGGCTAACCCACTGGCTATCAGAGATAGGGTAAATGATACCACTATCTAGACATTTGACGATCTCCTTCTTCACAGCCTCCTTCATGACTGGATTAAGACGTCTTTGTGGATCCCGGGCTGGTTTGGCATCATCCATCAGATGAATGTGATGCTCAACGATCAGGGGACTAATCCCCTTGATGTCCGCCATGGACCAGCCAAAAGCTTGCCTGTTGCTGTGCAAGACCGCGAGAAGGGCTTTCTCTTGCTCGGGAGCTAGAGAAGCCGAGATGATGACAGGGAGGGTCTCGTTCTCACCTAAGTAAGCGTACTTAAGGTGAGACGGCAAAGGCTTGAGTTCGAGCGTTGGAGGTGAAATGATGGAAGGCAAGATTGGTGCAAAGGTCTCGAACTCAAAGGACTCCAGCAAAGGTTCAAAGCGAGTGTAGGCAACCGAGTCGGATGGTTCAGGTAACACATCCGGAAAGTCGAAGGATTCAAACTCGGGTTGTGCGCGGCTAAGATCGTTTGAAAACGTGAAACACTCGTAGTCGTTGTCGGGCGCAGAAACAGCAGCAGGTTCGAAGAGAAACGCACTAGTGGCGTTAAGATTATCATGATCAAATAGAAACTCCTCGAATTCACATTCTTCTGGGGTGATCTCCTGGATCAAGCAGACGTCCAGTATATGAGCATTAGGTTCGGCGGGCTGATTCCCCAACCTAAAAATGTTGAGTTCAATCGTCATATTTCCAAAAGAGAGGTTCATCGAACCGTTGCGACAATTGATCACAGCATTTGAGGTTGCGAGAAATGGGCAACCGAGTATCACCGGAATTTGATTCCGGGGGTTAGTTACAGGCTGTGTGTCTAATACAATGAAGTCAACGGGGAATATGAAGTCCCCGACTCTTATCAACACATCCTCTAGCTCACCCCTAGGATGGGTGATCGATCGGTCGGCCATTTGAAGAGTGCAGTGCGTGGGTTTCAACTCTCCGACGCCTAATTGCTCGTATACTGAATATGGAAGCAGGTTAACACTGGCACCAAGATCTAATAGTGCGCGGTTGATGTTCTTATCCCCAATAGTAATTGAAATCGTAGGACAGCCAGGGTCCTTCCATTTTTGTGGTAAAAATTGGGTAAGGGCATCACTCACAGCACTAGCCAAGAAAACTTTCTTGGGTACCTGAGACTTCCTCTTTTTCGTGCACAAGTCCTTTAAGATTTTCGCGTAAGACGGGACTTGTTGGACAGCATCTAAAAGAGGAATGTTAATGTTAACTTGCTTAAATAACTCCAGAATCTTCTCCATTTGTGGATTTTGTTTGTTAGACCTCAACCGGTTTGGAAATGGAACATTTTGAAAATTGGTTGAGTCTAATGTTGGAGGAGGAGATTGTAGAGTTGGAACGGATCCCAGAATAGGTGTTTTCGTGGAGTGAGAAGTGGGTCCGTACAGAGCAGAAGAAGAGGAAGGAGAGCCTGTTGAAGAACGGAGAATAGGCTCGGAAGACGAAGAAGAAGAAGAAGAAGAAGAAGAAGAAGAAGAAGAAGCGGCGGCCGGGGTGTCATCGTTGATTCGTTTGCCAATGTTGTTCTGCAGCATCCTTCCCGATCTCAGTGTGGTTACGGCACTCACATTATGGTTCTGTTGTTCAAGAGCAACATGTGCATTATGTGGGTGGCCGGGATTTGGGAGTGGCTGGGACGGGAGCTTCCCCTTCTCTCGCTCGCTTAAGGCCGCGTTTAGCTGTGCAATCTGGGCCTCGATGGTCTTGATGTTTTGCCCGTGTGCGGCAGTGTGTTGCACTAGAGATTGAATGGAAGACTGGATGTTGGCGGTGGATTGAGTCGATTGTTTAACAAACGCCTCCAGACTTCGTTCGAGCGAGGAAACCTTATCGTTGTTTGACAGAACAAAGTTGTTTGGTGGAAAAGAATTGTTGGGTGCAAAGTTGTTCGTCTGATTTTGGAAAGGTTGGGGTTGGAAGGGCTGCTGATACTGAGTTTGTTGTTGCGCTTGTTGTTGCGGTGGAGGGGCCCTTTGGAAATTGTTGCCTTGGAATTGATTCTGATTCTGATTCCAGGCGAAATTGGGGTGGTTCCTCCAACCGGGATTGTAAGTGGAAGAGTATGGATCATTCCTCGGTCTTTGCTGAAAGGCAGCATTAACCTGATCCTATCCTTGCGAGGGTGGATTGTAAGGACACTCTTCGGTCAAGTGGGAAGGATCGGAACAACAAGCGCAGATGGTACGAAGGGGGAGAACAGGGGCAGGAGCAGGAGCAGAGAATTTGCTTTCTATCGCTTCAAGCTTTCTTGTTATAGCAGCCATTTCATCTTTCATCGCAATAGAGACGTCAAGTTGGTGGATTCCTACCCTAGACTGACCGGTAGAAGTGGAGGTAGAAGAAGAAGTCGGTCTGGTGCTCTCCCACTGTAGCGTTTGCTCCGCAAGGTCGTCAAAGAACTGCCACGCTTCCTCGTCAGATTTCGATAGGAAGTGGCCCTGACAGATGGTTTCCAGCAACTGCTTCGTTGCTGGGTTCAGTCCCTCGTATAAGGTTTGGCAGAGTTGCCATTTCTCTATACCGTGGTGAGGACACTGAACAAGAAGGTCTTTGTATCGGTCAAAGCACTTCCAGAAGGGTTCAGAAGGAAGCTGGGAGAATTGGTTGATTTCATTTCGAATCCTTGCGGTCTTATGATTTGGATAGAATTTTTTCAGAAACGCTTTAACAAACTCGTCCCAGCTGGTGATTGAGTGGGAAGCGGTGCTATACAACCATTTTTCAGCGAGATCGCATAAAGTGAACGGAATGACCCGTAGACGTATAGCATCGTCCGACAGCTGGGTGGTTTTCATCATGGCACAGACGTTTTGAAATTTATTGATGAAGATATAGGCATCTTCAGATTCAAG
The DNA here is from genome assembly GCA_030015575.1 of Agapanthus africanus. NCBI lineage: Eukaryota > Viridiplantae > Streptophyta > Magnoliopsida > Asparagales > Amaryllidaceae > Agapanthus > Agapanthus africanus. Next base: position 84,089,263 of record CM057343.1, read on the forward strand.
CCCATGAAAACGTGGAAGCATGTTGATGAAATGGGGCTTAATTTCAAAGTTGTCCCCATTGGCCGGAGGAAGAGAAAGGCAGGTGGGAAGTGCAGAACGGGTGGGGTAGAAACGATCCTGGAGCGCGATTCGCTGCGGCGCTACAACAGGCGGTGGTGGTGGAATATTGGTCTCCGTAGGAGGTGGAGCCAATCCAGCGGTGGTCAAAGAGATGTTCGGATTAAATCCCGACATCGCGGAAGAAGAGGTTGGTGAAGGTGAAGGTGAAGGTGAAGATGTATGAACAGAATTCCGGTCAACGTCGGAGTTGGCCGGCAAAGGAAGGGGTGAAAGAGGAGTGGACGGAGTATCGACTTCGGAGTCGATCGCGTAGTCGGTAGCGACTAACGTATCGCGGACTAGACGGGCGCTAGTGTCCCGAGTCCAAGCGGACATACACTAAACGAGTTTAGTATAGTCAAAGCGGAGAAGGTGAGGGTAAGAAAACGTCAATGGAGAAAGGCGATGGGTGGTGGGTGAAGATGGATTTGGCGACAAAGGGCAAGTTTTTATAAAAGTTTTTGATTTTTTTCTTTTTTCTTTTTTTAGAAAGATTTTTACAGAAATATGTACGGATATACGGCTTAAGCAATCACAAACAAGATATGCACAATCACACCTAGATCTAGGGTAACCTAGGTCTACTAGACCTGCTCCTGAACTTGATTGTCGAAGTTAAACAGTGTCGAGAAACGGGCTTAAAAATACACTGATCACGAGGCCAGGTAAGTGCAGAGATAAGGGGAGGTTGTCCAACGCTTTCGCGAAGTTCCTTAATTAAATAACCCTTTCTCTTTCGGCGGTTTCGCCTTTAACACTTTCCTAGACACCCCGTAAACAATATACCGTTAAGCGAGGTTCTAAACACGGTTTATCTTCTCCTAATGAGCGCGAAGTCCTTAGGGCTGAAGTCTAGTATTTTTTAATTTACAATGGACAATGCATATGCTTTAGTGATTTTTGGGGTCTTGGGAAGGGTGATGAAATCCCCACCCAATCTGGATTGGTTTCAAGCCCCTTAAGTCCGTATTAAGAAATTCAAAGCAGTAACAAATCAACTGCAAACAATTTTTTTATTTGCGGCGCAAAGAATTCTGCACAAGATCAGTTTATTGGAAGGGGGAGAAGAGTTTGCGCAAAGAAATCTGCAGAAAACGCAATTTATTGGAGTCCAGAGGAGTGGGAGAGAGAAGGGAGACTCACCAAAAATTTTTGGAACCCTGAAGACTCCAATTGGCCGCGGATCCGCGGCCTAAGCTTGCTTATGCCGCGTTTCCGCGGCTATCTGGTTGAGTTGGGGCTTCAGTTTTGTTAGGTGGGTTCTTTTGGGTGTCTTCTGCTTTTCTGGATGTGTGGAATTTTTATTTGCTCACTGTATCTGCTCCAGATTTGTACAGTAGACCGTTTGCTTCGTTTCGATCCGTCGCGGTGTAGCCGCGAAATGTGGGTCTATCTTCCCACGTCTTTGGCACTGTACTTGAACTTTGAATATCCCACGTCTTTAGCACCGAACTCGAACTTCGTATTTTCCTGCGCACTTGCACAAAAACTAATCAAGAATAACAAAAAGATTTTTTTTGTTTACAATGTATATATATATGTTTTTTGTTTTTTTTTTTGGTTGTTTTTATATTCACAAGTTAACCCGAAATTACACAAAGAAATAAACTACCGTCTCCCCGGCAACGGCGCCATTTGATTGATAGAGGTTCTGCGTGTTTAAGTTCTAGTTTAAATACCGCAATCAAGACGGTTTCGCTTGTAGCTAGCCAGTTGAGTACGGGTCGTCCGCAGGGAGATGGGAGTCTTTTTCAAGGTGGTTTAACGAGTTAAGTCCGAGAGTTCAGATTTGTTTGTGATTATCTAAGTGTTAAGTTGATATTTAAAAAGAGCTTGTTAGGGTTAGGATTAGGTTAGTTTGAGTTAGGAGTCTCCACATCTTTCGTTGCCCCTCTTAATATCGGTGTTACGGTAATCGGCAACAACGGGGATTAGCACGACTAGGAAGGAACTTGCGAGTATAAGCTAGGCTTTACAACGTATAAGTTCTTCCTTTTGGTGCTTGTCCGTCCGTTCTTGGCTCTTAGCCATAACCTCCGATTAATTCAACCACAACCGGTCTCACTACGGAATCACCGCTATCATGTAGGATAGGGTGCCGTAAGGAGCGGATTGTGGATCAATTAACGGGAGTCGAATTAAGCTGTTGGGCAAGGAAAGAGTGAGAGAGATTTCCTTCTCTCAAACTTCCCTTATCCTACCCTAACAAGTATGAACTACTCACACATCATGATACGGAAAAATAAAACAAAACAAAAGAGGAAGATAGAAAGAAGGAGATTAGAAGAATACGACTAGCTATTTGCGACCTCACCTTGGCGAGGATCGAGCGTAAGCATCATTGTTGTATTAAGGATAAAGAAAAAGAGAGAAGAAAGAAACAATAAGAAAATAACAACAACTACTTAACAAATTAAAATTACAACAATTAACAAGATAAAGAGACAAGCATGATAATAAATGGTTCTTCTTTATTCATCACTCTTCACTCATAAGCTCACTACAAGTTTCAATGGAGAAGAGGTGAGAAGAGGAAGAAGAAACACACTAAACTTAGCAAAATGAAAATACAAGAATGGACCCCTTCCTTCACAAAGTTCTGGGCTATTTATAGGCCAAAAAATGAAAACCTAGGGCAACCACCAGAACACATCTGAAAAGACTAAAATACCCCCAAAAAATGATCAACTGCCGCCACCATCTGGCCGCGGATCCGCGGCCTAGACCCCCTATTGGCCGCGGATCCGCGGCCCTTTAGAGGAGTTGGACCCTCTTCTTTTTTTGTGCTTCCCTGGTTTGAAGTGTACATTATTCTGGCATATGTATTTTCTGAATTTGGCTCCACGATTTTTTCAGAATTTCTGTTGAGGGAAAGGTGGACTTTTTGTCAAGATTTGGCATGATTGCCTCGAGCTCCGCGTAGATTTTCTTGGATCTTGTGCTGCCATTGAGCCTTGTGCCTGAAAACGACATTGATTTGACATTTCGTCTCCCTAAACTGGTATCTGGCAACATACGGATGAAGAGCGGAGACCGTGTTTTATCTGTGGTTGGCAGGAACCCGGATTTTGTCGTGTTTTCCATGAATTTCACCGTTTTAGAACCGAGAACCTGTATTCTGCAATTGACTAGCAAACACGGCTCAAGAGTATCTACCGATATGCAATGTGATAAAAATTGGGCGGTATGAAAATGCAAAAATCTGATATGAACAATCCCATAGAACCAACACAGGAAAATTGGGTTCCTGAATCGCCAACTCGGCGGCGGAATAGTGGCGGATCGGTGGGATCCGCCGCGGTTCTGCGGCGCTTTAGGCGATTCAGGGGCCCAATTTTCTTGGGTGTTCTACTACTGTCTTTTCAAGCTTTCTGAACATCCCTGAAAAATTTTTGGACTTCATTTAAAAATCGACAGAAACTTGTGATTTCGGGCTTTTCCGGTTTCGTTTTTTCCGTTCGAAATTTATACAAATTTGCAAGTAAGTTATTTATTGTTTAGCGAGGCTCTGATACCACTGTAAGTCGATGTACAACACCCCACGACTTGCGGGGAGGCGGAAATTTGAAAAACGATCTTGTTCTTTGCTTAAACATCGACTAACCGTATGAATCGAAGCTAAATGATAACTAACATGAAACATAGAAGTTCTATACTACTATGTTTAGGGATTATACATAACGAATCGTGTCCTTCGCCTTTGCGAACTCCTCCTCCTCCTCGGCCTTCTCGAAGTAGTTGACGATCCACCCGAGAGCTTTACTCCAAGCTTAGCTTCTAAACTTGAGGCAACTAACCTTCTTTAAGTGCTAATCAAAGAAGCTAGGTGATATAGAGTGAGGGTTATGGTTTAGTTAGTCTAACTAATCCTTGTACTCAACACATGAGAGGGGATGATTAGGGTTTGAAGAGGGAGAGCTTGAGGAGGGAGAAGGTGAGAATAATAATGAAGTGAGAATAATGAGTTATGATAATATATATCAAGCATTTCTTTTTATGAAGAAAAGAATATAAATCAATTTAACAACCATGCTTGATAATATCTAGTGATGATTCAACTCCATGAGTCATTAAGCATTTATGATGCTTTAATGACATGGATGAATCATCCATATGACTCACTAATCACATTCATTGTATATGCCACCTAAACCTCCTTAGTCACCACCTTCTAGAAGCTTCTCACGCAATTACGAGAACGCCCCTCCTTTCTGCAAAAATACGCAAAAACTTTAGACTGTATAAATCTAATAGCCGGATACCAGTAACTGGCTTAAACCAAAGCCGACTGGTAAAAACTGTCCGAAAGTCGTACGTGCGTAAACACACGTATGCGTCCGAACCCTTGTCGTAAAACCATACGACCTCTATATCGTTTCGCCCGGAGTAGGGAAACTCTCTGTGTGGGACTCTAGAGACTCGACTACTACGCTGGCAGTGAGTTTAACCACAGACCGCAAGCGGCACTAGTTGTACGTAACGGTCCCCAGGTAGATGTCGATAAGAAGGCCGATGAGGAAACCCATCCGAACTCCTACTGAGTCTGATGTGACAATCTCCATACAGTCCGGTCCGTTCGTCCATGACTATCGCATATCGGGCCTAGGGGGCGGCAAGCGTCAGTCCCCTAATAGCGGTATAAGTCGTGTCGAAGGGAAGCACATTACACCCTGAGAAACTACTGGAACCTACCAGCAAATCTCGCTTGCCCTGGCCAGGGACTTTACGTAATGGCTCTCTGACACAGCGCGATATCAACCCCCAATACCGGGAGAGACGAATCCTGTCTAACCGCCACTGCCTCCAAGTGCTCGGGACTGCACCCAACTGCTACCTGTTTGCACGACTCCTTTGAGCCGTGGTAGGGTAGCAATCTAAGAACAGTGGGACACACTCAAGGCGAAGTAGCAGTGTTAAGTCTGCGGACTATGCTGTACTCATGTCACCTGGGAACTGTTCACTGACGACTGGTATAAAACCAACCAACAGTTCCCTGTGAGTCCTGTCCGGTGTACCCGTAACCTAACGAGCACCTGCATACTATCTCCAGTACGACGTACTGACGGCTATGGGACAGACCATCTCCCCAACTGGGATGAGAAGCGTACACACTAGTCTACTCCGGAGTATCGATGCTCTGTCTCGATAATCCAACGACTAGGGACCTGAATAAGGATGTGCTTGTAGACTACCCAGCCCCCACTAGTGTGACTGCCATCACAACGCTGGTAGTCAAGCAAGATCCTAAGAGCTCTATCAATACGTATACTCACATATTAAGATAGAAAAACCAAGTAGCATACTACCATGTTTAGCAAGACTGTTATATACATGTGAATATCCCAAGCTTCCATTAAGTAATATACAAACTAGTATGATACAATAATGGCCCCTAGGGCATATACACTAACATCAGGTGTGTTCGTGATTGAAAACTGTTTCTCTATTAAATCTACCTCCTGGGTATTGGATACCGGATCAGGATCTTACATCTGTAATTCTTTGCAGACGCTGAGAAGCCATAGAGTTTTGAGGAAAGGTGATATAACCCTCAGGGTTGGCAACGAAGCCAGTGTGTACGCTGTTGCAGTAGGAGAATATCACCCAGGATTGGCGAGTGGACAAATTTTGATATTGCGTAACTGCATTTGTGTACCCAGTATGGTGTGTAATATTATATCTGTATCTTTGTTATCTAATGAAGGATATAATTTTACACTTGTAAGCAATGTTATCAACATTCACCTGAATCATGAAATGGTTGGGTCGGGTACACTTAGTAACGGCATATACATTCTCAATCAACATCAAGTTTTCAACGTCCAAAACACACTAAAAGGAAAAACTTCAGAATCAAACCAAGCTTTCTTATGGCATTGCAGACTTGGTCATATCAATGAAACACGACTGACTAAGTTACATAAAGAAGGATACTTAGATCCGTTTATGTATCAATCATATGCAACTTTTCAATCATGTATCAGAGGAAAGATGACAAAAACTCCGTTCACTGGACATGGAGAAAGAGCTATTGAGCTCCTGGGACTAATACACAGCGATGCGTGTGGGCCAATGTCTACGCATGAAAGAAGTGGCTATTCTTACTTCATTACTTTCAAAGATGATTTCTCAAGGTATGGACATGTATTCTTAATGAAATATAAATCCGAGGCCTTTGAGAAATTCTAAGAGTATAAGAATGAAGCGAAAAAGCAAACCGGAAAAAGTATCAAGATGCTTCGATTCGATCGGGGCGGTGAATACTTAAGTGTCGAGTTCCTAGAATATCTAAAAGAGAATGGAATTCTCTTTCAGCTTACTCCTCCATATACACCACAACACAACGGTGTATCAGAAATACGGAATCGCACCCTGCTTGATATGATGCGTTCTATGATGAGTAATGCTGAGTTGCCGCCCTCCTTATGGGGTTATGCACTGGAATCTGCTGCATACCTATTGAATAAGGTTCCAACTAAGTCTGTGTCTACCACTCCATATGAAATGTGGAGTGGGAAGAAACCCTGTCTTAAGTATTTAAAGATATAGGGTTGTCCTGCCTTTGTCAAAAAGGTTCATCCGGACAAACTCGAACATTCAGTATTGTGTAAGTTTGTGGGATATCCCAGGGATTCTAGGGGGTATTATTTCTATTACGCTGAGGAACAAAAAGTCTTTGTTTCACATCATGCCCGCTTCATAGAAACTCAATTTCTCAAAAAGAGATACGTGGGAGCGCTGTTCATATCATAATATTGCATTATTATATTCCCCTGCTGCATACCTATTGAAAAAGGTTCCAACTAAGTCTGTGTCTACCACTCCATATGAAATGTGGAGTGGGAAGAAACCCTGTCTTAAGTAATTAAAGATATAGGGTTGTCCTGCCTTTGTCAAAAAGGTTCATCCGGACAAACTCGAACATTCAGTATTGTGTAAGTTTGTGGGATATCCCAGGGATTCTAGGGGGTATTATTTCTATTACGCTGAGGAACAAAAAGTCTTTGTTTCACATCATGCCCGCTTCATAGAAACTCAATTTCTCAAAAAAGAGATACGTGGGAGCGCTGTTCATATCATAATATTGCATTATTATATTCCCCATTCCCAGTCATTTTACAAATAAACAGGTGCTTTTAATCCATGTCTGCTAATTAGTTGCAATTTATAGGTTCTTGGAATAAAAACAGTGAAAAAGACAAAAGACGATACAAAAGTGAGTCTTCGACCAACAAAATAGAGAATCTTGATAAAGCCTACACGAAAATCAGTTCACAAAATACAAGGCAGCGCAAGGTTCAAGACTTCGTCATGAAGCAACGGTAAAAGTCCACTACAATTATTCACTATGGAATCTGGAAGAAACCTAGAAGCCAACCTGAGGAACCAACTGAAGAAAAAGGAAGAAAAAGTCAACCAGAAGCATTGCAGCAAAACTGAAGTCCCAAGCCTACTATTTGGCCGCGGAACCGCGGCCAAACCTGGCCTGAGGCCACGGTTCCACGGCCGTGCGGAGCCCGTAGTGGCAGAAAAATTTCCAAAAGATTGGCGGTGCGCGGAGCGTTGACCAGGTCTTTTTCTTAGGGGGTATTTTTGTAAAAGAAGATATGCGAGTCAATTGTAACCCTAGGGTTTCTATCCTCTATAAATAGGAACCCTAAATCTTGTATTAAGTTATGCCTCATTTCATTAATAAAATTCAGATTTCTTTTGGAGAGCATCGATACCTCTTTTCATTTCATCTATTCAGATCTGACAAGTCTTGTGTAAATGTTTGGAGAGAGCCATCTGTAAAGTAAGTAGTTTTATTTCATTGCCTTAGTATAGATCTTTAATTCCTTGCCCTAGTTAGATAGATAGAATGTTTTTCAATTCCCTAATGAGCGAGTAGTCTCCTCGCTTGTTAGGGTTAGCTTTGGGGGAAGGCTTTTGAGAGATGAAGATCTCTCATCCCTTTCTTGCCCATCACACGTTTTTATAGGACTCCATGCATACATGCACACACCGCTCCCTACGGCACCCTATCCCACAAGGTAGCGGTGATACCGTAGTATAAAGGCCCGGTTGAGCGTGTTTTCCATGGAGGTTAGGGTAAGGATTGATAAAGGAAGGACAAGAACCTAGAGGAAGAAATATCTTCCCGAATGGTTCTAATCCCCTTTATTAATAATTACCATAATACCTCATAGATCTTAATTTGGGTATAGAAAGCTATGTGATTTATTTACATTTCCAAACCTACCCTAAACCTAACCCTAGCAAGATTTAGATCTAGATAGATTTAGTTTTTAGATTTAATCAATAAGATCCGACACCCATCGGAATTAACTTGTAAGAGCGATTAGGAAATTCACAAAATCCCTGTGGACCGACCCGTACTCACCGGCTAGCTACCAAGCGACGCCGTTCTTGATTGCGGTTATAAAATATTCTTTGATCTAAAAATCTATTCAATCAAATGGCGCCGTTGCCGGGGATTGAACCTGGGTCACCCTCATGACAGACGGGAATACTCACCACTATAAAAATTGAAAAATCAAAAAAATATAAAAAATTATCATCTTTTATTTTGTGAAGGGTATTTTTTGTGTGAATTTTGCAGGATCGACATACGATTTCGGATCTGGAAATCTCCAGAGATCAAAACATCAAATATCAAATTTGAACAAACGGAGGAATATCACAACAGACAACAGAAATCTGGTGAAATTAAAAAAAAAAAAAATTTCCGCGGAATCGCGGTAATAGCGCCTTCTGACCGCGGAACCGTGGCGATCAAGTGACGTCCTCATCTGAAAAAAAAGCTGTAAGTTTTCTTTTCTCTCCTCTGCAAATCCCGATATATCTTTTGCCAAATCTCCTGCAGGATTCTTTGCGCTTAAAAAAAAAATCTTTCCCCTTCCAATAACAAATCTTGTGAAGGATTCTTTGCGCCGCGCTTAAAATAAAAAAATCTTTGATTGCAAGTGGTTGTTATTGTTTTGCATATATTTAATCTAACTTTAAGGGGCTTGAGACCAATCCAGATTGGGTGGGGATTTCATCACCCTTACCAGGACCCCAGAAATCACATAAGGCATATGCATTGACCAATATTTAATTAAAAAAAATACTAGACTCAGCCGTAAGGACGTCGCGCTCAATAGGACAGAGGACTAGTTGTAGGCATCGGCCGTTGATCCTAACCTGACTTTGCGGTGTCTAGGCAAGTGTGTCTAGAGCGAGTGGTTACTTAATTAGGGCCACTACTTATAGTGGAGAGCCTCCCACTCACCTGGAACTTACCTGGCCGCAATTGACGGTGAAGAGGCGGTTTGAGGTCCTATTTTTAGCCCTTTGGAACAGTTAGGAGCTGTCTAGCTGACCTAGGTGGCCCTAGATCTAGGCCTGATTGTGCATTTGTGGTTGATTGCATTTGTGTCAAAGTCTCTTATCGAAAATCTTTTTTGCAAAAAGTTCCAAATAAAAAAAAAGGGAATTTTTTTTATAAAAAACTTGCAAAATTTTGTCGCTAAGAAATCCGTGCACCTCACCTTCTTTTTCTTCTCCTTTCTTACATCATGGGTATCCCACATCACAAATCTCTTGCCAAACTTTGGTATCCTGAACCTAACTTTGCCTCTTACCCGAATTGTTTCAGTCGATTTAAGGACGACCCCTCTATGCCCAAAATTTCTTTGAAAGATCGAATAGAAGCGTCTAGGAGAAACAGTTCGACTTTGCAATCCACTTTGTATCAACCATTTCAACCTTCACCATCTTCTTACGTTGATACTCCTTCTTCAAGTCCTATTGTAAATCCTAAACCCATGTCTATTGCTGAGCATATTGAACAATCTCGAAGCCGATCTTTCACTCCTCTCCATACATCCAGTTCTAGGGGTCAACAAGTCCATTCACCTTTTTATCCAAATGTTGATCCTACTCCTGTCCAACCATCCAATTCCTACCAGTCCTACCCGACTTTCCCACCTTCCCTAGACATTGATTCTACGCAGTCATTTGGGAGTTTCCAAAATCCAAACAACTTTGAATCTTTTACCGAAACCCCTTCACAACCCATGTCTAGTTTGGAACAGTCGTTGGAAGCTTATATTTTAGCAACAAACAAAATGGTGAGGAATGTGGATGCATCCATTGCCGCCCTTATGCAATCTAATGAATCGGTAGCTAGTTTCCAACTAGCTCCAAATTTTCCAATGTATGAGGAGGCGGTTGGGCAGAGTGACAATTTGAGAGGAGAGAGTAAGTTATACACCTTTCCAAATAAAACCTACCCATACCCAATTGAATCCAACAACTCCAGTTTTTAAACATGTGTCCAAAATGATGAGTTGTGCGACTTTGTAGTGCTTGATTTGCCAGATTGTGCAGAGTCTCTTTCGAGTGAAACCACACCTAACCTTTTCGATCTTTACACCTCCACTCTAGAACCTGAATTGATAAATACCCATGCTTTTGATGAGGTGTCAGAAAAAATTGATTTTCACTTGATTGAGGATATAGACGCCGAGAATATTTTGGATGATGAACCTGTAAATTTGACTGAAATTTTATCTCCAATTCATCATCCCGAGTCATTAAATATTTTTCCCGAACTTCATATGCGTCTTGATTTTGATGATAATTGCATGGATGAGATAACTTTTGAGGAGAATTATGAGGATAGTATGAGGAGAGTATTGAGGATGAACCATTTTTGTTTGATGTGTCGGATTTTCCAATTCATCCTCCTGAACCTTTAACTGTTACACTTCCTAAATCACCCACTTCCCTCAATTCCATCGTTCCGACCACGCAAAAGATCACGCTTGAGGACTATGAGCTTGAAAAATTTCCCTTTGATAACAGCAGTTTGGACGCCACTAGTGCGTATCTCTTTGAATCTGACACAGTTCTCACAGACGATAACGATTACGAGTGTTTCACTTTTTCGGACGATGTTGAAAACTCACCTCCCGAGTTTGAGTCCTTTAAATTTTCAGATGAGTTAGCTGAACCATCAAACTCGGTTGCTTACAGTCATTTCAAACCATTAATTGAATCATTCGAGTTCAAGACAGATTACTTCGGTGAAAATAAGACTATCCCTAATTCACTCCTTTTCGTCCTTCCTATCGTTTCGACCACGCAAGAATCCGTCGCGTTTCCATTTTCAATGGAGGGTTTACCAAGTTCGACGTACCCATGTTTTATTGCGAATCTTGAGGGATTTGACCCCATTTCTCGAAGAGTTGATAGATTAGCACAATCGCTTTTAACACATCGGTCATCACAAATTGCGCTAATTTATTCACTCAATTTACGCCCTCAAGTTCGTACTACACTTCTTTCTCTTTTCCGCCATTCTTCTCCTCCACCGAGACCGTATACCGTTTCTATCTCCACACAGTCTCGTGTGCTTCTCATTTCTTTTCTTTCCATCCCATTCTTTCACCAACCCTACCATTACCATGATAAGATTTTTGAATGGTTGGTGCTAACCTTTGGCCTGTGTAAGGCCTTATTTAGTTTGGGGGGAACCTTGTTGTATATTATTTTGTTTTTTCTTTTAACAATAAAAAAATAAATAAATAATTTTTGTAAATAAATAAACAGGGGAGTGCCGACATTTTCAACCCTCTTGGTGTGGCATGACAGTGAGGACACTGTCAAGGTTAAGTTTGGGGGTATGCTCGGTAAGCCTTCTTCCTTCACATTCATATGTACATTTTTGCATTTTGCATACTTATTTTAAAACCCATAAAAAATTGAAAATTATAAAAATTATAAAAATTAAAGTATTCAATTTTGGCCATAATTGACTTGAGTTTGACAAATAGGTTAACTAGCTAGGAACAAATAGATCTTAGACTTAGTAAATTAAAAACCCTAAAAATAACCTTTCTTAAAGTTTAACGGTAGAAAGTATATGTCTTTGTAGTTTATCTAGAAATAGGCAAATTTTGAGTTCACTTCTTGGGCTAAATTAAAACAAGGGAAAAGTATTGATGTTTTTATTAAAATATAAGTTTGAAAAATAATTCCTAGCTTAAGTCTAAATTCTGAAAATTTATACCCTACAAATTGCACAAACACGCACCTTGAAACTTGGAATAGTAGAGGAGACCTTGAAATGCTCTTGTCTAAAGTCCTTAGTACGAAGAAAATAAAATAAAAATTCAAGTGTGAATAAAGAGATAATAAAAAAATGAACACTGGTTTTTGTGATTACTTAAGGCTGCATTAATAAAAAAAATATTTAGCGAGGGTGCTTCATCACCTAGTGCCTTAGACCAACTGGTTTGGGAGTCGCTGCTAAAGCCTTAGGTGTTGCAAGACTAGGAATTATGCTTTAATGTGCAAACACATCTTGTAATCGGTTGTTGGTACCTCAAGAAGTATTAACGGTCGCATGAAGGATGTGTGAGCAAAATTCATCTAAAAAAATTCACCAATTAAGAAGTGCTTTGGACAACGGACAAGAGTATGATTGCTTGATTTGAATTTCCAAGTGTAGGGGTGATATACACACACACACGTAGGGGTATGTGATTGGGATTTAGATAAGAGATAGGAATGAAGAATAGGACTTGTATCTTTAGTAGAGATAATAAAAATTCCTAAGTTTAGATAGAACCCTAGAAGGAAAACTTAAAAAATACCGAAAGCTAAGTAGGTCTGCAGAACATATATAATCTTAAGTTAAATGATAAGGAAGCGTGAAGAATATGGGTGGATGATTTATGAGTCGAAGATAATAGAATTCCCTGTTGGAAAACCTAATTGGAGAATAAAAGTCAATGGGCCGAATTGATAGGATTTCATGGGTAGTATCCGCTGAAAACCCTCAGGAGACAACACTCCTCCTACTAGGGACACCTAGAGGTTTAACGGCTTGTTGCACGAGCTCAGTGCAATCGCGTTTCCCTATGAAAGTGAGGTTAGGTTTTTGTTGAGAATAAAACTAGGTTTGCTCGAGGACGAGCAAAAGATAAGTTTGAGGGTATTTGTTCATATCATAATATTGCATTATTATATTCCCCATTCCCAGTCATTTTACAAATAAACAGGTGCTTTTGACCCATGTCTGCTGATTAGTTGCAGGTTACAGGTTCTTGGAATAAAAACAGTGAAAAAGACAAAAGACGATACAAAAGTGAGACTTCGACCAACAAAACAGAGAATCTTGATAAAGCCTACACGAAGATCAGTTCACAAAATACAAGGCAGCGCAAGGTTCAAGACTTCGTCACGAAGCACCGGTAAAAGTCCACTACAATTATTCACTGTGGAATCTGGAAGAAACCTAGAAGCCAACCTGAGGAACCAACTGAAGAAAAAGGAAGAAAAAGTCAACCAGAAGCATTACGGCAAAACTGAAGTCCCAAGCCTACTATTTGGCCGCGGAACCGCGGCCAAACCTGGCCTGCGCCCGCGGTTCCGCGGCCGTGCAGAGCCCGTAGTGGCAGAAACATTTCCAGAAGATTGGCGGTGCGCGGAGCGTTGACTAGGTCTTTTTCTTAGGGGGTATTTTTGTAAAAGCAGATATGCGAGTCAATTGTAACCCTAGGGTTTCTATCCTCTATAAATAGGAACCCTAAATCTTGTATTAGGTTATGCCTCCTTTCATTAATAAAATTCAGATTTCTTTTGGAGAGCATCGATGCCTCTTTTCATTTCATCTATTCAGATCTGACAAGTCTTGTGTAATTGTTTGGAGAGAGCCATCAAGTAAGTAGTTTTATTTAATTGCCCTAGTATAGATCTTTAATTCCTTGCCCTAGATAGATAGATAGAATGTTCTTCAATTCCCTAATGAGCGAGTAGTCTCCTCGCTTGTTAGGGTTAGCTTTGGGGAAGGCTTTTGAGAGATGAAGATCTCTCATCCATTTCTTGCCCATCACATATAATTAATAGGACTCCATGCATACATGCACACACCGCTCCCTACGGCACCCTATCCCACGAGGTAGCGGTGATACCGTAGTATAAAGGCCCGGTTGAGCGTGTTTTCCATGGAGGTTAGGGTAAGGATTGATAAAGGAAGGACAAGAACCAAGAGGAAGAAACACCTTCCCGAATGGTTCTAATCCCCTTTATTAATAATTACCATAACACCTCATAGATCTTAATTTGGGTATAGAAAGCGGTGAGATTTATTTACATTTCCAAACCTACCCTAAACCTAACCCTAGCAAGATTTAGATCTAGATAGATTTAGTTTTTACATTTAATCAATAAGATCCGACACCCATCGGAATTAACTCGTAAGAGCGATTAGGAAATTCACAAAATCCCTGTGGACCGATCCGTACTCACCGGCTAGCTACCAAGCGACGCCGTTCTTGATTGCGGTTATAAAATATTCTTTGATCTAAAAATCTATTCAATCAAGCGCAATAGAGCTGGAAGAAATTCCAAAACCACAAACTATTACTGAAAACTTAGTAGAACCTGAGATTTCAATAGAACAGGACGTACCTATGCCACTCCACAGATCTAGTAGGCAGTCTCATCTGCCCGAGAGATACTATGGTTTTCTCATAGACGGGAATCGAGTGGATTGCATCATCGACGAAGATGAGCCTACTAGTTTTTAGCAAACCATCACGAGTAAAGACTCGGTGAAGTGGCTGGATGTTATGCGATCCGAGATGGAATCCATGTACACAAACCAAGTATGGACTTTGGATTTTGCTCCTACCGGGGTAAAACCTGTAGGATGCAAATAGATCTTTAAAAAGAAGATTGGTGTTGATGGTCAGGTAGAAACCTACAAAGCTAGACTTGTTTCTAAAGGTTTTCGTCAAAGACCAGGATTGACTATAACAAAACTTTTTCACCAGTGACTATACTTAAATCCATTCAGATCCTACTTTCCATTACTGCCTTCCATGACTATGACATCTGGCAGATGGATGTTAAAACCACTTTTCTAAATGAAAGTTTATAAGAATGTGTTTTCATGGATCAACCAAAGGGTTTCGTAGACAGTGGGAGAAGCGGAAAGGTGTGCAAGTTGCTTAAATCCATTTATAAATTAAAACAGGTATCGTGGAGTTGGAACATTTGGTTTGATAAGACGGTCAAGGAATTCAACTTTATCAAAAATGCAGACGAACCTTGTATTTATAAGAAGATTGTAAGGAGAACTATGGTATTCCTCATTTTATACATTGATGACATTCTCCTAATAGGAAATGATATTCCTATGATACAATCGGCCAAGATGTTCTTGTCACAGAAGTTCTCTATGAAAGACCTGGGTGATGCCTCATACATTCTGAGGATTAAGATCTATCGTGACGGATCTAAAGGAATGTTGGGACTTTCACAGTCGAGGTACATTGACACCGTACTAAAGAGGTTTAGTATGGAAGATTCTAAGCACGATAATTTACCCGCTTGTCACGGAATCACCCTCTCCAAAGAGATGTCTCTCAAGACTGATAAGGAGAGGGCTCGTATGAGCATAGTACCCTATGTTTCGGCGGTAGGGTCGATAATGTATGCGATGTTATGTACCATACCAGATGTAGCTTACGCACTTAGCGTGGTAAGCAGGTATCAGTCTAACCCAGGTGAGAAACATTGGATAGCAGTAAAGAACATTCTTAAGTACCTAAGAAGGACTAAAGAGATGTTTCTAGTGTACGGTAATGGGGACCTCCAGATCGAGGGTTTTACCGTCTCTGGCTTCCAAAGTGACAAGGATGACTCTAAATCTGTATCGAGTTATATGTTTACCCTCAATGGAGGGGCGGTCTGTTGGAAGTGCTCCAAACAGGACACCGCAGAAGATTCGACGATGGAGGCTGAGTACATCACTGCATGCGATGCCGCAAAAGAGGCAGTCTGGATGAGGAAGTTCATTTCTTAACTTTAGGTGGTTCCATCCATTACTAATCCAATACCTTTATATTGCGATAACAACGGAGCCATGGCTTTGGCAAAGGAACCATGGTCCTATCAGAAATCTAGACATATCTTGAGGCGGTATCACCTGATCAAGGAGATCGTGGATCGCCAGGAGATCGTGGATCGCTAGGAGATCGAGGTGCGGAGAGTAGATACAAAGGACAAAACGGTATATCCATTCACCAAGGCCGTCTCTCAAGTCCAGTTCGAAAGACTGTTCGAGATGTTGGGTATGCGATACGCTAGTAACTGGCTCTAGTGCAGACGTTGGGTACTCAATACGCCAATAACAAGCCTTAGTGCAAGTAGGAGATTGTTAGTGTTATATGCCATACATGCCATTATTGTATATTACTGGATTGTACATTATATTTTGGAAGCTTGGGATATACATAGATATTATAACAGTCTTGCTCAATATGATAGTATGCTATCTGGTTTGGTTCTACCTCAACACGTGTATATGATTCTTTTAACGTATCGCTAATACATGTTGGTAGAGCCCTTATGATCTTTGCTTGACTACCGGCATTGTGACGGCAGTCACACTTGTGGGAGCTGGGTAGTCGATAAGCACATCCTTAAATGTCCCTAGTCGCGGGAGTATCAAGACTGGGCATCGGTATTCTGGAGTAGACTAGTGTATACATATTTAGACCCTGACGAGGGGCGATGGATTGTTCCCGCAGCCATTGGTGAGGTACACCTAAGATTGTATACAGGTGCTCACTAGGTGTGAGTATACCGGACGGACTCGTCGAGGACTGGCTAGATGGTATTATACCTAGCGTTAGATAGCAGTTCTCTGGTGACATGAGTGCAAATAGTCTGTCGACCTGAGATCGTCATTAGTCTCGTGTGAGTTCCCACTGTGCTTTGATTACTACCCAACCACGGTTCTACTGAGTCGTGTAAACAGGTTTTAGTTGGGTACAGTCCCAAGTCACATGGAGGCAGTGAGCGACTGTTGAGGATTCGTTTCTCCCGGTATAGGGAGTCGATGTTGTAAGTGCACGGCGGCGCCCCGGTCGTCAATCCGACGGCCAAATGCGGAAGCGGTGATAAACTTTAATTTTGCAAACTAGAACTGGCAAACCGCTGCGCACTAATACCCGGATCGAACCATTAATTAGTCCTAGCTAACTACAAGATGGGGAAGAGAGATATACCGACTGATCCAAGTCCTCCGGTCTTCTCGTCGTTGTCCCGATCTCCTGCGGAAACTCCGGTCTCCACCTCGTCGCCGGAAGTGCACCACATCGCCTACTTCTTTTACGGGCTCCCACCTCAATGCCGAGGCAACTCGGGCACGAAGCTGGCTAGTCGACATGCCCAAGATTTGCTGTAGAATATAGTGTGGATTACATGTCTCACTTTGGGGTTGTGGAATTGCCTTTTTGGAGGAATTGAACTTGGAGCTTTTTGGATTGATCTTGTGGGATTTTTGCAACATCAAATGAAGCAAAATCCCACACCAAAATGTTTGGACAGCCCCCCCTAGGAGCATGGCCGGCCACTACTTGTGAATGGGGAGAATGAGTGAGTAGTGATACAAGGATGAATCAATCACAACCATAATGCAAGGGAGAGAGAAAAGCTCATGATATCAAGAAATGATTGCAAGTAAATAACCTCACTCCAACTACCAAATCATCAACAACCATGATGAGCCAAAAGTCAAGCCATGATCAACTAAAGAAAGTCAAGGTATGGTGCAATAATCATGATGTCACAAAGTGCAAAGACCCCCTCCACAAATACTTATTTGCAACAATGCAAATAAGCCCTCCTCCACCAATCTTCGGCCAATGAACGATATAAAGGAAATTGGCCGAAACGGAAAGTAAACTGGCAACTCCAGAAAACTAGTCCAGTAATAAATTACAGGAAAACCCCGATACTGTGCATACACACCCGCATCTGTATTCCGAGCGAAATACAAATGCAATGAGACAAAATCCACACTATACTATACTAGGATCCGGCTTATACCAAAGCTGGCTAGTATGATCCGTTTGATCCTGATCCGTGCAATACCGCACGTATCTGATCGAACCATGCCATATATCCATACGGCCTATAGTACAAACTGTCCGATCCTGATCCGTGCAATACCGCACGTATCTGATCGGACCTTGCCATATCTCCATACGACCTCTACAACTTTTCGCCCGAAAGCTGAGTAACTGAATGTGGGGGACTCTAAAGACTCGTCAACACCATGGTTGTGGATTTAACCACTAGCACGTCAGAGGTATAAGCCAATACGTAACGGGCTACCAGGTATTGACTAAAAGGGACGTCTGTGAGCGAACTCAGCCCGACAACCCTACTGAGCCTGTCAGTGACAATATCCGTACAGTCCGGTCCGTTCGTCTATGAGTATCGCATGGCGGGCCTAGGGGGTTGGTAAAAGTCAGACCCCTAAAAGTGGTACAAGTCGTGTCGGAGTGTAGCCCAGAACACCCTGAGATACTACTGGAATACCTACCAGTAAATCTCCTTGCCTTGGCCGAGGGCTTCGTGTAATGGCTCTCCTAGACACAGCGCGACCTCACCCCCAATAACGGGAGAGACGAACCCCTGAAGATGCGCTCACTGCCTCCATGTGGCTCGGGACTGTACCCAACTAAAACCTGTTTGCACTCCTCCTTTGAGCCGTGGTAGGGTAGTAATCAAAGTACAGTGGGAACTCACACAAGACAAATGACGATCCCCAGGTCGATGAACTAACCTGTACACATGTCACCAGGGAACTGCCATCTGACGTCTGGTATATGACCAACTAGTATGTTCCCGGCGAGTCCTGTCCGGTGTACTCATAACCCAATGAGCACCTGTATACATCTTCGGTGATCCAACTGACACCAGTGGCTTGTGAGACCGGCCTTCGCCCCTCGTCGGGGTCTCAACTGTATACACTAGTCTACTCTGGAGTATCGATGCCCTGTCTCGAAACTCACATGACAAGGGACCATTTAAGGATATGCTTATAGACCCCAGCTCCCACTTATATGATCGCCCTCATACTGCTGGTGGTCAAGCAAGAATCCTAGGGGCTCTATCAACGTGTAATAGCGACTTGTTAGGTCACCTAAAGCAGTACACGATGATAAAGGTAAACCAGATAGCATACTATCATCTCGAGTAAGACTGTCCTACCGGGATAGGTCCTCCATCAATCATTGCAATCACGTACCTGTGACCTAATAATTGACTCTGAGGGCACTATCTCCAACAATCTCCCACTTGCACTCAAGGCTAATTATTGCGATGTCGCATACTCACAGCCCGTGTGATACCGAACACCTAACTCCTCTACTAGTCAGTCTCACAAAGCTCGTTTGCGAAACTATTGCGTTCGAGGAATAGCCTCAGTGAGTGGACATACTTTGATGTTTCTTTCTATGTCTCTCTATATCTCATGTTCGCGGAGAAAGCCATCTCCCGAAAAGAGTAATACCTGTCTTAGAATATGTCTGGATGTCTGATGGGACCTAACTCATAAATGAACTCCAAATCCAAACTTCTTAGACTGTATCGTCAACTGAACTTAATCAGTATCCTGCGCCATGCCTCCCTCAGTATTGCCTTGGACCACCTGTCCAAAATACTGCCCCTCGTCAGAAGGAAAACTATAACTCTGACAACCTCCTTGTCGTCCATGTCACCTTGGAAGCCTGGAATGATAACTGTCTCCCGAATGAGGCTGTCGTTATCATATCCCTAGAACATCCACTTATGTTCTAAAACTGCTTCCGACTGCTTCTCCAGGATTGGATCAATGTCAACTTATTGCATCTAGTGCAAGAACAACATCTGGTGTGGTACTTGATATCTCATGATTGACTCAATTGCCTAAGCAAGTGATCTGCCAATCATGCACGTCCCTCTCCCCTTTAGTCTGTAAGACACCTTTAGAGAGGGTGACTCCATCTTCTGCAGGTACTCTACCGTGCATGGAGTCGTCCATTCTAAATACTCTTAGAATGCTGTCTAAGTACCCAGATTGGGAGACTACCCAAATCTAGATCTAAAACCATAGATCTAGTAACCAGTATGTCTGATATAAAATCCATTTCCTTTGTGGAGAAACCACTGTGTGACGACCAAAGTATAACCGATCGTAGTATAGGAGTTTCCTTTCCTACTATGTGTATGTCATCCAAATACCATGACACCACACCCTACTACCTTCTCAACAGATCCATCCCCTATTCTGATGAAGTCAAACCCATGACTGTCACGTCAGAAATAGATGATCTATCTCCGCTATATCTGCTTAAGTCTATAAATAGACATAAGCCTCTTGCCCACCAATGCTTCCGCTGCTCCACTGACTACGACAACCCTCTGGCAGAGTCATATACACGTATACTTCTGAAGCCAGTTTAGAACGACGCTATACTCATCCTCCTGCCGGGTCTTGCAGCCTGGAACAACAGCAATGGTAATTGTGGGTAAACAAGAACTTCCCTGTCACCGTCCTTGAGGCTACCGGAGTATCTCTCGGGTGCCTGAAGTTACCCACCAAATCTGCGGAGTGGCCAATGGAATGTCAATCCAGATTGAATCTTTAGGTTCCTTGTCAAATCTTCAGTAATCGTTTGTGGTTCTGGAATCACTTCCAGTTCTACCATACTCCCACTACTGTTTTTCTGAAAAAATCCATTTTTAATAAAACTGTGGCGAGTCTAGAACAATATTGCTATTGTTCATCCAGATGGTAGAAAGTCAACCCTCGTCATAGCCTGGGTCAACCCACAAACAGCCATTACAGAAACGTGCCTTGAGTTGTCCAGTGTCTGGTTTTAATCATAAGCCGGACAACTCCCAGTACCTTAACATCGTTAAGATATGAACTGTTCTATATCCAATATAGAAACAGAGGCACTGATTTAATTGAACCAGATTCAAATCATGCAGCTGTCTCCAGTGCATGTCAACTAAATGGAAGAAGGCCGATCAGCGTTATCCAACTTAGGAATGCTTCCAATTATGAGTAACCTGAAAGAGAAGCAAGTTCTCTTAATCATTACTATCAACCGAATACCATGCACAAGTATCTACATCTTCGATTACTTTGAAGAATCCCGATACTTGCAATACTTGGTTCTCTACTTTTATTCAAATACCAATAACTTCTCAAAATTCGGACCCTGTGTTTCCACGAAACACCTGTCTAAAAACTAGAGAAGTCATAAGTAAACCGAATATAGTACGAGGACCAACCCCTCTGTCCTGATGGACCCTGGACAACATACAATACTCTGTATAAGTCCCTTGAGTCTGATAACTCATTCATTGTGTGTCGTAGGTTGAAAACTGTACTTATGGTTAAGAAGAATTACGCCGCTGTTTAATGGTCCTTACCTAACCATCCACTGATATAGGTAAATGTCGTAGACATAATTTCAAAAAGGTATATCTCACTCTATAAAAATAGACGTACAGATATATCGATTTGAAATTGGTGCATAACAGCGGATATTCAAAACCAAATATTTGCCGTCCGGCAACCAACCCAGGTGATTTCCTCAAATATCACCGATTACAACGAATCCCGATATAGTGAGGATGATCACCTAATTCCCAATAACTTAATCCCACTCATCATCTGTAAAACTATACAGATGTGAGAATCATACTTGGTAAATACATACCCTGGAGCAAGTGTCTAACTGGGAAATCAGTTTTCCTTTAACAGTACACAGTGAAACTGAAACATTGAAATGTTCCGATGGGGTATCCCGGTATTCCTAGTAATGCCTCTTCCATTATCCAGATTCACAACTGTAACCGTATAATTCTTTGCCACCTCTCCAAATCCCTTCATATGTCTTTAGTCATTACCTTCTGTACACCCCTTTAGGCCAAATGGTTTTCTTCCTTCCCTACCGTTCGGCACCAGCCTATGGTTTGGAAGAAGACTATCCAATAAGCTTAATGGGTGTACTGTCCCAATCCTAGGAACACTCGCAATGCGAGAGAAGGTGAAGATAAAAGACACCTGAATAAAACTTATTCCTATTTCTCCTGAACCAGAATCCATCCCCGAACTGGAATAAGTTCCTTTCGAGTTCGTATATAACTATACGATGGAGTATCCAATAAACTGTGGATCTTCGTAGTGATACGGAGTGTCCTGCAGAAATACAAAGGTGAAGTGGGATTGGCGAAGAAATACTTGGTTTGGTCGTGAATATCAGTCACAATTTACTTTGCCCTCTTACTAATCCCTTACTTTGTCTTAACTTAATACCTTCTGTACACCATCGTTAGGCTAATTGGTTTTCTTCATTCCCCACCGTTCGGCACCAGCCTAAGGTTTGGAAGAAGACTATCCAATTTGCGTAATAGGTGTACTACTCCTAAACCAAGGAGTACTCTCAACCTGAGAGAAGGTAAAAGAAAAAGACAACTGAATAATCCTATCCGTTTTCTCCAGAACCGGAAACCATCCTCGAATACCTTCGAGTTCGTATCTAACCATACGATGGTTTTGTCCAATGGAAGTGGACGTTCGTAGTAATACGGGGTGTCCTGGAGAAAAGGGTAAAAGTAGGAGTGGCAATGAGGTTTGCAACTCTGACAATCCAAAAGCCAGTGTTTAAGAAGGTTCGGTTAACTTGGTCACTGAGTTATAGTCTTAGGGTCGGGTCAATGGTCGCTGCCGAAGAGAGAGAGAGAAAAGAAACACCCAGCGTGCACTCTAACCTAGATCAGAATGGTTACCAATTTATCTAATCAGGAAACCTCCCACTGTACCGTCAAATTCTTCTCCAAACCTGAAAGAAGAATTAGTCGGGATCACCCGAGGAGTATACCAACTCATCAGTGGGAATCGGGATCCAACTATCATCGCATGATAACATGATGGAATCCGCTCACGGTGTCACACTCCAGAAGGTATGCGCATATCTGGCAAGTTTCAGTTCTTTTGAAACTCCCGATGTGATTTCTGCCCCATGCTCTTATGACCTTGACTTTAGCCAACAAATCATAAGTCACATGTTAAGTTCTACCCGTCATTCTCCAGGTTGATTCGAATCCACCCGCACAAGCCCTTGACTTTGGCCAACAAGGCTATACGACTGTTCCAAACCAACGCATCTATCTATGCTGCATATGAATAACCAACAGCTACCAAACACTGTGCCTTGACTTTGGCCAACAAACACAGCTTGAATACTATTGACTATCAATATGAAACGACGGAGGGCTACGAATGGTTTCTGGCGAAAACCTTTAACGTAATGAACTTGATATCGTTGAAGGAACCGGATAGCTTTTTGAAAATATAGTGACGAAAACCTTTGCTAAAGAGGTCACTCCCGGTGAAGGGATCTCGGCTTTTTCCCCGTAGAATGAGGTGCAGGATATTCCAACTGAATACCACAGTGCAAAGCAAAAGTAATCGGCTATAGTGAAGTCATTGCCCTGACGCAAACTTTTTGTCCAAGGGGTCACTCCCAGTGAAGGGATCTCGGCCCTTGCCTCGTCGACTGAGGAGCAGGATATTCCAACTGAATACCACGATGCAAAACAAAAGTGAACGTCCTTGCAATAACAGCTTTTAGAAAAGTGTTCCAACAACATCAGATTAGGTTTGTTTTTTAAACCTGCATTGATCCGAATCAATGCAGTCCCATCAATTGATCACACCAAAAAGAACGAAAATATACTGATGTACGTATATGCCATCCGCATTCGCCACTGGGTCCCGTCATTACCCGTTAGGTTAGCTAACTAACGACAGAGCGGGGACCGGACTAGCGCGGATGCAAAACATATACAACATCTACTAATATATATACCAATATATAGTATTCGCTCAAGGCGTGATAAAAAACAACATCACAGAAATGTACAGCATCACAGAACAATACAGATATCTGGGATCCCCGGGTTTCACAGAGCCGCTGAAACCCGACGTTCCCCTGGTCGTGTGGATAGCCTATGCAATGAAATCCTAGACCCCTACGGGCGCGGCAAGTCACCCGCCAAAACCTGAAGCGAGACAGCCCCTTTCAGCACCGTGAATGGACCACCCAGCACTTCACGGAATCTGGTAACTTGGGCACCCCTCCTGGGTCAACCTGTACCCCCTACGAGTGCGGCGAATAGCCCGCCAATTCTAGAGTGAAGCGCCCTCCGTCTCAATGCCATGAGATGCGGGCTTGTTGCCCTCTAGAACCCGGCTATCCGTGCACCCCTCCGCGGGGTAATCCTAGTACAGAAAGTAAAATATACATACAACGGGTACATCGACCGCAACCAGGTCATGCCCCAAAATAATAATACAAACAGGCAGTGACGGCAGTCCACATGTCGGACACTCGCCCCGCAATATCAAATGTACATAATACAACAAAACACTGTACTAGCATTGCATCCAGGCTATCCCCCACGACCGATCCGCAACATCACAGCAAAAACAGAACATCAACGTGAAAGTCACGTTCGCAAATCCGTCTAACCGGGCTATAGCAGTTAGACCGGATTTACCGATCGAGTGACATTCACGGTCGCAGATATAATGTAAATACTGTGAAATAATGTGTTTAAAATATCCGATCGATCAAATTTTAACAAGTGGGCCCCAAGCATTACTGTAGCAGATCAAGAAATTCTGGGCCAAATGTTATTATTCCAAAAACCCAATTTTCACCCCAGAAAGATACTGTAGAAATTTGGTGCAGGGAACCCAACAGTGTGCGGTGGAACCGCGGCCCAAAGGGGTATTTGGCCGCGGTTCCGCGCTCCTACTGTGGAGTTGTTGCATCGAATTTTTACAGAACTCTTATTTTTTCTAGTAGATCACGTTTCTGCAACCTGAAAAATTTTTCGACACCAAAAATTTTCAACAGAAAACTGATGCAAGCAAAAAATGCGGTTTTGGGATTTTTGTTCGATCGGAATTGTAAAACACATTACACAAAGCTAGACTAAATTAATGGCGAGGCTCTGATACCACTGTAAGTGCACGGCGGCGCCCCGGCCGTCAATCCGACAGCCAAATGCGGAAGCGGTGATAAACTTTAATTTTGCAAACTAGAACTGGCAAACCGCCGCGCACTAATACCCGGATCGAACCATTAATTAGTCCTAGCTAACTACAAGATGGGGAAGAGAGATATACCGACTGATCCAAGTCCTTCGGTCTTCTCGTCGTCGTCCCGATCTCCTGCGGAAACTCCGGTCTCCACCTCGTCGCCGGAAGTGCACCACATCGCCTACTTCTTTTACGGGCTCCCACCTTAATGCCAAGGCAACTCGGGCACGAAGCTGGCTAGTCGACGTGCCCAAGATTTGCTGTAGAATATAGTGTGGATTACATGTCTCACTTTGGGGTTGTGGAATTGCCTTTTTGGAGGAATTGAACTTGGAGCTTTTTGGATTGATCTTGTGGGATTTTTGCAACATCAAATGAAGCAAAATCCCACACCAAAATGTTTGGACAGCCCCCCCTAGGAGCATGGCCGGCCACTACTTGTGAATGGGGAGAGTGAGTGTGTAGTGATACTAGGATGAATCAATCACAACCATAATGCAAGGGAGAGAGAAAAGCTTATGATATCAAGAAATGATTGCAAGTAAATAACCTCACTCCAACTACCAAATCATCAACAACCATGATGAGCCAAAAGTCAAGCCATGATCAACTAAAGAAAGTCAAGGTATGGTGCAATAATCATGATGTCACAAAGTGCAAAGACCCCCTCCACAAATACTTATTTGCAACAATGCAAATAAGCCCTCCTCCACCAATCTTCGGCCAATGAACGATACAAAGGAAATTGGCCGAAACGGAAAGCAAACTGGCAACTCCAGAAAACTGGTCCCGTAATAAATTACAGGAAAACCCCGATACTGTGCATACACACCCTCATCTGTATTCCGACCGAAATACAAATGCAATGAGATAAAATCTACACTGTACTATACTAGGATCCGGCTTATACCAAAGCCGGCTAGTATGATCCGTTCGATCCTGATCCGTGCAATACCGCACGTATCTGATCGAACCATGCCATATATCCATACGGCCTATAGTACAAACTGTCCGATCCTGATCCGTGCAATACCACACGTATCTGATCGGACCTTGCCATATCTCCATACGGCCTCTACAACTTTTCGCCAGAAAGCTGAGTAACTGAATGTGGGGGACTCTAAAGACTCATCAACACCATGGTTGTGGATTTAACCACTAGCACGTCAGAGGTATAAGCCAATACGTAACGGGCTACCAGGTATTGACTAAAAGGGACGTCTGTGAGCGAACTCAGCCCGACAACCCTACTGAGCCTGTCAGTGACAATATCCGTACAGTCCGGTCCGTTCGTCTATGAGTATCGCATGGCGGGCCTAGGGGGTTGGTAAAAGTCAGACCCCCAAAAGCGGTACAAGTCGTGTCGGAGTGTAGCCCAGAACACCCTGAGATACTACTGGAATACCTGCCAGTAAATCTCCTTGCCTCGGCCGAGGGCTTCGTGTAATGGCTCTCCTAGACACAGCGCGACCTCACCCCCAATACCGGAAGAGACGAACCCCTGAAGATGCGCTCACTGCCTCCATGTGGCTCGGGACTGTACCCAACTAAAACCTGTTTGCACGACTCCTTTGAGCCGTGGTAGGGTAGTAATCAAAGTACAGTGGGAACTCACACAAGACAAATGACGATCCCCAGGTCGATGAACTAACCTGTACACATGTCACCAGGGAACTGCCATCTGACGTCTGGTATATGACCAACTAGCATGTTCCCGGCGAGTCCTGTCCGGTGTACTCATAACCCAATGAGCACCTGTATACATCTTAGGTGATCCAACTGACACCAGTGGCTTGTAAGACCGGCCACCGCCCCTCGTCGGGGTCTCGACTGTATACACTAGTCTACTCTGGAGTATCGATGCCCTGTCTCGAAACTCACACGACTAGGGACCATTTAAGGATATGCTTATAGACCCCAGCTCCCACTTATATGATCGCTCTCATACTGCTGGTGGTCAAGCAAGAATCCTAGGGGCTCTATCAACGTGTAATAACGACTTGTCAGGTCACCTAAAGCAGTACACGATGATAAAGGTAAACCAGATAGCAAACTATCATCTCGAGTAAGACTGTCCTACCGGGATAGGTCCTCCATCAATCATTGCAATCACGTACCTGTGACCTAATAATTGACTCTGAGGGCACTATCTCCAACAGATGTTGCGATGTGATCGGTTGGTCAACACCATAAGTCCCTAGCTAGGGCGGATTGAGAATTACTGGTGGTTGGACTAATAGATTCTCGGATGGTCTTGAGACACACAGATACGACTTGTCTGGTTATTAGGGGTTTGACGTTGTCCACCTCCTAGACCATGCATGCGATACTCTCAGACGAACATACCTGACTGCACGGAGATTGTCATGGACAGGCTCAGTAGGAGTTCGGACGAGTTTGCTCGTCGGTCTTCTTTTTGACATGTACCTGGGTAGCCGTTACGTACAGCTAGTACCACTGATGTGCTTGTGGTTAAACCCACTGCCAGCGTACTGTCGAGTCTTTAGAGTCCCACACAGAGGGTTTCTATGATTCAGGCGAAATGATATAGAGGCCATATGGTTTTTACGTGCAGGGTTTCGATCATATACGTGTACAGGCTACATGTATTTTTCGGACGGATAATACTAGTGGGCTTTGGTTTAAACCGGATCCTAATATTAGATTATTGGATTATTTTCTTCTCTTGGTATTCGTGATACAAATACGGGTATGTATATACGGTGAGGGGTATTCTTGTAATTTCACAAGAGTGCTTATAGAAGAAGACACCTCATTTGTGCTTTAATCCATTTGATTAAATGAATAATGAGGTGGAGTTATGAGGTGTTACATTGATCATTATTGAAGCATGGCTACTTGGTGACTCACTCTCATTTGGATGACTATTGAGGCATGGTTGAATTATTGTGATGATTATGCTTGATATTTTATGCCTCATAGTTATCAAAGCTTAGCCATTCTTCGTATCATTATCTCTTTAACACTCTCTCTCCTCTTGAGTTCGCATCTTCTTCTTCAAACCCTAAACACTCTCATGTGTTGAGAAACCTAGGGTTAGTGAGACAAATTAATCCATAATCATTCTCTACATCTCCTAAGCTACCTAGATTAGCATACTAGGTACTTTAGTTACCTCATATTAGAGGTTAGAGCTTGAACTATAAACTCTCGGGTGGATCTTCTTTGACATCTAGGAGGCCGATCACCAAGCTCGATATGTACACTCGAGGAGCTTAAGAAAAGGATTAGTAGACCTGAAGGACTCGGACACGAAGGTATAAATTTCTTCATAGTAAATTAGAACCTTCATTAGACATGTTAGTTAGGGTTTCCGATATGATCCGAGATTTAGGTCGATATTGCTTGCTATAAAAATTGTTGTTTGTTAATTCCACCTCCTCACAAACCATGTGGGGTGTGCGACATAGACTTACAGAGGCAAGCCAGCAAGTACGGGTCGATCCACATGGAGAGGATATCATGACATTCTTTTGAGTTAGAAACATTAGTTTAGAGGTTTGAAGTTGTCACGTTTTTATACAAATGAAACAATATACGGATGAAGTGATATGTACAGAAAACTTAAGCTAAGGTTTGGTAAATTAAAATACGGCGTCACACCCAACTCTCAATCTTGATTCAATATCTATTTCTAGTTTCTAATTGACTTAAAAAGCATGCTGCATCCAACCCGATAACAAGTATCGTTTTAGGATACGATTTCAACATAGGTACATAAGAAACTACAAATTTAAAGTTTTTAGGATGAAATAAGCATAAAATGAGCTAAGTGAAGTTAGCAAATATAGAACATTTGCTTGTATGGCCACATGTTCTATCTAGCTAGCTTACTACACTTAGCTAAATTTTATATTTCTTTCAACCTCAATTCTTAATATAACAACAATAATATGTATAGAAAGAATAGAATATATGTTAAAGGTTGATTTGAAACCATTCAAAACAATATATGTGTAACAACCCAAAACTTCCTGTACGATTTTTTTTCCAAAAATACAGAAAGGGGTATTTGAGCCTGAGCACAAATTATAAGTTTGATTTGCTTTTGAACAGCAAGAAGGAGCTTGTAGCTCATTGGTAAGACCTTGCACTGCTGAACCAAAGCACCAGAGTTCAAATGTCACGACCCAAAATTTAGCACATGACGGCCCTTAAACTACGTAACGTCTCCAGGCGTAACGTAATTCAAGTAAACCAAAAACCCAGCAATCTAAACCATCAAAAGTAGTAAGCGATAATAACATTGTTAAAACTTTTGAAATCTCAATCAAAATTCTTTAAATTCCAAATTTACTTCCTTTAACATTTGGCAGCACCTCCTTTGTAAAACAAGCCCCCAAAAGGGTACAACATAAATATATAAGCAAAGCATTCCCAAACGGGAGCAAATCCACGCCCAAAAGCGGAAAACAACCACCACAACAGATATACGAAGCCGCAGTGAAGAAAAAGACGATATAAAGTGAACAGCATGAAAAATCTCCAAGTCACAAAATAATATACAATATCGTCCTCACAACTCGTCTCTAAGTCAATACATGAAAATGGTAGATGGAGAGTACTGGATACAACGAATATACAATGAGCAATATCGGATAACCGCAAAACCCATTTATAGCAAAACTGCACCTAGTTAGCCGTAGCGGTATCCACTGCAAAAGATGATACGATAGATGAAAGCCCTGCCTCTGACCACTTTGAGGGATAACCTGTACAACCCTGTGGCACAACAGGGGTGAGTTGCCAACTCGTGAATAGTAAATAACATATGCAGGTAATCACAAGTATGCACGTACTGCGCTAATCTATCACATGCAAGCTGATAGCAATAAATCACAATATGTATATGCAATAGTCATGAAAGGTACTCTATCAGGTACTACTAATATATGAAGTAATGCATATCAAATAAATTCGAAGTACGGAATAAAACATGTCATCCTCACATCGGGCACATAGGCCCCTCACATCGGGCACATAGGCCCCTTATATATAATGAATAAGTATAATTGCACAGATCATTATGACGATATACATATTATAGGTATACATATATAACAGCGTCTCATACCACTGATATATATATATATATATATATATATATATATATATATATTAGGTGTACATATATAACAGCGTCCCATACCACTGATATATATATATATACATGTATATATATCAGCGTCCCATACCACCGATATATATACTTAGGAGTAATACATCCAGAAAACATCATATGAAATCCATATATCAATGCGAAATCCATGAAATATAATATATGCAACATGAAACAGTAATATGAGCATATAAAGGAAAAACCGCTATTTAACTGCAATAAGTTATTAAGTATATCATGCGGTTCCTAATTTCTCCGAAACCAAACGCAACATCATATAAAGGTGAACATGTAGCTATAGCCAGGTATGCGTAACCATTTCGGTATAGCAAGAATGTGCATCTACCTATCAGTAATGATGTAATACCCTCCAGGTATATGTGTAGCTATATCAAGGTATACGACTGTACATGTAAGTATGTATGCAATATGTACATGTAGCTATGTCTCAAATGTGTATATACCTATCTCTAATGGTATAATACTATATGGGTATATGGGTAGCTAACATGTAAGCATGGCAAGGCATATGTGTAAGCATGTAGGTATACAGGTATGCTATATGTCATATGCGCAATGGAATATGAATCAATGTCTTAATGTCTCTAACCAAACAATATCATATATGTATGTGTGTTGTGCGTGTCATGGCAATTATTGACGGTGTGGGTGGCATACAATCAATGCTCGTGCAACATGAGCCGTCAATAATAGTGCAGTGTCCAATGGGTACAAGTCTAAGCACAACAAGTAATAATATGCAATGAAATTTATGTGCAAACTCTATATGTGCAATATAAACATGCGGCTAATATCATATCATATCTAGCCCAGACGCATAACGCCATGCGGGCGATTCCCCTGTAGATGTTAAATCTACTCACTGATGATCCTGGGGCTAAGTAAAGCCAACCACTCGCTTTCCCTTCTTCGCAGCGTCCGAAGTCCCCGCCTGCGTCCCTAAGATCATAGAACAACATAACAAGTGTATATTAGCAATCGACCAATAACACGTACCAACTACGTTTGACCGACGCATCAACTCCAAACATACTCTCAAGTGTTCGTTTAGTGGCTAACGCGCGTAGCGACACTACGAAACTAACCCAAGAGCAACAGATCCACAAAGACATGAACTGTATCGGATAACGTAACGCGCGTAATCAAAACACTAGAAAACAAGTAAAGCGGTCCCAGATTTTTCTACACACACAATTTGTAAAAGTTGCACATACCACAAGACCATACACAACCCCAGAGACCCCCAGACCAAAACACACCCCCCAGCCCCCACTCTGGCCGCAATTTGCGGTCAGAACCAATAAATCCGCGGCCATCTTGAAAGGGATTGTGCTCGGGTTTTTATGGTGGGTTCTAGGTCACTACACAAGGTCTCTGTGATGGGAACTTTTCTAACAAATACCTGGTTTGAAAGCAGATCATCCGAGACCCAAAACTATACTAAAAATACGATATTTGCACGAAACGAAACTTTACGCGTTCTAAAATGAAATGAATAAGCCACACAACACTAAAAAGACTTACTTAACAGATAGAGATCATTACTTACTCCCACAAGCTCAAAGATCCTAGCTTCCCAAGCTCCAAGGAATCTAAGAGGCAAAACAAGGATTAAGAAGTGATTTGGGTGAGATTTGATGAAGTTTAAGGTAGGTTTAGTGAAGGAAAGGTTAAGTGTTTAGTTTGAGGGTTGAGGAAAGAAGAAAATGATGAGAAAGAGATAAGTGAAGTGAGAAGGAGAGAGGGTGAGATGAAAAGAGAGAGAGAGAGGTGAGTGTAGGGTGAGTGCACTTCCACCATTAATGCAAGCCATCAAGTCTCCATGACTCACCTTGCCACCTCCTCTCCAATCCAAAACAAAATTGAAAATATCTCCCTCACCACAAAATATCTAAGGTTAAGGTTAAGCAAGGAAAGATAGGTTTAGGTTAAAGTGTCATGGTTGCTAAACTAGATTAACACTAACAAACCCTCACATTAACATGCACAAGTGTGTGCTAGCCATAACAAATAATAATAAATTATTAATTAAATGTTTTAAAATGTGAGGAAACCGATTTGGTAAACTTTTTTACAGAAAACCCGCATTATCGTCTAATTAACACTAATCGCAAATTCTAAGGTGTTACATCAAATCCAATCAACCACACATTTTTTTAATTAAATTTCTTTTAATTTTTTAGAAGCCCAAGAATCTACACGTGCATAACCAGTAAAACCAAGAGTTACACATAAAACAAATGGGTCCACGAATCAAGACACAGCACCAAGGGACACGTAGCATGGAGAATCGGCCCGACTCGGCTGAGTCGGGTCGGCGGCGCGGCTGACTCGGCCGGCGGCGCCGGGTCAACTCGGCCGAAACACCAATTTTTTTATGTAACCTGTGACTCTTTAACTCCCCATAACCCCTGTACTGTTTAATTTCCCTGCACATTTACAGAGCAATTTAAAACCCCATTTAAACCATATTTTAATACAATTTTTATCACACCCTTTCATCTACCCTAAACCCTAATTTTTTCTATAAATAGCACACCTAAAATCATCCCTCCTAACTTCCAAATCTCTGTCCAAACTCTCAAGAAAATTCTCTAAACTTTTTGTGTGCAAGTGGAGTTAGCGAAGGGCGAAACTCCGACGAACTTCCGACGACGTTCCGAGGAGTTTCCGACGACGAAACGACGCAACGTTGTTTCCCCAACCTTCCTCTTCCTCTTCTCTTGGCTCTAATCCTGTAAGTCCCTTCTCCTCTTTTTCTTTAATATTCTAAAAATTTAGAATTCTAAAACCCGACGGAAGTGGAGTTAATCCGACTTCCGATTCGATTTTTTCCTTAAAAATCATATTTTTCTTAAACACAATCATACCAAACTCTCACAACATGATCATTAAACATTAACAAAATATATTGACAAGTTTCATATCAAAAGAATTTATATTTCAATTTTTATAGCACTTTTACAGAAAAATACCATATAGTTTAGTTTCGACATAAAAAGTTATTAGCCCTTGCTATACCTGTAGATAGTTCATGAGGTAATGGCATACCTCCTCACAACACACATCTCTATCATAGCACAATATATTTTGGGAACCTAGAATACGGAAATACGATTTTTTACAAATAAATACCATAAACTACAAAACCTTTTTCTATAAGATGCGTATTTTTAACAAATCTTTGCAATGTGCCGCTACAACCCATTTGGGAAACTCGTTCGAGATGGTGCGGATTATCGCATATCCTCGGGCTTAGTAGTGTGAGATGCAGACCTTCGCAAGGAGCATACGGTCTCGAAAGATTTAAAATACAATTTTCTTTTGAAAATGTGATTTCTATTATAAATAAAACTTATATTTTTAATAAATAAATATATATGTAATTAATATCAAAATATCTATTTTTAATATTTATAAAATTCCATATTTCCAAAATTCAAGAAAAAAATTCTATTTACAAGAAAATACCTTACAAATTCCAATATTATAAATAAATACCATATATTATGAAAAATAGATTTTATTCATTAGAAATGTCATAATGATAAAATATACATCAATGAAAACTTTAAAGATGATAATAAAATACTTGAGGTGTATTTTGAAAATTATACAAAATTATTTTTACATAAAACCCCCCTCAAGTTATACTAAATTACAATAAGGACTCTACTAAATATAGGTTTAAGCGGGACCGGTCTCTTGAGCCTCAGGGAGCCGGAGATATGGGTGCTTGCCTATTTAAGGTAGACAACTTAACAAACAGTGTTATCAGCACGATAATCGTCTTTGAAAAAGACACAAATGCTGTCGTCCATGTGCAGCGGTTACCGATAACACCAAAGCCTAATTCAGGATTAAATTTCTTTTCTAATTGTCTGACTCAGTCTGAGTCTTAATATAATCAATCTGACTTGAATGAGATTCAAGTATATATAACAATTCAATATGAATCCATGAATTCATATAATCAATCTGTTCAATCTATTCAATCTGTATTGACTGAACCGAACCATGGATATGCATCCATCTACATGATTCTCTAGTTAAATCCATTTACTGATATCATGGTATCGGCAAGTCATCCATCTATACAATCTATAATACAAGACAATACAAATTATAATGCAATACAAACAATACAATCAAGACATCGCGGGGTTTAAGGGGTAGATTGGTACGGAAGGTGTTAGAAGTGGCACAAGACTGCAACCATTAAGGCACCTAACCTGAATTCAATTGCTGTTGTTCTGGATTTTATCACGGAGCCTTGTACTCTTGATTCCGTCCACCGTAGTCTCTGGTCTAACGAGACTCCTTTCGTATACACTGGTATCTTCTGTACCAAGCTACAAACAACAGCGTTAACAATAAATATAAAATTATAACAATATAATACAACTTTAAAATCTACACACTCTCTCTCTGTCTATTCTAATTCTTCCTTATCTTTGGGACTTACCGAGCGATTTGTTCGCTGACGACATTCTCTTTCTTCTTCTTTGGAATATCGTCAGGTGATTTGGACCCACTAAAGATCGAGCCCACCAGCGAGGATTTGGACCAGCTAGCTTTCAATCCGGAGCTCTAGATACTTGTACATTTCATTTTAGTACTTTCCATTTCTGTTATGCCACTGTTTAGGCATTGCTTTCCATTCCATGTATTTACTTTTCAGATGTATTGTAAAAAGAATATTAATAAATAAAGTTGATGTTCATTTATATCTTTTGTCTCTGTCTCTTGTGCATATTACTTGTATTGCTTAGATACGCTTAGCGTATTTACTTCAGAGTAAATACGTAGTGGCCTAGTCACGTCCCCTTCGCCGCACACCGGGAAGCGGGGCGTGATAATATGTTATCAAGCGAAACATAATAACATTGCATATATTAAAAAAAGAAGTGCAAAAATGTTAAGAATCAAGAAAGAGGGGTTGGAAGGCAAGCCATTCAACAATTTATCTCACCATAGCCTAAGTGCAAAACTACTCACACATCATGTAATAAGAACACAAATGAATAAATATAAAATAGAATGCAAGAAAAGAAATAGATAAAAGATACAAGAACCAAAACTTGAACTCAATGAAGCTTTTATTGCAATGGTATCAAAGTACAAGCAAAAATGAGTTCAATTACCAAAATCTAATCTTGCAAGCTCAAAAATAGAAATTGCAAGACCAGAGGAAAGCAAAGAACTCAATCTAATGAGAAGAACTACAAAAATTTATCCAAAAAGTTACAAGTAGTGAAAATGTGTACCCCCTCCTCATACAATAATCTGCTATTTATAGAACTTTCAAAATCAGAAGTTGTATACACCATTGGATTGACAAGACCACCAGGGGCTTACCAAAGTTGCACGAGCTAATTTGGCAATATTATGGCCGCAATTTGCGGCCATATTGAATATATCCGCGGCCATAACTTGGAGGCTGGGGCTCATCTTTGGTCTGTAGTCTTATGGTCACTTGATCATCTCTCTGTAGTTGCAATTTGTTATAATTCACACATGGGTGAATTCTAAGGTGATGAACAGAGAAGAAACTTGATCAAGTTGCAATAGTTCATATCACATCTGTTAGTGTATGTTGCATGCTCCCACAACACTTGTGGCGCGGCGGAAGCGGTGAACAAAAATTTTCTTGGCATACAACACGCACTTAACCGAAGATCTTGTCTAAACCACAACTAGAAAAACCTAACTAGAGATCTTATCTACTATGTTAGGGATTATACCTTAATGATACGGTCCTTCGGGTCTTCTCTTTGATGAACTCCTTAGCTCCTTTTGACGTTGCCGATGTCTTCGATCTCCGGCCACCCAAGACCTAGATGATCCACCCGAGAGTTGTCGTGCGAGCTAGAAACTCTTCACAAGAGTTTAACCTAGAGACCAATTTTGCTAGAATAGATCACTAGGATTATGTAGAGATGAATGTATTGGATTAGCTTGAAATCTATAGCATTTCTTTCTCTTAACCTTCTCTTCATTTACTTAACATTCACATCTCATGTGAAGCTATTTATAAGAAGAATGAGAAGGAGGAGATGAGAAGGAGTGAGTGTTTATCATAATGAAAGTGTTCAAGCATGATGAATAAAAATATAGCACTAAGAGAATTAATTGAAGCATGGATTATATAAATTAGTATCATGCTTCAATAGTAACTCCATAACAACAACCTCATCATGCTTGCACCTTTTAATTTCCACCTCATTTTATTTTTCATAAATGATGTCATTATTATGTCATTATGAGGTGGCACCTTCTAGAAGGTATTCTTGTAACAATTACAAAAATACCCCTCCTCCGTATACCGTATACCGTATATTGTATACCCGCATCCGAATTCCGAAAAATACGAATACCATTAATCCAATAATATAATACCGGTATCCGGCTTAAACCAAAGCCTACCAGTATTATCCTTCCAATTATTATTCCTGTAACAATTACATGAATAAAATCGAAACCCTGCCGTAACTGCTTACGGCTGCCATAACAACTTACAGCCTCTACATATTTCGTCTGAACGAGGGAACCCTCTGTGTGGGACTCTAAAGACTCGACAGTACGCTGGCAGTGGGTTTAACCACAAGCACGTCAGCGGCACTAGCTGTGCGTAACGGCTACCCAGGTACTTGACGAAAAGGTGGCCGACGAGCGAACCCATCACAACCCTTACGAGCCTGCAAGCAACACTTACCGTACAGTCCGGTCTCTTCGTCTGATACGTCGCATATGAAGTCTAGGGGTGGTAAATGTCAGACCCCAGTAACTTTATAAGTCATGCTGATTTATGGCTCATAACAGTTCGAGAAACTACTGATAACACTTATCAGTAAACCTCGAGAACCCTGGCCAGGGATTTAGGTGTTATAGCCGATCAAACATAGCGCGACATCAACTCCCTATACCGGGAGAGACGAAACCCCTCCTATCGCTCACTGTCTCCATATGATTCGGGACTGTACCCAAAATCCATCTGTTTGCACGACTCAGTAGAGCCGTGGTAGGGAGGAAATTAAAGTACAGTGGGAATCACACAAGACTCTATGACGATCTTGGGTCTACAGACTAACCTGTACAAGTATCACTAGAGAACTGCTATCTGACAATAGGTATATATACCATCTAGGAGTTCTCAGCGAGTCCTGTTCGGTGTACCCATTCTCCAATGAGCACCTGTGTACAATCTTTGATGTCAAACATCAATGGTTGTGGAATCAACCATTGCCCTCAGGGTCAAGAAACGTACACACTAGTCTAATCTGGTAATACTGATGCCCTGTCTTGATATACCCTCGACTAGGAACTATTGAAGGATATGCTTGTAGACTGCCCAGGTCCCACCAGTATGATCTCATCATAATCCTGGTAGTCAAGCATAGTCCTAAGGGCTTCATCAACACATCACATGTTATGATAAAGATAAACCAGATAGCATACTATCATTTCGAGCAAAGATTGTTTCTGTACATATACATGTCTAGTATCCTATACAATACAGGCCTCTAGGGCATACATATCCAACAATCTCCCACTTGCACTAAGGCCTGTAATTAATGCAGCTAGAACCAGTTTCCGGCATACCGCATGCCCAACAGCTCAAACAGTTTCTCAAACTGTACTTGAGGGATAGCCTTAGTGAATGGATCTGCTGTGTTGTCTTTCGTGTCTACTCTCCATACCTCGATTTCCTGGCGATCCACTATCTCCCTGATGAGGTGATACCGCCTCAAGATATGTCTGGATTTCTGATAGGACCTCGGTTCCTTTGCCAAAGCCATGGCTCCATTGTTATCGCAATACAGAGGTATTGGTTTAGCAATGGATGGAACCACTTGAAGTTCTGAAATGAACTTCCTCATCCAGATTGCTTCTTTTGCGTCATCATTAGCAGCAATATACTCATCTTCCATGGTGGAATCAGCGACGGTATCTTGTTTGGAACTTTTCCAACATACCGCCCCTCCATTTAGAGTAAATACAAACCCTGAGATGGACTTACTATCATCCTTGTCGCTCTGGAAGCTGGAATCGGTAAAGCCCTCCATTTGGAGATTTCCGTTACCATACACCAAGAACATTTCTTTAGTTCTTCTCAAGTACTTTAGAATGTTCTTCACAGCAGTCCAGTGTTTCTCCCCTGGGTTTGATTGATACCTGCTTACTGCACTTAGTGCATAAGCTACATCTGGGCGAGCTTTGGGTCAATGCATCCAAACCAATGGTTTTAGGATATTAGGTATGAAAACACCCCGGCGGACTTAATTGCCCAAGTCACCTAGGCCCTAAAACAAAAGGACTTATTTTATACGTGAAAATCTCAAAGAAGTGCAAATAGAGATACAATTGATTTTTCTTTTCATTTTTCTTTTTATAGATCAAAATACGTTTTTGTGTAGATATGGGTGTGTAATCACTCAAGAATCAAGATGGGTTATTTTTCAGACTTGGTCTCTATTACAGCTTTAATAATACCCTTTCATCTTCACCATGCTTTATGAACTATTCTTGATATTACTTATTTCCAAAACAACTTGTTTGATCCTAAAGAGGTTTATTGATTTAAAAGTTTTGCTGACGTGTCACAAACTCGTTCTCTCGTTTCACAAAACTTACGACACGTGTATGGTGATGTGAAAAGACGTATTTAATTTATAGTTAATTTCAAAGAAAGGTTATCATTTTAGGTTTTCAATTTCTAAAACAGGATCAAGTTATTTTCATCAAACATGAACCGTTGGTATATCAAAACTAGGTTTTCCTACTAGCTAACTTGACGAAAAGTTTTTATGTTTTTTTTAAATTTTTTTTCCATTTTTTAATGGTTTTTTGGATTGTTGTATATACAAATTTTTTTTTTAACAATAATTCATTTTTTCTTCATTTTAAATTTTTTTCCGGTACAATAAGTAATATACAGTACAAAAGTAAATATGCAATGCAAACTACATGAAAATAAAGGAAAAAATATAAGAATGAAGGTGCGAAAATGCACGAAACTTGCAAATGCAACTACATACTGTATTTACAAACCAACTTATCCCTTACCCCCAAACTTGAACCAGGCAATATTCTCATTACCTTCTTGATTTCCCTTTTCACTTCCTACTGCCGCTTGCTTCTACCTATGCTGCTTGCTGAGCCGCTTAAATTATGTCCAACTGTTCCTGTATCTTTTGTTTTTCTTCAGCATGTGGCGGATGCTCCGAAATGTCAGGCACTGCAAGTCTTTCTCGTTATCTGGTTCAGGCTCGTGAAGAAGTGTCTCTGTCGAATCTTCTGGACCGGGATGCTCACTTGGGTCTTCCCTTGTCCAATTCTTTTGTTCGTAATGGTTACCTTTATATCCCTATGAAATCCGCTCAAGCTCAACTGGCCAATGTGCGTACGAAACCGCATATCCATCGAACTCTTCTCTCGCCATGTAGTACTTGGAAATGAGGGTCACTAGGACTGGCAGTAGGGGTTTCTTCTGAGCCACCCCCTTCATGATCGTGCTAAAAAGTTGTGTCACAACACAAAAGTGGTGATCTTTTTCCATTAAACAATGGACGATGTGCCCTACTCCAGCCGGGAAAGAGAAAACACGACTTTTACCCCCGATGTTACGATTTGCCCATCGGCAAACCGCAAGTACGTTCCGATACATCTGCGCTGTGTTTAACCCCTTAACCTTCAATTCTATAAACTTCTCCAAAAGAGATCAATAAACAGCCATCTTGCTTGCCTGTTGATTTCCAGGCGTCATTGGAATGTTGGTTACCCTCGAGATTGTTTCCGGTTGAAAAATTCCGTGTCTTCCTCGAAAGAAAAAATCAACATATCCTAACCGGGGCTCTCCATTTCTTAAAGCCTCATAGAAATCCTTAACTAATTCTTTTATTGCAAAGAGATCATCACTGTTATAGATCAGGAAAACCCACCCCCTCTGACGAATCTCATAGTAAAGATACTGCCCATAAGTTTCGTCGGAGAAGATTTCTACAAAATTCATTTCACACTCAAAAGGCACCATTTTTAGATTTGACAGATTTTGCCTATAAATTAGACCAGAGAAGGAGATGATCTTACAGTGGAAAAAGTTTCGTCGAGGGAGGAGCTGGTCTGGCCGCAATTTGTGGCCCGGTGGAATTTTCTGGCGGCCGAGACTTTGAGTTGGGGGCGGATCTTGGGTGTGAAGGTTGGGACGGAGGAGAGTGTTGTGAGGTTTGGGAAAAAACAGATATGGGGTATCGGGTTGGGTTTGAGGATGCTTTTAAAGGCAGTTTTCAAAAAAAACCCCAAAAAGAAATTTTAGAAAAAAACAAATAATTACAAAATGTCTCAAAAGAGGCAAAATTTTGTATATACAAGAAGTGGGGATGCGATTTAATCGAGATAAATTGGCTCATGCAAAAACATGAGCTCCCCCGTTTCCGCAGGCAGTTCTAAGAATGGCTTCAGACGTTGGCCATTGACCTTGAAGATGTTACCAGTGTGCAGATCTTCAATGCTGACTGCATCATGCGAAAAAATGGTGCACACAAGAAACGGATCAGTCCAACGTGCCTTCAATTTCTCTGGAAATAAATGAAGTCTGGAGTCATAAAGCAGAACCTTTTCGCCCACAGTGAAAGTTTTTCGGAGACTCGCCTTGTCGTGAAAGATTTTCGTCTTTTCCGTATAGAGTTTGGCGTTCTCATACGCATCATTGCATATCTCGCCGAGCTCGTTTAGTTGAAGTTTTTGTAACACCCTAGTAAATATATACCATATTCTATTTGGGCATTTTCCTATTCTTGCGACAATTTTCTTGTTTGTTATTGTTTTGGGTGCGGATAGTGCATTTGACATCTGTGGTTAGTATATGACCCGATCCGTATGCTTGAAACCCATCTTGATTCAAGATGACGTCATATATTTACTAGTACAGAGGATCCGTGCACATATATGTTCTATATACTTGTATGATATAATTAATATCTGCATATCTTTAAATAATACAAAGTATAACTAAATATATATTTTAATATCTAGCATTGCATGTTATCATACCCCATTCCACATGGTTGCATCCATATATCATATTCTGGTCCAGATTGCTAAAACAGAATCGTTTGGATTGCAACGTATATTTACGTATATCCGTTCTTGGGGTATGCATTTTATTTACCTAGAAATCTCATTATGGTTTTGGCTTATACGTATATTATTCATATTTTAAAACTAGATTTTTAGATGAGACCCGTGTATTTTTCGGAGTATTTTTGTATTGGCTATATAATCCTATAATATATATTATAATATTATTTTAAAACTTAAACTAATCTAACAATTATATATACACGAATATATAATAAAATATAATAACTAATAATTATTCTCTCTATCTCTCTTTCCTCACTTTCCTCAGTCTCTCTCTATCCTATATTATATATTTATTAACCCTATATTTTATTAAACACCTTCCTCTCTCTCTCTCCCCCTCTCTAATTTCCTTCCTCTTCCCTCACGCGCGAGAAACCCAACCCTAGCTCCCTCACGTCGCCGTCGACCTCCACATAACCTCGTCACCAACACCTTGCCACCCTCGTTACACCCTTCACAACCTCCTCCTCTCATCCTTCCACGAGAACCCACAAGCCCCGAGAACCTAAGAACCCCGACAGCTTAACCCTGCTACTCCCGCAACCCTAGCCCCGACGTCACCCTAGCCTCGCTGCCAACCTCACGACCTCCAACCCTCATCACCGGAGACTCACCGTCACCTCCTCCTTCTCCTCACCTCTCTCTTCTCCCCGACACTACAAACCACAACCACTAAGAACCCCGAGCACCAAGAACCCCGAGCACCCATCCCTGTACAACCCCCGACGCCTGCAACTCCTCACCGTCGATCACCCTTATAGGTTTGGCTTAGCACCTTAGCAAGGTTTTGGCAAGCATCAATCGTGCTACTTTAAAATTTTTAGGGTGCTAAACAAACCCTAACCAAGATCTTAACTAGAGACATAGGGTTAACATAGCAAGTAAACAACTTTACTTCTAAGAGTTTGGGATTACACCCTTTGTAGTCCGTTCCTTCGCTTCATAAGCTCCGTGTTGAGGTCCCTTC
Source organism: Agapanthus africanus (assembly GCA_030015575.1). Taxonomy (NCBI): domain Eukaryota; kingdom Viridiplantae; phylum Streptophyta; class Magnoliopsida; order Asparagales; family Amaryllidaceae; genus Agapanthus; species Agapanthus africanus. Next base: position 84,131,590 of record CM057343.1, read on the forward strand.
GCCGCGATCATCATGTACCCGGATTCTAGAGAGGCTCCATGAAGAGAAAGATGCAAGCTTGCTTCCAATCTTCAACAACTATGATGATCTACCTTGAAGAATCTCAAACCCAAGCTCATGCTTCACTAATCAAGTATTAGCAAAGCAAACACCCTAATCTAAGTGGCTAGAATAGATGAGGATGATGAAGTAGGAATTTAGCTCTCTTTTATTTTCAATTTCTCACTTTATTTCATCACATCACAAAAAGCTAGAAAGCTTTTTTCAAGAGCAAGAAGAAGAAGAATTTCATTTGTGATGAATAATGAATTATTGTCATTGTTATAAATCAACCATGGGTCAATCATGAAGGCTTAACCCTTGTAGAGAATAAACTAGGGTAAAGGGTTTGGGTTGGGTTAATAAATATCAACACAAAATATCTAAGCAAAAAACAAAAGGAAGCTTCATGAAGCTTCATGCAAAAGCTAACCCAAATGCTAACCCAAATCAAACCCTAACATGTTTAAACTCCACAAGTCATGTTGCATTTGTAACCCTAACTTGTTATAATATTATATATCACATATATAATATATTTTTGTAACAAAATAAAATAATACAATTAACATATATCATATATATATCAATGTATTATCCAAGTAAGAAAAAGAATCTTTAAGTGAGCTTTTATAAGTTAATGTAACTTAATATATCACATATATAATTATACATTAAATTATCGAATCAACACTTGATCTAATAATCCGGCTATATCGTATATAACCGACTAATATAATATATATCTATTCATCGAATCAACAGTTGATCCGATGACCTGGCTATATCACATATACCCGGCCGATATCATATATCGCGAGAATGGAATACAATATCTCATATCGTAATATTCTCGGTCCCGCACATATCACATATGTGCTCCTACTCCATTTTGCCTGAGCCAGCAAACCTCTGTGTAGGACTCTAAAGAATCGTCAATACGCCGACAGTAGGTGATGAACATATCAAACACCCACAAGATGCAAGCGGTCAGCTAAACGTAACAGCCATCCAGGTATTGAGCGATCAGAAGATCAACAAGCAAGCCTTTATATTCTCCTGTGAATCCAACCAGTAACACTCCCGTACAGTCCGGTCTCTTCGTCTGATATTTCGCATATCTCGCTTAGGGGTGGTAAACGTCAGACCCCAGTAGCTTGATAAGTCATGTCGATATGAGATCCATAACAGTTCGAGAAACTACTGATAATACTTACCAGTAAATCTCAGCAACCCTGGCCAGGGATTTCCAGTTATAGCCAATCGAACACAGCGCAACATCAACTCCCTATACCGGGAGAGACGAAACCCCTCCTATCGCTCATTGCCTCCATGTGTTTCGGGACTGTACCCAAAAGCCACCATTTTGGACGCCCTCTTGGATGTGGTATGATGGAAATCAAAACACAGTGGGAATCACACAAGACTCTATGACGATCTCGGGTCTACAGACTAACCTGTACCAGTGTCACCAGAGAACTGCCATCTGACGTGAGGTATACTACCATATGGGAGTTCTCGGTGAGTCCGTCCAGTGTACCCAGTCTCCACTGAGCACCCGTATACCTTCTCTGATGTCAAACACCAATGGATATGGGATCATCCATCGCCCATCATATGGGTCAAGAAGCGCATATGCTAGTCTACTCTGGAGTATCGATGCCCTATCTCGGTACTCCCACGACTAGGAACATTTGAAGGATGTACTTAGCGACTACACTGTCCCCACTAGTATGATCTGCATCATAGTCCTGGTAGTCAAGTACTCATCCTAAGGGCTTTATCAACATGTAACATAGAGACAATCAGAGTACATGTTAAGATAAAGAGTAACCAGATAGCATACTATCATGTCGAGCAAGAAAGTCCTCCCTATATATGTCCAAGCATCCACTACAATATACATCGTGTTTATAGTAATGGCCTCTAGGGCATACATATTACTAACAATCTCCCATTTGCACTAGGGCCATCTGTTGTGGTATCGCATACCCAACAATCAGCTGTGGTTGAAGCATCTCATACTCAACCATTCCATAAAAGTCTCTACTGGGAAATAGGTCTTTGTGAGTGGATCTGCGCTGTTGTCCTCTGAGTCTACTCTCCTAATCTCAATCTACCTGGAGACCAATCATCTCCATGATCAGGTGATACTGCCTAAGAATATGTCTGGATCACAGATGAGACGGGGGTTCCTAGGCCTAAGCCACAACTCCATTGTCACATAATGGTAGGAACGAAATTCATCTCATGAACTCGTGTACATCCAGACTATTTCTTTGGTAGCATCCTTGGTAGTGATTTATCCTGCCTTTATCGTTTAGTATGTCACGGTATCTAGAGTGGAACTCTTCCAACATAACGTCCCTCCACTGAGGGTAAAGACAATGCCTGCGACTGACATTCAGTCGTCCTTATCACCTTGGAACCTTTCCAGTGATTCTCCCCAGGATCGATTGATATCATCTCACTACAACTAGTGAGAATCCTAACATCCAATTAGATCTATCTCATAGATCCATAACCCAGGATTTAGGAGGTATCACCTTGATCCTATATGGAGAATCTTTACGATAAGAGGAGATTGACCGAGCGTAGCATATGAAACTCCTTCCCTAAGAGTATGTCATCCACGTATTATACGAGGATCACCACCTTACTCCCTACTACCTTTTTGTATATACTCGGTTCATCTACCATTTTGATGAAGTCAAACTCTTTGACTACTACATCAAAACAGACGTTCTAACTCCGCGATGCCTGATTTATCCCATAAAACATCTTGCACATGTTTCCGCTGCTCCCACTGTCTACGAAGCCACTGGCTGTGTACTTATAGACGCTCTCTTCCAAATCACTATTTAGAAAAGCAGTCATGACACCCAACCGCCAGATATCGTAGTCATGGTATATAGCAGTGGCAAGTAGGATCTGGATGGACTTAAGCATAGCTTTGAAAGTCTCAACTTTTCTATGTATACCAAGTAATCTTCTCAAGATATACTTGCTCCTGATGGGGATTTAACCATTCAGATAAAGCAACCAAAGTTCATACTTTGTTGGTGTATATGGATTCCATCTCAGATCGCATATCATCCAGCCATTCTCACAGAGTCCCCACTCTTGATGGCCTGTTCGAAACTAGTTGGGTCATCATCTCATGATGCAATCCTCGCTCCCACTGTCATAGAGAAAACCGAAGTATCTCTTAGGTGGGTGAGGAACCCTACTAGAGGCTGAGGTTCGTTGGAAACCATTGAATCCTCCGGTTCTACCAAATCATCAGCTGCAGTTTGTATAGCTGGAACTCCTTCCAGTTCTACCTTATGACCACTAATTTCTTCACAAGAAATTCCCTTTCCAAAGGAGGCATGCTGAGAATCAAAACATCTTTTGTTCCTCAGTTTGGTAGAAGATATTCCCTTGCGAATGCTTGGGATAACCAACAAAGTTCCACAGAACTGACCTTTCCTCGAGCTTGTCCGGATTTTGCTTTCAACATAGGCCGGACAACCCCAAATCTTAATTTCCTTAAGAGATGGGCTCTTCCCATACCATATCACATATGGAGTGGTAAGCATCTGATTTGGTTGGAACCCTATTCAATAGGTATGCAACTTCTCAAGTGCATAACCCCAAAAGAAAATAGGCAACTCAGTAGTACTCATCATAGAGCACACCATATCACATAGGATGTGATTGCTCCGCCCCTATACACCGACGTGCTGTGGTGTACCCGGAGGAGTAATGCTGAGAGAGAATCTCATTCTCCTTTAGAATAGTCCAGGAATTCCGTGCTCAAGTATTCTTCTCCTTGATCTCATCAAAAGACATAATACATTTACCCATTTTTGGTTCTCTACTTCTAACTTATATTCTGTGAATATCTCAAAAGGTTCAGACTTGTGTTTCAACAGGAACATATGTCTGAATCTTGAGAGATCATCAGTGAATGTAATGAAGTACAAAGAACCGGTCCTGGCATATGTAGACAGGGGACTTTCATACATCATCATGTATCAATCCCAAGAGTTCAGTAACTCTTTCTCTGTTTCCAATAAACGGAGCTATGGTCATCTTATCTTTATGACATGACCGGAAAGTTAAGATGTAAATTCAAACTGATTTAAATATGCATCTTTATGTAACTTTTAGCTAGTCAGGTCGCATTGATATAACCTAGTCTACAATGCCTCAAGAAGGATTCGTTCATTTCTGAACTATTCCTCTTGTGTGTGTTCTGTACGTTAAGAACCGTGGTTTGATTTAGAACGTCTATGCTTTTAGATAACATGCCTGAACCGATCAACTCTTGATATAGGAAATGTTCAAATCATTATCCTACAATACAAAATTATATCCTTCTTTACTAATAAAGAGACTGATATGATGCTGTATATTAGGTTCGGTATCTAATAATATTCGTTCAGAATCAATGCATTCTGGTAATACAGGGTGATAACTGCCAACAGACTTGGATGCAACACTTGCATCATTTCCAACTCTTGAAACTTATCACCCGTTCTCAGTTCTCTACCTATCTGTAGCCCATATACCAAATTACATTTGAGGGATCCTGATCCAGTATCTCATACCCAGGACGTAAAGGATACTGAGAAACAGTTCTCGGTAATGAACACACCTGAAGATGATGCATCAGCATGCACTTTCTTCGTTTGGGCGGCACGGGAATTCTGGTAATCCCCAATTTCCTGCTCGGTCTTATAACAATTATAAGTTGGAGCGGGACCAACGTTCCCTAGCGCAGTATAATAAGCGGGTTAGGTCAATACATCCGTATTATTATCTTGATTAAGGCGTGATAAGGTCGCTACCTGGAGAGAGAGAGAAGAAAACACTCAGCGTATACTTTTGCAAGATTAGATTGGTTATTAATATATCTAATCAGGATGTCTCCCACTGTTTTAGTTAAATCTTCCATAAAACCCTAAAAGGAAAGACTAGCCGGGACTAATTACACTCTACAAGTTCGCCAATGTTTCAGCCAGGCCAGTGCCGGTACTTGGAGGGAGGTTCTCCGTGCTTTCGCACGGACCTAATTAAAGTAAACCTCGTTTTCCCAGAGGCATAACATCGTTGATACCTTTCTAGACACCTACTTGATCGAATAATTGTAATGTGTAAAACTCTCCCAGGAGTAACTCTTACTCGCAGCAGGTATCGGGATCCAACTATCTCATAGAAGGTATACAATCTCATTGCAAATTTCAACTCTTGAAATTCCCAATTATATTTTGCCCCGCGCGATCTATGACCTTGACAAGGTCAACAAACCATAGACCGCAAGTCAAGTTCAACCCGTCATTTCCCGATTGAATTAAACCCTCCCGCATGACCCTTGACATGGTCAACAAAGTCACACGACTACCTTAACTTAATCGCATCATATGCTTTTACAGATAAGCATAAATAGCTACCGCACACTACGTCTTGACAAGGTCAACAAACGCAGTACGAATACTATGAAGTACTTATCTGAAATGACGGAGGGCTACGACAGGTGTTTAAGAAAACCATTTGCGTAATGAACTTGATATCGTTGTAGAATCGAGTGATTTTAAATGGAATGTTTTTGAGGCCTTTTCTAGTTTTGCTAAAGAGGTCACTCCCGGTGAAGGGATCTCGGCTCTTTCCTCATCGAATAAGGTGCAGGATATTTCACAAATATCATTATACAAAGAAAAAACTATAAAAACAATCAAAAGACAAACCGAGTTTGTAGCATCTGCTAGTTTCGCTAAAGAGGTCACTCTCGGTGAAGGGATCTCGACTCTTTCCTTATCGAATAAGGTGCTGGATATTCTATAAGGAATACCGCTATGCAAAGTAAGAACTAGAGCTACCTGTTTTTGAGACAAGTTTTTACAACATCTTTAGGTTTCTTTTAGTTTCATTAATCTCATTAATGAAGTCCCATTTTATTATGCTTCACAAGTATCACATTTGAAACGAAATCAGCAATATAACATATATCTCATATATATAATATAAACATTCGTCTCAGGCAGTAATATGATCTCATCACAGAACATTGCAGCAGAAGATAACATATGAAATATTGGATATACTAGGATTTCCGTGTTTATATCAAGCCAGTATAAAATACGGATTCCACGGTCGCGGTGAATAGCCAAACCCACATCCCTAGACCCCTACGAGAGCGGTAAGTAACCCTATCAATTCTAGAGTTAGGACACCCGGTCTCGACTCCTCGAGATGGTCTCCCACTGAACCCTAGAACCCGGTTACTTGTGCTCCCCGCCTTGGGTGTATCCTAATGCTGAAAAGTAAATGATATACAATGGTGACATCATCCTCAGCCCGGAAGTGCCCCAATAAAAGAATATTACATATAAAGAATTTTACATGAATGAAAATAAAAAACTCTCATCTCACATAAAACCCCCGGCTATTCAAAACGCGACGATCCAATAATACATATCATAGCAACACATAACATCACATGTCATCAACGTAAGTAAATATGTGTATCCCAATTGTCGTTGATGTATAGCAACGAAACCGGCGACACACCAAATATTACACTTACGGTCGCAGAAAAGAAAGTGTAAAACTACAACAGTTGGAATCCGCAACCTCCTTAGACATTTCATGCCTAACCAAATGAATTCCTTAGACATCGCATGCCTAACAATTATAAACCCCGTATTTTAGTCTCGATCTCGAAACACTTTTCAAGATCTAGTCGGGCAATTCAACAAGATTCCCGACATCCTGATTGAATGCTTGTCGGAAACTTTAGTAGACGGCCGCACCCCCGGATGCCGTCGACGGAGTGCACTAAGGCGGAACACCGCTGCCGCGAGCACCCGAACGGATGCTTTTGGCGATGGGGTTCTCCTACAGTCACTTGGTCGGGGCTATGGGGTGTGGCTATCTATTAAGTTTACTCGGTGAGTATCCGCGTACGCTACGTGATTGCGACAGACTTTTGATCACATCAAAATCCCGTGGCAACCGATCAAATGAGACTAAAAAATGCTAGATTTATAACATTCAAATTAGTTATCTCATAAGTACTTGTGGATTCCAAATATGCTAGATTTATCACATTCCAGATAGATAGACAATGTTAAACTTTCCGATCAAATAAACAAACACCTAAGAATTCCCAAATAGCTCAACACTTGAGCGGAGTTCAAAAAGTCCTAGAACATGTTACAGCCGCTATGAACCAGCCATAGAAGGGTAAAACCATAGCCTCACATATGGCAACGCTAAACTACCACAAACCATATGGTTCAGTGGCGGTTTTGACGGTCACATTATCGAGTTAAGGTTACGTTCTTCTAGAGGGTCCACAGATTCGTTTGCATGATTTTCTTAAAGTTTTAAACTCAGGAAAAATCCAACACTTGAAAGTTTTCCGACAGGGAAAAAAGTGAGTTATTGATATCCGTTCGAACCTTTTAACACGTTTTAAATTACCCGGAAAAAGTTAAACGAAGTTAAATTATCCGATGAAATCAACGAGCTCCCAATATAACCCAGAAAGCTTAACACTTGAGTAGAACTAAAAATTCCCACAAGCATGAAAAATACCCAAGAATATACCCCTGAAGTATTAGCCCCCAACTCCCAAAGTTGGCCGCGGAACCGCCGCAAAACGCATGGTTTGGCCGCGGTTCCGCTGTCTCTTGAGTGACTTGTGGCTTCGTACTTCACAGTAATTCTTAGAATTCTATGCATGATTTTCTGAGTATTTTTAATATGAAAAATTTCAACTTTTGAAATTTTTTCCAGAAAGTGGGATTTATCGGGGTTTCGGAGTTCGATCAGACTTCAAACTTCGTCTAGACAATGCCTAATGCTCTAGCTTGGCTCTGATACCACTGTAGGGTTGGCTTAGCACCTTAGCAAGGTTTTGGCAAGCATCAATCATGCTACTTTAAAATTTTTGGGGTGCTAAACAAACCCTTGTAAGGTTACTATGCACTATCACAAGGTTTTACAAGGCGTCAACCATGCCCGATTTAAAATTTAGAACTGCCGAACAACCTAAAGCGAGAATCTTTGCTAGATAATTAGGGTTAAACATGCAAGTAAACAAGTTTACTTCTAAGAGTTAGGGATTACAACCTTTGTAGTCCGTTCCTTCACTTCTAAAGCTCCGTGTTGAGGTCCCTTCGCTGCGATCATCGAGTACCCGGACCCTAGAGAGGCTCCATGAAGAGAAAGATGCAAGCTTGCTTCCGATCTTCAATAACAAAGATGATCTACCTTGAAAAAACTCAAGCTCAAGCTCACGCTTCACTAATCAAGCATTAGCAAAGCAAACATCCTAATCTAAGTGGCTAAAATAGATGAGGATGATGAAGTAGGAATTTAGCACTCATTTGTTTTCTTTATCTCACTCATTTTCATCACTTCATAAAAAGCTAGAAAGCTTTTTCAAGAGAGAAGAAGGAAGAAGAAGAACAAAACCATTTGTGATGAATAATGAAATCAAGTGTGAGGTTAGAAATGCAACCATGGGTTAAGAATAATGACTTAACCCTTGTAGAGATTTTACCATGGTAAAGGGTTTGGGTTGGGTTAAGGAAATATCTACACAAAATATCACAAGTCAAAGTCAAAACTTCAAGAAGCTTCTTGAAAGCTTCATGTAAGATTAACCCTAATCCAAACCCTAACCATATTTAAACTCCACAAAACATGTTGCATTTATAACCATAACATGTTCCAATATTATTTATCACATATACAATATTTATTGTAACAAAATAAAATAATACAATTAACATATATCTCATATATATCAATGTATTATCCAAGTGAGAAAAAGAATCTTTAAGTGAGCTAATATTAGTTAATGTAATATAATATATCAAATATATAATTATACATTAAATTATCGAATCAACACTTGATCCGATAATCCGGCTATTTCTTAAATAACCGACTAATATTAAACTGTATCAGTTCATCAAATCAACATATGATCCGATGACCCGGCTATATCACATATACCCGGCCGATATCTCATATCGCGAGAAACTAATACGGTATCACATACTCGTATTATTCTCGGTCCCGTACATATCACATATGTGCTCCTACTCCGTTTTTCCTGAGCCAGGAAACCTCTGTGTAGGACTCTAAAGAATCGTCAATACGCCGGCAGTAGGTGATGATCATATCAAATACCCACAAGCTGCAAGCGGTCAGCTAAACGTAACAGCCACCCAGGTATTGAGCGATCAGAAGATCAACAAGCAAGCCTGTACATTCTCCTGTGAATCCAATCAGTAACACTCCCGTACAGTCCGGTCTCTTCGTCTGATATGTCGCATATCTCGCCTAGGGGTGGTAAACGTCAGACCCCAGTAGCTTGATAAGTCGTGTCGATATGAGGTCCATAACAGTTCGAGAAACTACTGATAACACTTACCAGTAAATCTCAGCAACCGTGGCCAGGGATTTCCAGTTATAGACAATCGAACACAGAGCAACATCAACTCCCTATACCGGGAGAGACGAACCCCTCCTATCGCTCATTGCCTCCATGTGATCCGGGACTGTACCCAAAAGCCACCGTTTTGCACGCCTTCTTGGACGTGGTATGATGGAAATCAAAGCAAATTAAGAATCACACAAGACTCTATGACGATCTCGGGTCTACAGACTAACCTGTACCAGTGTCACCAGAGAACTGCCATCTGACGTGAGGTATAATACCATCTGGGAGTTCTCGGCGAGTCCGTCCAGTATGCCTAGTCTCCACTGAGCACCCGTATACCTTCTCTGATATTAAACACCAATGGATATGGGATCATCCATCGCCCATCATATGGGTCAAGAAGCGCATACGCTAGTCTACTCTGGAGTATCGATGCCCTATCTCGGTACTCCCACGACTAGGAACATTTGAAGGATGTACTTGGCGACTACACTGTCCCCACTAGTATGATCTGCATCATAGTCCTGATAGTCAAGTACTCGTCCTAAGGGCTTTATCAACATGTGACATAGAGACAATCAGAGTACATGTTAAGATAAAGAGTAACCAGATAGCATACTATCATGACGAGCAAGAAAGTCCTCCCTATATATGTCCAAGCATCCACTACAATATACAACGTATGTACAGTAATGGCCCCTAGGGCATACATATAACTAACAATCTCCCACTTGCACTAGGGCCATCTGTTGTAGTATCTCATACCCAACAATAAGCTGTGGTTGAAGTATCTCATACTCAACCATCCCATAAAAGTCTCTACTGGGAAATAGGCCTTTGTGAGTGGATCCGCGCTGTTGTCCTCTGTGTCTACTCCCCTAACCTCGATCTCCCTGGAGATCAACCATCTCCATGATCAAGCGATACTGCCTAAGAATATGTCTGGATCTCTGATGGGACGCACCTAAGCCACAACTCCATTGTCACATAATGGCAGGAACGAAGTTCATCTCATGAACTTATATATATATCCAGACTGCCACTTTGGTAGCATCCTTGGTAACGATGTATCTTGCCTTTAATCATCTAGTATGTCACGGTATCTAGCTTGAAACTCTTCCAACATACCGTGTAGGGTTACTAGGCACTCTTACAAGGGTCTATAAGGCATCAACCATGCCCGATTTAAAATTTAGACGTGCCGAACAACCCTAACCAAGATCTTTAAACTAGAGATTAGGGGAAACAAAGCATGTAAACATCTTTACATCTAAGAGTTTGGGATTACAACCTTTGTATTCCGGTCCTTCACTTCTAAAGCTCCGTGTTGAGGTCCCTTCGCTGCGATCATAGATTACCCAGACTCTAGAGAGGCTCCACAAAGAAAAAGATGCAAGCTTGCTTCCGATCTTCGATAACAAAGATGATCTACTTTGAAGTTTCTTTAACACAAGCTCTCACTCACTAAATGAAGTGAACACCCTAATCTAAATGGCTAGGATAGATTAGGATGATGAAGTAGGATTTTAGCTCTCATTCATAGGTTCTCACCTTTGGGAGCGACTCTGACGATGAAATGGCTCTTAGCCCCCTCTTTAAAGAGTCCACCTCGGGAAAAGAGGAAGAACCAGAGCCCTGCGAAAACATTCAGCTGCGCAATCGCACGCTTCCATAAAAGAATCTCGGACCCTCAACTAGAAAGGATAAGGGAAAGGAAAAGGTCGCTGAGGATATCACCTTAGATGACCAAGTTATGAAAGAGCTGACTGCCAAGGACCCGCCTAAGAAGAGTAGGGTGGACTACAACATCCTAGCGCACCTGAGGAGGCTACCCTCGCAGCTCAGCATTCTCGACGCCCTCCTGTTATCAAAGGAAGCGAGAGATTCATTAATCAAGGCGCTGCAAGATCCCGAACAATTCCAAGCCTTCCTCGCCGAAGAAAGGATGAAGGATGAAGGATGAACTAGAAGAAGTACACACAGCCGATGTCACGTTCGGTGATGAGGACCTTCTCCTTGGGACGTGAGACCACAACCGTCTCCTATACGTCTCTGGATATTGCCACGATATAAAGATAGACAAAATCTTGGTTGACAATGGGTCTTCCGTTAATCTCCTCAACGTACGGGTGTTAAAGGAAATTTGCATGAGCGTCCAGCACCTTGCTCGGGACAAGATCACCATCTCCGGGTTCGACTCCCAATCATCGAGAACTCTTGGGTCTGTAATATTGACGCTACGCTTTGGGCTACTCGTCACGGACATTAAGTTTCACGTCATAGATGCCAAGACATGTTACAATGCTCTGCTCGGCCGACCTTGGTTACACGAGTACAACATCATCCCTTCTGCGCAACATCAGTGTATGAAGTATTTCAAGGATGGTCTCGAGTATACCATAACATGTGAGCTAAACCCATTCTCCGTGAACAAAGTCCGCAAATACGAAGATGCAAAGTACTTTTTGCCAGATTTCGAGGATACAGAGAGATGTCGCAAACCGGAGAACAAAGCCGCTGTCACGATTCCCGTTTTCGGGAGTGATACTGAAGAAGAAGAAGAGATAGTCTACTCTGGGCCGTCTCGACGCAATAATCCGGGACCATCCGCCCCCATATTGATCTTCGGAAGTGACTCGGAAGATGAGGTTAATGTTGTGTTCTCCATTCGGCCACCAATACAAGAACTCCTTGGTGATGATCGAAGATTGCTAATCACCATGATCCCGCCGGAGCACTACAAAGATCTTGACGCACTTGAAGCTTACAATGTGCAGGACCTGCAGATGTTTTACGTCCCTCCCAAGCGAAAAGGCGAAAAGGCGATCCTATTCTATCGATTCTCGGAAACAAGAGTGGAGAAAGAGATCTGGCATGGCGCGGATTCTACACCTGACAAGCTTCAACCCATCCGTTTACCCAGATATTACACAAACGGATTGAAAAGGCTATTGAAGCACCAAGGGGTACCCTTAAAACAGACTACTCGACAAGCTCGATTCTATAACAGGATTGTCCCTAGGACTCAGCGCAAATTGCCCAATTGGAGAATGGAAATGCTTGGGCTTGGATACGTGAGAGCCGGAAAACGGGAACGTGTCCGCGGTAGCTACGCCATATATACCTTTGATGAAGAAGAGGACGCCTTGTCAGAAAATGTCAACCCCTCATCGGAACTGGATCCCGCGATTGAAGTCCCGAGTCCATCAATTGAAGAGCGAATAGACAAGCTTATCACGAAAGCGGGTCAAAAAGCTCGGGACGATCATAATCGCGAAATGGCCATTTACAAGAAAGCCAGGGCGCAACGCCTTTTTCAACGGGCTGCGAAAGATGAAAACGCTCCTCCCTATCAATCTGTTGTGCAAGAGGCCCGACGCAGAGGTAGAAACAAGTCAAAGAGCAGAAATGGCGCTCGACAGCGAAAAAGCGGGACCAAGAAGTCGTGTGATTGGGTATTGCGCAGTCCGGATTTGTCCCTCATAAAGAAGATGAGTCGAGCGTATTCTTTCCCTCAAGACAAGACACGGAAGATACTTGACCTCGCTTTAAAACATCGAATGATTACACTTCCGAAGTCTAAACACCCTGAGCAAGCTAATGAGGTCTTCCATCCGGGCTATTGCTCTTATCACCTAGCCATAGGACACCCTATCGAAGACTGCTTCAGCTTCAAGAACTGGGTCGAAGACCAGTACCGGCAAGGCAAGTTCGCTCTATCTGACAGCTGGAGGGTAACCCCGCCACAGAAGCATGAACCCAAAGTCACAATAGCACAACCAGATCCACATCGGTCTTGGAAACGAGCTCGTACCTGTCATATGATAACGGTATCAAAAGAAGAGCCCGAGAATACGGATGACTTTCCCTGGTGCTTCGAAAACGGGGACGACGAGGTAATCTCAGAATTTCCACCAGCGCCGAGAGAGCTGGAAGATGGCATACATACTACTGCAGATAACCTCAAGAATATTGAGTTGGGGACGGCGAACGACCCACGACCGACATTCATCAGTGAGCTGCTATCTGAAGAAATGGTGGCTACGTTAAAAGACGTGCTTATGCAGCATAGAGATTGTTTCGCATGGAACTATTCTGAAATGCCAGGACTAGATCCAGAAATTGTTGTGCATAGACTGGCAATATCCCCGGACGTCAAGCCAGTCAAACAGGCGCCGAGAAGAATGCGGCTCGAGCTTGAGATGTGCATCAACGCCGAAGTCAAGAAGCTGATCGACTCTGGGTTTATCCAAGAAGTTCAATATACTGACTGGATCGCCGACATCGTCCCGGTAATGAAGAAAAATGGAACAGTGCGCATATGTGTGGACTTCCGGGATCTCAATAAAGCTTGCCCGAAAGACGATTTCCCAGTGCCAGTCATCGAACTGATGATAGACAATACGTCCACTCATGAGGTTTTCTCCTTCATGGACGGCTCATCAGGGTATAATCAGATAAAGATGCATCCCGAAGACCAAAAGCACACCGCTTTTCGGACTCCTCTGGGAATATTCTGTTATAAAGTGATGCCCTTCGGTTTAAAGAACGCCGATGCTACTTATCAAAGGGCCATGACGAAGATCTTCGATGACCTTATATATGAAATCGTCGAATGCTACATCGACGACCTCGTCGTGAAAAGCAAGTCATACAAGGAACATCTCGAGCATCTAAAGACCGTATTTCAACGCCTTCGGCAATACAACTTGAAGATGAACCCTCTCAAGTGTGCATTCGGAGTTTCCTCGGGCAAATTCCTGGGATTCATCGTCCGACACCGAGGTATTGAGATAGATCCGTCAAAGATCAAGGCGATCATGGAAATGCCACCGCCAAGGACTCTCAAACAGGTGCGGTCTCTCCAAGGGAAGCTCGCGTATATACGGCGATTTATAGCCAACCTTTCAGGCAAGTGCTGTCCTTACAGCCACCTGATGAAGAAGGGAACCCCGTTCGTCTGGGACCAAAAATGCCAAAGCGCGCTAGACGAGATCAAGCAATACCTGCAGAACCCGCCAGTGTTGGCTGCTCCGGTCAAGGGAAAGCCTCTCATCCTTTATACAACCGCCCTCGAAGGTTCCTTAGGTGCATTATGGGCACAAGAGAATGATCAAGGGAAAGAAAGAGCACTCTATTATTTGAGTCGAGTTCTACTGGGGGCAGAAAGCAACTACTCCCCCATTGAAAAACATTGCCTGGCGTTAATCTTTGCGATAACAAAGCTCAGGCACTATGCGTTGGCGCATGAAGTCCATCTCATTTCGAAAGTGGACCCCCTTAAATATTTAATGTCGAAGGCCATATTGACGGGGCGACTCGCTAAATGGGCCCTGCTCTTGATGGAGTTCTCGATAACTTATCAACCTCTCAAGGCAGTGAAAGGCCAGGCCATCGCCGACTTCCTCGCTGAGCATCCGGTACCGGCCGACTCTCCTTTGAATTGCGAACTGCCAGACGAACACGCGTTTGATGCGATCGACGGTGGTAATATCTGATGGGAGCTTTATTTCGATGGGGCATCTTCCGTGAAAAAGCGCAAACAAAGCACCCCTATAATCAAATCAGGGGTGGGTCATGTTTTCGTAACTCCACAAGGAGGGATAATGCGCTTCGCTTTCTCCTTAACAGAGCCAAGGACGAACAATGAAGCCGAGTACGAAGCTTTGATAGCAGGCCTCGAGATCGCCATCGACATGGGAATTGAAAACCTCCTCATATACGGAGACTCCCAACTGGTCGTTAGTCAAGTAAACGGCGACTACCAAACATGCAAGCCAGAGCTGGTGAAGTATGGAGAGAGAGTACGACAGCTGCTGACTCAAATCCCTTCCTACACCTTAGAAAACATACCGCGTGCCGAAAATAGCAAAGCAGATGCATTGGCTAAGCTCACTAAAGAACTGGCTGATGAGAACCTCGATGACGTCAGGATCGTGGTACAAAGCCGTCGAGTACTTACCCCTACAGGAATATCCCTGGAGTCACCCGAAGGAAGGGGAGAAAATGAGCACACGGCCCTGCAAATGAATGACCAAGAAAAGGCCGAGGATTGGAGGGAAGTCTATATAGACTACTTCAAATACCGTCGAACGCCCGAGGATGCGTCCTCAAGACATCAGCTTATGAAACGAGCTCTGTCTTTCGCCTTCGTCAACGATACTCTGTACAAGAGGTCGTTTGATTCTTTGTGGTTGAGATGCCTGGGACCTGTCGAAGCGAAAAAAGTCGTTCAGGAAGTTCACGACGGACTCTGTAGTTCTCACCAAGCGGGCCCGAACATGAAGTTGAAGATCAAACGGATGGGTTACTATTGGCCCATGATGATCCAGGACTGCCTCGAGTATGCGAAGCAATGCCACTCATGCCAAAATCATGGGGACTTTATCCACCAGCATCCAAATCCACTCCATCCAACGGTGGCTAGCTGGCAATTCGAAATGTGGGGGACTGATATAGTCGGCCCCATCGAACCAGCATCATCCAGAAGACATCGTTTCATCCTAGCGACCACTGACTACTTCTCCAAATGGGCAGAAGCAGTATCGTTGAGGGAAGTGAAAACAGAGAATATCCTCCACTTCTTCAAGACGCACGTCATTTATCGGTTTGGAACTCCGCGACGGATCATCTCCGATAACGGGCCAGTTTACAGAAGCCACAAAATCAGTCGTTTCGCGCAACAACACAATATAGATTGGAGATATTTCTCGGTTTATAATCCGCGAGCTAACTGTCTGGCCGAGGCTTTCAACAAGACCTTGACGAAGATTATGAAGAAAACGGTGTCCCGAAATAAGAAGGACTGGCATGAGAGGCTGCAAGAAGCTCTCTGGGCGTATCGAACTACGTTCAAGACAGCCACAAACGCAACGCCATATGCGTTGGTATTCGGTACAGAAGCGGTACTCCCCCTCGAGATAGAGTTACCCTCTCTACGAGTGGCGGTCCACTACGAGCTGACGGACGAAGAAAATGCTCACCTTCGGCTTAAGGAGCTTGATGCCCTTGATGAAACCCGGCTCATAGCGCAACAAAATCTGGAGGCTTACAAAGCAAAGATGACGCGCTCATATGAAAGATTGACCAGGCCGAGGACATTCCGCCAAGGCGAACTCGTGCTCGTAGTCAAAAGGCCTATGATCCCCAATCGCGCCAAGCGGGGAAAATTCGAGCCGAACTATGAAGGCCCGTACATCATAGACAAGGTCTACCAGGGTAGTGCCTATCTACTCTTGGATATGCACGGTGAAAGGCCTTTCAGGCCCATAAATGGCCGCTTCCTAAAGAAATACTATGCTTAGCGAGTTATCGCCTAGGTCAACGATGGATGACGACGACTATGTCCGCTCGCTATCTTCCTAAGCTCAAACTTTATAAGCAGTGGCCCGCTTTCTCCCGACGGACCGAAACGTTCTTAAACTAATGGCGGACCGAAACGTCCTTAAACTAATGGCGGACCGAAACGTCCTTAAACTACTACCGCAGCATCTTCAGGCTGACGAGATGAATAAAAGAAAAAAAAATGTAAAGTAAAAAAATATATATAAAAACGGTATGTTCATAAGCAAAAAAGGACACGGATGAAAACCCGAAAGGGCTCCGTGAGTAAAAACAGCAGGGCTACCGGCGAGTGTTCGTGAAAAACCGAAAGGGCGCGACCTCGTAAAAAAAATATATATATAAAAAGAATAAAAAAAAAATGTATGTCCATAAGCAAAAAGGGCACGGATGAAAACCCGAAAGGGCTCCGTGAGTAAAAACAGCAGGACTACCGGCGAGTGTTGTGAAAACCCGAAAGGGCGCAACCTCGTTAAAAGGGCATTTGCAGGGTCCTCACGACCTTGTAAGGAGAAACCACCCGCGTGAGATCCTTACGACTCACAATGGAGCAACACACTTAGGGGTCCTCACGATTCCTAGGGAGAAATTACACTTGCGAGATCCTCACGACTCGTAAGGAGAACTCTCTTATGGGACCCTCACGGCCCATAAGATTTGAAAGTCTTAAGTCACAGAGACCTAGACTTGTGCTTAAGCAACCCCCACAACCTTCAATTTATGCCCTACAAGTGGCTCAATACTGACTCTTGTATACAATCCACGGGAGAGAATAAACATTTCCCTAACCAAGTCCCGTCCGTGACTAGGGATATGTTCGTATGGCAAATGACCCCTATAGGTCCTCTCGACTTATAAGGAGAATACCCTTTTGTAAGATCCCTACGACTTGCAAGAGGACATGCACTTAGGAATCCTCACGATTCCCAAGGAGAAAACACACCTGCAAGATCCTTACGACTTACAGGGAGAAATACCTTTATGAGACCCTTACGGCTCATGAAGTTAAAAGCCTTAGTCGACAGGACCCTTAACCCTGTTTGCTAAGCCACCTTTGGTCAACATCGATAGAGGAAAATGATGATTCGCTCCTGGCAACATCCCAGTTGCAGCGGTGCTGATGCCGAAATCGGTGTCTAAGATCTAAGCTTGCAGCGAAAAGGCTAGCGAGCCACACATGCATGCGAAATAGCCGAAATGATGGGGCAACTTGCAATAAAAAGCAGCAAGTAAAAATGTATGCATGAGAAATAGCCGAAATGATTGGGCAACTCGCAATAAAAAAGCAGTGAGTAAAAATAAAATAAATAGCCGAAATGATTGGGCACCGCGAAAAATAGCCGAAATGATTGGGCAATCGCGACCTTCGCGATATAAAGCTGAAGTGATAGAGCATCGCGGGAAAAAGAAATAAAATAAAAATGAAATTTACGCCCTACACGTGATGTTACATCTATCCCTGTATACAATCCAGGGGCGCAAATAAAGAAGGAATCGCACTCCTCCTCTCCCAGGTTTCATCAGAAGAAGAAGCCAAATCTAGATAAGCCGCAAGTGATCTAGAGATCGTCTCAACACTCGTCTTGCAACAACGGACACAACTTCAAGCGAAACGTAACAGCGGCAACTCCCAGTTCCATGGCTCGGCGATATACAGATCACCAAGAGTCAAACACCCACCCCGTGAAATGCGGATACAATGAGCAAAATTCCTGGTCACGTGGAACGCGGATAACGTCACTCTTTGACCCCGTGGAAAACGTCCAGAGCGGATCCTGGTCCTCGCAGAGCACGGCAGTGAACCCGTGTGAAGCATCCAGAGCGGAGCCTAGTCCTCGCCAAGCTTGGCAGTGAACCCGTGTGAAGCATCTAGTGCAAATTCCTGGTTACGTGGAACGCGGATAACGTCACTCTTTGACCCCGTGGAAAACGTCCAGAGCGGATCCTGGTCCTCGCAGAGCACGGCAGTGAACCCATGTGAAGCATCCAGAGCGGAGCCTAGTCCTCGCCGAGCACGGCAGTGAACCCGTGTGAAGCATTTAGTGCAAATTCCTGGTTACGTGGAACGCGGATAATGTCACTTTTCGACCCCGTGGAAAATTTCCAGAGCGGATCCTGGTCCTCGCAGAGCACGGCAGTGAACCCGTGTGAAGCATCCAGAGCGGAGCCTAGTCCTCGCCGAGCACGGCAGTGAACCCGTGTGAAGCATCTACTGCAAATTCCTGGTTACGTGGAACGCGGATAACGTCACTCTTTGACCCCGTGGAAAACGTCCAGAGCGAATCCTGGTCCTCGCAGAGCACGACAGTGAACCCGTGTGAAGCATCCAGAGCGGAGCCTAGTCCTCGCCGAGCACGGCAGTGAACCCGTATGAAGCATCTAGTGCAAATTCCTGGTTACGTGGAACGCAGATAACGTCACTCTTTGACCCTATGGAAAACGTCCAGAGCGGATCCTGGTCCTCGCAGAGCACGGCAGTGAACCCGTGTGAAGCATCCAGAGCGGAGCCTAGTCCTCGCCAAGCGCGGCAGTGAACCCGTGTGAAGCATTTAGTGCAATTCCTGGTTACGTGGAACGCGGATAACGTCACTCTTTGACCCCGTGGAAAACGTCCAGAGCGGATCCTGTTCCTCGTAGAGCACGGCAGTGAACCCGTGTGAAGCATCCAGAGCGGAGCCTAGTCCTCGCCGAGCACGGCAGTGAACCCGTGTGAAGCATCTAGTGCAAATTCCTGGTTACGTGGAACGCGGATAATGTCACTTTTCGACCCCGTGGAAAATTTCCAGAGCGGATCCTGGTCCTCGCAGAGCACGGCAGTGAACCCGTGTGAAGCATCCAGAGCGGAGCCTAGTCCTCGCCGAGCACGGCAGTGAACTCGTGTGAAGCATCTAGTGCAAATTCCTGGTTACGTGGAACGCGGATAACGTCACTCTTTGACCCTGTGGGAAACGTCCAGAGCAGATCCTGGTCCTCGCCGAGCATGGCAGTGAACCCGTGTGAAGCATCTAGTGCAAATTCCTGGTTACGTGGAACGCGGATAACGTCACTCTTTGACCCCGTGGGAAACGTCCAGAGCGGATCCTGGTCCTCGCAGAGCACGGCAGTGAACCCGTGTGAAGCATCCAAAGCGGAGCCTAGTCCTCGCCGAGCACGACAGTGAACCCGTGTGAAGCATCTAGTGCAAATTCCTGGTTACGTGGAACGTGGATAACGTCACTCTTTGACCCCGTGGAAAACGTCTAGAGCGGATCCTGGTCCTCGCAGAGTACGGCAGTGAACCCATGTGAAGCATCCAGAGCGGAGCCTAGTCCTCGCCGAGCACGGCAGTGAACCCGTGTGAAGCATCTAGTGCAAATTCTTGGTTATATGGAACACGGATAACGTCACTCTTTGACCCCGTGGAAAACGTCCAGAGCGGATCCTGGTCCTCGCTAAACACGGCAGTGAACCCGTGTGAAGCATCCAGAGCGGAGCCTGGTCCTCGCCAAACACGGCGGTGAACCCGTGTGAAGCATCCATAGCAAACACCGGACTGTGGAGTCCTAAAAATCCATGGGCTATGATGTCCTTAACCTTGACTGTGATGTCTTAAAACTAACGCTGGACTGTGGAGTCCTTAAACCCACAGACTATGAGGTCCTTAACCTTGACCGTGATGTCTTAAAACTAACATTGGACTGTGGAGTCCTTAAACCCACGGACTATGAGGTCCTTAACCTTGACCGTGATGTCTTAAAACTAACATCGGACTGTGGGGTCCTTAAATCCACGGACTATGAGGTCCTTAACCTTGACCGTGATGTCTTAAAACTGACGCTGGACTGTGGAGTCCTTAAACCCACGGACTATGAGGTCCTTAACCTTGACCGTGATGTCTTAAAACTGACGCTGGACTGTGGAGTCCTTAAACCCACGGACTATAAGGTCCTTAACCTTGACCGTGATGTCTTAAAACTAACGTCGGACTGTGGAGTCCTTAAATCCACGGACTATGAGGTCCTTAACCTTGACTGTGATGTCTTAAAACTAACATCGGACTATGGGGTCCTTAAACCCACGGACTATGAGGTCCTTAACCTTGACCGTGATGTCTTAAAACTAACATCGGACTGTGGGGTCCTTAAATCCACGGACTATGAGGTCCTTAACCTTGACCGTGATGTCTTAAAACTAACATCGGACAGTGGATTCCTCAAACCCACGGACTATGAGGTCCTTAACCTTGACCGCGATGTCTTTAAACTACGGTACCCTGGAGAACATCCCAAAGCAACCCCTGACCCCGTGAAATGCGGATAAGGGTGACCGCACCCAGCACTTGTGGGTCCTCACGACCTACAAGGAAGAAAACTCTCTTGTGAGATCCTTACGACTCCCAAGGGAGAACCCGCTTAAGAATCCTCACGACTCTTAAGAAGAACTTACACCTACAGGATCCTCTCGACTTGTAGGGAGAAAAACTCTTTATGAGACCCTCACGGCTCATAAAGCTCAAAAGTCTTAAGAGGCAGATCTTAACCTTGAATCCTAAGCCATCGCTGCCCTGCAAAGAGATCAAGATAAATTGTCCGCAGAACACATTGAATAAAAAGGGGACACACCACTGAGAAGAAAAATATGTCTTTATTCATAAACCAAAATGGGTACAAAGTACAATTCATAAGAGAACAAAAAGAAAATACTCTCATTCAGGAGTATGCACAAGAAGAACAAAAAAATATACAAGTTTTCAAGCCGGCGGGCGATTTAGTAACTTCGCTAGCTCGTCCTGCTTTTACTGGGCCACGGCTCCATGATTCAGGATCGCCAGAAGACGGGCCTCCGCCTGGGCCTGCTGGGCCTGATACGAAGCAAGCCTGCCTTCAAGCTCTTTCTCGGTGGCCTTGTGAGCCTCGACCCTTTCACGAGTGAACATGGAAGCTTTGTTAAGAGCCACCACCTCTTTGATAGACTCTTGAAGCACCCGCCAGAGATCATATGCTTTGTTGGCCTTGGCGGTAAGATTAGCCTGAAGCTCGCTTAGCGCCTTAGAAGCCAGCTCCCTCTCCGAAAATTTACGGCCGAGCCCTTTTCCCGCACAACAATATGTTCGCCATGCGTCGCTCTATCAGGCCACGTAAGCTCGCTTTCGCGACCGCAACCTCGGAAACAGGACATATACGCTCAAGACCATGTAAACGAGCCTCCAGTCGACAGCAACAGTTGATCTAAAACGCACTCATATCACCTGGTACGGAAGGCAACAAAAAGTTCTCGGTGTACATCCTATCAAGCTTGCATTCACAACTATATGAATATCCGAAAAGAAATAATACCCGAAACTCTGATGTGCATGCAACATAGTGACAGTGTTCGCAATTAAAGAAAATTCTCATGGGAAGAACACAAAGTTCATTTATGCAAGCAAAAACATACATACGGATACCCAACACGTATTAAAGTTCAACATAAGGCATGCGAAAACTAATTTGAAAATACTACACTAGCGGGAAAAGGTCGCCGAACAAAGGGTCGGTAGTGCAAGGGTTGACAAAACAAAAAACAAAATTCTCCATCTCTCTCTCTCTGCTCTCTCCAATACGTCAAAGCGCCAGTTCTCGCGAGGAGTCGCTCCCTACCGATTGGCGCCATGTTCGTCCGCAAAAGCAGACATAACAGCCCGACGGGCTCTTATTTCGCTCAAAAGGTGAACCGAGCGATCTTTCAAAGCTTGAGTGATTAGGCACGCTTCGTGAAAGCCCTCGAGCTTTTCTTCGGCCGCATCAAGCATCGCCAGGGTCATCTCCGCCGGGTGAGGAGGGACGTCGGCAAGCACGGCAGCAAGAATCATCCGGAGCCAGAGGGAGCCCATTGGAAGGGGAGACCCCCTGCGGATCAAGAGTTCATACGCCGTTGAGTCGCAATCGTCGTCGGAAAGGATGAGATTCACCAATCGGGCGGCAAAGCGGGGGATCATCTCCTCGATAGGAACTTCCCATGGCTGTCGACGCGTATGAGGGCGATTGCAGTCCATGGCACTCAGTTTTCTCTCAAGACAAATCACACCAAAATGAGAATGAATTTCTCTGTGAAGAAAAAAGAAGGCCATGGCCCCAGGATATAAAGAGGAGCATTAAGTGCTGCGCACGGAAAATCTTGCATGTTGAAGCTATTTCCAAGGCCCAAAAAGGGAAAGGTATTGGAAATCAAGGAGATGGAACTATTTCCAAGGCTCCTTTTCTGCATCTAATATTGTGCACTAAAAATATGGCATAAAAAAAATTGAACAGCCCCATCAAAAGGACCCCACTTGCGGAGCACGTGACCCCCAAACTTGACGTGCACTAAAAAATGGAATAGCACCCTGCACATTAAAAACAGCAACAGCAACAATGGCAAAATGATAAAATCCCATAAAAAGGCATTCAAAACACAGAAAGGCACGAAAAAACTCATCATTCATGCTTTAAGAAGTTCATACAAAATGAAAAGAACACGTTTACAACGGTAAGACCTCGGACGCGGGGCACGGATTGAGGAACTCGAACGTAACTTTGTCCAAGATCTTCCAGGCATTTCGAACCGTCCTAGTATGTTTTCTCTCACGATCACAAGCGTCGGGGTCCTCGCGAATGTCCTCCACCCTCCGATAGGCGGAAAGTATGGCCGACTGCTGAAATGCCTGGTGCAAGAGATCAATGAGGTTGTCGCACCTTCTCTTCGAGATTAGACTCATCAGATACACCGAATGTATCTTATCCTCGGCAGCGTCCAATGCCCTGAGCGGTACACCGGTACAGAAGAGAGGAAGCGCCTCCCAAATCGCCAGCACGATGAGTCTCAGAAGAGAAGAGCGACGGGGGAGTAGCCGATGGTTGTACTCGTCAAAGCGGCTCATAATCTCAGCACACTGAGCGTTGGTGAACTCCTGATTCTGACTACGGCCCTGTGCACGAATATTCCTGTAAGAAATGATTTCATTAAGATCATACAAATGAGCATCCATGACACCTGAAATAACGATCATGAAAAATTCATTACAAACTCTTTTCTCTCGGATGTGAAAGAGGACAACCTGGGGCGAAGGAAACCCTAAGAAGCCTCCATGAAAAAAAAAACTTGGTTCTTCACAAGAATTAAATTCCTTTTAAAAAGAGGGAATTAAATTCCCAGAAACATTTTTTTCTGTAAACGGAGTTAAACTCCATGGATTTGAACTGTCATCATCATCTCCCTGAATGATCAGATGAACCCTAAAAGAGATTTAGTGCTGAAGATTAAATGGTTTCACATTTCGGTTGAAAAACTTAAAGGAAAAATAGGTTCATATTTAAAGGGGTGAAACCCTTGCTATGGATTTAAAATCCAGAAGGACATGAAAGTTCATCATTCGTTCGAAAGCGTTACCTGAAGAAAAGAATTCTTTTCGAACAGAGTTAAACTCTGAAAATTGTTTAAGGCAGAGAACTAAGCTCTGGAAAAGAGAATTAAATTCTCAGAAAGAAAAGTATGCAAGGAGGAAGATGAGCAAAGTGGAGGCTCTCCTGAAAAGACATAGGCATTTATAGGATGGGATGGAAAACGTTTCATCTACCCTACTCCCAAAGCAGATCCGACGGTCACAAAAGTGACAGCGTTGCACTCACATGCAGACATGTGAGAACAACGCTGTGGGGGCATTTGTTCCCTGATTAAAAATCAGGAAAGGACTCAGAAGAGGCATCACGTGCTCACACGTGACCAGCGGTCACGTGTTGGCACGTGACGTTCAGAGCAGCGGCACAAAGCGCTTTCAAGAAAAGATTCCAGAAAAGGTCACGTGCTCATAAGTGACCAATGGTCACGTGTTGGCACGTGACGGCTAAGCAGCGGCCAGAAGACAGAGCGCAAAAGAAGAAGAAAGGCCCGTTCCAGGGGTCACATGTCTACACGTGACCAGGAGTCACGTGGCCACACGTGACCGGCGTTAAAAGATTTATTATTTAACAGGATTAAATTCTGAGAAGAGATCATTCAAATCTTTCCAAATTAGAGAATGATTATTTGGAACCGTTGGATTAAAAATCTAAAGGTGATTAAACATCACCAATTTATGGAAAAATCTTGGACTTGGAAAGATTTCCCCCCTAAATCTAACCGAGATAACAAAGGGATATCTTTGGATTTAAAATCCAATGGTGAATAAAATTCACTTAACAATCTAAAGGCCCAGATTAATGATAAATATAAATCAAATCTCTCAACATATAAATCAAATCTCTCAATGAGAGATTTACTAAGCAGATTGATTCTCTTCCTTCTCCTATAAATAGGAGCCAAGAAAAGAAGAGGAGGACCCTTTTTTTCGAAGATCTTTTCTCTAAAACTTTTTTCTGAAACCTTGAGACCTTTGGATCTTTTTCTTTGATACATAGAGAGAGAGAGAGAGAGTTAGAGCCTTTGATTCTCTGCAAAAAGGAAAACCTTAGATAAGAAAGGAAAAGGGAGGCTTCAAAGGAGAATTTAATTCTCAAAAGAGTTTAACTCTTATATAAAAAGAAAAGAACTTAGTTCTTTCTCTTTTTGAGGATCTGCAAAGTGCACATCTCCCCATGAATTGAGAATTTAATTCTCATTGGGTTGAGATCCTGCCATGCAGATCTAAAACGCAGAGGAGGGAATGAGTTTAGAAAATTTAATTCTCACAAAATGATAGGAATTCAATTCCTTTGAGATAAAGTTAGGGTTTAACCCTATATTATAGAAATTTAATTCCTTCAAAATAAACAGAACTAGGGTTTAACCCTAACTGAGAATATAATTCTCTCAAACTCACAGGAATTTAATTCCTTTAAGGAAAGAAACTAGGGTTTAACCCTATTAAGAATATAATTCTTCAGAAGAAAGCAGGAATTTAATTCCTCCGAGGTTTAGGGTTTGACCCTATGAACAGAACTTTAAAACATGCAGAGTCACGTGCTACCATGTAACCCCTGCAAAGACCCACAGAATAGAACTCTGGAATAGGCACCTCACGTGCTGCCACGTGACTTCTGCGAAGATATATAAAAGAGAACTTTGAGGCAATGCCTCACGTGCCCCACGTGATCCCCGGGACATATAAAAGAAACAGAAAAATAAAACAGAACTCTGGGGCGCCCCCACGTGTCACCACGTGACCCCTAATGAGTATTCTAATAAACCAGAGCATGAGCCCCCATCACGTGCCTACACGTGATGGCTTTCTGAACTGAAAAGTATTAAACACTTATCTGTAGAACAAAATGAAGAGAAGAAGGGCGCTCTCACGTGTTACCACGTGACCCCTCTTGCCTTAGTGTTTAACACTAAAATTGAAAACTATGGGTCCAGTGTTTAACACTGATTCTCCTTAGTGTTTAACACTAATTTGGAAAACTATATTTGCAGTGTTTGACACTGATTTGCTTAGTGTTTAACACTAATTTGAAAGCTCTTCTTCCAGTGTTCAACACTGAATATCCGTTAGTGTTTAACACTAACTTGTCAAACTTTTCCCAGTATTCAACACTGTTGGTCTCCAGTGTTTAACACTAGCTTTAGCCCAATCGGCTAAGTTTCAAGAGGCAAAGCCTCTCCTTCAATGAATCAACAGAGGGCCAATATCCCAGATACAATTGGACTTAGCCCAAGATGGCCGTAAGTCCTCAATTCAAACTTAATTGGGCCAATGGGCTTATAATATAATAATTGATCTTAGTTTCCAAATTGGACTGCAGATCACTTAATCCACCACGGTTTAAGGGTACATCTCTTCACTCCTTTGATACTCGGCGTTGTAATTCCTCAACGTCTTCAAAGAGGTGACGGGTCCCGATGACCATACATTGACACGGACTGTGGAGTCCTTAAATCCACGGACTACGACGTCCTTAACCTTGACCGTAATGTCTTAAAACTAACATCGGACTGTGGAGTCCTTAAATCCATAGACTATGACGTCCTTAACCTTGACCGTAATGTCTTAAAACTAACATTGGACTATGGAGTCCTTAAATCCACGGACTACGACGTCCTTAATCTCGACCGTAATGTCTTAAAACTAACATCGGACTATGGAGTCCTTAAATCCACGAACTACGATGTCCTTAACCTTGACCGCAACGTCTTAAAACTAACACTGGACCGCAATGTCCTTAAACTACCTATCGACCGCAATGTCACTAAACTAAACAACTGGGCCCCCCTTAATCGTTCTCTTGTTGGATCTAAACGATCCCGTTAAGTTGATCTTAGTCTCAAACTAGACTAACGTATCCTTAACAAATGTTTAAGTTGATCTTAGTCTCAAATGAGGCTAACGTATCCTTAAACACAACCCCCAAACCCAAATCTAAAATAATACGGATTTGGACTAGTCTACGCCCTACGGGCGACAACATAACTCAGTCTCCGTATACAATCCACGGACAACCAAACACAAATTAAACACACACGACACGAAGTGACCGCCTGGAGAAATAAATAATATACAATGGTGACATCATCCTCAGCCCAGAAGTGGCCCAATAAAATAATATTACATACAAATGAATTTTACATGAATGAAAATAAAAAAACCCTCATCTCACATAAAACCCCCGGCTATTTAGAACACGACGATCCAATACAATATATCACAGCAACACATAATATCTCATATCATCAACATAAGTAAATATGCATATCCCAGTTGTCGTTGATGTATAGCAACGAAACCGGCGATACACCACATATTACACTTACGGTCGGAAAAAAGAAAATGTAAAACTACAACATTTGAAATCCGCAACCTTCTTTAGACATCGCATGCCTAACCAAATGAATTCTTTAGACATCGCATGCCTAACAATTATAAACCCCGCATTTTAGTCTCAATATCGAAAACTTTTTTCAATATCAAGTCGGGCAATTCAAAAAGATTCCCGACATCCTGATCAAATGCTCGTCGGAAACTTTAGTAGACGGCCGCACCCCCGACGCCGTCGACGAAGTGCACTAAGGCGGAACACCGCTGCCGCGAGCACCCGAACGGATGCTTTTGGCGACGGGGCTCTCCTACAGTCACTTGGTCGGGGCTATGGGGCGTGGCTATTTATTAAGTTTACCCGGCGAGTATCCACGTACGCTACGTGATTGCGACGGATTTTTGATCGCATCAAAATCCCGTGGCAACCAATCATCTGAGACTAAACTGCTAGATTTATAACATTCAAATTAGTTATCTCATAACTACTTGTGGATTCCAAATATTGTATCACATTCCAGATAAATAGACAATGTTAAACTTTCCGATCGAATAAACAAACACCCAAGATTTCCTAAATAGCTCAACACTTGAGAGTAGTTCAAAAAGTATCCATCAATGCCACAATACCAATGATCCAGCCGTAGAAGGGTCAAACCAACGCCTTACAAGTGGCAACAACGTACTGCCCCAAACCCTAAGGTTTAGAGGCGGTTCAGACGGTCACATAATCGAGTTAAGGTTTGTGTTCTTCTAGAGGGTCCACCGCGTTTCTTGCACAACTATGAATGTTCTTTAATTAAGGAAAAAATCCAACACTTGGAAATTTTTCGGTAGGGGAAAAAGTGAGTTGGTAATATCCGTTCGAACTTTTTAACTCGTTCTAAATTACCCGGAAAAACTTAAACGAAGTTAAACTTTCCGATCGAATCAACGAATACAAAAGATCTCCAGAAAACTCAATACTTGAGTAAAATTAAAAATTCCCAGAAACATGCAGAAATACCTACGGACATTACTGTGAAAATTCTAACCCTAATACCCATGTACGGCCGCAGAACCGCCACGCAAGGCATGGTATTACCGTGGTTCCGCGGCGCTTTAAGGGGATTAGTGGTTCTTTTTTCACAGTAATCCTTAGAATTCCCTGCTTAATTTTCTGAGTATTTTTAATACAGAAAAAATCAACATTTTAAAAAATTTCCAGAGAGGGGGTAAAACACGATGTTTCGGGGTTCGATCGGAATTTTAATTTCGTACACACGTCGCCTAATGCTCTAACTAGGCTCTGATACCACTGTAAGGTTACTAGGCACTATCACAAGGTTCTACAAGGCATCAACCAGACCCGATTTAAAATTTAAAAGTGCCGAACAACCTAAAACGAGGATCTTTGCTAGATAATTAGGGTTAAACATGCAAGTAAACAACTTTACTTCTAAGAGTTAGGGATTACAAACTTTATAGTCCGTTCTTTCACTTCTAAAGCTCCGTGTTGAGGTCCCTTCGCTGCGATCATCGAGTACCCGGACCCTAGAGAGGCTCCATGAAGAGAAAGATGCAAGCTTGCTTCCGATCTTCAATAACAAAGATGATATACCTTGAAGAAACTCAAGCCCAAGCTCATGCTTCACTAATCAAGTATTAGCAAAGCAAACATCCTAATCTAAGTGGCAAAAATAGATGAGGATGATGAAGTAGGAATTTATCTCTCATTTGTTTTCTTTATCTCACTCATTTTCATCACTTCATAAAAGGCTAGAAAGCTTTTTCAAGAGAGAAGAAGGAAGAAGAAGAACAAAAACATTTGTGATGAATAATGAAATCAAGTGTGAGGTTAGAAATGCAACCATGGGTTAAGAATAATGACTTAACCCTTGTAGAGATTTTACCATGGTAAAGGGTTTGGGTTGGGTTAAGGAAATATCTACACAAAATATCACAAATCAAAGTCAAAGCTTCAAGAAGCTTCTTGAAAGCTTCATATAAGATTAACCTTAATCCAAACCCTAACCATATTTAAACTCCACAAAATATGTTGCATTTGTAATCATAACATGTTACAATATTATATATCACATATACAATATTTATTGTAACTAAATAAAATAATACAATTAACATATATCTCATAGATATCAATGTATTATCCAAGTGAGAAAAAGAATCTTTAAGTGAGCTAATATTATCAAATATATAATTGTACATTAAATTATCGAATCAACACTTGATCCGATAATACGGCTATTTCTCAAATAACCGACTAATATTAAACTGTATCAGTTCATCGAATCAACACTTGATCCGATGACCCGGCTATATCACATATACCTGGCCGATATCTCATATCGCGAGAAACTAATACGGTGTCACATACTCATATTATTCTCGGTCCCGCACATATCACATGTGTGCTCCTACTCCGTTTTGCCTGAGCCAGGAAACCTCTGTGTAGGACTCTAAAGAATCGTCAATACGCCGGCAGTAGGTGATGATCATATCAAACACCCACAAGTTGCAAGCGGTCAGCTAAACGTATCAGCCACCCAGGTATTGAGCGATAAGAAGATCAACAAGCAAGCCTGTACATTCTCCTATGAATCCAATCAGAAACACTCCCGTACAGTCCGGTCTATTCGTCTGATATGTCGCATATCTCGTCTAGGGGTGGTAAACGTCAGACCCAAGTAGCTTGATAAGTCGTGTCGATATGAGGTCCATAATAGTTCGAGAAACTACTGATAACACTTACCAGTAAATCTCAGCAACCCTGGTCAGGGATTTCCAGTTATAGCCAATCGAACATAGCGCAATATCAACTCCATATACCGGGAGAGGAGAAACCCCTCCTATCGCTCATTGCCTCCATGTGATTCGGGACTGTACCCAAAAGCCACCGTTTTACACGCCCTCTTGGACGTGGTATGATGGAAATCAAAGCACAGTGGGAATCACACAAGACTCTATGACGATCTCGGGTCTACAGACTAACCTGTACCAGTGTCACCAGAGAACTGCCATCTGACGTGAGGTATAATACCATCTGGGAGTTCTCGGCGAGTCCGTCCAGTGTACCCAGTCTCCACTGAGCACCCGTATACCTTCTCTGATGTCAAACACCTATGGATATGGGATCATCCAGTGCCCATCATATGGGTTAAGAAGCGCATACGCTAGTCTACTCTGGAGTATTGATGCCCTATCTCGGTACTCCCATGACAAGGAACATTTGAAGGATGTACTTGGCGACTACATTGTCCCTACTAGTATGATCTGCATCATAGTCCTGGTAGTCAAGTACTCATTCTAAGGGCTTTATCAACATGTGACATAGAGACAATCAGAGTACATGTTAAGATAAGGAGTAACCAGATAGCATACTATCATGACGAGCAAGAAATTCCTCCCTATATATGTCCAAGCATCCACTACAATATACAACGTATGTACAGTAATGGCCTCTAGGGCATACATATAACTAACAACCCTAACCAAGATCTTAACAAAAGACATAGGGTTAACATAGCAAGTAAACAACTTTACTTCTAAGAGTTTGGGATTACAACCTTTGTAGTCCGTTCCTTCGCTTCATAAGCTCCGTGTTGAGGTCTTTTCGCCGCGATCATCATGTACCCGGACTCTAGAGAGACTCCATGAAGAGAAAGATGCAAGCTTGCTTCCAATCTTCAACAACTAAGATGATCTACCTTGAAGAATCTCAAACCCAAGCTCATGCTTCACTAATCAAGTATTAGCAAAGCAAACACCCTAATCTAAGTGGCTAGAATAGATGAGGATGATGAAGTAGGAATTTAGCTCTCTTTTATTTTCAATTTCTCATTTTATTTCATCACATCACAAAAAGCTAGAAAGCTTTTTTCAAGAGCAAGAAGAAGAAGAATTCATTTGTGATGAATAATGAATTATTGTCATTGTTACAAATCAACCATGGGTCAATCATGAAGGATTAACCCTTGCAGAGAGTAAACTAGGGTAAAGGGTTTGGGTTGGGTTAATAAATATCAACACAAAATATCTAAGCAAAAAACAAAAGGAAGCTTCATGAAACTTCATGCAAAAGCTAACCCAAATGCTAACCCAAATCAAACCCTAACTTG
The DNA here is from genome assembly GCA_030015575.1 of Agapanthus africanus. Lineage (NCBI taxonomy): Eukaryota > Viridiplantae > Streptophyta > Magnoliopsida > Asparagales > Amaryllidaceae > Agapanthus > Agapanthus africanus. Next base: position 84,163,253 of record CM057343.1, read on the forward strand.
TTTAAACTCCACAAGTCATGTTGCATTTATAACCTTAACTTGTTACAATATTATATATCACATATATAATATATTTTTGTAACAAAATAAAATAATACAATTAACATATATCATATATATATCAATGTATTATCCAAGTGAGAAAAAGAATCTTTAAGTGAGCTTATATTAGTTAATGTAACTTAATATATCACATATATAATTATACATTAAATTATCGAATCAACACTTGATCCGATAATCCAGCTATATCGCATATAACCGACGAATATAATCTATATCTATTCATCGAATCAACAGTTGATCCGATGACCCGGTTATATCACATGTACCCGACCGATATCATATATCGCGAGAATAGAATAAGATATCTCATATCGTAATATTCTCGGTCTCGCACATATCACATATGTGCTCCTATTCCGTTTTGCCTGAGCTAGGAAACCTCTGTGTAGGACTCTAAAGAATCGTCAATACGCCGGCAGTAGGTGATGATCATATCAAACACCCACAAGCTGCAATCGGTCAGCTAAATGTAACAGCCACCCAGGTATTGAGCGATCAGAAGATCAACAAGAAAGCCTGTACATTCTCCTGTGAATCCAACCAGTAACACTCCCGTACAGTCCGGTCTCTTCATCTGATATGTCGCATATGTCGCCTAGGGATGGTAAACGTCAGACCCCAGTAGCTTGATAAGTCGTGTCGATATGAGGTCCATAAAATTTCGAGAAACTACTGATAACACTTACCAGTAAATCTCAGCAACCCTGGCCATGGATTTCCAGCTATAGCCAATCGAACACAACGCAACATCAACTCCATATACCGGGAGAGACGAAACCCCTCCTATCGCTCATTGCCTCTATGTGATTCGGGACTGTACCCAAAAGCCACCATTTGCACGCCCTCTTGGACGTGGTATGATGGAAATCAAAGCACAGTGGGAATCACACAAGACTCTATGACGATCTCGGGTCTACAGACTAACCTGTACCAGTGTCACCAGAGAACTGCCATCTGACGTGAGGTATAATACCATCTGAAAGTTCTCGACAAGTCCGTCCAGTGTACCCAGTCTCCACTGAGCACCCGTATACCTTCTCTGATGTCAAACACCAATGGATATGGGATCATCCATCGCCCATCATATGGGTCAAGAAGTGCATGCGCTAGTCTACTATGGAGTATCGATGCCCTGTCTCGGTACTCCCACGAGTAGGAACATTTGAAGGATGTACTTAGCGACTACACTGTCCCCACTAGTATGATCTGCATCATAGTCCTGGTAGTCAAGTACTCATCCTAAGGGCTTTATCAACATGTAACATAGAGACAATCAGAGTACATGTTAAGATAAAGAGTAACCAGATAGCATACTATCATGTCGAGCAAGAAAGTCCTCCCTATATATGTCCAAGCATCCACTACAATATACATCGTGTGTACAGTAATGGCCTCTAGGGCATACATATTACTAACAACCCTGACCTCGTCGATGTCTCCTCTGTCCCCAGCCAGAGCCAATAGCCACAACCCATTCCTTTCTTCTTCTCTTTTTTCTTTCTCTCTTTTCTTTCTTTCTTGAATTGGGTTCCGGCCGTCTCGCCGGAGTCGCGCACGTCGCTGACGATCCGGGAGACCTAGTCATCATCACCATCCAGCGTGGTTACGTCTTTGAATAGCCTGGTCCAGTCCTGTGCGACGTTTACCCGACATCGAACGTGACGTATGTACCCCGACATGAGATCTGATCAGGCAAGTTTTTCTTGCAACATGCTGTGTTAATATATTTACATCCATATGTTTAAAAATAATACATGTATTTTAATTATGCATCAATTATTATAGATTTACCGCTTTTCGATATCCATTTGTATCCGTACTAACAATTGCATATCTAGTTGCATGCCGGAATATCATTATATCATATTACTTCTATATTGGTGCAACATGTTGTCTAGTTGCATCACACGTAGTCATGAATACGTATACAGGTTATTACAGATAAACACATATGCATCCTGATATTCGTCGTGTTTATTGTGTTCAGATATTCATTACAATTTTACAGTTGGTATCTATCTGATACATATGCATCACATGACATGTTCACGACCCACTACTTGACTCATTATTTGGATCTAGTTACTAATGCCAACAAACCTGACTTGTTGTCCTGACGGACGTTACTTGTTGTCTGCATAGACGAAAACCTGTACTTGCTTGATCCTGTGTAGGCATTAGATCTATATTGGCAATACCTGACTTGAACAAAAATCTGGGGGTAAAGGGGAAATCAAGAATGTAACCGAAACGTAACTCAAAAGGCTATTATTATATGTTTGCCGTGTTTTCGGGCGTTACGGAATACTCCTATTTGCCGTTTTTCCGGGCGTTACAGAATACCTACATGTTTGCCGTTTTTCTGGGTGTTACGGAATAATCATGTTTGCTGCTTTTCGGGGCGTTACGGAATAATCCTGTTACCGTGGTATGATGGGGAATGAACGGGACATAGACTGATGGGTTACGACGAGGAATACATTAATTGATTTCAAAGACTTTTTATATAAATAACCTAGAAGCCCAGTTTTAGGTTACACATCACATATACACACGTACATCACTGTTTATATTATGTTGTTGATTTATATTCATGTCTACATATCTTGTTACATCCTGGTTATTACTAATATTTTGATATTACGATACACTGACGTATGGGTTTTGCATGGCCTGGTTCCTCTATTTTTATCGCAGGATGAACAAGAGTTATATCTAGAGATGTTTAGTTTAGTTATTTTCCGCAGCTTTATTTCTTGATGTGAGCCCATATTGGGATGCATTTTCAGATGTTGCTTATTGGATATTAATTCGTTTCCGCTTATATATATATTTTTGACTCTTTTTACTGTGGCAAATGGACATGTACTAGCAAGTTTTATATATTTTACTGTTCTTGATATCCTATAGACAGCCGTAATATGACTATGGAAAGATGATTCCTAGCCACAGGTAGCATGGTTGGCTCTGTCACGTACCATAGTTTGCGCACTCTGGGAAGCGGGATGTGACAGGGTTTGTTTGGTATCAGAGTCATAGGATTTAGGGTTAGTCGGGTTTGGTTCTTTTGTAGTTGGGTATTAAGCCCAATACACTAACCAGGAAACCTGAAATTAGGAATATGTCCTGCCTCATTATTGTCTTGTCCTTCGGATTCTTGAATCTTATCTTTCCCTTAACTCTTGTTTCTTGACGACATGGAATGACTTTGCATCTCAAATTGGAATTCTTCTGATTCCTTATTGTTTCTCCCTTCTTATTCATTCGACTCTGATAGTAGGATTTGAACGACTTGAATGGAGTTAAGTGATTGTAACTATATACCGCGACATGGTTACAATGCGGTACTCTATTTAAGTAACTTGGAGTCTTATTTTGATTCATTTTCTTGATTTATGGTCGTTGTATTACCTTGTTTTCTATCGGCGTCATCACTTACAAGTTTATCTAGCAACCACGTTATATCCTTCCTCTTATCCTGTATAAACCAATCCGTTTACATTTCGAAGAACAAGGAGAAGCACAGGAGAAGCTTTTGATGATTTTAGTAGTTCGAGATTAACCCCAGTAGGAGCTAGAACAGACCGCTTCAAGGCTGGGCAGATGGTTGATTGAAGCTGTTCTGACGAACCCGCTTTAGTTTATCAGAGTAGCGTAGCGGAACAGTGGTGTGCTAATAACCCACAAGTCTTAGAACAACTTGCAAATTCATGATGAAGGGATCCGTTTACTGAAGGGTGAAGTTCGTAAACAAGTTGCAAATGAAGCACTGATAGTAGTTCGGGATTCCATGGATGTGTTCAAGAACAACTCGAGTTTACTGTCCAAAAACGAGATGTGGAGTACGCGATTGATCTTATTCCTGGAGCAGCACCAATTTCAAGGGCCTATTATCCAATAGCACCGGTGGAACTAGAAGAGGTAAAGAAACAAGTTACCGAATTAATAGAGAAGGGTTGGATTCGCAGCAGCGGTTCACCATGGGGAGCTCCAGTTCTTCTAGTCAAGAAGAAGGATGGCATACGATGGATGTGCATTGATTATCGAGAATTAAACCGGGCGACTATTAGGAACAAGTACCCAATCCCTCGCATCGGTGAATTATTCGATCAACTCAGTGGCGTGAGGGTATTCTTGAAGCTAGATTTGCAATCCGGATATCATCAAGTTCGGGTAAAATCAGAAGATATTTGCAAGACAGTGTTCCGAACTCGATTTGGGCATTACGAGAACTTAGTGATGCCATTCGGAGTCACGAACACGCCGGCGATATTTATGGACTTGATGAACCGAATCTTTTCACCGTATTTGGACCAGTTTATAGTAGTGTTTATTGATGACATTCTGGTCTATTCGAGGAGCCAAGAAGAACACGCTGAACACTTGAAAATCGCACTGCAAACATTGAGGCAAGAAAGATTATATATGAGCAAGTGCGAGTTTGGCTCGAAGAAGTGAAGCTCTTGGGTCATGTTGTGTCCGGAGATGGAATTGTCGTTGACCCTGAAAAGATTGCGGCAATTCATGATTGGCCGATTCCAAAAAACGTAGCGGAGATCGGAAGTTTTCTTGGGCTTTCCGGATATTATAGAAGGTTCGTGGAGAATTTCGCTCAAATAACTGAACCATTGACCAAGCTAACACGAAAGGAGGTACCATTCCTATGGACGGAGAAATGTGCATAAGCTTTTGAAGTGTTGAAGCAAAGATTGACCACCTCTCCTATCTTGATAGTGCCAGACAGTCCCGGTGGGCTGGTGATTCACAACGACGCGTCTGGGAAAGACTTGGGATGTGTTCTAATCGAGACAATTAAAGACTCATGAGAAGAACTACCCAACTCATGATTTGGAGCTAGCAGCAGTGATTTTCACTCTGAAGATTTGGAGACACTACTTATTGGGTGAAAGGGTAGAAGTATTCACCGATCACAAAACCTTAAAGTATGTGTTCATGCAGAAAGAGCTCAACATGAGGCAGCGTAGATGGTTGTTGCTGATGGCTGACTATGATCTTGATCTAAAATACCATCTGGGAAAAGTTAATGTAGTGTCGGATGCTCTAAGACGGTTGCCAGCTATACAGATGTTGACTGCACAGAAGGAGATCATAGATGAGTTTCAGACATTCGAGTTGGAGATCGTATTACTGCATTCTTCGGGGAAGTTGATGCAATTGCAAGTACAGTCGTCCTTGATCGATAACGTTAAAGTAGCGCAGTTGCACGATCTAAGATTGCAGAAGTTTCGAGAACAGGTTGAAGCGGGACTTCGAACAGACTTGTTAATTCATGAAGATGGTTCGTTACGATATGGGAGCCATTTATGTATGCCTAAAGGAGATATTCGTGAAGAAGTTATGAAGGAGGAGCATAGTTCCATATATTCCGTACATTCGGGTGGCACAAAGATGTACCGAGATCTACGACAACACTTTTTTGTGGGAAGGCATGAAAATGGAGATTGTTCGCTATGTATCGAAGTGTTTGGTGTGTTAGCAAGTCTAAACTGAACATCAAAGGGTAGCTGGTTTATCGCAACCACTTCCGATTCCTCAGTAGAAGTGGGAACATATAACCATGGATTTCGTGACTGCTTTACCGCGGAGTCCAAAGGGCAATATTGTAGTTTGGGTGATTGTTGATCGATTGACCAAGGCAGCTCATTTTATACCGTTTTGAGTTGGTCAGTCAACGGAAGATTTAGCAAAATGGTATGTGCAGGTGATTGTGAGATTACATGGAGTACCTGTGAGCATCGTTTCCAAACTTGATACCCGAGTTCTATCGCACTTTTGGAGGAGTCTACAAGGAAGTTTGAGGACTCGTTTGAAGTTTAGCACAGCCTATCATCCTCAGACAGATGGCCAGTCCGAAAGAATGATCCAAACTCTTGAAGATATGTTGAGAGCATTCAGGTTAGGCTTCAAGGGTTCATGGGAGGATCATTTATACTTGGTGGAGTTTTCATATAATAACAGTTTTCAGGAGACTATCCAGATGGCTCCATTCGAAGCTTTAGATGGTCGTAAGTGTCACTCGCTCGTCTGTTGGGACGATATTGGAGAAAGAAGATTATTAGGACCGGATCTTATTGTGTAAACAGTGGAGAAAGTCAACGTGATCCGAAATTATATGAAGGTGGCACAAGATCGACAAAAAAGTTGGGCCGATACAGGACGAAGACCTCTGGAGTTCACAGTTGGTGATCTTGTATTCTTGAAGATATCACCGACCAGAGGAGTGATTCGGTTTGGTAGTCGAGGCAAGCTCAGTCCTCGATTCGTGGGGCCTTTCGGTATTATCGAGCGTATTGGAGAGGTAGCGTATCGATTGGCTTTACCACCATTCTTAGCGACTGTTCATGACGTGTTTCATGTATTTCAACTCCGCAAGTATGTTCGAGATGAGACACATGTTCTAGATCACTCGGAGCTGATTGTGTCACGCCCCGCTTCCCAGAGTACGCTAAAGCCAACCATGCTACCTGTGGATAGGAAATATCCTTTCACAATCACATTACGGCTGTAGAGATATCAAGAACAATAATAATAACTATCTAATACATGTCCATGAGCCAGAATAACGAGTCAAGAATAAAATAATGCGGAAGCAAAAAGATCCAATAAACAAAACACCTGGAAAGTAAAACTGGATACTAACTGGATCCTCACTGCTCGGCCTGACGGCGGAAAATACTCCTGATCAGCCTGCGACAAAGGTAGAGGATCTGGGCCATGCAAAACCCAGACGTCAGTGCGTCATAACATCAATAATAATATAATCAGGGGGTAACAAGACATGCAAGCACGAGTATGAACGGTAAAACAGGTATAACAGTAATATAAATAATGACAGTGAAGGGTAAGACACAGGTGATGTGCAGTGAGTAATCAAGGCTGGTCTATTGGGTTAACTACTTTCAAGTCTTTGAAATCAATTTGATGAATCGTCGATGTAACTCAATAGTATCCCGTGCATGCCCGGGACCACGGTCAAGATTCTCGGGTTGAATCCGAGACGTGCCGCAAGGCAGTAAAAGGTAGTAGGTAATGATGAATGATGTCAGCAGCATCATCCCGGGGCTGGCCTAGCCCGTAAGACTGATCAGTAAAGGTATCGAACTGTCGAGTTACAAGTCAGGTTTCATCATTGATTTCCCTATACCCCCAGGTTATGTGTTCAAGTCAGGTATTGATAAATCTGGAGTTAATGCCAACACAGGATCAAGCAGGTACAGGTTTGTCTGAATAGACAATAGGAAATATCCGTAGGGACAACAGGTCAAAATTGTTGGCATTAGTAACAAGATCAGGTAACAGGTCAAGCTGTGGTACATCAGGTCATGTCAGGTAGTGTATATTGATCTAATCATGTCCAGTAGTGCACGGTATCAAGTCGTGTCAAGTGATAGTATATCAAGTCATGTCAGGGGGTCCACAAATGTCATGTGGGTGCTCATAATCAAACTATAATAAGCACGGGTACACAAAAACAAGTATGGGGTACTAATGTGACAATAAAATGGAATAATGTGATGTGGTATACAAAATAGGTATAGATTCAAACATATGGATGCACAGTTATCTATTTGGGTTAAAGTTATAGTCCAACACTAATTAAGATACACTTATTAAACATGGAATGTTAATATTACACTATTATGTCTTAATATGATCTGTGGATGCAATTATTTATATTCTAAATGAAATGGATGCAAATGGGTATCCGAAACATTATGAAAATTATTAAATGGTAATGTGGGATATACAACTAAGCAATATGTGATATAAATATTAGTATGGATGCATTGTAATGTAATCTACGATGTAACAGGATTATTTTCATGACCTAGATCTAAAATTATATCAGCGGATGCCAATGGAACATCGAAACGTGATAAAATGAAACATGCGGTACTAGGTTTACACTACAGGTATGGTATATATTTAAATAGGTATAAAATAGTTTAAATAGCATGTAGCAAGATTAACTTGCCTCGACGGATCAAGAAACGGGTGTGTACGGAACGTCTCACGTCGACGAAAAGTCGCGACGCGCGCACGGTACACGGAACGGATCCAAACAACGTACAAAGGTGATCACACAAGTCAGGTACGCTCGCTGGGTCGTCGGGATCGTCGACCTCACGTCCGACTCCGGCGATCTCAACAAAGACAGATAACTTTTTAAAGAAAAGAAAAGCATAGAAAAGAATGAAGAAAAGAAGAAGGGAAGGAGGAAGAAGAAGAATGAGAAGAGGGGAAAGCTCACTGTGGTTCAGAGAGGAGTCGTGAGGGTGTCGACGGGGTCGACGGAGCTCCGGCGAGGTGACCTGCAGAGAACAGAGCCATTTCCTTAAAGAAAACAGAAGAAAAGAAAGAAGAGAAAGGAAGAAGAAAGAAGGGGAAGGAGAAGGAGTGCAAGAGCTCACTGTGGTGCACCGGATCTGGGACCAGGGAGCGACGACGAGGTCGACTCCGGTGATCGTCGCTCGCGGTGAAGTGGCGTGCAGGGGGCTCGGGTTCGTTCTCGGGTGCGTGCAGGGCTTGGGGAAGGAGGGAGAAGGTGGAGGTGTCGAGGAGGGTGAGGAGACAGCGACGGTGATGACAACGGCGATGAGGTAGGCGACGGGGCGATGGCTGCGGAGGTAGGCGGGGTTAGGGTCGTGGGTTTTTTTTTTAAAAGAAGAAGGAAGAAGAAATAAATATATATATATATAGAGAGAGAGAGAAAGAAATAAGCGAGAGGAGAGAGAGAATCGAGAGGAGAGAGAAAGGGAGTGGTGAACAGTGAGAAGAGATAGTTTTGTTTTATCTGGGGAGATAGAGAAAGGAAGAGGGAAGGAGAGAGAGAGATAGAGAGAGAGGTAAAGAAAACAGATAGAGAAAGAGAAAGAAAGGGAGAGAGAAAGTGGGGCCACGGCAGAGAAATAGAGAGAGTTAGAGGAAGAGAAAAAAAGAAAATAAACAGTGAGAAAGAGAGAGATGGAGAAAGAGGTGGGCCTGGGTTGTTAAGGAGTTAGGAAAAAATAAGATTTAAAAAAATTTAAAAAGATTTTTGTTAGTTACGTAAATTTAATCTGTGGATATATTTAAATTAATTAATTAATTTGAATTTTGGCGGGATACAAAAATATTCCAAAACACGTCCGGGTCGGGTCTAAAATTCAGATTTTAAATATGAAAAATATATGCGACTTTCAAATTTTAAAATGAATACTTATGTAACGAAAATGCATACCCCCAAGAACGGATGTACGTACGTGCGCGTTGCCATCCAAACACGTCCGTTTCACTGAACGGGACGTGAACAAGATGTGCGGATGCTACTACGGGGTTAGGGGTATTATGCAGGCTATGAAATGAAATTTTAAATTATTTTCTGTGACTTAAAATGTTATATTTTAAAAGATGCAATGCTAGGTAAAATGCCAGTATGCAGTATACATGAGATGCACGTGTCTATGTAACAAGTCAGGTAATCTATAAATATGAATCAAACAAGTTCAAGCAAGCGGGTCGGGTCGAATGGAATGTAAAATGTAAAATACCATTCGCACCCAAACACGATAAATCAATAAAATACCACAGATAAATAAATACAGAAACTGGAATTGGTATAAATGAACTAGGTTGTTACATTATACCCAACTACAAAAAGAATTTCGTCCTCGAAGTTCCAAGAATAAGAAAGGATAAATAAACAAGAAACTACAAGAACAGATGTGGAAACTTCTGCCGGATTTCAGCTTCTCGTTCCCAAGTTGATTCTCCTTGTGAGCGATTACCCCAAGAAATAAGTACAAGAGGGATAAGTTTGTTCGTAAGAACTCTTTCCCTCGGTCCACAATCGATATCGGTCGTTCATCAAAAGTCAAATCTTCACGTACAGTCAGCTCCGAATGATCCAGCACGTGTGTTTCATCTCGAACAAACTTACGGAGTTGAGAT